>JAQPPZ010016923.1:3125000-3750000 GCA_028583015.1 Wollemia nobilis
AGGATTTGGAGTTTAAATCAATATCATCATGTTTGAAAAGGTTGTTGGATAGTTGATTTTATTAACATTGTCCCAAATTTGTAAGTGACTATTATGGATATTTTACGATTTAAAGTTGAAAAAATCCATCAACATATTTGGGTATTCCTTTGTCTAATAAAGGAAATGATTTTTGAGACTTAATTTTTGATGAAATAAAATCTTATTTGGCAAGTTGGAAAGGTAAGTTCTTAACCAAGGATGAAAAGCTACAACACATAAAGACTATTATAATTCATCCTTATATATAAGATGTAATTTTTCTAAACTATTTATTATAGTTCTTGTGGTTGCACTTATGCTTCAAGAAGGAAACTAACAGTCTAGATCTAGTAAAGTGGACTATGATAACCTAAATTTTTGTAAGTATTACTCTACTAAGGTGTTGTGCATAGACAGTAGTGGTGGAGTTTTTGTATTGTGAAGTTTGATGTGGGAAAATCTCAAGAAGAAGGATGTTGAATTTTTGAATATTTGTATTTACAAAGAAATTTAAAGAAGATACAGAAAATGAAAATCAAGAATTTAGACTTATTATGAAAATAAATATATGTATCTCGCTATAGCAACTCAATTAAGATGAGAATTGAATGTATTTGTAAACTCTCAATCTCTTATTGAGATATATTACATTAATTGGTACATGCTAATGCACTCCATGGTACCTTCATGGTACAATGTAAATATTAGAATAGGGATGAGTTTATAGTTTAGAGTGTGATTTAATTTTCCCTTTTTATGTAAGTGTCAATGTGCAAGAAATGCACAAGTATCATGTAAGATAGATTGTGCACAAGTGTCTTGTATGTAAGAGTGCAAATATGTAATGTGAGGATGTGCACAAGTGTCTTAGATTATGAAGCGTAAGAGTCATGAGACTTGTCATATGGAGAGCAATAGTCAAGTACTTGAAGAGTCATATTACTATGGCTATATTATGGAGATCATACTCCATGAAGAAGACAATCAAAGTATAATCCAAGTGAGATTATAGAGTTGTAACCAGAAGAAAAGGAATAAAGTTTGTATACAGAATTTTGAGCAATTAATATTGTAAGTTTTTCTTCATGCATAGTTCATGAATGACATAGGTTATTTACATTCATATTTCAGTATATAAATGAATGTTATTTGATTTATTATATAAGCCTTGATATACATATTAATTTGCTCATTCTACTCATCATCATATTATTATTTTGACCTTTAATATTATGGCTATTTTATATTTGGGACTTGTGATATTTTATGGTAGTAAGGCTTAAAAAGCAAACATCTTTAAAGGAGAGAGTTGTGATTTGTTGAGGTGAGGGACCTAAGTACAACCCCTTTTTCTTAGGCAAAAAAAAAGGATGTCACTTTCAAGATTACTACTAGGTAAAACATTCAAATTTGATAAAATTTAAAGATAATTTTATTGGAAAGGATGTAAGAAAAAAATAGGTTTCCTCTTTGTAATTGGTATAGGTTTTGTAAGTGAAATAGTATGGAAAGGGTAGGCTTTTGGAGTTGCATTAAGGGCAAAAAATGGTTGGAGATTATTAAAATATGAAGAAAAGAGTTGGGCCAAAATAGTACTTTAAAAATATAATTGTTTTGTTGATGCAATAAAATTATTCAAGAAACAAAAACTACATAGAGGGTCATCAACATGAAACTTCATATCAAATAGTTTTTAGTTGGTTAAGAAACATATTAGATGATTAGTTAAGGAGTGAAATTCTACAAATTTTTTGTTTGATGCCTAGTTGAAGCCTCACTCTCTTATTTTTTATCCAAGTTTTCAATAGTTGGATTTAGCGTGTTTAGCTTGTAAAGGCACAAAGGTCAAAAATTATATTAATGTGAGCAACAACTCTAAATCATAGATTTCTATTAGTAGCCTAATTGAAGGAGAGAAACTCTAATAAATAGTGGATGAGCTTGAAAATATGCTTCAAGAATTTTATTTGCCCATTTTTATGTGGAAGGATGAGTTGATTTAGAATCTATCAGAAGATGGTGGATACTATTTCTAGTTGGGATATGAGGAATTAGAGCAATTTAGAATTTTCTACTCCCAATGTTTTTCCTTGAAGAACATTTGTCACTAGAGCCCCTCCTTAAGGTCTCAACATTCATTTGGTCAATAGTCTAAAGCAAGATTCCTACAAGAGAGTCTGCAAATAAGAGGATATCTTGGACCTTTCTATTAGAACCTTGAGGTTCTAATATATTTTAATAATTATATTGATAAATAATTGATATGAATTTAATAAATAAAATTAATATGAACTCTGAATCGCTTACCACTTAAAGGGGGCTCCCTCCTTGGAATCACAAGCCACTTCGAGGGGGCTCCCTCCTTAGAATCTAATTTATCATATTATTCTTCTTGATTATTTACAATATTGCTCATACACATGTTTATATTGCCCTAACCCCCCTTACGTTGGTTCATATATGACGGTTCATAATAATAATGAATTATATTATTAATAATTTAATAATATAATAAATTATAGTATTAATAATTATATTATTTATACTATTATTAATAATAATGAAATGGTAGGATATGATATCCTAACATGCCATCCCTCCTAGAAAAAATTTTGTCCTCAAAGTTGGAACTAAGGAAATGGTTGCGAAAACTGATGAAGCACGTCCCAAGTAGCAAGTAGCAAAGTTATTTGTATGAAATTGATCTCGTATTCACCAGTTCAACAACATAAGGACATGGATGGTGTACATTGTTGTCTATATGAAACAAATGGATGATAGATCATTCAGTAAGTAAATTATAATATGTTTTAACAATGTAATATTTAATTGCTTCTTATGTTTGATCAATTCATGGCACTGTTGGATTTGAAACTTCCTGTATCCTTGAGTTCCACGTGGACATTTCATGAGTTGAGATATTAGCTATGAATGACGACTCCCAATAGTGAAACTTCCTAAAAATTATGCTATGAATAATGACTTCCAACTTACAAAAGCCCTCCAAATAGAATATTTCAAAAATATCTTTAAATTATATTATGTTTTTGAAGTATTATGTTCTTCCATTTTTTCTTTAATCATAATCTCAGCAATGATTACATTCTCAACCATTTTTTTTATAAAGAGATATTACTAAAATAAAACATAGATGTAGATGCAGATTTAGGTATCTCCTACATCTTGAAATCTCTAGAATTATTACATGAAAAACATCACTTATTATTGCAATGAATGTGAAATGATCAGGTCGCACCCAGTCCCTTTTTGATCTTCTCCACTTCCTCTATAGTGATCTGAAATGACTTGGCCAGAACTATATTTGAAATAGTAAGATTCAAAGTGAAGGGTATCAGATGGGTCAGGGCAGCACCAGGATTTTGATTGTTAAATGCAACCATGATTCGGTGTTTATGATGTTCTCGAGGAAATGTAGTGTTCCCTTGGGAAACACAAACATATCACCAACTTTCATCTTCTCAGAGAATAGTTTGTTGGTGGTATCAACGAAGCCAACTTTCACTCTTCCTTGCTATAAGAACACCATTTAGATTACTCTTGGGTGGGTATCAGGAGGAACGATACCACCCACAACAATTATATTGCGAGCCATGGTTAGTCGGAGCGTATTCATGCTTGACATGTTTTACAAGGTGGTGAGAATCACACTGAATCTCTGTGGTTTGATCGATGTATTATGTGGTGCTCCGATAACCGATGTCTTAAAGTGCTTTGACAAGGCTTGACTAGAATTAAGACAAGGCACACCATTCATAAAAGTTGTAAAACAGCTTGTATCTGCCGCGTAAAAATCCTGTAATTCATCGATATTTGCACTAATCATGATTGTCGATAATAGCACCAATCCAACAATATGCTATTGTGTTTTTTAAATTATGACAAACACTAAAACCAGTCATATGCACCTTTGATGTTTGTATGTATAGGCTTGAATTTTGAACTAAATTTTACCATCCAAATATCAATAGCAGCACCAACAGTATTTGCCTTGATATTTAAAAGAGACAATGGAGTCCTACATTGAGTTTAGGCATAAGGATATGAATAATATATTCCCATATTGATATCTATTTCAATAAAAAATGGATTTCATTGAGACGCTTATATCACTTCTTTACCTTTATTTCTCCTGTTGCCTCGTCTTGTGCATTCAATTCAATGTTCCAGAAATGTTTGTAGATAATAGAGTCATATATTTCATTGTCATAGCCCTGTTCATATCTTTTGTACTCCCTTTACAATGAGAATTAGATTTAGATAGGGTGCAGGCCTGTTGCAACACCTGGATTTCCTTTTCTATGGATTGTTTAGTTTTCAAAAGAGCAATAACAGCAACCGATAACGAGAAAATTGCTATGATCTTATCGAATTCAAGAATTGTTTTTCCTTGTATCTAGTATTTTGCATTAATTTTTAACCCTTTACAACAAAAGTAGCCCTTAATTGTTCCCTTATCAATAAATGAAAAACCCAAATATTTCAAACATTGGTAGACCAAATTTTGTAATAAACTGTACAATTACGCTTAAAGCACCTTCAAATGTTTGGGTGTCAATGAATGCATTCTAGATGAGGGGTCTGATAAAAGATAACTTCTTCAACTCAATAGTCTGCTGATATGGGAGGACTATTTAATTTTTTTTACAGCCACGGTGGTGGCTGCACGGATGAGAGTTGCGCACTTTCCAACACATCCAATTTCACAATCTTGGGGTAAACATAGGTGACAAATCTAAACATCCAGTTCTACTGGCAGGGAACCCTTGCATCATGTATAGGTCCATAGAGCTTGAAATAATTGGAAACATTCTCCTCATTGAAAGTGCTATCGATAGGAAAAGTCATGTAAATTTTATGGGCACCAAGATTGACAGCTCCTAGATCATCTTGCTCATCGACATTGTTACTTGTGTATTATGTAAACATATAGGCATCCTCCTCTTTCTCATACACTTATTTAGATTTGGGAGGCACATAAATAGTGGAATTATTACGTATTTTAATATCACATGGTTTCCATTCCTACCCTTTCACTGTGTTTCGAGCATAGTTCTTGCTCTCTAATATGGATTTGTCTTTTTCTCTATGGCAAGAAGAAGCAGACGAATGCCCATCAAAGAAACTCTCATCCAAGTGTTCCTGTGAGTATGATAATGTTGGGGCACTTCTCAGGTATGTGAAGGGTTTGGAGATATTTCTTAGATATGCGATGTCACTCAAAACATCATCAAGATGTTCCCTAAATTTATTGATCAGATCCACACAATCTTGCCAAGGTGCTCATTCCATGGATCTAATACCAAATTTTAGAACCTTGAGGTTCTAATATAATTTAATAAATATATTGATAAATAATTGATATGAATTTAATAAATAAAATTAATATGAAATTCGAATCGGTTGCCACTTAAAGGGGGCTCCCTCCTTAGAATCGCAAGCCACTTCGAGGGGGCTCCCTCCTTAGAATCTAATTTAACTTATTCTTCTTCTTGATTGTTTAAAATATTGCTCGTACACATATTTATACTACCCTAACCCTAACCCTACGTTGGTTCATATATGATGGTTCATAATAATAATTAATTATACTATTAATAATTAATAATATAATAATGAATTATACTATTAATAATTAATAATTAAATTAATTATACTATTATTAATAATAATGAAATGGTAGGAAATGGGATCCTAATACTTTCAAGTGTACCATGTGTAAGAATGATATAAAAGTATCACATCAGTTACTTCTTCATTCTCTTTTTTTACACCATTAAGGTCACATATTCAAAAATATGTGTTCATTTTAGGTGGCTCCATCGACATTAAAAGAGTTGATTAAGTTTTGGACTAATTCTTCCAAAGATAAAATATTATGCATTCTATGGAGGATAGCTTTTATCATTATTTGTTAGAATTTATGGCTTATAAAAGAATAATAGAAATTTTAAAAATAAATCTCAAAATGATACCCAAGTTTAGAACCATATTGTTGCCTCTCTTGTAGAATGTTTACATACATGGTGCTCATCATAAAAAGTCTCAAGTGTAGGAAAATATGTGCTAGCCTCTTGGTTATAAGGTTTGAACATACAAGAAAGGGACATCTACATATATAGAGTTAACAACAAGGATCTATTTTTTTTCTTTTTTCTCTTTAATCTATGTATGGATTCTATTGGGGGTACTCCCATTAAAATAACAAAATATTACATTGCTATCATGTTAATCAAACCATATTCAACTCAATGAAAGATTTTTTTTGTTTGCCTTTCTATCAAAGGTAATTAACATCTTTCTCAAATTGTTAAGTTTCCTCAATCAACTCTTTGCTATTGTTTTTATTAAGAGATAAAATCTCACTTGTCCAACTAAAATTTAAATTTTGTTAAGATGAAAATCAACACCATGAATGACTAAAATATTTGTAACCTAATTTCCATATCTATAAATATGCTTGCTATAACAACCTAACATTTTCCTAATGCCTCTTTTCTTAGGGGTCTTATTTATGCCCCTAATATTCCAAGATATCATTTTCATCATCACTTTTTATTTTTATTTGTGGGATTTGCTTCACTTCTTTTTCATACTTGTGATATTTACTTTTGTTTTCCCATATCAATATCCCTTTAAGTTTAAATTCTCTTTGTTTTTGCTTCTCAGGTCTTCCTCTATTTTTCATTCCCACCAACACTTTCATCTTCATCAATCTCTTTAATTTTTTCATGGTGAAACTTATCATCTATAGGTTTGTCTTCCTTTGAAGCATCTAAAGTGCAATGAATAAACTAAAAATAACTTTCTTCTTTATGTTACCATGGAAACCCTAAAGTGCAAGGATATTCCTTCATAAAAATTACCTTCTTATAGTGTATTAAAAATACTAAATTATGTTGGATTTCCTCCATCCTCGTTTCTTTATTATGTTGCTCTTGAAACCCAAAAGTGTAAGGCATATCCTCTACACTAATTTTGTTTCTATTGCTAGGAGAGGATTGTATACTACTTGAGGAAAATGAAGACAATTTGATTGGAACAAACTTGACCTCTTTCACCTCCTTTGTTTAAAAAAAAAAATCGATATCTTTCTTTACACCTTTAATTCCTTCTAGATTTGAAATTGCACATTGCATTTTCACATCCCTTGTATCCTTCTTTGTTTCTTATAATGGTTGATTCGAGTGAACTATGATGGCATTTTCCATATGATGCTATAGATAGAATTTCTTTGTCTCTTCTTCTAAAGTGGAATACCCTTGATCTAATCCAACTTCTACTATAATATGGTTACCTTACTTCATCTTGAAGTTTGTATCATGACCAAATTTGTGTCTCTTTCTTCATTTTTTTCACTTTATACTCTCTTGTCATGTGTCCAATATCATAAAAATTGTGACATCAGAATGCAATATTTTTATACTCTAGTTCTTGATTTCATTCTCTTGATTCAAATTTAATATTAATGGATTACGACAAAGGTTTTTAAATATCCATAGCAATACATATCTAGGTATATAGCATATTTTCACTTCTTCGTAGTTGGTCCCTCTTGGATGAACTCCCTTAAGGCATTTCCAATATTTTTCAAAATATCCTTACTGATAATCTGATATGGAAGTTTGTTTCAATAGAAAATTTCTCACTCTATGGTCTTAAATAAAGGGCATTTCTGTTCAAAAAGGTGTGTCGAAGGCTCATAAAATCAAAGTGGAATTCCATCATCGGTATGTTCACATAAAGTCCCAAGGTGGTAAAAAGAGAAGGTCCCTTTCCATTACCACTCATGACAAGTTATCGAAGGAGGCAACTAAATCTATTCATGCACTTTTGAAATTCAAGTGTTATAGTCCCACTCTGGGGACCCCCCTAGAAGCGTGTGGTTCTAGATAATTATCCTTTGTTCCCTAATTCCCCTCTCCAAAGCATTAGTGCTTCCTTACCCAAAAAAAAGAGATACATGCAAGGGTTTGAGGATCTCACCAGTGTTATCTTCAAAACTACCAATATGAGTAGATCCTATGCTAAACAGGTTATCACTTTGATGATGGAGTTTAGAAGCAAGTATGGGGAATACGATCCTGAAGATTTGATAAATATTCTAGATGCTTTGGATGCTACCTAAGTCACTTTGGGTATTGTCTATCCTCTTTCCTTCCCCCTCTAGGTTTCCCTTTTTGATCTATTTTTATTGTTGTTTTGGTTATTCTAAGGCCTCCTCTATATTGGTAGCCTCTTTGTTCTCTCTCCCTCCTTTCCCAAGGAGCTTGTCATGTAGGACTCTCTTTGAGGGTCTTTTCCTTTTTGTAAAAAGTTTGGGGACCCTTTCAAAACACCTTTCTATCCACAAAAAAATAAATAAAGGGTATTTCTCCCCTTAAACCATGGACCATCACCCATTATTTTATCCATAATTTCAAAATTAAAAAAAATGATGATAAAAAAACCTTTAGGAAGAAAAATCATGGAGTGATTTGAATTCAATCCCCACTTCCACTTGATTCAATTTTGAATCTCTAAAAACCCTAGCTAGTATCTATGGAACTTACATATTAACCCTCTACTTTTAAGAACCATTATATCATACTTGATCATCTCATCCTTAATAATCACTTTTGGTGTAACATCTACTTCCTAGATTGAACTTGTCGTATCTCTTCCTCTTATCTCCAATTTGAAATATATACTTGAATTTCAATTAAGGCTTTCAAATATGGATTTCCTTCCATGATTCCTAGTGAGGCTCACTTCTAACATATACCTATCAACTCTTACCTTACACTAAATATTTGCTTTAATCAATGGTATAATGAAATATCCAAAAATTAAGTTTATCAAGATTAATTTTGGTGGTGATTTCAAAGGAGATACATGAAAATCTAATATAGATGGTGAATTTTGAAATAATGAAGGCAAAATTCTCCTTAGCTACACAAAATTATATGGAACTTCAACTAACAAATATGCAAAGACTAGGATGCTTCACATATGAATCAAAATTGCAATTGAAAAAGGATGGAAATATATTTCAATTGTCAAGGATTCACAAATTTTTAAAATAACTTATAAATGGCTTCTACTAGAGGTTAGTCCCATTAAAATAACAAAATATTACATTATTCTCATTACAATTCTATCAATTTAATTTAACCATATCCAACTTATCTTTTGATCAAATATATTCTTCAAACTACTACATTTTTGTAATCAACTCCTTGATATAATTTTTATTAGGAGATAAAATGTCAATCATCCAACTGCCTTCTAAAATTTAATTTTTACAAAGATGAAAATCAACATTGTGAATATTTAAAATATTTGCTACTTAGTTTTCATATCTATAAATATGTTATCTATAACAACCTATCAATTCCCTAATACCTCTTTTTTTAGGGGTATTATTCATGAGACTAATAGTCCGGGATATTATTTCTATCATCACATCGTGTTTATGGGTTTAGACCTACTTCTTGTTAACACTTGTGATATTTGCTTTTTTTTTCCTATATAAATATTCCCCTGAGTTTCTTTTTCTCTTTATGTTTGCTTCTTATGTCTTCCTTTCTTTTTTAAGTCCTAAAAACTCTTTCATTTTCATCAACCTCTTCAATTTTTTTACATTGCTCATATTGAGACTTATAATCTATAGATTTGTCTTACTTTGAAGGATTCAAAGTGCAAGGAATAATCTTGAAATCACTTTTTTCTTTATGTTGCCTTGTAAACTCTAAAGTGCAACGATGCTCCTCCATAATAATTACTTTATTATGATACCCTAAAAAACTTAAATTGTTATGGACTTTATCCATCCTCATTTCCTTATTATGCTTGCTCTTGAAATCCTAAAGTGCAAGGGATAACATCTACATTGCTTTTATTTTTATTGCTAGCAGAGGATTCTATACTACTTGATGAAAGTGAAAACAATTTACTTGGAATAAACTTTTTTTTATTAGATAAAAGAAGGGGTTTTGAAATGGTCCCCAAACCTTTTACAGATGGGGTTTTGCAATGGTCCCTGAATATTTTATAGACAGGATTTTGCAATGGTCCTCAAACCAAATATTCAACAATAACGACACCACAAAAGAAAATTTCTAAAAGGAGAATCCTGCAACTGAGAAAAAAATATCTAGAAATCCAGAAAACACGAATCGTCGGATCACACAAATCAAATACATATAGCAAACCCTCTAGAATTTGAGGGGATCAAACCCAAGGAGATAGGAAGCTTCCTGCATAAGAAGAAGAGCTAAATTGCCTTGGGAAACAAAAAAATAGGAAAGGGAATAAAAAACCAGTGGAACCACTAGCGAGGACATCCCAACAAAATGAAATTTAAATTTCAAATTTGAAAAAGGCACTAAAAAAGGACCGCTTGAACTTCAACAACTCTCAAACTTGAAATTTTAACAAAGACCTTCTTGCCTAAAATAGGAAGTTTGAAAAAATAGAAGAATGGAACCCGCCTAAAGATAGGCTTACAAATAAACCTAATTCAAAAAGAGATTACTCCCGCTAAAATCAAAAGACCTACAATGGAAAAATAGATGACCCATAGAATAACCTTTCCATTGGAAATACTTGACCAAGATTACCATATCATTCAGAATTCCTGACTTAGAGCATAATTCTCCAACTAAAGTTCTGCAAGGAAGATCCAACAGAGTAAAATCTAGAAAACCAAAAACAAACACTTCATCAAAATGGATAAGGTATATTTTTTGGATTTACTTCTTTTCAACGATCTTGAAGAAGGGTGGAAAAAGAAATCAAGCCTCAACTGCTTACTGCCACTTTCCAACTCCTCTCCCAATTTCAATAGTACTTGAGAGCCATTGGATATGTTTGTCTCCATTTTTGTCTTTCTTAATGTGTTCTTGGAAGGTTTTCCAACATTTCTCTTGATCCCCACATTAAGAAAACTTTTTTTCAAGCTACATGACCTTTCAAATTTTTTTTGGGCCTCCACCTCTGACACAGTTTGAGATTCCTTGGAAATCTCAAGGCCAGATGCTTCCTTAGAATTTTGGAAGGAGGATTTTCCTCCATGCTCTCTATCCCACTAAATGAGGATCATTTTTTGTATCTGTGGGTTTTAGGGCCAAGGGACCCTTTCTCTAAAACTCATTTTGGTAATTCTATCAATGAGGTCAGTATCTTCTCAACCGAATGATTCAACATTTGGATTTCAAGATCGTCCAATAGCTCTAAACAACCAAAAGAGTTCTAAAGAACTAGGTCTATAGTATTTACCTCTATAAGAGAAGGGCCAGACAATGCACTTGAGCTAGGAATATTATCATTCATATAAAAATTTCTTATGGTAACCGATTGAGAATACATCCAGCGATACCCACCATCTGATTGAAATAAAGGTGTTAGGTCATTCAAGAATCCTCCACAAGCTTCTACCGAGGCTTCCTCAGCAAGATCTAGACATGAGAATTTAGGGATTCATTTCTTCTTTCCCTTACTTAGATTATCTTTGTATTTCATTGATTTAACTTGGGAAGGACAATGCTCCAAATTATGACCAAGTTTTTTACATCTAGAGCAAAAAATAGGTTTATTTTCATATTCAATGGGTTGAACCCATGATCTTACATCTGACAAGAGTTATATTGAGGACAAAAAATCTACCTCTAGTTTTACCATGACACACATTCTAGCAAAGACCATTGTTTATTTGACTTTGGTTGATGCATCAATCGAGATAAGCTCTCCTATCACCTTAGCAATACCCTAAAGAATATCATTGTGTCATAAGTGAAAAGGCAACTCAACAATATTACCCAAATCTCGATTTCGGTGGCCCTTCCCCTCCTTCGTGCCCCCCTATAAGTTTTTAAACCTATCACACCTAGAGATCTCTCGCATTCTTGTCTGCTTCCCCCTCCCCCTGTCCCCATGTCTCTGATCAGGCCATCCCTAGTTTCCCTACCCCTGGACTACCATTTCGCTGCCCATGGCTGCCAAGGCCTTCTTCCTCGAGCCCTCCACTCTTGATCTGAGTGAGTCTGCCAGGCTATTTTCCAATACCAATAAATACACCCCTTTCTTCAGCAAATTTGTAGGGGCCGACGAAGATATTACTCAAGCATTTTTGGACACCTGGAATGACGGAGAGGTCAAAGTGAAGGTGCTTCACTTCAAAGTGACCAAAGAGTTTCTGACGAAGGTGATAGGTCTGCATCACAAGGAGAAAGGCAGATTCATCTGACGGGACAAGCATAATTGGGAGGAGGAGCTATCCCAGTTCCTAGAGTAGCAGTGGGACAAGGCTAACCTCTTCTACACTGACCTCTCATCCCCCTTCTATGAGGCCATCATCCCTATGATGCAATACATCACCTGCGAAGACCCGAGCCAGCAGCTTTACAACTTCCACCTCAGCTTCTACAACCACCTTTGTGGACCCACGCTAGTAAGCACCCCTCGATTTCTCCTTTACTCCCTGAGCCTCACCATCGACTGGGCTCGTAGGTGTAGACACCAAAACAGCACCAATCCGATTATGTGACTGCAAACACTGATCGCTTTGACACACACAGCCCCAAGGGCAGCCCCCAGAGGTCAAACAGTGGTCCTAACCACTCTCACAGTAGTTTTGAAAGGTCAAAGATCAATTTGGCACCTTTAGGCACTTTGCTCAATATCCATTCCACCTTGGGATGAATTCAAAATGGGATTCGCCCCACCCAGGGACGAATTCTGGATTCGCTCTAGGGTGGGGCAAATTCCAGGTTTGACGGGAAAAAAGTCAAATCTTGACAAATGGCAGCTCAGATCCGCCACTCAACGCTTCCTTCATCGCATGGGAGTATGGGTGAGCGTTTTTGAGCGTTAGAGGCATTTACAAGGTCAGTCATGAAGTCCCTATTCAGGGAGGAATCTCCTTCCCCCGGGAAGGCATGATTGCCAAGTGGCGCCTCTGCATGCCCATTTCAAGAGACCTCCAGGTCTATAAATTGGTGAGTTTCCTCACCCCAAAATATAGGAGAGAAGTAGCATTTTAGAGCAACGAAGTGCTGTCATTTTATTTACACACCTCACACCTTTTGGATTTGTGCCTTTCACATCCTTGATCTCCTTTAGAGGGGAGGTCATTGGGTGACTATTGGGAGGACGAATCTTGATCCCAAAACCCAACATTTGGCCACAATATCCCACCAAATTTTCTGACAATACCACACAAGAGGTTTTGGACCCATCCCAAGTGGATTGGTGCCGAAATCAGGCCTCAAACGATGGGCGGCCTGCCCCATGGGCGCCCCCTCCCACATTGCCACAATCCTAATCGCCCCCTTTCGGAGCGATGGGAATTCCATGGTAGATTTGCTTTCTTTAATTTTTGCATTCAATTCTATGATGTTTAGATAGGTTGTCATTTGAATTTCGTCTCGTTTTGAGCAATTTTGATCATATTTCTAGCTTTGTTCGCTTTTACTAACCTACAGGTAGCATCATCAAATTCCCATTGATGGAGGCCAAATTGGGAAAATATGACCATCTGGGTCTTCCCAAAATGCCCCCAATTAGCTAATCCCAAGTTTGTAGGTCTTTTGGAGCTTCCTAGGTAGGACATTGGGATAGTATCTTTTCGGCATTTTGTTGTAGGTGAATTCGTCCCGCCCCGAAGCGAATTCAAATCGGTGAGGAATTTCCTGACTGTTATTTTTGCAGAACCTTCCTGGTGGTATCTTGATGCCCCTATCAAATTTTCAGAGCATTTGGACCTGTTTTAGTCATAGTTTAATTCATTTTTCTCATTTACTTATCGTAGGCTTGGGGATTGCATGCTTTGTTTCATCCGCAGGTGCTACTGACCATTTCTTGTTCCTTTGAACGTAGGGTTCGGACATCGGAGGAGCAGCGAGGAGTCAAGACTCATCATTCCAAGCGGTGGCGATGTTTTGGTCCGCCCATTTTACATGTGGGCACGCGAAAGAAGGAAAGGCGCCCATGGATGTAACAAGAACTCATGCTTAAACGCTCCTAGCCCTTGGAAGGGGAGGATGCGCATTGTAACCGAGTTTGAAACATATCAATAAAAATGGTTGTCTTCTTTATTCCCATTTGTTTCATTTTGATTCGCTCATGCTTTTCCCTCTTTTCATGCACTTTCAAGTTTCTAGGATTTAGCGCTAAGTTTGGTTTCTTTGTTTGCATTTCGCATATTCGCTTTCCTTTTTGCTTCCATATCCTCATGCTTTCAGTGGCGATCACGGTGGGACCTTGTCCTCTATTTTTAAGATCAGATATCTGATCCAAACTTGGTTGTTTTTGCTTGCAGGTACCACGTTTTCATACGTTGACTGTTGTTCGTTCCAGCAAAGGGCGAATACAGAGCTATAATTCGTCTCACCCAGGGATGAATGGGAATTCGCCCCACCCTATGATGAATACAGTCCTGTAATTCATTCCACCCCGGGATGAATTCCATCCTATGAGGTTTTCGGGCAGAAACTCAGAACCGACAGATTCGGGCAGAGAAGAGGTAAGAATTCTGCACTTTTCCTATCATTTTTTGTCTTCAGTTTTTCTATTTTTCTTGGTTTCCTTTTTGCGTGCATAGGAAAGGTTGCTGCATGTTTATTTTGTTCCATGCATAATAAAAGGAACCCCACACACCACGTGGAAACTTAAACACCAAGGAGCTGGTCGTAAAACCCCAACCCTTGATCAAGACCAACGGTGGATTTCATCACCACCTTGGCTTGAATTTTGCATTCATAAACCCCGATCGCTATTGTTGCTAGACGTAAATCCTAAAGAAAGCTGATCGAGTGTAGCTGGGGTGATTCCTAGTGCACGAGGATAAGTCTTCTATGGTAGGTGTCATAAACAGGGTGATTCCCCTTCCGTACCGCCTATGTTCCACGTACCATCTGCTCTCACGTACCTATAGTTTCCCTCACGTAAGGGCGGGTATATAGAGAGGTTGGTATATCGGTCTGGCAATGGTATATCGAAGGGGCGACCAATTTTGGGAGTCATAAGAGCCCTCATTTTGCATTTAAACGTTCTTTACAAAAACCTTCAAAAACAACAACAAAACACACTAAACCAGGTTTAGGACACACTCTCAATCTTTAAACGAGATAATCATTGTTTGTGTATGTGTGTGTTCTTTTCTATTTAGTGTAGCATAAAAAAATCATAAAAGAGATAAAAATCTGCTTAGCTTGTAGAAGAGCAACACCATGGTGTACACCCGTAGCCAAGCCCAATCAAGGGCGAAAGCTGTGGAAAGTGTACAAGGAGGGGGCACAAGTCGCCTCCGCTATAGCCCTAAGGACTTGGCCATACCGCCTTGGCGGCCTGACCCACAAGAGAGTCCACATCATTCCATGTCAAGATGGAACTATAGGGACACCCCTTTGGGGGACACGCCCGTTCATCATAGCCCCTTTCAGGAAGAATCCTTACACGTGGCACTCAACATAGACAAGAAAGCTCCCTTAGAAGCTCGATATGAGTGGCCACAGTGTGATGAAGTGCTAGAGTGGCATAGTGTCCATGAGGAGAGGCCACATGACTATGGCATCCCTCCTTTGCCCCCCATCACTTGTTAGAACCAATAGACAAACCCCGAGAGCGCAGGGCTCTCCAAGCAGGGTGAGCTAACTCCGCCCACCCCTTTCACACATATGAAAGGGAGTACGAGGAAGACCATCACATTCCTCGAGAGCAATGTATAGCGTGGGAGCCATGCGCTTCCACACCTGCTAGATACCATGGTTACCCACTGAGGCCAGAGCCTCGGGTAAATGCCACCAACCTCGATAGAGGGAAGCAACCCATTGAGATCTCGGATCATCACGACCGAGGTAAATGTATAGGAGAGGCATCCAGGCCTCCTAGGCTCAAGATGGTGGAACAAATTGACCTGGCAGTCGCCAGACATGCCACCTGCCAAGCCCAAATCATGTGGCTTGAGCAAGATCAGCAGCAGCTAGAGCATCTATACCGCCTTAGCAAGGAGCGCATTCAGCGCCAAACAGATGAGCTGCTTCATAACCCAGTGCCTGAGAGGGTTCCAACCCCTCGCACCCAAAGAGCGGAACCATATGAGAGGCATAATCCCTTGGTGCGAGATAGGTCCCCGTGACCTTATCAAGTTTTGCCTCCGAGACCCCCTAGACCTGAGAGGGAGGCCACTCCCTGGAACAATGATGGGTACCCTCCACGGGGACCCACCCAGGGTCATAGGTCTCACCCAGAGACTCCTCAAGAAGTTTACGAGGAGTATGAACAAGAAGTAGAGCGGGCCGAAATGCCCTACCAAGGTGGAGGGGTTGCTATCCGGCCACCCCCCCATAGGCCTCAAGTCTCCCACAACCCACAACGGGAGCAAACTAAAGAGGAAGAGATTAAATCTTCCGATGCATACAAAGCGCTGCTAGAGCATTTGGAGTCTGTGGAAACCAAAGCTTTTGGGCCCCAAAAGCCCATGTTACGCCAACTCCACAGTCATCCTGTGCATCCATCAGTGCCTGCACCCCCTTACCCCGAACACTTCAAGCTGCCTCAGTTGGCAATCTTTAAGGGTGAGGAGGATGCCCAAGAGCATGTGACCAGATTCTTGAGCCAATGTTTTGGCATTCAGGACAATGATGCGTTGTTGCTAAGGACATTTATAACCACATTCGCGGGCCCTACCTCGGATTGGTTCACTCAGTTGTCGAAGCACAGCATCAATAACTTGGATCAGTTAGTGGATGCGTTCCTCGAATGCTTCACCTTCAACACCAAGAAGAAGGCGTCACTAAGTGACCTAGCCAACCTCGAGCAGTATGAGGAAGAGACCATGGCGGCCTACGGGAATCGGTGGAGGACTCTGCTTTCCAAGCTACCCTACCTCCCCCTATGTCCGACCTTACACAAATGTTCTCACAAAGTTGTTTGAGATCGATCTCTATGCTATTGTAGCTGTAGCAATATGCCACCTTAGAGGAAGCTCTGGCGCAAGCCAGAATCATCGAAGAGATCAAGATACAGGATGGCGAGATTGCCAAACCTAAGAAGAAAGAATGGAACAAGAACACAAAAATAGGGACTACGCAACAAAAACCCATTGTGGTTAATCAAGTTGCTATAAATGTCCCTAAGCCTACACAAGAAATACAGCCTCAAAAGGCTAACTATCAGGCAGTGCCTCCTAACAATTATGAAAGAGAAAATTAGAAGCAGGAGCAAAATCAGCAGCGTCACCCTAGGCGACAGTACACACCTTATACGGAGTCTAGGGACTCCCTATTTGATCGCTTGTCAGCGACGAACTTGATCACCCTTCCAGAGATTCAAACCATAGATCCTAATGCTCCCAAGCCTAAGGGATACAGAGAGGACTTGTATTGTAGGTTCCATAGGCGGAAGGGACATGACCTGAATGCATGTTGGAAGTTCAAAGGATTGATACAAGACCTGATTGACAATAAGACATTGGCAGTGGACAACCTCGTAGCGCCAAACAACCAGTAGATGGGGGTTTTCAAGGACCCCTTGCCTACCCATGAGGCATAGGCAAAACCCCTTCAAGTCAATGAGGTGCAACAGAATTGCCCCATGCAAGGGTATGTAGGAATGATAAGCATAGTGACTAGGAACAAGAAATACCCAGGAGTTGCCCTCGAGGCAGCCACAAGAGAGGTTCCATCGACGTCACAACCTCAACAGCACCCTATGCAGCTACCTCCGCCTAGACCCACGGCCATGATTCGGACCAAACTCACACAGAGTTTGAGGACCACGTCGGCTAGGCTCTCCATATATGAGCTTATACAACAATCAACGCCCCATCGGGAGGCTCTCATGGAGATTTTGAAAGCCATCGAGTTGCAGCCCCACGAAGTGAATTCCTTCAACAACTTCGTGGGACATGTCAAACGATGCATGGAGCCAGTCATCACCTTTCGAGAGGATGAAGTTAAATCAATGTCTGATGACATGGCAGATCCACCCCTGCACGTTATCGCACGGGTCAACGGGATCCCGTATAAGAGGGTGTTGATAGACATTGGCTCATCCAGTAACATCATTACCACAGCAGCATTGAAACATCTAAAGTTGCCAGCCTCTCACATCATGGCTTCCACCTATACACTGCGAGCATTCAATGATGTGATATGCTCGACAGTTGGCACAATTGTCCTACCCATTCAAGTAGGACAAAAGATGATACCTACATTGTGCCATATTTTGGAAGGCGAGATGGCTTATAACATATTGCTAGGGTGGCCATGGATCAGGGACATGAAGTGTGTCCCTTCGATAGCTCACCAGTGTTTGAAGTATGCATTTGAAGGGGAAGTACATGTAGTCCCGGCGGACTTAGAACCCTTCAAATATTGCAATGCGATGCAGTTGATGCCGCAATCGACCCTCCCATCGACGCACTTGGATTTTTAGTTAAATCCATCTAGACAGGGTCCGATTCCACAAGCACCACTGGTGATAAATCCATCAAAACCCCATCTAGGTGCATCTTCATCGTTCGGTCCTTCACCACCAATGCCACCTATCATGGCTAAACAGAAGGACAAAGGGAAGCAAACCCTGGAAGAGGCTCAACCCCTAGAAGAGGCACTGCCAACAATATCAACCATCTCTACCGAAGAGATGCCTAGCACAATGGAAGTTGAGGCTCCTAGTCCACCCAACATGGAGTGGACTCAGGAAGAGCTTTCGTTCCCTCCCTCTCAATCGCCAACAATTACTGTTGAAATGGCCAGTATGGGCCTGGGGGAGTATCTAGTGCGGAATGTTGTAGCAACGACCATGCTAGAGTCCGTGCAAGACATGGGGAGACCTCGCCTCCCCATTGGTACAATTGTTCCTTTAGGCTACCCACCAAACCAAACAAATTTTGTGTATGGGGGCCTTGATCATGGTACTGAGCCATGCATGCAAAAGGATGAGGATGAAGAGCCTTTTGCAGAAGATGTCAACTATCTGTCTAACCCAGACTTCGCTCTAAGATATCTTGGCCAATGCAATTGGCATGGATACGAGCTAGGCAGGTATGAGCAAGGAGTGCGTGTCCTTTGCCAACCAAGATACCAAATGCCTTATGACAAGTCGGGAGTAGGGTTCAACCACCCCCTACCCTTGGACATCTTGGTGGAAAACATGCAAGGCCTAGGGATAGGCAACAAGGGTGGATTGGCATCAGATCCTTATGCCAACCCAAACACAACATATACATTGGGAGATTACCTCCCATGGTCAACAACCACCCTTGTTAACCTCAATAACCCTTCTCCTTTGCTAGAGAGAGGCGAAAGTTCGAGGACTCACTTTCAAGGAAGGTATAAACAGTGTCAAGAGGGATCTTCGGAGGATGAATCAAAATATGAACCAGCATCATATGATCCCTTCGAATCCGATAGTGATCACTCACAAGTGATCCCCATGAATAACTGTCAAGAGACCCTCTTGACAATGTTCCCTCTAGAGGCTCCAAGCGAACCAGTCCCACGTCAAGAGAATCAGGCCCCCCCACGAAGAGTGGAACAACCACAATGGGGCCAGATTAATTTGCTCAAGTAGGATGAGCCTGTAATGCCTCAAACAGTTGTCAAAGCCAACAAGGGCTTTTGGATCTCCGATAGTGATTACGAAGATGAGACAGAAATGACATATCTTAATCACATGCGGTAGAGGCCGCAACCATACCCCTTGGAGATTAATGACATATTTTAACAGATGGGCATAGTGCCAGGGCACAAGTGGTACGTAGACCCAGCAAGGTGGGATCAAGTGTTGGATCCGCTGCTCCAGGTATACGAAGAGCACCTTCCACTCCGAGACCCTAGGGTGATATCAGTGCTGAGGGTAGACCCTGTCCTCCTATTAGCACATAGGGTTGATCCATTCGTGCCAGTACCCCTAGAGCCAGATCCGAAGCATAGAGAACATCCAAAATGTTTGAGTCATCACACCCACGGTAATGGAGACCAAAATAATTTCATCCACATGATCTCCATTGACTTAACCGCCCTCATCCGTAATCCGGTCGATCCAACACGGTCCTTGCATCTAGACATAGATGCCATTGACTGGGATCGCGTCAATTCACCTCCATCCCCATCTGAGTACTGGCCTTTTGGTAAAATGCTTCATTTTACCCCAGGTTCAACTCAGGATATCTTTCATGCTGAAGAGGAACCCGAGGTTCCCAACATAGATTTAAATTCAACAAATGATATCCATTTGATCCAATGAATCCACAAATTATCAAGCTAGGGGTAAGCCTATCCCCTGAAGAGCAAGCCGACTACATTACCCTTCTCAAAGAGAAGAAGGAGGTTTTTGCATAGTCATATAGAGACATGCCAGGGCTAGATTTGCAACTAGTAACGCATAATCTAATGCTTGATCTGACAATCAAGCCAGTTAAGTAAAAACTACGTAATATGCACCCAACAGTGGCCTTGATGGTCAAAGACAAATTGCAAAAGTTGTTGGATGCACAGTTTGTCATCTGCATAGATTATCCGCCATGGCTGTCCAACATGGTGCCCGTCAAAAATCTCGACGGGAGGATTCACATATGCACTGATTTTTGAGATCTAAACAAAGTGAGTCCTAAGGATGATTTCCCCTTGCCAAGCATCAATGCATTGGTAGACGCTACAACAGGTCACAAAATGCTATCCCTCATGGATGGTTTCTTGGGATACAATCAAATTTGTATCAATCCCGAGGACCAACTAAAAACGACGTTCACAATGCCTTGGGGGACATTTTGTTATAAGGTTATGCCTTTTGGCCTTAAAAATGTTGGCGCCACCTACCAACGTGCCATGACGTACATCTTCCATGATTACATGCATTAAAATTTGGAAGATTACATGGATGATTTGTTGGCCAAATCTCTTTTGCGCCCAACTCATCTCGATGACTTAAGCAAGATCCTCGATCGCCTCATGGAACATAAAGTCAGACTGAATCCCAAGAAGTGTGTATTTGGTGTCACATCTGGAAAAATCTTGGGTTTCATAGTCTCAAAGTGAGGCATCGAAGTGGACCCAAACAAAGTCAAGGCAATCCTTGAAATGATTCCCCCAACTACCATTAAGCATCTCAAAAGTCTGTAGGGAAAGGTTATGTCAATTAAGCGCTTCATAGCGCAGTTATCTGACAAGTGCCAACCCATGAACAAATTATTGCACAATGGGATAGCATTTCACTAGGATGACGAGTGTCAGTCAGCCTTTGACAACATCAAACGATACTTGGCTTTATCGCTAGTATTGGCACCACCTAGACCAGGAGTGTCATTCTACTTTACATCTCAGCTATTGAGGTAGCACTAGGTGCCATGCTCACCCAGAAGAATGAACTTCACAAATAACAGGCTACTTACTATCTTAGCCGCACCCTGGTCAGTTATGAACTTAACTATGCATACGTCGAGAAACTCTGCTTGGTAGTGGTGTTTGCTACCAAAAATCTACGTGCCACTACATGCTGAGAAACACTACGTATGTTGTGTCTAAGGAGAATCCATTACGGTACATGATGAGTCATACTTATCATAGTAGTTGTAGCACCCTAAAATTGGTGCAATAAAATTGTCATAATTACATTCACCTTAGTAAATAATTTAAAATTCAAATTTAACCTCCCAAACCGCCCGTTAACCGTCGGGTAATCCGTTTCCCCCTTTTTTCGTGCCATTTTTAGAGGTTGTTTTGACCGTTTGACGATATCGTCGCCGATCAGACGATATCGCCCCAGATCTGACGATTTCGTCTGGACTAGGACGTCCAGACGATCTTGTCGCAAAACTGATTTTGCACAATTAGCTTCTGTTCCAACGGGTCTCCAATCCGGGCAGAAGCGTGTCTGCGTCGTTAGGGACCCTCCCTCATTGGAGATCTCCCAAATTGGGATGATCTCCAACCTCCTAACTACTCCCCTAAGCCTATTTAATCCTAAGCTATCCCCTTAGCACCCCCCTGGCTGAAATTCTCTGCAATTTAACTCCATCTACGTTGAACCATCCCAATTTTTCATTTGCACTTGGTCCCATACCAATTTTGTTGTAGGTACATCACTGTTTTTCAGTCGGAGCCAACACACATCGTCGTCGACGAACTTGTTCAAATCGGAGGTGAACCTGTCGAATCCGAGGCGATTTCATACTGATGCGAGACGATCTCGACTGTAGTCCATATTGAGGCAATCAGTGCCTAAAGTTTGCATTTCTCAACCTTTTCTCTGTTGTTTTATTCTGCAAATTAGATAGTTTATTCGGTTTTTATGTTATTTTGCATTTGGAGTTCACCCATTTAGCTTAGATTGCATACAAAGATCATGATTTGTCATTAGAATATCGTAACTTGCTTGAATTTCTGTTCATAACTATTATTCGAGTATTCATACGGTCATTTGGTGTTGTTTCCCTCTGTTAGCACGGTAGTATTCGTTGTATTTTGTATCTATTTTTACGCTTGCGAGTATCTCGACGAATTCGTCAGATCTCAGACGATTCGTCAGATCTCAGATGATTTTGTCAGATCTCAGATGATTCTATCGAATTCCAGACGATCCTGACTGCTTCAAACATCAGAATCATCACCAGACATCCGGATCAGGTATTCCTCATTTGTATTCTGTAAATTCTCTATTTTATGTCTTTAAATCTATTTTCTGTACTCATTGAATTTGCATTTTCATGTAGATTAATCTAGATTCATTTGGCCAAACCTAGGATATGAATGCTTAAAGTTAAAAACGAACACATTAAAACACATTCCAAACCTAGGCGTGGAAACTGCCCTTAAATGTTTCCTGGTGAACCCACCATCCATCGAAAAATCATCAAAATACACCTCCCTTGAGAGGCGGGACCTTCGCAAAGTCCTCTCAGTCCGAGGTACCGTGACATCCTTTTCCCATCCTCCTTTCGGGCACGGATCCAATAGCTTGAAGGTAAGGATGCGAAAAATTTGGAGCGATACATTTTGGTGAACCCGACGTGAATGCATCATAACCTTTTGAAAACAAAAAAAAAAAAAATATATATAGAACAACTAAAACATAGATGCATTTTAAATCCTTTAAGTTTGAAATCATGTTTAGATGGTAGCTCCTAAGAAAATATTAGCAGTTACTATAAATGTAGAAAACCAATTGGCAGCCGTAGAAATCAATTCTATGCTTAATGTGCCTGAAACAAGTAGGAATCAATTCTTGTGGAACGAACTTGATAGAAGACTTAGTCTCATCTCATCTAGGTCCACACAACTTAAGCAAATCAAGAGGCTAGTCCTAGATAGAATCCTGGATCCTCATCAACTAGTTTTTTATCATGAACTTTAGAGAGCCTGCCATAGATGGTTAGCTTATAGGAGAGCTCTAGTATCTTCAGAATTGTTCACCTTCGAGGAATACCTCGAGAACGCAGCCATTGTGCACCGATTCCTAGGTTGTGTAGAAGACCAAGAGGTTGTTCTTACGAGATAGGGAAATATGGAATAGAGTTCCGCGAGCTATGCTATATCGAGAGTATTGCCACGAGCTTTACTTTTATCAACCAGCATCTGAGACAGATAATATCACTATAGCTCTTTTCATCAAATTTTTAAAAGAAAACTTTCAATTTGAAGAAGAACACTTCATGACTCCGGAACAACTCGAACCTATTAATGATATTCATAAATTGTTTATAGAAAACTAGATTATTACTTTCAGTCTTATTTCTTGCATTTATTTGTGTTGATTGTCTTTACTATATTATTTCAAAAAAAAAAAAAACCAAAAACTTAGCAAAAACTTAAAAATTTCATTTCAAATATTGTAGTAGGTATATAGTAAACATATACCTCTTAATTTGTTGCATATATATATATATATATATATATATTTGCTGAAATCAAAATTAAAGCACCATGCCTAAACTTAGGAATGGTAAAGAAACTTTAGGAGAAGAAGAAGATTGGTTACAAGATACAACTAGAGACCCAAATGTCCTTCTTGGAGATCCAAATCCGGAAGGAGAAACTCTAGGTCAATCAGAAGAAGACTTAGGTGAAGATAAGGAACAAGAAGGGAGTGTTAAAGAGGATGGATCCTCATCCCCTAGAGTAGCTCCAAATGGAACTATTGCTTTTGACAATGCAGAGCATTTTCGGAAATTTCTCATTGATAACATTGATGACCTTAATGTGGCAATTCGTATTGATAAAGGGCAAATTAGTAACACTCAAGCAGCCATGGAATATATGTGTAATATGCGCACTAATCCCTTGTCTTTCATTGATCAAGAAAGTGACAAGGCTGGGCCATCCAATACGGATATGGTCACTATGGCTCAAAACATGTCAAAACAACAGGTTACCCAACCTCCTAAGGAACCTTTTATTCAACCTAAAATCACTCCCACACAAAAGAAACCTTCCTTCACTACTTTATTCCGCCAAACTATTGAGCAATATGCTTCAAGTAAACAAAAACCTAAAATAAAGCCAAATACAAACTTTCAACAATCTGGAATACAACATAATACAACTTCAAAATTCCTTCATAATACTTTTCCTACCAATAATTTACACAATAGTAACATGGCATCTAATCTGCATGTTCCTCCATCATATGCCCATAAAACCCATGTCAATGCCCTACCGAACCAATATGGGGGGCAAACTAGTAATCTGGAAGCCATGGTGAAACAATTAGCTTCGCGTATGGACCGAGATAGATCCCTACCGTCCCTCGTATAATTATCGAGAGATCCGTAGTCAACCTTTGGATCCCATAGTTGTAGCTCAACCATACCCTAAGCATTTTCCCATGCCCATCCTACCTATATATAAAGGAACCGAAGATCCCATAGAGCATCTTCGCATGTTTAGGATAGCATGTCATGATATATCACATGATGACTTGCTATTACTAAAAATGTTCCCAAAAAGTTTAGGTGGAATGGCATTAGAGTGGTACTATCAATTGCCCACTCATTCTTTGAGAAACTTTGAAGAAACAACTGAATCATTTGTCCATCAATTTAGTGCCTACATCGAGAGGCATGTAACTATTAAAGACCTATACAATTTAAAACAAGACAAGGATGAATGTTTTGCCGATTTCTTAGCTAGATGGAGGCAATTGACAGGAAAACTGCACTTTGTGCTGCCTTATAGGGAAATGTTGGACATTTTCATCAATAATTTACAAGAACAAATATCTTATGAGCTATCAACTGCTACTTTAACTACCTTCGATCAAGCTATAGATTTAGCTCGAAGAGTAGAAGATGCCCTCATTAGGAGAGGCCAACTTAGGAAGAAGGATGATGAGAAAACATCCAGAAATCAATATAAAAACAAACAAGTTGTCGGTGACGGAGTCACTGACAGCAGAAATATTGCTAATGTCAATACAACGAAGACAACAAAAAAATTCATATTGAAACCTCCTGATAAGCCTCCTCGAGAATTCACTAGATTAAATCAACCCTTATCAACTATTTTACCTCAATTGCTCGAAAGAGGTTTGATCCAATTACCAGCCATCCGGGAACCTGATCCAACTATACCCGGATATAGAGCTGACTTACACTGTGATTTCCATAGAGGACCTGGACATTCTACCAACGCTTGTAAAAGGTTGAAACATAAAATACAAGATTTGATTGACAATAATGAAATGGAAGTGCAAGCCTTCCAACCTAAACAAAACCCTCCTAATAATACTCAAAAGACCATTCCTCAAAATCAAAATCAAAATGCCAATCAAACTCTAGACATATTTCAACACCCTTTACCAAGACATGGTAAAGAGGTAGCCAATCAAATCGAACATCATAATGTTCCCCCTCCTACCCGATATGTAGGAACCATTAGCGGACAATTACCTATTCGAGATCCTCAAATATTTGACACGACCTTATCCCTGGTTACGACCAGGCCCTTACATAATTTTCAAACTTCTGATTCTAGTGATATAGAATCAGATAGTGAAAGTGAACTAGACATTACTTCAAACCAATCGAATAGTTCTGAAAATGAATCGGATCCTATTCAACCCGTCACAGATGCTATGGTTCCAGAAGAACCATTTCCTAGAAGAGTTACTACTCGACCTTCTTCCAATATATTCCTTTCTAATGAACAAGCCATTAATGCTCAACCGAGACCGGTTCAGCGTCTTCACTATAACATTGTAGGTACCATTGGAGTCGTTACTCGACAACAAGCTCAAAATTCTCAACAAGAACCAAACCAGAATGATGGATCAGCTCCATTCGTTTTGAAAAACCCCAATAAAGGGAATCATGCTCCTCTTGTTCAACCTAAACCCCCTTACAATATTAATGAGCAATTGTCCAATACTACGGCCAGAATTTCCCTTTTGGATTTATTAAGATCCTCTCCCACCCATAGGGATGAGTTGATGCTTACATTGAGCCAAATGATGGTACCTCAAAACATTCAACTCGAAGCTATGGCCAATACTATCATCACTCGAGAGATTGATTGTATTGACTTCCGAGATAAAGATATCCCACAACACAGTTTACATAAGGACAATCCCTTATACATTACTGCTCTAATTGGAGATGTAGCTGTCAAAAGAGTTTTGATTGATAATGGCTCATCTCTAAACATTTGCACTTTTGACTTCTACCAACGATTTGGCTTTAGAAGTGATGAAATGAAGAAAAGTGATATGATTATCAAAGCTTTTAATGACGAAACACAAGAAACGTGTGGAGTTATTACCCTCCCATTGCAAGTTGGTCCTAGAACCCTAGAAACAACCGTGTTTATTGTACATTGCCCAGCATCGTACAATATACTTTTGGGTCACCCTTGGATCAACGCCATGCGAGCGGTCCCATCAACTTTACACCAATGTGTTAAATTCGAGTTTAAAAATCAGTTGGTCACTATTCATGGTGACCCTAGACCTTTTGATATGTGTGCTTTGGCAGAACCCGTTGGAGTGAAATTTTGCCCCTGCTCTGTCATCCACACATCCTAGTTCTTATTTTTCATCTAAAACTGTGAAACATACACCCATAACTTCACCTATTTCCCCTCCCTTAATTTCATCCTCCTATATAGATCAACAACCCTCTAAACAAATTACTCTAGAACCTCAAAAAGATCTTAAATCTACAACCAATATTTCAAGTTCTACCCCTATAAATTCAAATCTTCTAGAAACAACTATCATACCTTCCACATCTCAAGACATAGGTAATAAGCCTTCTACATCTTATGCCCTTTCTGATGAACTTTTACCAGATTTATCCACAACCTTAATATCAGAAAAAACAAATGCTTTCATGCAAGATTCAAACCTTTTAAATAACTTACCGCCATCTCCCCGTACTTTGGGCCTCCCACAACCTATGGGAAGTACTTACCAAGTCGGGAGTTGTGCCTTCATCTATAAAGGATATGAGCTAGGGAAGAATCCCTCGGAATATCAAAACTCATCATGAAGGATATGCTCGGTGTTATTTTACCAATGAATATGGTAAAGCTAAACCCATGATGCTTAAAATGGGATATAAAGGGAAAGGCTTGGGACCTTTCCAAAATGGCATGAAAGAACCTTTCGAGGTAGAACCGTGGCCTACCCGCTATGGTGTGGGCCTATTTCCTAGTAAAGGTCAACCCTTTCCTTTTGAAGATGATGATCATCTCATATGCTATCAAGATTATTTGGATAGGCATGTGCATTTGCCTCTTAAAAATCAGTCGTTTTCATGTAACATGCTATCCATAGCTTACCCTGAAATGATTGCTGACCCCGATGAAGAGTTGGAAGGAGATATCTTCCATGATGTCTCTGTTGAAGAGATGTTACACAATGAATTTTATTTTGATGGTTCTATACCAACTATAGCCCAACTTGAGGCCACTAATCCTCAAGATGAATTATCTAAATTAACCTTACAAGAATTACAAGAATTGGGCGTTTCACCCGCCCCACCTAATTTTGAAAGAGATCTACACATGGAGGTAGAAAACGTCATTAAAATTAATATTGGAGCCGAGGACAATCCTCACATAATCAATATTGGATCAGAATTAAGTCAAGAAAAACAAGAACAATACATTGCATTTCTTAAAGAGTATGAAGATGTCTTCGCTTGGACATATGAAGATATGCCAGGTCTAGACCCTTACGTAGTCATGCATCATCTAGTGGTCCATCCGGATGCTAAACCTGTTAAACAAAAACTTAGAAAAATGCATCCCAAAGTGGCTCTGCTAGTCAAAGGGGAGTTAGAAAAACTCCTGAATGTTATCTTTATACAAGCTATTGATTATCCTGAATGGATCTCAAATGTAGTTCCAGTCACCAAGAAAGAAGCTACCAAAGTTAGGGTTTGCACAGATTTTAGAGATATTAACGTTGCATGCCCTAAAGATGACTTTCCTCTTCCAAACATGGATCAAATCATTGACTTTCTTGTCGGGAGTGGGATGATGTCCTTAATGGATGGATTCTTTGGTTATAATCGGATCGGGATAGCTCCTGAAGACCGAGGCTAAAACAACCTTTATTACCCCACTGGGGTACCTTTTCTTGGAAAGTGATGCCATTTGGCTTAAAGAACGCGGGTGCAACTTATCAACGAGCTATGACCTACATTTTTCATGATATGATGCATGATATCCTACATGATTATGTAGATGATATCATAGCTCGCTCTATTATTGAAGATAATCATTTAGATGATTTAAGAAAAGTTTTTAATCGATTACGAGAATATCTTATTCGATTAAATCCAACAAAATGCATATTCGAAGTAAAATCCGGCAAGCTATTAGGGGTTTTAGTTTCTTTACGTGGTATTGAAATCGACCCTCTCAAGATTGCGGCCATCACTGATATGCCCGCACCTACTAATATATCTGAGTTACGAAGTTTACAAGGTAAACTTCAAGCTATCCATCGCTTCATAGATAAGCTGGCGGACAAAACAGGTCCCTTTCTTAAACTCCTTAAGAAGGATGTCCCCTTTAATTGGGACACCGAATGTAGAGAAGCTTTTGCACTTCTCAAACAATACCTCCTTAATCCACCTGTGCTTTCACCACCTAAATCTGATCGCCCATTTCTCCTATATATTTCCGCTTCACATTCTGCCTTAGGAGCTATGTTAGCTCAGCTTGATGATGAAAAGAGAGAACGTGCTAATTATTACATTAGCCAAACTTTCATCAATTATGAAACCCGCTATACAGCGTTGGAAAAACTATGTCTAGCAGTCATTTTTGCTACGCAAAAATTACGACATTATATGCTTAGTCAAAAAACTTATGTCATTGCTAAATACGATCCCTTGAGGTATCTCATGAGTCGACCTTATTTATCGGGTCGCACAGCCAAGTGGGTTCTGGCTCTAAGTGAGTTTGATCTCACATTCATAGGACAGAAGTCTGTTAAGGGTCAAATCATAGCAGATCAATTAGCTGCTGCACCCTTAGAGTCTACCCATCCCCTCATCATCGAATTCTTGGATGAATGCCTTCAATTAGAGGCCGACCATACTGAACAATGGTCCTTATACTTTGACGGAGCCCGATGCATGAGTGGGGTTGGTGCGGGTATTATTTTAATATCCCCACAAAAACATCTTATTCCTTTGTCCTTCAAATTGACATTTGCTTGCACCAACAATACTGTTGAGTATGAAGCTCTAATCCTTGGATTACGAGCTGCCCTAGCGCTAAAAATTAAACACCTTTTAGTTTTTGGTGATTCCCAACTGGTTATAAACCAAATTAATGAAGTTTATCAAACTCGAGATGATAAAATGTGCCCATATAAGGCCTATGTTTTACAATTAATGTCTTTATTTGATCAAGTTACCTTGGAAGCTATTCCTCGAACTAGCAACCATGCGGTTGATGCTATGGCCGCAGTTGCATCTCTCCTGCCCTTGGAGTTAGATGACGAATATGCCACTATCATTATTCATCGACTCCAAGAACCCACTTCAAATAAGTCATGCTTAGAGCCTTTGGATGTGTTTCTAATCAATGAAACTACTCCTGAACCTTGGTACACGGACATATTTGATTTTCTCCAAAATGGGACTTTCCCTGCCAATTCTAATAGAAACCAGCGTCGGTTATTACGTCGTCGAGCAAGTCGATTTGTAATAATTGGCAATACTTTATATAGGAGATATTTTGAAGGTATCCTATTAAGATGTTTAAACTTAGAAGAGTCTAAATCAGCCTTGAGTGAAGCCCACGATGGATCTTGTGGAGGACACTTTAGTGGTAGTGTTATTGCTAAAAAGCTCCTTCGGATAGGATACTTTTGGCCTACCATGGAAACGGATGCACATGAGTATGTGCGCCATTGCGACAAGTGCCAAAAACATGCTGACCTTGTCCATGCACCTGCTCAAGAGCTGCAGGCTATTTCATCTCCATGGCCCTTTTCTAAATGGGGTTTAGACATTATTGGCAAAATCAATCCTGTGTCATCTGATGGACACAAGTTCATCATAACCGCCACTGAGTATTTCACGAAGTGGGTTGAAGCTATGCCTTTAGCTTCCTGCACTGGCACACAAGTTTCTAAATTTATTTTTAATCAAATCATTTGCAGGTTCGAAATTCCTGCCAATCTCATCTTTGACAATGGAACTTGCTTCAAAAATAAAGATGTTAAAAAATTATGCCAAAAATATAAGATTCAACATCGTTGGTCCACTCCCTATTATCCTCAGGGTAATGGTCAAGCAGAAGCATCTAACAAAACCTTAATCAAAATTCTCAAAAGATTAGTCAATAAAACTGGTCGTGACTGGCACATTCAATTATATCCGACCTTGTGGGCTTATCGAACTAGTGTTCGAACCCCCACGGGAACTTCACCATTTGTTTTGGTTTATGGTGCTGGAAGCGTTTTTCCATTTGAATTGGAAGTTCCTTCTTTGGCTCTGCTACTTCAAGATACTGAAGTAGGAGATGAATATCAAGCTGGAAGACTCAGTCAGCTGGAACTCCTAGATGAAAAATGCATCAATGCTTTGGAGCATCTCCGTGCTTACCAAAACAAGCTTAAAAGATCATATGCTAAAAAAGTTCGTCATCGATCCTTTGAGATCGGCGACCTTGTTTTAAAAGAAAATCAAAAAAATACAAATGCAACTAAGGACCTTAAAGGTAAATTTGAGCCCAACTGGCTTGGACCATATATTATTACTGCTAAATTTGCATCAGGAGCATACAAATTATCTACCTTAGATGGTAAAGAACTTAAAGAACCCATGAATATTTTGCATCTTAAACGTTACTATGCATAAACTTGGTCATTTCATCCATGTATATATTTGTTCAAAATCACTATCTTGTATTTCTTTCAATTTATTCAAAAACACCAAAACATTCATAAATCTCCAAAATCTTCAAAACTATTTGTTGCATATATTTATGACACTTGTTACTTTTTTTTTTTTTTCTCAAAAACAAAAATAAAGAATAAAAATATAAAAACAACTATATGCTTGACTCTTTCGAAACCAAAACAAAATAAAGAAGAAAGAGAGAGTCAACATTCTCAAAACTTCTCAAAAAATTATTTATATATATTTTCTTACAATTATTGCAGTTATACGTTTCAAATTATTTTGGATAAATTACCATTTATTTGGAATCCCTCACTTGCACACTCACAACAATAAATATCTTGATTTTATCTGGCATGATTACTAATCTCTCTTATATCAAAGTCCACAAAATTCAATTAAATGAAGTTTGAGCATAGAGAATTGATCTTGTTATTTACTTAAACCAAGCACATCTTTTCACAATAAAATGATTATATTTGTAATTTCCATGTTTTGCTACATAGTAGAAGTGATTTCTTGAGCGAAAAGTTTCCCCTGCTATCCTATCATGCACATGGTCTAGAATATTTGAGAATTGGCAAAAGGACAAGCTCACCCCTACCCAGAATAAAAATCCCTTGCTCTACAACTAATCCGAGCAAGTATCCCTAGCAAAGAAAAAGAAAAGAAAAGTTCAAGAAAAAGAGAAAAGAAAAAAAAATGTTCTTTTATATCATTACAGCAATGTTCCAAGCATTATCAAGCAAAAAAATACAAAAAAAAAAAAAAGCAAAAGCAAGAAAGCAATAAAATTCCTTTCCCTACCCTTTGAAAAGAAAAGAAGGGTTGATGAGCTTGAATCCACTGGAATTCTCAATTATTCGAAAAGCATGAGGTAAGCCCCATAACAGGTGGTTTGTGCCCAACCTACTTGGCCTTGGGTAACTCCTAGCGTGGTGATATGTCTGTCACATTAGCGACCTTATTTTGTACAGACCTATGTCTGCTTATGGATTAGCTAGCTCTTGATAATCCGACCTACATAGTAGTCTAGTATGGTTATATGCATCTACATCATGGTTAATGAACACTTATTTGGTTTCTTCAAATCACTTGTATCATATTATCTTGCTCAAAAACTGGTAAATGAACAATGCAATTGCACACACATTTGTATTTGAGAGATTTTGTGTATCATTATGATAAGTCAATATTGGAAATGAATTCACATATGCACACGGGATTCCTTATAAATCTAACTTTTGTCTTCAAAATCCTTTGAAATATTATTTTTGCAACTTGTTTGGAATAAATCAAGTACAGTTGTCTACCACAAAGACAACTATATAATAGAAAAATCAAAAATTTCTTTCAAACTATACAATCAAAACATATACATATATATCTGGTTGACTTTCGCGACGATGGTATAGTTTCAAAACCAAAATTGGAATTTTATGCCTAGCGCAAGTCCTCATTGTCATATTTTCTGTTCATCAAAAATCAACCATGCAATAAAACTATCTTTTTTGGATTTTCGCAATGATGGTATAAGTCTATACCTACATATTCTATGCCTAGCGCAAATCATTGTAACAATTTTTATTCCCCATTTATTAAAAATCATGAAAACCATATGACTTAATTCATTATGTTACACAAATTATGCTTTTAAAAAGTGTAGATTAAAGATACAACGCCAAACAGAAATAAAGAAATCACAATAAAGGAATGCAAAACAGTTGTACAAAATGAATGATTTTTATTAATCAATGGAGTTTAGAAACTCCTTTTAAGTACAACGAGGCCTGTAACCCTTTTCGTGATACAAAGTTACAATTTGTGCTAGGGTTCTCTGAAACCCTAGGCGGCACAATGTGGTGGCGTCTCCGAAGAATGTATCCTTAACCTCAACGAGAATGAGTGGGCTTCGTTGTATCCTTTGGCTCGGACCACTCCGGCTAAGCAGCTGCTATCAACAAATCGAGATCTACCATTAGAATCCTGCACACATTAAAATTACCAAAGAGTTAAAAACTAATAAGAGGGCTCCATTGTGTGAGCCCTCAGAAAAAGTCTAAAACCCTAGATTTATGAAATAAAAATAAACGAGAATGCAGAATTCAACAGCAGATTAATACATAAAGAAAGATTACTTGCTTTAGACGAATCTATACCTTTTCCTGTTAACGCGGCGAGACCGGGCGGCGGCGATGGATGCGGCGAAAGGGTTTAGTTCAGACTTAGGGCCGTAGAAGACTCAGAAGACTCGGGATTAACGGCAATAGCCAACTCCAGGACTTAGATAGGGAAGATAAGTAGGTTTAGCCGAAGAGATAGATAGGGTTTGAGCCATCAAGGTGACTCAATTTATAATCTACTCTTAGGGCACACTTTAGGGTTTTAACGACACTTTGAACGTGTGGCTAAGATTAAAGTGGATCCAAGGGTAGAGAATAAATCTAGGTTGTGAAGCGGATTAAGATGGATGGACGGATGAGATTAAATGAAGGATGGACGGCTCAGATTAAATCACTTAAACTTTATTTATATATATATTAAAATATATTAAAATATTAAAATATATATATAAATATTAATTTAAATAAATTTGGGGATGAAAAATGGCGGGAAAAGTGAAATTGGGCCAAATAATGGTGGGAAAGTGTGGATTTGGGCCAAATAATGGCGGGAAGGATGGATGAGTGACACGTGGGTGGCGAGGAAGGTATAGATGACTTACAAGTGGCTGGATTTTGGTGTCTACGAGATGCCCCTTTTTGAGTTGCTTTGTGTGAAGACACAATGTAGCACAAAAACTTAAGACACTGAAAAGCTGGATCAGACGCAACTCTCTCTCAAGACTAAAGCACAACTTTGAAGACCAAAGAATAAAAGAATATTTAAAATTTTTCAGCTTACCCCCTCAATTGGCGAGCGAGAATGGTTCTCACAAGCCAATTGGAAGAAATTCGGAAGATAATGAACCGTTTTTGCCCCAACGGTGAAAAAAAGGGGTTGGTGCATGCACCATCTATTTATGTCCCAACAGAAAAGGGGTTGGTGTACAAACCGAGAAAAGAATATGATTGAAGACGATATGAGTGATGTGAAAGATGGACCGTTTTTTGCCCCAACGGTTATAAAGGGATTTTTGCCAAACTGTAAATTCCATGATCATGTAAGATGAATTCCACTATAGGAAAATTAGAAATTGATAACGGATGCCCCAACTCCTGTGTGTGAATCCATACTGTTGATGAAATTGCCTTGTTGGCGCCATTGATATGCAGAGATGAAAGATGCATGAAAGAGTCCGGAACTCAGAGATGCTCCTAGTGATTGTATGGATAATTCCTCGGGTCGGAACCAATCAACCTAGGTAGCCACAATCTCTAGCAAGACTTAAAATAATGACGATATGAAAGATTGTCCATGTTTAAGGCCCCATGAACTAGGCCATCAATGACAAGCTGTTGAGCAAATTAATCTTGGTATGAGGTCACTTGAAAAGTAGAATACCCAAAATTGATTTCCAATTTTCAAACGGTGAAATAATTGATGATGATAAATGGTAAGTGTCCTTATGGTGGTTTAATCCTCTTACCGAATTGCATGGATTCAAATCGTTGCAATCGCCAAGGTGATAGAATATACCACTAGATACGAGGTTTACTTTAATTTGATTTGGCAAAAATATGCATGATGAAGAAGAATGAATGAAATTGACGATAGATCAGAAGAATTGATGAATGTGGTTAATTTTGTGAAGGTTTTGAATATTTTTAACTCAATTTGTAAAACAATGATGAATGATGCGCTTTTTGAGCGAAATGACAAAATTTGTGTCCAAAACTGTTGTAACCTTCACAAAATGTTTTATTATGATAAGAAGAATGGATGAATGCAATTTGATGAAATTTGGAGGAGGTAAGCTTCAATTTTGTAAGTTTTGTTCCTTTATTCAATACTGACACCAAACGTCGGTCTGTGTTTGTGGTTGGCGAAGACGCCCGTCGGTGTTTAGGCGCTCTGCGAGATGCAGGACTACGTATGAATCCGCCATGAAATGCCCTACTGCATTTCAGGGCACCAAAATCAGCTATTTAAACAGTTTCAGCGAGAATTTCGCTCATTTGTGCGTTCGAGCTTAAGAGAAGTGCGTCTGAGGGAGTGGAGTGAAGTGGAGTGAAAGGTTGTGTGGGAGAGTGAAGCACGCGGGAGCTATGGCGGAGATGGGAGCGGACGCGCCAGTGCAGCCAGCTGAGGTATTTGTTCATTTAAGCAAGTACTTATTATGTGTTTTTTTTTTTTGGAAAAATTTGTAACAAATTTTTGTTTTGTTGTTTTGCAGCTTAGGGTGTTAGAGGCACGACACCGATTCTCCCCTATCATTCCGGGGATGAGGAGGTCGTTGTCCCAGAGGCGGGAGATATTGGAGGCGGTGGGGCTAGCGGAGGACGGTTGGAGGTAGTTCGGGCGGATGAGGAGTACCTCTAGGCACACCACTAGGTCTAGGGCTCCTACTAGGTCTCGGGGGTCCTCTTTTGATGGTTAGCTTAGTGCTTAGATGCACTCTTTATGAGCCTTGGTGCTCTATTGTATATTGTAGCCTTTTGGCATTCATTGTACTATTTGACATTTATACATATATATACATGGCTTTTATTTATTTGGTGTTTTACTCTCTTTTGTGTGAATGCCTATGTTTTTGTGATGCATGTTTTTATATGTTTTAATGTTTTTGATGCATATGTGATGGAATGGAATGCAAACTTATAGATGATTAATGCGAGACTAAGTAAATGAAATATGCACTAAGAAGCACTCATACTTTTAGATAGTTAGATTTAGCGAACTATTATCATAATTGTTTAATCAGGGGCATCGAACTTGGTGGCTTGTGAATGGATGACGTATGGAATGACATGAATATGGAAGAAGATATGGAGGGTGATATGGAGGTTGATATGGAAGACTGTTTTACAAAGACTCAAACATGCTAGTGGTATCAAACAAACTTACTAACACTGCCTAATTCAACTAGGACCAAATGTGTGTGCATGCGAGTTCATTAACCAAATCAGAAGCATGGTAGTGACTCTAGGCAATCAAAAACATGTGTGTGTGCAAGTGTGTTCATTAACCTCATCTTGCATAAATTAGGTAACCCTGTTATGGAGAAGACCCCGAAGCTAGTTTGTCCGTATGAGCATTCAGAGGTCTCTTTTTGAGGAGAGACATGTCGCCACGCAATGAGTATACTCCACTTTGCCGAGTCAAGCGTCTATAGCCCCGGTGAAGGTTAACTCCATAGTCCATGTTGTTTTTGACCTTTGTAAGCCTTTGGGATGACTACCTATCCGTCTGATTGGACAAGTAGTACGATCCTTACAACTTATTTGGGATCAGTGGTGTGTGAAAAATGTTCATTTCCTTAGAGCTTTGGGGAATCGGATTCTCAACCGAAGTATGATGAGAATTTTACCCTATCCTTACTACTCTGTTTATATTTATATTTTGTGATTGCTTGTGATAGTGGTAAGAACCACTGTTTTATGGACTATGTTTGCATGATAGGACAAACGAGGATTACCCTTTTCACTTCAAGGCACAACCCAAGGATGGTGTTATCTCTCTTTGACACAAGATGTTTTTAAGATGTGAAAATGTGATAGGTTCAAGACCGCTTTTGAAATCATTTCCCAATACTCAAGATTTTATTTAGTGTAATTTGTGATATGGCCCTAGAGAACTTTGACATGCATTTCGAAGTTTGCTTAAAACACTAGGAATGGGTGAGTGGTTGAAAACATTTTGGCAATGTAAATATGTGCAAATGGAAAATGGGTGTACGAATGACAATTCGGTTTGATGGATTTTATGAAGGTGCCCCTGATTAAGGCAACATGACTTTTGCTTGACCAAATTTTATATCCAAAAGATAGAATGGTCTCTAACATGATATGCAACTATGGCTGAAAATGAAATGTTATGGTTTTCAATGAGATGTATGCACATGAAATGCAATGTTTTTGAATGAGATGTATGCAACTAACAATGAAATGCAAATTCTTTTTATTTTATTTGTTTTTTTTTTTTTTTTGTTGTACAAGCCATGTATATATGTACATATAAAATTCAAACTATGCGTAGAATGCCCTCAAGTGTATAACATTAAGTGGTTCGGGTTCTTCCTCTCCCTCTAAAGCTGGCAAGTCTATAAGTTCCATTGCCCACTCTTTCGGTGACCATATATGGACCTAACCAATTAGCCGTGAATTTATCTCGAAGATGCGGCAATGCATTGGTGTTTTGTTGATTCTCTTTAAGGACAAGATCCCCTACTTGAAATTCTCTTAGATGAACTTTGGCATTGTAAGCACGTTTCAATCGGTCTTGATAAACTCGCAAATGCTCTAAAGCATTGATTCATTTTTCATCTATGAGTGTGAGTTGATCAAGACGTGCTTGTCTAGCGAGTATCATCATCGATAAATTCCTGCAAAGAAATTCGCAAGGAAGGGATCTCGAGCTCAAGAGGCATGATTGCTTCAGCTCCATAGACCAAAGAAAATGGCGTTGCCCCAATGGGAGTTACGATGCTTGTTACGTAAGCCCATAATGCTAAGGGGATTTGTGTATGCCAATCTTTATGATTTTCTTTAACAAGTTTCTTAAGAATAGCAATTATGGTCTTATTGGAAGCTTCAACTTGTCCATTGGCTTGTGGGTAGTAAGGAGTTGAGAAACTATGTTGGATATTATACTTTTCGCAAAGAGCTCGAACATCCTTATTCTTAAAAGACTTGTCGTTATCAGAAATAATTTTAGAGGGAATACCAAAACGACAAATGATATGGTGAAGTATAAACTCCACAATTCTAGGACCTGTCGTACTGGTTAGAGGAATAGCTTCAACCCACTTTGTGAAGTATTCAGTGGCTGTAATGATGAAAGTATGTTGTCCTGAAGAGGCGGGTGAAATCTTGCCAATTAAATCGAGACCCCATTGTGAGAAGGGCCAAAGGCTTTGGATGGGCTGTAAAACTTGTGATGGTATATGGGTTAAATTAGCGTGTTCTTGACACTTTTTACATTGTTTAACATATTTGCAACAATCTTGTTCCATAGTGGGCCAATAATACCCCATACGTAAAATACGCTTCGCAATGGCCATTCCACTAAAATGACCACCACAAGTACCATCATGGGCTTCGGCAATAGCTCTATGTGTTTCACATGCTTCTAGACAGCGGAGGAGTACTCCATCATATCCACGTTTATACAACACATCCCCCAAAAGAACAAAACGAGCTGCCTTTTGCTTAAAACAGCGGCGGGCAATTCGAGACAAATCAGATGGGAGTGTTCCAAACTTGAGGAAGGCTACTATCTCACTAGACCAAGGCTCATATGGATCCGAATGGATAAAGCAAACATCTTTTTCATCCTTAGACTCGGCACGGACAATTGCAGGACTTAGAGATTGTGGAAATGATTAGGGGTTGTACCTCTCCAAGGGAGTCCTTTGGAATCAATGATCCAAGAGAGTCCATGGCATCCACGAATCTATTAGTCGAGCAAGGCAAACTAGTGATCTCATACCAATCAAACTTAGAAAGCAACTTCATTGCTACATCATGATAAAGCTTAATGGTAGGTTCTTTGGCTTGGTATTCTCCTGTAATTTGTTTAACCACGAGTTGAGAATCCCCAAATATTCGAATACGCTTAATGCTCATAGCTATGGCTGATTGAAGACCTAAAATTAAGGCTTCATACTCTGCTTGTATTATTGGTGCATTGGAAGTCTAGTTTGAATGATAAAGGGATGGGAATCCCTTGAGGTGTATGAAACACAACTCCAGCGCCTTGACCTTTCGCGCACTTAGAGCCATCAAAGAATAGCGTGATGTCAACATCTTCCTCCGGAATGATGTCCTCTTCTTGTTCAGTGATAGCAAATACCGAATCATCCGGGAGCTCAATAATCAAAGGATGATCACTAGGTAGTGGAGCTTCCGCAAGTTGATCGGCTATAACTTGACCTTTAACAGATTTTTGGCTAATGAATTCAAGATCGAATTCGGTAAGCAACATTATCCATTTAGCGGTACGAGTGTTATTATAAGTGCGAGACATCATATAACGCAGAGGGTTTTCTCTAGCTATGACATATGTTGTATGGCTAAGCATATAATGACGAAGTTTCTTAGTGGCAAAAACCACTTCTAAGCACAACTTTTCCACATAAGCATATCGGGTTTCATAGCTTACCAATGTTCGACTAATATAATAGACGAGCTTGCTCACGATTTTGTTCATTCTTTTGTGCAAGCATTGTCCCTAAGGCAAAGTCCGTTCCTTGAGATATAAAGATTGAAAGGGACCCCTGGACGAGGCGGAGCTAAGGCGGCGGAGACGCTAAGTACTTGCTTGATGTCATCAAAGGCTTTACGACACTCATCTGTCCATGAAAATTGTACCCCCTTTTGTAGTAGGTGGCAAAATGGCCTACATTTATCGAGAAAGTTGTGCAATAAAGCGACGGATTGAATTAATCTTTCCTTGCAAACTACGCAACTCCTTCAAATTAGTTGGGGGACACATTTCCATAATGGCTTTGACCTTGTTTGGGTCCACCTCAATACCTCGTTTAGAGATAATAAAACCTAGGAGTTTGCATGAGGTAACACCAAAGACACATTTCTTAGGGTTCAACCTTACTTTATGCTCTAGAAGTCTATCAAAAACTTTTTCCAATACATCAAAATGCTCTTGTCGAGTTTTAGATTTTGCCAATAAATCATCCACATAATCTTCGATAATCTTATGCATATAATCATGGAAAATATAAGTCATGGCTCGTTGATAGGTTGCACCTGCGTTCTTAAGGCCAAAGGGCATCACCCTGTAACAAAAAGTTCCCCAAGGTGTGGTAAATGTTGTTTTGTGTTGATCTTCAGGGTTTATTCGAATCTGGTTGTATCCTGAAAATCCATCCATGAACGAAAGCATTTCATGACCAGCGCAGGTATCGACAAGAGTATCAATGTTTGGAAGAGGAAAGTCATCCTTAGGACACGCTTTATTTAGATCTCGAAAATCGGTGCAAACACGTATTCCCCCGTTAGGCTTGCGAACGGGTACCATGTTAGAAAGCCACTCAGGATAATCAATCGGGACGACAAATTTAACATCCAGAAGTTTCTGAATCTCCGATTTAACTATGAGGGCCACGGTAGGATGCATTTTCCTAAGTTTCTGTTTGACGGGTTTAGCATCTTTTTGTAAGGTGAGGTTATGGACAACCAAATTAGGGTCTAGGCCTGGCATGTCTTTGTAAGACCATGCAAATATCTCCTTCTTCCGCTTGAGTAGAGCAATCATTTGCTCTTGTTCCTATGATGATAGACTTTTAGCCAGTTTCACAATTTGGGTGCCATCTTGGTCCGTACTAAGGTCTACATCGATAGTTTCTTCAATAGACATGTGGGAACCTTCCTCAAGGTGATGGGGAGTAGGGATCGGATTTATGTCATCTAAAATGTCATCAGGCTCCTGTGCCTTGCTCTCGTCTATGTCTTCCTGGAAGACCTCTGGCTTTGAAGATGAAGGTGAATGTGGAGGTGAAGGAGGAATGTAGTTGGCGGAAGCCCTTAACAATTCCTCGAAAAGGATGAACTATGAAATAGATGGAGGAGATGAAATCCGATCCATGTCAATCAGGTTTGGGTTGATCGGGATTGGCTTATCCGGATCATATGGATTATGGAGCGGGGTGAATAAGTCTTCAAAATTCATTGTCGACTTATGAAAGAAAGGATGGGCGGAATGGAAGGGAAAACCGGTGAAGACCTCGGAAGACCTGAAATGCAAAACAACATAGTTTTTCAGTTTTTTTTTTTTTTTAGTTTGAGTTTTTTTTTTTTTTGTAGTGGTGAAAACCACTATTACACACATACATAAAGCAATAAAGTATTTTTATATATTTTGATTTTTTTTTTTTTTTTTTTGGGAATTTTCTGATTTTTTTTTTTTTTTTGGTAGTGGTGAAAACCACTATTTTAGTATATACATATAATACAGGTTTGGATTATGGCTTATGGATGTGGCGGAGGGGGTGGTTCACCTCGTTCTTGTGGAAGAAGCAAGCGAAAGATGGCCTCTTGGAGAGGGAACAATTGGAGATAAAACTCGTCTTGTTCGGTGAGGGGAACAATGGGCGCCGACTCTTCTTAGATTCATCACCATTTGACATGACGTCAAATTCTTCATAGGCTTCATCTTCGGATTCGTCGGGGTGGAGGATTTCTTCTTATGAATTAAGATTAATGCTTTGAAAAGCTTGTTCAAAAGAAGAAAGGGATGGAAGTGGTTGGTAGCCCAGACCAAAACGCTCGGTGGGTCTACGGTATGGCATATCGATGCGTTCAGTTACCCCTTGCTCGTATCGACCTAGGCCAAATTGCTGCCAATTATGTATGTGGAAATAGCGAGAGGGAAAACCCTCCATCCTTTCGATATTGGCGGGGACTGGATGCTTGGGTTCTAGTATGGTGGTAGGACTAGAAGATGACTCTATTCCCCCATATACAAAATTAATGGAATTTGGCATAGAACCCATGTTATAAACCGATCCAATGGATAAATGTTGGTCATGTGGACGACCAAAATCTTTAGCTGTTTGCACATTGAACGGTGTGATGTGGACATCTTGGATGGCATACTCACCAATACCTGCATCAATTAGATGGACCTTGACTTGGGAGGGAGATGGACTAGATGATGGAATAGAAGAATGTGGGATAGAAGAATTGGAAGGATTTGGTTGGGTTGATGCTTCATCGACTTGTGAAACATCGCTGGTGATGGTTGGGAAGATGGAGGAATAATAGGTGATGTTGAAGAAGGTGTAGAAGAAGGGGGTAATGACGTGGAAAGAGATGATTGGTCATGGCCACATGTGCATGTGGTCAGTGATGAAGAAGAAGGAAGATTAGGAGATGAAGAAAGTGGTGAATGAGATGGAATAGCGGAAGAGGAAGATGGTTGCGATATGATGGGTAGCTCCTCGGGAATGGGAGCTTTAGAAGAAGATGGTATAGAAGAAGTAGATGGGGTCAAGAAAAGATGAGTGGATGGCAACACAATCTCATAAGGATTTGAGACATAGTTGCAATGTTTGAAGGGTTCGATGTCAGCAGGTACACAATGAACCTGTCCCTCATATACATACTTGAGACATTGATGCGGTATAGAAGGGACACATCTCATCTCCCTAAGCCAAGGCCGTCCAAGCAATACATTGTATGCCATGGACCCTTCCAAGATGTGAAACAAGGTATGCAAAGTTCGGGCCCCTACCTCAATGGGCAAGATAACCGTGCCAACCGTGGAAGATAAAGCATCATTGAATGCTTTAAGAGTAAAAGTCGACTTGGTGATAAGGGATGGCGACTAGCTCTAGATTACTCAACGCCGATGTTGTAATGATATTGATTGAGGAACCGGTGTCAATTAAGACTCTCTTGAATGGCTTGTGATCGATCTTGGCCATGATATGCGGTGGAGGATCTATACTTTCTGTTGACAAAGGTTTGATTTCAAAATCATAGAAAGTGATGGAGGGCTCCATGCATGTTTGAATACTCCCCACAAAGTTGTTGAAGGCATTAGTATCTTGAGTTTGAAGCTCGATTGACTTTAATATTTCCATTAATGCCTCTCTATGCGGGGAGATTGTTGAATGAGGTCATAGATCGATAACTTGGCAGAAGCCATTTTTAAACTGGTAGTTAATCGGCTACTCAATGACATGATGGGTCGTTGGCGTTGAGTAGAATGATTTAGCGGTTGTTGAGAAGTACTAGCACGTCGTTGGGTCACTATTACCTGAGGTGGGTGGGGGTTTATACAGGTGGTTGTGGTTCAGCCTGATTTGGTTGGTTCGCCCTTTGACCCCGGGTTACTACGTTAATAGTACCCACAAAACCTTGGTATTGTTGTACATGGTTGACTTGATTAGGAGGAGTTACAGAGTTACTCCCCACTGAAGTTGTTGGAGCTTCCTCCCGATGTGGAAGGGGTGTTTGAAATACACCAAGATTTTGATTTTGTTGGGCTAAGGGGCTATCCAATTTAATGGCTCCAATCTCAATAAGATCTTGGATCACATGTTTGAAAGTCGTACAATTATTGATATCGTGTCCATTTTGCCTATGATAAGGACAAAATAGGTACTCCTTGTAATACTTCCCCCTTCTAGATGGTTCTAAAGGTTTAAACTCAGGTAAAGTTAACTGATTTGTGCTATATAACTTGTTGAATATGACCGCATATGGTTCATCTAAAGGTGTGAATTGTCGCTTGGGACGATTTGTTTGCCAAGGTCGAGTTTCCATGGTTGGCCCAGTATTGTGAGTTGGTTGAGGAGGGGCGGGTACCGCATGATAAGCAATTGGTTGCGGTTGACTTTGCATTACTTGTTGTTGTTGAGCCATTACGGGCTGGCTCGCCACCACTTGATTAACTTGGTTAACATTTGAGGTTGTACTAGCTTGTGCTTGTTTGTTTTGGCCATAATTATTATTTCGTTGTTGGCCCTTTTGTTGCCATTCTTTTCTACGGGGTTTTAAAACACCCTCTTGGACTTTAATGTCTTCTATGATACTTGCTTGGGCCAAAGCCTCTTCAAAAGTCCTGTATTGTTGTAATTGGAGTAACCAAGAGATAGGTTTTAGACAACTGTGGGTGAACATTTTGGTTAACTCCTCCATTGGTAGGGAGAATGGCAATTTATTAATGATAGCCCTCCAACGGTTTCCAAAGTCATAAACGGTCTCATCGTCATGTTGCTTGAGCTTGTATAAGTCGGACAATGAGACTTTCCTTTGTACATTTAGGGAGAATCGTTCTAAAAATAGATTAATCAATTGCTCGTAAGCATAAATGCTATGGTGAGGTAAATGATTGTACCATTGTACGACATCTCCTCCTAATGTACGAGGAAAAGTTACGAGCATAAGAGCGTCATTATTTTGGATTCTAAAGCGAGCATGCATGAATGAGCTCACATGTTCGTGAGGATCCTCAGTTCCTCAAAATTTGTCAAACTTCGGTAATGTGAAATCAGTCGGATATGGCGGTGAAGGTACCGAAGGATGAATTGGTTGATTGATCAACGACCTTAGCGTAGGTTTATGACTAGATGAGCCGGGCATGTTGAGCATAAGGTTGTCAATCTGTTGTTGCATAGCATGGAGTCGAGAATCTTCATGAAAATTTTGATTCGTTTGATGATTATGATGATGCAATGGAGGAGTGGAAAAATGATGAGATGGGATGAAATTGCCTGGATTAGGCGGTGTGGAATGGACGAGGTTGTTGGTATGGATGATACCGGAAAGAAGGTGATTGGGGTGAATGATGAGCTGGGTGGGTTGGGAGAAAGGTGGGGTAGGAATGGACACCACCGAAGATTGGGGTACCCGGGTGGGGCCTGAGCTAAGAAAAGTTGGTTGGGTAGAAATTGGTTGGGGTGTAGGATTTACTACGACGGGTGGTTGGGCATTTTGTTGTTGTTGTTCTTGAAGCAACTTGTCGAGGTACTCCCTAACCTTATTAATTTCTAACCCAAGGGATGTGGGATGATTGGATGAAGGTGGAGGGCGGCTGCCATGGTAGTCACGGGAGGCTGCGTAGCGAGGGCAATGAAGGTGGCTGAAGTAGGCGGTACACAGGAAGAAGCGATGGTCGTGCCCCGGGTAGGGTGAAACCATAAATGGTTTGGGAAGAAGAGGGTTGAAATTGGTCATGGCTAGAGGAGGTTCCACCGGCCTCATAGAGAGAATTGGTGTACACCGGGGTAAATGGAGGAGAAAGTGGTCGGGAAGACACTACATTTGTCTCCAAAGGAGGACAATTGAGCATCCGGGAAGATGTTGGAGATGAAGCCGGCTGAGCGGATACAACATTAGCCTCAAAAAAGGGTTAGTGTAGAACTGAGTGAAACCGGCGGGTATGGTTGATGCAATATCCTGCTGAAAAATAGAATCTTGCATAGGGGAATCTTGGATTGGCTCAAGGATATAACCGGTGCCATCTCTTAAGTGAGTTTGCACTTGGGCCATATCAATGTGGGTAATATGGCGGGGAATTGTCTTCCTCCATGGGCATGGCCATGCGATAGATGGTAGAAGGACGTGAAAGACCTACGGGCGAACCTACCTGAAATTCACTAGGATAAGTGGTCATGTTGGTGGTGGGGATGTTATGTGAATTATTCATTTGATTATTTAGATTTAACACTTTAGATTGATTCCTTGTTAAGACCATAACGCAATAAATCTAAACAAATTTAGAAAAGAAGAATGCAAAACTTGAATGATAAATTTACACTAAAGAAATTATCAGAAAACAGTCACAACCTAGGTTTCAACCAATGTGTCTTACCTGCGGTTAATTACTTATTTTCTGATCTTAATCTGTAGTAAATTTTAAGTGTCCGGTTTATGAGTTTTGCATGTGATCTAATCTTGAATTATTCACAAAAAAAGGTAAAAACTATGGCTAGGAAAGGACAACGAGATTCTTATTGGTGATGAAATCCAGCAAGTTTGCTCGGGGGTGACCTATGGTGTATGAGGCAGAAGTTTAATGGATGGAGATGAATTCCACCGTCACTAAACTTCAAGCAATACACAGTGATGAAATCCAGGATATTCTTATTTTAAATGCAATATGAAATGCGGTGAATTTTATTTTAAGTGTTTTAGTTGTCTAATGTATACATACAAAGCTATAAATCAAAAGTTCTAATGATCTAAGCAAGAGGCCACTGAAAATATGCCATTTCCTCCGAAGAAGTGGAGTACACCGTTTAAAACCCCACTGCCTACCAATGATATCGAGATATCAAAGGAGCAACCGGAAGGTTCGTCCACTTCTCTGCTGGAATCACCCAATGGCGGGAGTACTATTGACATCCAATCAATAGTCCTACTTAGATAACTAAAACAGATAATTCGTAGCTATTCTAATATGCGACTAGGTATGCAATTTTTTTTTTATGCAAGCAACAACCAATAATGCAATGCGAAAACTAAAAATGTAACTAAAAAAAAATGTATATACGGCTTAACTGTTCTTTTCAGTTACTTAGTTTTTGTTCATTTTAAAGCAATGATCGAAAAAGAAAGAATACGACAGAAAAACCAAAAACGTAAAAAGTACGGTTTAACAAAGAAAAAAAAAAATGCACTTACTCGGAAGCCTACGCTTTTACGTAAAGCTGCCTTCAAACGCCCAAGGGAGTGTGCGCAGGCTGAAACGCACCTTTGCGTTTCGGATAGGACTTCCAGACACCGCTCTGCGTCTGCTGCATTTTTTGCAAACTCCTCGAAACCCTAGTTCGTTGGAGCAATGAATTTCATGATTTTGAAACACTGCAAAATAAAACAAAAATAGGAATAGATCGGTAAAGCAAGTATTAAAAACATGAAACCCTAGGGGGTCCCACCGTGATCGCCATTTGTAGATTAAAGATACAACGCCAAACGAGAAATAAAGAAATCACAATAAAGGAATGCGGAACAGTTGTACAAAATGAATGATTTTTATTAATCAATGGAGTTTAGAAACTCCTTTTAAGTACAACGGGGCACTGTAACCCTTTTCGTGATACAAAGTTACAATTTGTGCTAGGGTTCTCCGAAACCCTAGGCGGCACAATGTGGTGGTGTCTCCGAAGAATGTATCCTTAACCTCAACGAGAATGAGTGGGCTTCGTTGTATCCTTTGGCTCGGACCACTCCGGCTTAAGCAGTTGCTATCAACAAATCAGATCTACCACTAGAATCCTGCACACATTAAAATTATCAAAGAGTTAGAAACTAATAAGAGGGCTCCACTTGTGTGAGCCCTCGAAAGCGATCTAAAACCCTAGATTTATGAAATAAAAATAAACAGAATGCGGAATTCAACAGCAGATTAATACATAAAGAAAGATTACTTGCTTTAGACGAATCTATACCTTTTCCTGTTACACGCGGCGAGACCGGGCGGCGGCGATGGATGCGGCGAAAGGGTTTAGTTCAGACTTAGGGCCGTAGAAGACTCCAGAAGACTCGGGATTAACGGCAATAGCCAACTCCAGGACTTAGATAGGGAAGATAAGTAGGTTTAGCCGAAGAGATAGATAGGGTTTGAGCCATCAAGGTGACTCAATTTATAATCTACTCTTAGGGCACACTTTAGGGTTTTAACGACACTTTGAACGTGTGGCTAAGATTAAAGTGGATCCAAGGGTAGAGAATAAATCTAGGTTGTGAAACGGATTAAGATGGATGGACGGATGAGATTAAATGAAGGATGGATGGCTCAGATTAAATCACTTAAACTTTATTTATATATATATTAAAATATATTAAAATATTAAAATATATATATAAATATTAATTTAAATAAATTTGGGGATGAAAAATGGCGGGAAAAGTGAAATTGGGCCAAATAATGGTGGGAAAGTGTGGATTTGGGCCAAATAATGGCGGGAAGGATGGATGACTGACACGTGGCTGGCAGGAAGGTATAGATGACTTACAAGTGGCTGGATTTTGGTGTCTACAAAAAGCAAACCCATTTTCATTATTTCATGTCATTATGTCAACCTTCAATTTTGCAATGATGGTATAATTCCTAAAGAGTTATCCAAAAATTTTATCACACTTAGGAATTTATGCCTAGCAAAAAATCATTTTAAACATTATTTCATGCACAATATTTTTTATGGAAATCTAAAAACAAACCATCTTTTTCATCATTGCACCAAAGTCTTAAGACAGTCTCTTAAGCATTCTTTTACTTTTAACCATATTTCTATACTGGGATTAGCTTAACGGCCGAGTGAGCAACGACTCCATGAAATGGTCTATAATAGCGACAATGTCCTTTGAAATTATTGTTAGAAGTCTCTTTTTATTTTTACATCACATTACAACCAATCAATTTGTTACATCGGATTATTTCATTTAAAATATTATAGCATGACATCAAAGTTATAAATTTCAAAATGACATAATTTCATGAATCATCAATCCAATTATCAAATCAATCAATCAAACATAAAAGCATCATAATACAAACCACAGGTCATATGATCAAAAATATATCATATATATATCAATAGTATATACATCATCAAAACTGAATTGGTATGCCACAATCTGTACCTCGGCATACTCAATCCTCTATCAACATAATAATAAAACAATGTTAGTTTGTACATAGTTGTGTAGCCCTCTAGCCTCGAGAGCCCCTCAAGCTCTCCGCCTCATCTCCTCCCCTGCCTTGAGGTGGACGAGGTGGCCCCATCACAGTCTGTGTAGTCCTAGTCCTCGATCGGGACGTGGTCCTTGACAACCCAATCCTGATCGAATCTGTAATGTTAGCTGGCAGGGGTAGTCTATCCGCCTCTGGCACTAGCTGATAATATAATTTCTGATAGAATGTAAGTTGGGCGATAGCCCATGTCAGCTCTCCAGAACTTGCCCCTCCACCCCGTGCCCTGAGGCGTGCAATCTCGTCTCACAGCTGTGCCACCTCAGCTTGATGGCGTGCAGCCTCATCCTGTAGAGTCTACACCTGGGCCTGGAGACGATCTCTCTTCGCCTGGATAGTAGCCATCTCGCTACTCTCTCCTGTGTCGACACCCTTGCCCTTATCGGGCGATGGTGGCCTCTCCCTTTGTGGAGATGGGGGTCTCACCTCCCTCCTCTCCCTCTGCCGCGGCCTCTCCTATGCCTGTGGCCTCCTCGGCTCTCTCCCGCCGTGACCCTGGGCCGCCTCCATAGCCGCCTGGCGCTGCCTCCCTATCCGACGCACAACCACGTGTATCAGACCCTGTGCCCTCGTCATCCGAGGAGGGCGGATGCCTATGTACCAGGCATCATAGCCATCGGCTACCCCTATGTCGTCCCCATCCATTGGCTAGATGGGGGCATCATTCACGTCCTGGATCCAGAACCATTGCATGTCGGGAGCCCCGCTAACTGTGGTGTTATCCCAGACAGTCCGAGAAAACTTGTAATCCCTCAGAGATGGGATCCCCTGCTGCAGACTGAGCTGCCACAAAACTTGATCATAGTGATGGAGCTCCACCTCCCCCCTCTCCATCCACAACCATCAGACTCGCCTGATGCGAGCCATCTCCTATTCATCCTTGACCCACCCTGGATGCTCCCTCCATGGTCTCCAGGTGATCTAGTCTAGGACTAGGTCATCCAGTAGTCTCCGGGACATAGGGAGGTCGATCCGCCACTGTGACCCTCTCCGGAGCCACCAGTAGAAGACTCGGGGCCTCTCCCCGTCTACCCCTATCAGAGGAAGCCCTATTGGCCTCCGCACTGTAATGTGCTCCCAGCACCAAACCTATAAGAGTGATGTCATGACTAGACATCGATCGTCCTTGTACACGACCCCATACAAGATCTTGTACAACCGACATAGTACATAGCTGCCCCAAGAAAACCTGTATTTGTGGTCCCGCATATCGTAGATCACATCTACGAGCATCCATGGCACCCTGCACCCACTCTGGTGGCACAGCAAAAGTCCACCAACCACTCCAGCTAGCACCCATGTGAGCCTATATGCCCCAGGCATCTGGTGTAGTGCCTTGATATTAACTTCGCCCTTCTCTAGGGCGAAGCTCGGGTCACCACACAGTCGTCCCATAGCATGGCCCTGATTGGTTGTAGGAGTAATCAACCATCCTTGTATGGGGATTCTTAGAATCCTCCATACATCCTCTAGAGTGGGAGTCATCTCCCCTACGGTAGCTGGAAACATGAAGAGCCTAGATACCACCTCTTTGCCAGGGCCGTCAGTAGCCCCATATCTGTGGATACCTATGGCATCTCTGCCACATCTTTGCAAGTCGACCTGTGCCAGCTGATCTCGCTCTCGCTCGTGTGAGAGCGGCCAAGTTATCTCTCAACCCTCCATACTTCCATTCCCTGCTCTTTAGCAAACCTCTCTGCAAACATAAACAACAAAACAATAAACAATCATTAATAAACAATTCAAGTAATTAATAATGCAAGTTAAAAATCAATTTTTTTGCAATTGATGATATCGCCCACTATTGGACGATATCGTCCCAAATTTGAGCAGAATCTTCTCTGATTTTGCAAGCCGAAATCGTCTCTAATTTGACGAAATCATCCCCTTTTCACCGATTTCGCCCTTGGACGAAATTGCCGAAATTGAGACGATTTCGTCGAAATTAGGACAATTTCGTCCCGACGACGTCGACGGCCCAAAAATGGCCGCGATGCTCAAAAATCATCTAAAAATTACCTACAAAGCATGTAAATTCAAATTAAAGCATCCTAGTTAAGTCTAGACTCTTACCCGTAGACCGCGTCGGACCTTTGTCGATACGTGCGTCGTCTCCACCATTTTTGCTTCAGAGCTCTAAAAACCAGAAAATGAACAGTAAAAATGAATTAGGGTTTTACCCTATTTTTCTTAATTTTATTCAAAAATAATTTTTTGCTTTTTCGCGTTTTTACCTCAAACGTTCGATTTGGGTAAAAACACGGAGGGGGCACCATAGTAAGCTGTTGTACGATTCGACCAAGAATCATCGCCTAAAAATGGGAATAATTTTTGCTTTCTCATAGATCAAGAAGAACTCATATTTAATGCATTTTCTTCGGAAAATTCGCTAAAGAGGGGGCAAAATGTAGCACCCTAAAATTGGCACAGTAAAATTGTCATAATTACATTCACCTTAGTAAATAATTTAAAATTCAAATTTAACCTCCCAAACCGCTCGTTAACCGTCGGGTAATCCGTTTCCCCCTTTTTTCATGCCATTTTTAGAGGTTGTTTTGACCGTTTGATGATATCGTCACCGATCAGATGATATTGCCCTAGATCTGACGATTTCATCTGGACTAGGACGTCCAGACAATCTTGTCGCAAAACTGATTTTGCACAATTAGCTTCTGTTCCAACGGGTCTCCAATCCGGGCAGAAGCGTGTCTGCACCGTTAGGGACCCTCCCCCATTGGAGATATTCCAAATTGGGATGATCTCCAACATCCTAACTACTCCCCTACGCCTATTTAATCCTAAGCTATCCCCTTAGCACCCCCCCTGGCTGAAATTCTCTGTAATTTAACTCCATCTATGTTGAACCATCCCAATTTTTCATTTGCCTTTGGTCCCATACCAATTTTGTTGTAGGTACATCACTATTTTTCAGTCGGAGCTAGCACACATCGTCGTCGATGAACCTATTCAGATCGGAGGCGAACCTGTCGAATCCGAGGTGATTTCGTACTGATGAGAGACGATCTCGACCGCAGTCATATTGAGGCAATCAGTGCCTGAAGTTTGCATTTCTCAACCTTTTCTCTGCTGTTTTATTCTACAAATTAGATAGTTTATTCAGTTTTTATGTTATTTTGCATTTGGAGTTCACTTATTTAGCTTAGATTGCATACAAAGATCATGATTTGTCATTAGAATATCGTAACTTGCTTGAATTTATGTTCATAACTATTATTTAGTATTCATACAGTCATTTGGTGTTGTTTCCCTCTGTTAGCACAGTAGTATTCATTGTATTTTGTATCTATTTTTCTGCTTGCAGGTCTCTGAAGAATTTGTCTGATGAATTCGTCAGATCTCAGACGATTCTGTTAGATCTCAGATGATTCTATCGAATTCCAGACGATCCTGACTGCTTCAAACATCAGAATCATTACCAGACATCTTGATTAGGTATTCCTCATTTGTATTCTATAAATTCTCTGGTTTATGTCTTTAAATCTATTTTTTGTACTCATTGAATTTGCATTTTCATGTAGATTAATCTAGATTCATTTGGCCAAACCTAGGATATGAATGCTTAAAGTTAAAAATGAACACATTAAAACACATTCCAAACCTAGGCGTGGAAATTGCCCTTAAATGTTTCCTAGTGAACCCACCATCCGTCGAAAAATCATCAAAATACACCTCCCTTGAGAGGCGGGACCTTCGCAAAGTCCTCTCAGTCTGAGTTACCACGACATCCTTTTCCCATCCTCATTTCGGGCACGGATCCAATAGCCTGAACGTAAGGATGCAAAAAATTTGGAGCGATACAGTAGTCGCACGACAAAATGGATCATGTTGTTGACAGAATTTGACATAGAGTTTATTGGATAGAAATCCATCAAAGGACAGGTCATAGCTGATCAACTAGCAGAGGCTCCTCTCGAAGACGATCAGCCTCTGGTCATAGAACTACCCGATGATGGGGTCTTCCAGGTCTTAGAATCGCCAGATTCTGATGAGCCTGAGTCACAGGCCGACATAACCCTATTTTTCAATGGTTCTAAATGTGAACAAGGTGGTGGCACAGGAATAGTATTCTTCAGGGCGCTCCAATGCCTTTGTCATTTAAATTAAATTTCCCATGCACCAACAATAATACAGAGTATGAAACCTTGCTCATAGGTCTTCAGATAGCAATCACCATGAACATCAAATGACTGAACATCTTTGGTGATTCGCTGTTAATTGTTAATCAAGTCAAAGGGGTATTCCAATGCAAATGCCCAGTTCTGCAGGCCTATAAAGCCCTTGTGGACAAATTCTTGGCAAAGCTTGAGTGGTATGACATCGAGGCACTCCCTCGGTCATCGAATCATTTTGTGGACACTATGGCCTCCTTGGGGTCACTAATCCCGCAAAACCTTTTCGGTGATATGACAACCATTCAAGTCAAAATGCTATCGCAATTCGTGATGGAGCGTGCAAGCTCTGACTTGACGCCAAGAATCCACATGATCCAGATTGAACCATCCTCGGATAAGTTCTCTCGAATCCACGACCGTCTGAAACATGCCAACTGGGGGTCCTTGTTCTCCCCTACTCCCATTAATAGCAACACAACGCTATTCTTACAAGTTCTCTCCCGCTCAATGTTTGCTAGGGATGAACTTCAAGAGGGATTGACTATTCATACCGTCGAGGCTTTCGATCAGTAGGATTGGTATTTACCCATTAGGGACTACCTCAAGTTAGGTAATCTCCCGCTTGGATTAACGCATGCTGCAAAACGAGCATTCAAGCAGAAAGTGGCTAAGTATGTCTTGTTAGGAGAAATTTTGTACCGTCGTAGCTACGAAGGAGTCCTCCTTCGTTGCTTGGACCAGAAAGAGTCCACTTGGGCGATCGCCCAAGCGCACGATGGTATGTGTGGTGGCCACTTAAGTGGTATGGCCATCGCAAAGTGCATTCTTCGCATGGGCTATTATTGGCCATCTTTAGAGCGAGATTGTTGCGCGTATGTCAGGAAGTGTGTGAAGTGTCAACATCATGCCAATTTGATGCACGTACCTTCCCAGGCCTTGCAGACAGTCCAGTCAGCTTGGCCATTTTTGCAGTGGGGCTTAGATCTAATTGGAAAGATCTCCCCTGCATCGTCAGGCCATCACACATTTATCATAACGGCCACAGAGTATTTCACCAAGTGGGTGGAAGCAGTTCCGCTTACCTCTACGACAAGACCCCGCATTGTGGAGTTCATTTTACATAACATCATATGTCATTTTGGTATTCCATCCAAAATAATCTCGGATAATGGGACGTCATTTAAGAACAAAGATGTGCGTGCTTTGACCACAAAGTACAAAATTTAGCATAGTTTTTCGACACCCTATTATCCGTAGACAAATGGGCAAGCAGAGGCGTCAAACAAAATGCTAGTTACCATCCTTAAAAATATGGTCACAAATAGTCATAAGGATTGGCACATCCAAATCCCACTTGCCCTGTGGGCTTATCGCACTAGCATTTGAACGCCCACTGGGGCAACTCCGTTTTCACTTGTGTATGGCTTCGAGGCAGTCATGCCTCTCGAGTTGGAAATTCCTTCCCTACACATATCAATGCAAGAGTTCATTGATGATGACACTGTGTGGCAGGCCCGATTAGACAAGCTTACATTGCTTTATGAACGACGCGTTAATGCTCTCGAGCATTTACGTATCTATCAAGAGCGACTTAAGAAAGCTTACAACATGAAAGTTCACTTGAGGGACTTTCGAATTGGTGACTTGGTCTTAAAAGAAAACCAATGGAACTCTAGCTTTTCGTCCCATCTAAGGGACAATTTTGTGGCAAATTGGTTAAGTCCATATGTAATTGATAGCAAGATAGGACCCGAGACATACTGGCTAGCCTCTCTTGACGAAATCAAGGAACTAGAACCCTTGAACATCAGTCATTTGCGACCATTCTATATCTAAGAGAGACGTATCCCAAAAATGCTCCAAGGATTCCCACAATCGCTTGGTCAATCCCAAAATGCTCCAAGGATTCCCACAATCGCTTGGTCAATCCCAAAATGCTCCAAGGATTCCTACAATCGCTTGGTCAATCCCAAAATGCTCCAAGGATTCCTACAATCGCTTGGTCAATCCCAAAATGCTCCAAGGATTCCTACAATCGCTTGGTCAATCCCAAAATGCTCCAAGGATTTCTAAATCGCTTGGTCATCCCAAAAAGCTCCAAGGATTCCCACAATCGCTTGGTCAAAAATAAGAAAATTCAAAAATAATAAAATCATCAAAAACAACAAAAATTTGCATCTCATTTCTAGGCATGTTGAAACTCATCAATAAAGAGCTCTTCTCGCATCTCATCTTCATATTCACAAAAATCAATCCATCAAAAACACAAAAATATGTAGCTGCATTAAGCATCACATCCATACATTGCATATTTGTGGTCATATAGGTCAAAGGCACCATAGACTATAATTACTCCGCCAATCCATCATGTTCCACATTTTTCCATTCTATAAGCAGTCCATCAAAAATATAAATGTCATTCACTTCTTTTTATCATACCAAAGTCAGTGGTCTTCTAATGTATCAAGAGTTTTCGCCCTTCAGTCATCATTTTGCTTTCTAGCCACATACTGTACAAAGTCAGACAGATTTTGTGAAGGTAGAGTTCTACTTGGATCACACCTTGTTACGTAGCATCCCAACACAAATTAAAACACATAAAAAATTCCCAAGTTGTGTGAACAAAATATGACACCTGCAATGCAATCCAGGTCACCATAAGTGAAACGGTTATCTTGCTCATCTCCCTGTGCGAATGACCCCAAGAGTGCTGAGAGCTGGCAAAAGGACAAGCATCTTCCCTACCCAATTCCCCAAGAATCCCAAGTTCTCAGAAGTTGCAAACATCAAAATTTTGCAAAAATTCAAAACTCCAACAAAATTTAACATCACCCCAGAGTGCATACATCAAAAAGCACATCCAATAGTGATTCTCATCACTCGAAATTCAAATCCCTTGCTCAAAAGAAAAATATATAAAAAAAATAAACAGTGATTTTTATCACTACCAACGAGAAAGTATCCCAATACAATTGAAGAAAAGAAGGGAGTCGAACTTGAATCCCTGGAACTCTCAGCATTTCGATAGGTCATGAGGCAAACCTCAGTACCTATTTGGTGGATAGCCGATCGGTCACTGGTGGTAAACCTCCCGCATGACGATATATCTGTCGCATTAACTCATGTACAGATCAATGTTTGCAAATGGATGACCTAGCTTATGGTATCCTAGATAGCACCGTAGATTAATCTAACTAAATACAAACAAAGGAGTTAGTGGAGCTAATTAGGTGATCCTCAGTACAGGTTTGGTTGACAGCCTATTTGGCACTAGCGGTATCCTGACAAATACCACATAAATAAACTCAATTGCACACACAGGGATGTGAAATAACTGGGTCGAAGACAAGTTCGATTCATACCTTGTCCAAAAATCTAGTAGGATAAAATACAGTCGTGGCTAGTTAGTTAAAACCGTCTGAGTCTCAGAAAACTTAGCTACATTCTAAACCAACTGTGCTATCTCTCATCCTCGCATTTGCCATCAGCAATCGCCAAAAAAAAAAAAAAAAACCAACAAAGGTCTACACAGTCTATGGTGCTCTCGCCAAACAACAAATTCAATTCATCCATTACATTTGCATATCATAAAATTTAGAAAAATTTACATTTATCATAACATGTGCATCCATCAAAATAAATTAACATGCATACATCCATACTCATCACTCATCATGCATAAAATCAAATCATTACTTGCATAAACAAAATAAAATCATCTATATATATATATATATATATTATATATATATATATATATATATATATATATATATATATATATATATCATCAAAATTTCCTGCAGGCTACAATAACCGGTCCTCTGACCTAGCAAAAATTTCAAAAAAAAAAAAAACAAAACAAAACAAAATAACAAAAAATTCAAAAAACAACAAAAATTGAACAAAAATGCACTAAAACAGCTAATAAACTTGCCCGATGAGAGTGCTTTTTGCACTTGACATCCCGAGCATGCAAAACAAACATTGGGGTTATAAATTGTCACTATCCTACTCCCTAAGAAGGCTACCATAGCCGGACCGCTCCATGGGAGGTCGGATTTCTGCCAATTTTAGCTCCAAAAAGTGTCACAAAAAGGGTTAACACCCACCAAAAATAGGTCTAAATGTCAAAAAATTGCACACGCTTAACGCTAAAACATCTAAAGGCACCTTGCACAAGTCATCTTGGGTCAAGCGACTCGTCGCTTTTCTCATGAAGGTCATTCCCTCATCGATTCGTCGCTTGATGGGGTAGTCACACTTAGTCACCAATCAACAAACACACACCCAATTAAGGAAAATGGCATGCATTCAAAGAATCATTGACAAAAACAATTACGCTCTCGCTTGGGGCAGTAAACAAGCAATAATCACAATCTGATCAAATCACTTGGCATTTCGTGAATCATGAACTCAAGGTTCTCACAGAAAAAAGGTTGTGCCCTTTGCCTATTCATGACTGATCAATGTCCAAGATCAAGTAACACCTCACCGAAAAATGTTAATACTTGGATTGAGTTCCTTCGCTCATCAGAAGCAAGGATTCAAGAATGCATGCCCTTTCCACACTTGGGGTATCAAAATTTGGTTAGGTTACTAAGAAACCCTAATCATTAGTGCTTTGGTTATCTATTTTTGCTCGACGTTGTGCTATGCATAGCGCATCCCAAAAAGGGGCATCTGTAGACACCAAAACAGCACCAATTCGATTAAGTGACTGCAAACACTAATCGCTTTGATGCACACAGCCCCAAGGGCAGCCCCCAGAGGTTAAACAATGGTCCTAACCACTCTCACAGCAGTTTTGAAAGGTCAGAGATCAATTTGGCACCTTCAGGCACTTTGCTCAATATTCGCTCCACTCTGAAACGAATTCAAAATGGGATTCGCCCTACCCCGGGACGAATTCTAGATTTGCTCCAGGGTGGGGCAAATTCCAGGTTTGATGGGAAAAAAGTGAAATCTTGACAAATGACAGCTCATATCCGCTACTCAACGCTTCCTTCATTGCATGGGAGTATGGGTGAGCGTTTTCGAGCGTTAGGGGCATTTACAAGGTTAGTCATGAAGTCCCTATTCAGGGAGGAATCTCCTTCCCCCTGGGAAGGCATGATTGCCAAGTGGCGCCTCTGCATGCCCATTTCAAGAAGACCTCCAGGTCTATAAATTAGTGAGTTTCCTCACCCCAAAATAAGGAAAAAAGTAGCATTTTAGAGCAATAAAGTGCTGATGTTTTATTTACACACCTCACACCTTTTGGATTCGCGCCTTTCACATCCTTGATCTCCTTTAGAGGGGAGGTCATTGGGTGACCATTGGGAGGACGAATCTCGATCCCAAAACCCAACATTTGGCCACAATATCCCACCAAATTTGCCGACAATACCATATAAGAGGTTTTGGACCCATCCCAAGTGGATTGGTGTCGAAATCAGGCCTCAAACGGCGGGCGGCCTGCCCCATGGGCGCCCCCTCCCACACTGCCACAATCCTAATCGCCCCCTTTCAAAACGATGGGAATTTCATGGCAGATTTGCTTTCCTTCATTTTTGCATTCAATTCTATGATGTTTAGATAGGTTGTCATTTGAATTTCGTATCGTTTTGAGCAATTTTGATCATATTTCTAGCTTTGTTCGCTTTTACTAACCTATAGGTAGCATCATCAAATTCCCATTGATGGAGGTAAAATTGGGAAAATCTGACCATCTGGGTCTTCTCAAAATGCCCCCAATTAGCTAACCCCAAGTTTGCAGGTCTTTTGGAGCTTCCTATGCAAGACATTGGGATAGTACATTTTTGGCATTTTGTTGTAGGTGAATTCGTCCCGCCCCGGAGCGAATTCAAATCGGTGAAGAATTTCTTGACTGTTCTTTTTGCAGAACCTTCCTGGTGGCATCTTGATGCCCCTATAAAATTTTCAAAGCATTTGGACCTGTTTTAGTCAGTTTAATTCGTTTTTCTCATTTACTTATCGTAGGCTTGGGGATTGCATGCTTTGTTTCATCCGCAGGTGCTACTAACCATTTCTTGTTCCTTTGAACACAGGGTTCAGACATCAAAGGAGCAACGAGGAGCCAAGACTCATTAACGCAAGCGACGACGACGTTTGGTTTGCCCATTTTACATGTGGGCACGCGGAAGAAGGAAAGGCGCCCATGGATGTAACAAGAACTCATGCTTAAATGCTCCTAGCCCTTGGAAGGGGAGGATGCGCATTGTAACTGAGTTTGAAACATTTCAATAAAAAGGGTTGTCTTCTTTTATTCACATTTGTTTCATTTCGATGTGCTCATGCTTTTTCCCTCTTTTCATGCACTTTCAAGTTTCTAGGATTTAGCGCTAAGTTTGGTTCGATTTTTGCATCGCATATTTGCTTTCCTTTTTGCTTTCATATCCTTGTGCTTTCATTAGGAACCATTCTCGGCCATCCCACCAAGGGCTCATGGTTGTCTTATACAGGCACACCATAGCTAACCAGCCACAGCTTCACTGCATACCTCCCCTATCCTCTGTTCCACCCCTGAAGCAGTTGGCTCCCCTTGTGCTTCCCCTGTAGTGTCCAAATCCAAGGAGACCCCCTCCCTCGAAGCCTCCCCTTCCTCGAAATAGTGCAGACCCACCCAGAAGTGCAAAACCCTGACTCAGGGCCCAGGCAAGGCCCTGACTCATAGCACAAGCTCAATCCGCAAAGGCCCGACCCCAGGTAGCAGTAGGGTTGCTGGCACCTCCAAGAAGGCCAAGGTTGAGGCCCTGGAGGCCATCGAAGTCTACTCTAACTCCAGTAGTAAGATGCAGAACTTGGCGACCAGAGCCCTCCTTAACATAACAATTGGCTCCCTGACTGCTTCTGCCAAAGCGGCTTCCTCAACGGCCAGTGCCCTGGTCGAAATCCACCGTAGGTTGGGCGATGGCCCTGACAGGGAGAGGAGTTGATCTATCAGGTCAGGCCTCGCCCAGGCCAAGCCTGGATGCAGGGCTACCCGGAGCGGCGACAAGTAGTTTTTTTTGTTATTGGCTTTGCTGTTTTGCGGTTTTTTCATGTTTTGGTGTCCTTAGGCCAAATCTTGTTTTGATGGTTCCATAGTTGGTCTGTCTTGTTGTAGGCACCAGGGCCCTGGGCCCCGGTTTTTTGCCCATGGGCACAACCCCAGTTTTTAATCACAAATTCAACGACGGCTACCTATGTAACTAAGGTTTTGGGATCCTTCAAAAAACTCGTTGTAAATATATTGTTACTTATAAAAAAAAAAGAGGAACCGCATTAATTTTTTTAGAGTACGGATTAAAATTCATTCTCTATTTATGTAGCAATAATCCCTTCTTTCCATAGAACCAAGGGTCTCTAGCTATAAGTATCCTGGAATCCTCATCATAGTTGAGCTTGATTATACAAAATAATTTTGAACTGCCATGATTTTTAGAGGCCCCAAAGTCTTCCATATGGTAAGATCCCACCTCCTTATCAAGTCTAAATTAGACCTTACTTATTGAAATTTTCCTACCAGGTTCGAAGAAAATTCTCTCAAGGTGATATTAAGAAGGTACCTTGGGACCTACATCTGATTTAGAGATGAGGAGAGATCAAACTGAATTTGCTCTCTACAAGGTCCACCCCCTTTTGTTGCCACCATAGCAAATGATAAACCAAGGTCAACAAGCTCAGTAGCTACTTGATGGTCTAGGATAGAGGACCCTCCCCTTAGCTTACTTGGGTCCCACTTGAAGTGCTCCAATGGATCCTTCAACCCACAAAACTCGAATCAAACCCCATCCATACCATCCAACAACCCAGTAGAAGGAACAAACCCACCATCATCCCCCCCAGATGATAGGTCCTACAGCTTCTCCACGAACCTATGTGTGCTCATCCCAACTATTTTTTACCCTTAACACTTTTGTTGTTGTATTTACTTGGAATAAACTTGATCTCTTTTGTCATCTCTAATTTAATTTTCTCCACATCTTCCTTTGAACCTTTAATTCCTTCTCAATTTGAATTTACATATTGTACTTCTTCATTCCTTGTATCCTTAATTTCTTCTTTTTTTATCTTTCTTTGAAGTGGATCATCCTTGATCTAATATAGCTTCTTATAGTATTATTTTCTTGATTCATATTTAAGTTTGTCTCATGACCAAAATTTTCTATTGCTTTCTTCATCATTTTTACTTTGTAATCTCATGTCACATGTCTAGTCTCATAACAATTGTGACATCACAATACAATAGTTTCATAATCCACTTGTTGATTGCATTCTCTTGATTCATATTTAATTTAATGGATTGTGGAAAATGATTTAAAATATCCATAGCAACACATATCTAGGTATATATAGCATGATTTTGCTTAGTATTTGGTCCATGCTTGATGAATTCCCTTAGAATATTTTTCAATATTCTTCGAAACATCCATTTTGATAAGTTGATATAGAAGCCAAAAAATCCTAACCCACATCAATTTTTTTAATAGTTTGTCTTAATAGAAAAATTATCACTCCATGGTCTTAAATAAAGGGCATCTCTTCCCCTAAACCATGGATCACCACCAATTGTTTTTATCCTTGATTTCTAAACTAGAAAGGATGAGGAGGAAAAAAAAATTAGGAAGAAATGTCATAGAGTAATTTGAATTCAATGCCCACATCCATTTGATATAATTTTGAATCTTTAAAAACCTAGTCCAGTATCCATAAAACTTACATATTAACCCTTTTATTTTTAGGAACCATTATATCATGCTCGATCATCTCATCCTTACTAATCACTTTTGTTGTAATATTTGTTCTTTAAATTTCACTTGTCACTATATTTGCTCTTCCTCTTATCTCCAACTTGGGAATCCATACTTGTTGACTTCTAATAAGGGCTTTCAAATATGGCTTTCCTCCCATGCTACCTAGTGGAGCTCATTCCTAGCTCCAAACTAATTTTTTAAGGGACTCAAATTATCACTAATGATATCAATAAAAAAGGATGTGGTATTAGATAATAAATAACATTATCAAAAATGTTCATCAACTATTGTTGGAGGTAGTCTATTAGAAATGTAAACATATCTATAAAGAAGGAAATTAGGTAGTAGATAATTTAACCAATCACGGTATTGATCTTCCTCTTGACAAAATATAAGTTTGAAAAGATAAATAAGTGAGATTTTACCTTTTAATGAAATGATGTCAAAAAGTTATTACAAAAATATAGCAATTCCATGAAGATGATGAATATATTTGATAGAAAGAAAAATGAATAATATGTATTTTTAAAATAAGCTAGATATGGTTTAATTGTCTCGACAATAAATATAATTTTTTGTTATGATAATAAAAGTGGTCCCAATAAAAACCATATATATATATATATAATTTATTTATTTAATTTAGTTAGTTAGTTAAGCTTTACAATTGACGTGGATCTTAATGGGACACCAACCCTACAAAAAGTAAATTACAAATAAATTAAAATTATCAACTAATCAACTAAAAAGTAGGATAAATGCAGGTAAACAAATTTGGATTAGAAAATATTTGACAACTATTTTAAAGAAATGTTAAATTAAATATTATTAAGTTTTGAATGTCCCATGCTCTTCATTTATTTAATTGTTTATGCAAGCTCTGCTTGAACGAAAACAAATTATCCTTATCATGAAGTATTAAAAAAAGACCTATGAAAAGTTACAAACAAAGAAGTATTCTAAGAAAATGTTTCATGCTCAAGTTGTTGAATGTCTTTGTTAGCACACTCACTGGTAATAGTATTTTTTCCAATTGTTTATATGGGATTGAAACGAGTTCCACTTATATTACATTATCATCATCACATAGTGGTATTACAACAAAGCTTAGATATTATCCATGTTTTACTCGACAAGATTTAAACTTGGATCTCCTCTTTAAATATCAATGAATTTAATCAACTGATTTAATGTCATTTAACAATGAAAATAATAAAATTTAAAACAAATGAACAAGATTTATTAAAAAAATAGTTATAAACATAGATAATAATCCCTTGTCAAAATAAATGATTTTTCAAATTTACGATAGATATGTATTTTTTTTTAAATACCAAAAGAATAGGTAACATCCTTTCATCTTTAACAACTAAACATGGGATCAAACATTTTCCCCAAAATTTTTGCTTCCAAATACAAATCAAATAATAAATATATATTTTGATCTACAACTTTTTTCCACTTTCTTCTATCAAACAACTAAACCAAGTGTCTTTCATAAGATTGGAATTTGATGGTTGGATAGTCGTATAAATAAAGAGAACATGCTGCATAAATAATATTTCAATGACAAGAGTAGATAACTTGTTTTCGTCAAATATATGTACTTAGACTATTTTTATTTTCAAAGATTTATTTCAGTTTAATTTTTCATATTATATAAATTTCTTTAACATGTAGTGCCATTGATTTCTCTAGTTATTTCTAAGTAAAGTTTGTGGTCACTGTTAAAACCACAGACCTAATTGTGCACCACAATCCTCAATGTGCCATGGCCATTGTCATTGCTTACTACAAAACAAATATTATGAATAAAAATGTTTACCTCTATCAAACAATTAGAACCAATCTTACAAAATGTATATAGTAAAAACTATGCCTGTGGTATATTGGCATAAACGTTATTTGCGTTATTATTGTTGATGAGATCCAAATTTAACCTCATGGTCGATGTATATAAAAAATATTAATAAATTAAAAAATATATTTTTTTTTTGATGAAAAAACCTTATATTAAAATGGTTTAATCATACAAAAAAAAGTGGGTGGAATTAACACACCTCGAGAACACAACCAATATACTAACTGTGTGCTAAACAACTAGCAGAGCTACCAAAATAACTTACAAAAGTTCACAAGAAAACCAAACAGAGAACTGCATAAAAAAAACAACTAATAGACTATGCATCATTGTTGTGTAGGGGCTGGAGGAACAGGATTCACTGCACAAGGAGCATTACTCCAATGATCAATAAGGTCCCGTAAGTGATGAAGCTCTATATTCACTTTTTCTGCTTGCACTGAAATTTGCAGCCAACAATCATAGAAAACTTGATACTTATCAGCAAGAGAAAAAGTAGAAGAAGACTCCTGCTGGCTAAAAATCACTCTGATGCGAGTTTTTCACAAATGAAAAAGAATCCCCACTCTAAAGATATACCACACAGGAATCCCCTAACAAAATATTCACCCAAGGACCTATCATATATGGTCTGAAAAAAGAGAAAATCCATTGCCAAGCCTCTTGAACTCTCACACAAGACCATGGTCGTCAGTTAATGTTAAATATTTTAATAATTAATTTATATTAATAAATTTTAAATTGAAGGATAACATAATAATACATATTATCAAAATATTAAACTCAATTGCAAAGAGTGAATGGATGTTTTGGATAGACACATCTAACATATTGCATTTCCTTAAAATTATGCAACTACCTATTATGAGTAGGATTCAGTTTCATGGGATAAGTTCTATATATTTTAAATTCTACTTGTACCCTTTTTAAGTTGCATTTACTATGTTAAAATGTATTGAAGATTAACTTGTTGTAGATTTTGTCCTATCCATATAAATTTGAAAGAATATATGACTTGAGTGTCAAACATGGCTATGAAATGCAAGTAAAGGCAAATAAAGTTAGATCAAATGTGAAAGTCAATCTTAAAAAAAAAATTAAATTCTAGTACTCAAGTAATTTAGCAAATGTGAAAGTCAATCTTAAAAAAAAAAAATTCCAGTACACAAGTAATTTAGCGATCAAAATCTAAAAATGTCAACTACCAAACATCTATTAACATCCTAGGATGCTTTAGAGGGATGTCACGCACCGAAGTTAACATTTTTAACACAAATCTATATAAATGCTAAAAAATGGAATATGATGCTTTAGAGGGATGTCATACATTAGATTTAACATTTTTAACACAAACCTATATAAATATTGAAAAATATAGTATTAGAGATATGACTTAGATATGTTGAACTTTGTGTAATCTGGTTTTGTTTAGGTCAAGGTCAAAAAGTGTGATGAGGTGTTTATGAACATTATTTTATATAGCTATGAGCCTGTGATTTTGTAAGCCTATGGGAATTCCTTTTTTATGTAATCCTATGGACCTTTTCATATTTTACTCTTAGTGGTATTGGTTAATCCACCTTTTTGGATAACCTTACTTAAAAGGGTCATTTATTATTATTTTATTGTAATGTTAACATCAAGGTTAAGTTTATGTCGACATAAAGTTAAACCTCTCAGTGGGGATTGGGTATCACTCTAAATATCCCTCAATGAGAATTGATTTATATTTTTAGTGTAAATAAATGTGATATATTGAAGTGCCCATGAACATCCACCCTATACTTCTTGTTGTCTCCCTTCATTTTCTTCATATCGTTTATTATTAATATCTTCTAATCGCATTATCTTCTTTTTGGCATATGATTGCGGTGAATGAATGTTTTAGAATGATTTTGAAAAATATTGCAAATTTGAACATGGTATCGGAGCAATACTTGAAACAACTTCACTAATCAATTAAAGGAAGGATTGATTCTTCAATTTTTACTGTTAGATCCAACATTTAGGTTACTTTTTTATTTTTTTACATTTAATTTTTTGTATTTTCAAATGATGTTTTTGGTGCCATCTATACTCAAATTCACATGGTACATGTGACTTACCATCACATATTAGCATAATCTAGTGCATCAATGACACGTTGGTGTGGATGACATAGCAGTTAGGTTGTGTGCCCTAGAGCTAGGAGGTTGGATGTTCAAATCTTAGCCCCTTTTTAGCCATCATATCTACATTTGGTTGAGTCATTTATGCTCCCACTCACCAACCAAGGAAGTGGCATGATGGTATAAATATTTTATGGTTTAGAAGATGTCATAAAGTTAAATCCCTATAATATTTTCTTTTGGTATAACTCTTCAAAAATAGGTTCAAAGAGCATTTTCTTCCTTTCTTCCCATCGCCTGCAATAGAGTAGCATAGTGGTAAGATTGTTTGACTAAAATATGGGGGTCAACAAGTCAATTCCCACAAGCACTTACTCTAAATAATATTGTTGACAATAGGATGGTGTATATGGTATGTTGAGGTAGTCCTTATATGCTTCAATTGACTACATAACATAGTGGTTGGGAACCTTGCTTATATGTTATGGAAAATATGAAGCTGAATTTTATTAAAACAAACATAGGACTTAAATAAGCCCAAAAGGAAAACCGTAATCCTGGAAATGATGAACTGCTCCAAGGATTTACGTACACAAATCCGAAAAGGCTAAAATTGTAAGCCCTACAATGCCGAAAACAAAAACACCTAGACCTAGACCATTCAACGGAGGAAACAAACAACTCATGTTGATTATTTTGCAGACTAAGTCCTAATTACATTATCCTAGGTCTAAAAATAAATTAGCCCCTAGGTCTAAGATTCCTCATCATTCGTCCCAACAAAAGAAGCATTGGACTCCAATGCTTTTAACAAAGAGGGAAAATCCCGGGACAGAATGTGAGCAGAAATCCAAGCAAGCCTGATGTGGAAATTGGCCTCGGTGGGCCACAAGATATGAAGTAGAAACACCTTGGCATGTTTTTTGGGTCTTCGTATCAAAGACTGTATCGACGTCAAGCGGAAGCTGAGCATCAGGAACCACATCAACTGGATGTATGATGGCTGGAACTGTCTCCAACGTGGAATCATAGTATGGTTTGAGAAGATCAACATTGACAACATCATGAATGCCAAGATGGGCTGGAAGGTCCAAGCGAAAGGCATTCTCAGAGATTTTTTGAAGAATAGTATAAGGCCCATAACGAAGAGGCTTGAGTTTTCTATGTGCCTTATCTACAAATCGTCGTTTGTCAAGATGAAACCATACTTTGTCACCAACCTGAAAAGAATGAGGAGTGCGGTGCTTGTCCATCTGTTGTTTCTATTTTTGTTGATTCTTCTAAATAATTTGAACCACTTTGGCTTGAAGACTCTGCAAATGCTATACAAAAGAGTTGGCCTTGTCTTGTTCCTTCTAAATGTGCATTGTGGCTGAAGAAGGCAAAGACAAAGGTAACTCATAAGGAGCAAGTGGTTGAAAACCAAAACACACTTCAAATGGAGAGTGCCCTGTAGAACTATGGACGGCCCTGTTGTAGGCGTGCTCAATGTGAGTGAGGCTTAAGTCCCACTTGGCTGGAGTGGAATGATGGTAAATCCTCAAACTCTGCACTAGAGTACGATTAACTACCTCTGTCTGCCCATCGGATTGTGGATGATAAACAGTAGAGAAGTTAAGAGATACTCCCAAAATCTTCCAAAGTGATCGCGACCCACAAAGCGTGAGTCACGATCAGAGACAATGCTAGTAGGAAGACCAAAAGAATGCCATACCACCTCAAAGAAGAGTTGGGCAAGATCCTGTGTAGTACTTGTCTTGCGACAAGGAATGAATTTGGCCATTTTGCTAAATCTGTCCACCACAACAAAGACACAATCATGCTTGCGTACTGTCATTGGAAAACCGCTCAAGAGATCCATGGAAATGCTTTCCCAAGGACGAGAAGGAATGGGCAAAGGCATGCTCATTCCCAATGTCCTATTGGCTGATTTGGAGCAATTACATACTGCACATTGTCGCAAGAAGCGAAGAACATCTCTTTGCATGTGTGGCCAAAAGAAAAACCTCTACAGATGATGAAGAGTTTTTTGCCTACCAAAATGTCCCCCATAGAGTGTGGAATGAGCCTCCTTCAAAAGAGACTCCCTGTTCCCATGAGGAACACAAAGTTTGTCCAATTTGTACAACAGTCCATCCTGAATATGAAAGTCTTGAAGAGCTCTCAAATTTGAAGAAGAAGGATTGGAAAGTTGGTGGAAAACTTTGCCAAAATCTGGATCCAAAGGATACTGTGTAGGCCAAGTTTGGAAGCCAAGATGGGAAGTAGTGACAATTGTCAAAACAAGAGTAGAAGGAGGACGACTCAAACAATCAGCCACTTGCATTGTTTCGTCCTTTCTTGTACTTGATTACCAAATGGAATTGTTGCAAGTACGATGCCCATTTCATGTGCCTAGATTCTTCAATTTTTGTTTGAGATTGAAGAAACTTAAGGGGCATGTGATCAGTATGAACAATTGTTTCTTTTCCAAAAAGATAATGCCTCCAATACTTGATTGCTTGAACCAAAGCATAGAACTCCTTATCATATGTAGAATAATTCTTCTTGGCCTCTGAAAATGTTTCAGAATGATAGGCCATTGGATGGCCATTTTGCATGAGCACGACTCCAAGTGCAACTTGTGAAGCATCTATTTCTATCTCAAATGGTTGAGACAAATCAGGAAGAACAAGAACTGGTGCAATACTCAATTTGTGTTTCAATGTGTCAAAGGCTTTTTGTTGATCCTTTGTCCACTGAAACTGAACTTTGATCTTTGTTAAATAGTGTAAAGGTCTAGCAATAGAAGAATATCCTCCAATGAACTTGCGATAGAAATTAGCAAGTCCAAGAAAACTCCTTAACTCCGTGACTGAAGTAGGAGTTGGCCAAGAGAAGATAACTTCAACTTTGGAAGGATCTACTTGCACACATTTTTCACTAATTACAAACCCAAGATAGGCAATGAATGTTTGCCCAAATGAACACTTAGGAAAATTTGCATACAATTGGTTCTTTCGAAGAGTTTGAAGAACCATTTCCAAGTGTTCCAAATGATTCTCCCAAGTGGAAGAATATATAAGAATGTCATCCAAATAGATGATTACAAATTGATCTAGACAATCTCTGAATACTTCATTCATCAGCCGCATGAATGTAGCTGGAGCATTTGTAAGGCCAAAGGGCATGACAAGCCATTCAAAGAGCCCCATTTTGGTCTTAAATGCTATTTTCCAAGTGTCTTCTACTTGAATTCTCACCTGATGATACCCACTTTTGAGATCAATTTTGGAGAAGAATTTTGCACCTTGCAATTGGTCCAAAAGATCATCAATGCAAGGAAGTGGATAACGATTCTTGATTGTAATCTTATTGAGTGCCCTGAAATTGAGTGCCCTGAAATCAATGCATAGTCTCCATGTGCCATCCTTCTTCAACACAAGCAAGATAGGAGAAGCACAAGGGGAAGTACTGGGTTTGATGAACCCTTTAGTCAACAATGCTTGAATTTGCTTTTTAATTTCTTCCATTTGCACTATTGATTGTCTATACATTGAAGAGTTAGGAAGAGATGATGCAGGAACAATCTCAATACTATGATTAATCTATCTTTCAGGAGGAAGACTTGTGGGTTCTTGAAAAACATCAAAAAATGATTGAAGTATTGAATGAACTGAAGAACTCCTGTTATTAGTGTGCTTAGGTGCTTGATTTTCTTCTTGAATTGGTCTGATGAAGATGAGTGCTAATTCCTTTGCTTGATTTACAGCTTTGCGTGCTTGTCTACAACTCAACATCAAATTATGTGGTGTTTGTTGTGTACTTATGATTATGAAAGCCTTATTATCTTTGTGCAAAGTGTATGTATTTTTTTACCCATCATGTATAGACCTCCTATCGTATTGATAGGGTCTTCCAAGCAACAAGCCACAACAATCCATTGGAGTTACATCGCACACAACCGAGTCCACAAAAGAAGGACTGAAAGCAAAATTCACGAGTGCATGTGTGTGTGATGTCGGATGTAATCCCATTGTCCTTCCATCCCAAAGGATAAGGATGAGGATGGGGATTCATCGGTAACTTCAGTTTGTCAACAACGGACCTCGCAATTAGATTTTTTCGCGAGCCGCTATCGATTATACAATCAACCATAAAGGTGTCACTAAGATGGACCGTAGTCACAAACAAATTCTCGTGATCACCTTGTGAAGTATTCATAAGGGTCAATTTGTTTAACCTTGCCAATTCCTTATAAGGCTTACGTTCCCCTGTAGCCTCAATGGGACTTTCTTGTGAGTCCTCATTGGAAGGCTTTACAACTAGGGATTGTTTCTTCATATTTTGCAACTTAAAACACCTCTTTTGAGTATGCCCTGGCTTTTTACAATAATTACAAATCAAAGGTGACTTAGAAGAATATTTTTGTGAAGAAGAATATGGGGAAGATGAAGAAGAGGGAGAAGGAGAAGAAGAAGATTTAGCTCCCTTGGAAGGTTGAGGAGAAGCCTTCTGATTTCCTCCTGACGTAGAAGAGCGAGTCCCACGTGATTGCTCCCTGATTTCCTCCTTAGCAAGAAGGGCTTGATTGAAAGCCATATCAATGTTTACAATCAACTTGTATTTCATCTTCCTGTAAATGGTCTCCTACAAACCACTTTTGAATTTGTTAACAAGTTGTGCTGCATTATCCTGTATAGAATTCAAAATTCGCAACTTGCTAAACTGAAAAATATAATCATGAACAGTCATATTGGAGGTTTGTCAAAGACGAAGCCACTTGATCTCAAGCTCAGTGGCATAGTTTGAAGGATAAAAATTATTCTTCAAGACTCGTTGCAATTCATCCCACGTGTCAATGGGATTTTGGGTCCGTTGTCGATCAGTGACAAGGACCTTAGCAATGCCAAAAAGTTTCAACTTGGCAAAGTTAACTTCCTGATCCTTTACGATCTTAATATACGCAAACCAACTGTCCATGTCTAAAATCCAACTATTTAGGACCTCTGGATCTCGCGAACCAGTATAAACAGGAACCTCACATTGTTGTTGAACTTCATTAGAAGTAACCTTATCAGCCAAAACGCTGACAAGTTGGGTTACTTGAGCCAATTTGTCGGCTAATTCAGAAGCCATTTGACCTCGAGTGAGCGCCAGCAAAAATTGTCACAAAAAGACAAGTTACAAAATGTGCAAAAATAAAATGTGCCCAAATTAATTTGCAAAAATTGCAAATTTACAACATGGAAGGGGCAAAAATAAAACAATATTTGCACAATGGTGGAAAAGTCAAAATTGACTTTATAGTAAAAACAAAAATAACCCCTTTTTTTATTTTTATTTTTATTGTTTTTTATTTAATAAAAAAAAATAGGGTTTGATTTTCGTTTAATGCAAGGAGATTAAGGTCAAAAAGCTGACCACACTAACTTGTCAACAACAACATCCCCGAACACGGCTGCACGCAATTGCTCAACACGCGGTAGGGAAAACGCGTGAGGACGGTTCAAGAAACAGGGTTTTGGATATCTTCGACGCGTTGCAGTCGATGACTATAATCCCGAGGCAGGAAACAGGGTTTTGGATGTCGTTCACTCAACCACCGATTCGCTATCACTCATAGCGGCTGACAGAACCTACGTAGAATGGATCGAGCAATCGTACCCTCTCCCTCCAACCGGCAATCCGAGAAATCAGGACTGGCAATCTGGCTGAAACCGTGCTGGCAAAACCTACCTCCGGTGACACCAATCACATCATGTGTTCCCAAATAAACTGGCAGTGCCAGCAAACATGGCAACTCTGCAACTGCATCGGTTCACACAGCAATTTGGCACAAAAAGAATGCCGGAGGTCTGCAAAAATGCAGATCTAAATACTTATCTATTCTGTCAGGCAGATCTGACTTTATACGTCGTCGGGAACCACTAATCAACAGGGGAAAAGGTGGAGACACATACGAAGGGAAAGTGACGCCTGAGGAGATCAAACACGGGAATCCCTGTTCACAGATCTGAGGACGAGAACTCCTGAAGCGGTCGAAGGTAATGGCGTCACGTCTGTCATTGGAGTTTCACGTCAAAAATTGTTACGGCGGTTAGAATACTTAAATCGGTGAATGTGTTGAAATGGCCACCGGACGTCACAAACTTGCCAGATCTAGCAGAATCTTCGCCTATCTGTGACCAAAAATCGTAGTTTTGTCTGTGTTCGAGGCTACAAGAAATGCAGCAGACAGAAAACAGCAGACGGCAGTGAGAGGTGGTTGTTCAACGGTGACTTTCCTGACAGATCAGTTAGATCTAGAACGTCCCGAGAACCTGCGAAGAACGTCGAATTTGAGGGTTCGACAGAGTTTTCTGGAGCGGCAGATCGACCTCCCTATTCGTGGTCAGTTTAGAGTGCGTCAAAAAATGTAGATGCTGGCACGGCGTCCAGAAGGAATGACGGGAGCGCTGCGAAAATCGCAAATTGCCGTCGCAACCGCCGCACATCAAAAACAATTTTTTTTTTTTTTTTTTTTTTTGTTATGGAAAATATGAAGCTGAATTTTATTAAAACAAACATAGGACTTAAATAAGCCCAAAAGGAAAACCGTAATCCTGGAAATGATGAACTGCTCCAAGGATTTACGTACACAAATCTAGAAAGGCTAAAATTGTAAGCCCTACAATGTCGAAAACAAAAACACCTAGACCTAGACCATTCAACGGAGGAAACAAACAACTCACGTTGATTATTTTGCAGACTAAGTCCTAATTACATTATCCTAGGTCTAAAAATAAATTAGCCCCTAGGTCTAAGATTCCTCATCATTATGAAAGAGTGGTGTCAAGTTCAAATCATAATGTTGGCATTTTTTTTGTTAATCAAAGCATAATTTTATATGCACATTACCATATGGCATAAGTTTCTCTCTTATCCCAGCATGCACATGTGGTGTGTTAAGTTCCTCTCTTATCCCAGCATGCACATGTGGTGTGTTAATCAGTGTTCTTGCTCACCCGCAAGAGGTCTTAGGTTAAAGCCCCATCAACTCCAAACCCACAAAAATTCTAGTTGATCATATAATGCAAAGTGTCAAACTCATATTCGTAGGTGCAACATCCAATCCAATGTCATCATGTCATAGTTGTTGATATAACAAAAAAATTTCTAAGCTTTGACACTTAATTTTTTTTATTTGAGTGCTAATTTAATCAAATCTTTTGGAGGCTATAAATTTTGCATATAGAATCACTTAGAGCTTTTTTTCTAGATTACATGCCTTTTTGAGATCTATATAGTGGTGGCATCAGTTTACAGATATATTACATATATGTTTGGGTTTTTATGTAAAACGAATTCCTTGGGATATGTTACTTGTCTCAATAGGTGAAATTATAACACTTGGTCAACTCAAATGGTATTATTACTTAGAAGCAATTTTTTTAGTTAATCTTCAACAAAGAATTAGAAGGTTTCAGTGATCATGAACTTAGTAAGATAAAGGAGGAAGCCCTTTGACTATTCTTAATGCTAGTATAACTAGATGTACTTTTTCACATCAGAGTAAAAACTAATCATATTGATGTATGGACTACTTTGAAAGATATCTATGGAAAAGTAAGTGCCAGTGAAGTTAATAGAATAAAAATTGAGCTCTCTATTCTCAAAAATTCAAATTTAAGTATTTCTGAAGACTATATATCTTATTTCAAAGCTTTAAAAACTTATCTAGCTATGACAAGAGGTAAGATAAAAGAGTGATGAAGAGTATGTCAAAATCTATTTTTTTGCTAGATAATAAAGGGTTGTACTCAAGTCCCTCACCCTTGACAAATTACAAACCTCTTCTTTAGAGCTTAAGAGTTTACAAATAGATACACTTTTCATCTCAATTGAGATGCTATAGCTAGAAACCTATATCATTTTACATAAAATATTTGAATTCTTGATTTTCATTTTCTGGATCTTTTCAATTTTTTGTATGAATACAAATATTCTAGAATTTAACATTCTTCTTGACATTTTTCTATAGAAACCTTCACAATACCAAAACTTGACCTCTACTATCTATGCATTGCATCTTAGTAGAGTAATATTTCCAAAACATTGCAATATCATAGTCTGCTTTACCACATTTGGATTGCTAGTTTTCTTCCTGAAACACAAGTGCAACCACAAAATTATAATAAGTAGTTTATATGAAAACACATTAATGTTGGAAAGGGACCTTACTAAGCCAAGCAGTCAAAATTCTCATGGTCAAATCGGTTCTTCAGAGAATTCTTGTCTATTTTATGTCCATCTTTAAACTTCCCATTAAAGTTCTAGTCAAGTTGGAGCGGATTCAGAAAGCTTTTTTGTCGGTCGGTTCTCATGAGCACAAGAAGTTTCATCTAGTTTCCTCGAACCAAGCTTGTTATAGGAAGGAGAATGGTGGTCGAGGTCTCCATAATTTTTGGTTGATGAAAGAAGCTCTAGTATTAAAGTAGGGTTGGAAAATTTTGAAGAATGAGAAGACGGAATGGATCAAAATTATTACAGCCAAATATATGAACCAATCAGAAGGCTTCCTGGCAGATTCCCTCCCTTTGGAGGGGTATATTTTTTTGTAGAATGTGTGCAAATTCAGAGTAAATTTAGCGATTGGTTTTCATTGGATAGTGGGTAGTGGAAAGTCTATATATTTTTTAAAATATCCATGGCTCCTTAATCACCCATTGCTTTAGGAGGCCAACCTCGCACTGATCAAATCTCTCACCAGAAGTTTGGGGTGGTTTAAGGTGGTAGATTTTATCTTGCTAGTTGAGGGTCGAATATCGTAGAAGTCAGTTACCTTATCCAATTATAACAAATAAGAATATTATAATTTGAACGTCATCTCTAACTTGCTTAAATTGCAGGTCCTAAAAGTGCAAGAATTCGAGGACTCTTTAATCTAGAAATGAGAAAGCGATGGCTCATTTTCAATCAAGTTAGCATACAATCTCCTTGATTCTAATCCACCCTGATGGATTCTTCCTGGAAAGTTCTAGATAAAAGATGTGAATCCTAAAGTTAACATATTTTATTGGTTGGTCATCCAAAACAAATGTCTCTCCCTTGAGAATATCTACAAGAGGAGAATGATTCTCCCTAACATATGTTACCTTTATGAAGCTTCAAAAGAGACATGTTTACACCTTTTATTCCATTGTCCTTTCTCTGTCGTGGTTTTGGACCATATCATCCTCTTTTGGGGAATTCAATGGGTCTTTTCATATTCAATTGTTGATGTTTGCCTGCAGTGGTCTTCTTCTTTCAAGTCCCCTCGCCTGGTTTGATTCTGGAATTTCTTGCTCCCTCACTTATTTTGGGGTATTTGGTGGGAAATAAACCAAAGAGCATTTAAAAACTCCAAACGAGACCCAAAGTCAATATTTTTGAAGGTTATCAAGAATACTGTGAAAAATCTGTCTACCTGCTTTCTAGATCTAGATGGTAGAATGTTAGAAGAAGCTAAAGTGGAACATCGGCTAGGCTTTCCTTCAAAAGTTGTGCCTATTGATCCACTAGTGCCATCTCGGAGGAGCTTGGTAAGATGGTCCTCACCTCCAAGAGGATGGATTAAAATTAACTTTGATGGTGCTTTAAAGGGGAACCTAGGGCTAGCTGGAATAGGAGGAATTATTAGAAACGACAAAGGATAATTAATTGGGGCTCATGTAGAATTCCTTTCAATTCAATCCTCCCACTTTACAAAATCTAGAGCTTTGCTCCAAGGACTAATGTTGGTTGAATCTATGGGTTTCCAAAAAGTTCTAGTGGAGGGTGACTCTCTAAATATCATCAATTTAATCAAGTTCTCAAACCCTCCAAACTGAATGATAGCCAACATATTTGTTGAAGCCAATAGAATCCTACATTCGAGATCAAAAGTGCAAGTTTAGCATATTTTCAGAGAAGGGAACAAAGTGATGGATATAATGGTGAATATCAGCCTTTTTTAGTAAGATCTTTCAGTATGGACCTCAAATTTCTCTCAAAACCTTCAAAATTTTATTGTGGATGATAAAGGTTGAGATCTGATGTGTTGGGATCAAGAGGTCAGTGGGGAGTTTTCACTCTACATATTTGTTTTTTGTTATCCCCCTCCCTGACTAGTGTTCATTTGGATAGGGAAGTCCACTCCCATTAGTGTTTAGAAGTTTTATTAGCACCAAAGTTGCTATTCAATTTGAATTTATCGGGTTGTTGTTTGGTGCCACGATTATTCAATTCAAACCTTGGTGTGGTATTGTGGTCGTCGAGTTGGATTGGTCAGAGTGGTCTAATAAACATTTTTTCAATATTCTGGAGGATCAACCTGGTCACCTTCTCATGTCATGCTGGCAGGTGGGACCAATCTGAGGATGTGGATACTTATTAGCAACACAGCTAGACATTAGCCATTTGGAAGTTATTGAGCCTCATTGCTCACCCCGAGTGCATGTTTCTTAGCCATTTATTTCAATCATGGCTTTGCCTCACCGCATGTCGAGTTCCACAAGTGTCTACTTCTAGTAGAATTAGTGACAACTATGCAATTTTTGCTTCATTTAGAAACTCTCATTTTTGCTCGTGGTATCTACGAGAGAAAGGAAATCTCAATCTTACTCAGGTAGTGGGCTTTGTTGTCAAACTTGAGGTTATTTTATTTTTTTAGGAATTATAGTTTGAGTTTTGTCAGTTATTCACTCAAGAAGTTAGTCTCCTTATCTGTGGCACTATGACCATCAACAATTCTTCAATCTCTCATTGAAGTTCAAGACCTGGGATTCTGCGGTCCACCTAGGGAGCTCCTTTGATTTAAAGAAGAAAATTTTTAGATCGAAGGGTGGTGATAGAGTGGACTTGTTATCCTATGTGCTAGGTGTGTTGTGGTTTCTAATGGCTCAGAGGTTTGTGCATAAGGACATGATTCCAATTGAACCAAGAGATTTGGAGGTCGATGATGAAGTGAAAAAAATCTTGTAGAAAAGTGGTCTCCTAGATTACCTCCAATATTTTCATGGGTATCACAGAGCGCTTTCAAGAATGTTGGCTCATTCTTGGAGGAAGGGATGGCTCTAGGTCGAAGGGATTGAATTCCTCTTCTCGGTGGCCCTCATAGGCAAGGTGATTGGGTTACCTATCGATGATGGTTGCCATAATCATCCAAAACATTCTCTTAAGCGAGAGTGTGGGTTTTTCTTAGATGTAGGGGAATACCAGTTGAAGCTACATAAAGACTACAATGCTAAAGCTCTTAAGACTCCTTAGAATTGGGTTCTTATGGTAATAATGGACTACTTCACCTTGGACTCGAATATGGAGGTCATTCCTAGCTACCACATGATGTTCCTAAACTAGCTCAAGAGGAAGCAACTAATGAACATACCTTCTTTTATCTACCACTCCTTGGCAAATTCTTTGAAATATGTTAGAGGAGGGAAATTTCTCGACCCAATTCATCAAGGACTGATACTGTTAACATTTGAGCATGTGGTGAAATCTAAAGAAAGTGTGATGGAAGAGGCATTGGAAAAAAATAAATTCCAAAAAATTTCTCCAACCCTCGATCTTCAATTGACGTCCTATGGTGATTCCTTTGAGTCAAACAATGGGGATTTTATGAACCCCCTTCTACCTCTAAAGGGAAGGCATCGACATCAAATAAAGTTAAGAATTCTTGAAGTGAATACAGGGGAGACCAAGCATGCAACTCAAAGCACCTTTCGATGAAGGCAATGAAATTTAAAAATTCACTAGTTTTGGTGGATATGATAGACTCTAATGAAAGTCTTGTAGCGAAGATAATTTTTAAAGGGTCATAAGATTCTAACATTTTGAAAGAGATGTCTCCCCCTTCGGTTCCTAATTCCCCTGGTGTCCAACCATTCATGTGTAAGCTTGATGAAAAGCACCATGTGTTGTTGGATTCACTCCAAGTGGTGATCTCTTTCATTAATGAGATTTGTGGAATGGCCCAACAGTAGAAGGATGCATCAGTTCCTTAGTGGTCAGGAAACTTGGGTCTCCACCTTTGGGACATGGGTTTTTTTGTTTTCTTTGGTTTTTCTATTGGTCTTGTAAGGCTGAGTGTCCCCTCTTTTGGTGCTTGGCTTGGGTCAACCTCGTTTAGCTGGTTTAATGTTTATATTTTGGTTGGTTTTCCTTGTCAAGATGGATTTGGAGTCTATTTCTAATATTTCTTAGCTCCATATATAATAATATTTGGGGACCCTTTCAAAACCCCTTTCTTATCTAATAAAAAAAAAATTAATGTTATAAAATAAAGTAGATATTACCAATGAAAAATATTAAAGTAAATCTTAATCATTATTTGATTTAGGTAGTCAACATTTTCTTGTCAGCTTTAGCTAAACTTACTACTTCCTCTAACCATGAAAATGAGAAATTGACTTTATGATCCTCAATTGAAATCCCTCTATTGCCCATCCTATCTGCACATTTATTTCCTTCTCTTAATTTATGTATAAACCTAATTTCTTCAAACTCTTTAGCAAGATCTTGAATTTCTACAGTTATCTCTTGTATGTTCCATGGAGCCTTTGCTTTCCTCAAAATTGCATTTATTACTATGAGAGAATCACCTTCCATCCATACTCTGTTCCATTTTATTTTTTTGCATATTTTTAACCCTTCTAAAGTCACCCAATCTTCAACTTCATTATTTGTCTTAAATCCACTATTGAAAGTGTAAAGAGATAAAATCTATCCTCTATTATTTCTAATTATTCCTCCTCCTACTAGTCTTGGAATTCCTTTAGATGCTCCATCAAAATTCAATTTAACCAACTCCACATATGGTGGTTTCCACTTCATATTTTTTACCTTCTTTTTGCTTCTCTTGTACCCAAAATTATAATTCTATTTAATGACTTCACTTCATCTATCAAGGCTCTTTGCTTCCAAACTAGGGATTGGGTGAGTTGATAGGGTTGGTTTAGACTCCTCTATGGCTAAACATATATTCATTTTCATTACCTCTAAATTGCTTTCCTTTCCTTTAAATATTATTTTATTCCTTTCTAGCCATACAGTTTAAAGTATTGTATCTTTTGATATTATCCTATATTATCTGTAAAACCTTACTTTTATAAGTGTTATACCATTGCTTTAACCATTCTTCAATTTTGCTATTCATCACCATGCATTTACCAAACATATTAAGAATCCATTTCCATAGTTTCCATACTATTGAGCAATTCCCCAAGAGATGGTCAGTACTCTCCTCCTCCTTTTGACAAATAACACATTAAGAGGGGCCATGAAAACCCTTTTTCATAAGGTTATCCCATGATAAAATTCTTATATGACCTACTAGCCAAACAAATATTTTGACTTTACATTGTCTCAAATATCCCAAATATCTCTCCAAATTCTAGTGATATTACTATTTTGTTGGTGTTTTACATTATATCCACTTCTTGTTGTGTATTTTCTTGAGTTATTCAACTCCTAAATCAATTTATCCTTGGCTTCCTTCAGAATAATCACAATTGTCATATTTCTACTAAATTGCCTCATAGCATCAATGCCTTGTATACTTGTCAAAAAATATTTTTTCCATTTGTATCTTCCTTCCTGGTCCTTGTACAAAATGTTTGAAACTCTATCACCATATTTATCTTAAAGCAATCTCATCCAAGGTTTAAAAATTGGATCTATATTGAGTGGTTTTTTTTCACACCAAGTATCCATACAAATAGAAATTCTTTCTCCAATTCCCACCACCCATCTTAAACCTTTAATCATTAGATCAATAGATTTTTTTACAACATTCCAAAGAGTAGAACCATTTGGTAGAGAGAATATAGTAAATAGTAAACTTAGATCATTGGGCTCAACATACTCAAAATAATTCTTGCCCATTGTCTTTGACTCTCTTTGTACATTCTCCAAATTATTTTTCCTCTAAGAGTTTATTTTGTATCTATAACAACTCTTAAACCAATACCTCCTCTAGTTTTATCATCACACACCTTGCTCCATATCATCAAAGGAAAATTCCTTTAATCATGTAAACCCGACCATAAAAAGGATCACATAATATAGATTAAACTTTTTTCAACTGATTTTGGCATAGTATACAATGACATATAATATGTTGGAATATCCTATAAGACTGACTTACTTAACCGCACTCTTCCTACTAATGATAACCATCTACCTTTCCAAGCTGGTAGTTTATTCTAGACTTTACTAATAACTGGATTTCATAATTATATCCTAATTCTCCTCTCAAATAAAGACATACCTAGATAAGTTGCTGGTAAATTTGTCACATCCATTTGAACTAACCTACAAATTCTTGCTATGATATTATTTGGAGTATTAAGGAAGTAAATTTTAGATATTGTCCTATTAACTTTTTGCCCTAATGCTCTTTCGTATTCCTTTAAAAAGTTATTCAAATCTCTGGCCTCATTTATCCTTGCCCTTCCAAAAAGGGTTGTGTCATCTAAAATTGTTGATGGGTGATGTTGTCAATGGTATTACTAACCTTAAGTCAACTTATAAGCCCATATTTGTAAGCCTTCTTTAAGTTCCTACTCAAAATATCTGCCATAATAATGAACAAATAAGGAGATAGAGGATCTTCTTGTCTAAGGCCTCTCTTGACTTTAAAATATTTTGTTACTAACCCATTGACCAGCACTAAATAAGAAATTGTAGAAATACAAGCTTTAATCAATCTAACCCATTTCTTCTCAAATACAAACTTTTCTAAAATTGCAAAAAGAAATTTCCATTTGACCCTATCATAGGCTTTACTCATATCTATAGACACCTAAAATACGTCATGTTTAGGAGACTACTCATATGGGCACATCCAAAGACCATATGACTGATCTTGGACCTTTCCAAGAGCCAGCAATGGTCCTAACCACTCAAAAGGGGTAGTTCTGGCCCATTCAGGCTCAACCGCTATCAATCAGAGTGGCCGCCAACACTAGTCGTTGAAGCTGAGAGCGGCCACATCTAGCCGCTACTCTGGATAGTGACTAGCACCAAAACATAGTTTGGCCATGAGGACGGGCCCAAATCACGCGATCTGACTGCACTTGCATTTTGGGTGAGCAGGTTTTGGCATGGATCTCCCAGAGTTCCTCCTGACTGCCCCTTCAATGCAAATCTATGACTGATCCTTCCCCCTATGATGGTCAGTTGCATGCAGATCTGGATCTTGGCTTCTCTAGGAAGCCAAGATCTGGATCTAGATCTAAATCTGGGAGGTCTACATATGCATCCTCCCAAGAAAAAGAAAGAATCTTGAATATCATAATTTTTGTGTAGCGGAGCCCTAGCAAATTGGAGAGTGATTCCATACCCCTTTGAGGAGTAGCGAAGTGTTGTTCGAGTGAGCGATGACTACGAGCCATCCAAGCATTCAGATCAAGAAGTTCTTCACCACCAATCAGTGTACGAACATAGAGGTGACCCTTGGACATCAATTTAGACGAGGAATCTAGTGCCACAACCCCTGGTTCATGAGGAAGAAGGTTTCATTTCATGGTCATTGTCCTTGACAGTGGCCTACAGGCACAACCTAGGGTTTTAGACACTATTTCTTGAGTTTTAGCATAGATCTTTCATTGTTTTCTATTTTATCAATTAATGTTAGCATAGATCTATCTTTCTTAATGCATTTCCATGGTGATTTTTGAGTTATCAATGCATTCTTGCTTAGTTTTGCTTCATTATGATTTTAAAATGGTTTTACATCATTCTTTGCAGATCTACTAATAACACCTCATCTTGAGAGGCAGCAGGTGCTACTGATCATTTGTTGTTGTTTCTTGTATGTAGGTTACAGGTTCTAGGACCAAGTCAAAGCATTCAAAGCGTCAGATCCCTCCAGGCAAGTGAAGGAGAAGAAGGCATCAGTAAGCCCTTGTACAAGTTCGTGTGCGATATCGAGAGGCCTACGGAGTGCACCACCCCCTTGCGAGGGGCCTTTATCTGCTTGTAATCATTGTATCAAATGGGGTATCCCTAAGAGGGACCAATATATAACCAAAGTTTCAAAATAATTAATAAAAGAGATCTCTTGATTTTGTTACTTTCATGTTCTTTATGCATTTATGGTCTTTTCTTTTGATATTATGCTGCAAGTAGACTAGGTGTCTGCTTCCCGAGGTCATACAGATGGTGATCACGGTGGGACCCCCACCTAGTTTTCTATTTTTAGCTATTTTGTTGATGTTTTTATGTTTTTCTGTGTGCAGGTCTAGTCACTCTAGTCGACAGTGACTAGCAGACATAGGTCACTTTTGAAGACAATGGCCAGAATCAGTCACTCTGGTCGATAGTGGCTAGAAAAAAATCAGCAACAGAGGGCAGCCTATGCTTCATCAGATGTGGATTTTAGGTTGGGGTAACTCTCTACTATTTTTCCTTTCTCTATCTATATTATTTCTATTAGAATACAGTAGGGAAAATATCATTTTAATTAGGAAAACATAGAAAAATATTAAAATAAAAATGCATAAAGCTTCTTAGTTTTCTTAGTTTTCTTCTAGTCGTTGCTAGGAACAGTGGACCTCTATTTTCAGATCTACCCTAGTCTCCAATGGTCTAGGTTTTTGTTTGTAGAGCTTGCTTGCATGGGGCCCAGCCAGAGGCCATTATTTCATAAAGTAGAAATGCATTCTCTGAAAGTCATTGAATTACTTAGACATGCATTTTTCTGAAAATAAAACGTTCTTTTCTTAGGCATGTAGGAGAAAAAGCATGAGTGCTTCTTGATGCATTGTTTTCCTTTATGCAAAAATCTAAAAATAACATCCACACACCATGATTCATTTAAATGCTAGTGAGGTGGACTTCATCACCATCCACTAGTAGAGTTCAACGACGGTGGCTTTCATCTCCACCCGTTGTCTCAAATCCCATGTACCTTCTATATTGGCCAATACCAGTTTCCAAGATCCATCATAACCCATGGGATATAGCACGTATCTCTCTTCGAAGAGGTATATCATTGACTATGGGTGAACTGGGTGAGGACCGAGAGGACCTGTGCTCCCTGATCATGTGTGGACTTCATCACCACACATTGGTTGGATAACGTGACCATGAATTTCATTGTCGATTGTCGAGCTATGAGTATACAGGTGAAATCCACTTGAACAATCTGAGTATATCATCAACAAAATGCAAAACATGATGAGAGTTAGATTGTAGCTATCAAAAAATCTAAAAACACACCAAACCAGTCTAGGAACACCAAGAAAACTTAAAAGAGATAAACACTTGTTTACTTTGTTTGTGTGTTCTAAAATCTACATAAAAAGATAATTCACAATTATCATGGTCTACACATGGAGCAACCACCCTCGGTCCAACATCGAGGTAGAAATTGATGCTCCACACAATCACAATCATAATGACATTGAGCCACCCACACACAATATCATTGAACGAAGTTCAACGAGCCTTAGGGGTGATAACTCAACCCATGGGGGGACTCCTCGAGAAACCCCAGCTAGAGAGCCATATCTAGGTTCCTCTCATGGTAGGCATGAGGGGGCATCAAGGCCCCAATCTTCACATAGACATGAGGAGGCCTCAAGGCCTCATCATCATAGACATGAGGAGGCATCAAGCCCCCACCTCAAGACCTCCATCATCACATAGACATGATGGGGCATCAAGGCCCCAATATTCACATAGACATGAGGAGGCCTCAAGGCCTCAATTCTCACATAGGCATGAGGGGGCTTCAAGGCCCCAATCTTCACATAGACATGAGGGGGCTGCAAGGCCCCAATCTTCACATGACACACTTAGGTCAGATCATCCCACTGAGGGGTAGAACACAAGGGTTGCACCTAGTCACAGACCTAGAGCACCTCCTAGCCTCCCTAAATATGGGAGGATACCCATAGATCATGATCTCATTGGGGCTAATGGGACTCCATGGGATCAACCATGGAAGTCTAGACAACTTGATGAGTTGGATCGAGTTCTCTCAAGACTAGCTCAAAGAAGCATTGCTACTACACATTCTATTTTAGGAATTTCATATAGCCATAAAACTACAAGGTACACCAATGAGCTAGGGGAAGCTTCAAAGTATCCCCACAACATGTGCACTACCTCTGACCATGGGGGTACAGAACATAGATCACTCTACATAGAACAGGTCAACCTAATAGACAAGGGAAAAAACATAGCAAGAGCCTCTACAAGAGGCCTATCCATTAAGACTCCTCACACAGAGTTACAAAGCCATAGACCTTCAATGGAAGATCAGTCTGACCATGTGCATAGGCTATATGAGGATGCAATATCAAAAAAGCTACTCCAAGATAAGGAGGAAGTATTGTGCAAGCATTTAGAAGCCCTCGAGCAAGAGGAAGCATAGAAAAAATGGTATTTGTACCTTCAGGAATAATGCTTGAGAGAGGAATAGATAGAGCATGAAGAGCAAGCGGATAGGCTAGCTTGAGCCGAATTACACATAGGTGGTGAGAAACACCAACATGATAGACATGTCGATTCTCAGCATGAGAGATGCACTAGACAAAGAGATGAGTACACTCACCATACCTCAAAGCATCAACAATACCTAGATCCAGAATAGACACAACTTAATCAAGAATATGTGGGGATGGAAGATCAGGAGTAGACATATCCTGAACCTTCATCCATAGTCATGGGGGATGAATACAGATGCCCAAATTAGGTAGACATAAGATTACCTCCTTGACCACCATGAGTAAACCTTTGATAACAGGAGATCATTTCTTCGAAGGCATACAAAATACTCATTGAGAGAGTCAAATCTCTCAAGAAATAGGATGCGGTTGGGCAGAAGCCAACCCTGAGTAAAATACACAACCAACCTTTATGCCCTTTAGTATCGAGTCCTACATATCCTAGGCACTTTGAGATGCCTAGGTTAGACAAATTCAAAGGAGAGGAAGATGCACAAGAACATGTCACAAATTTTATGAATGCATGCTTCCAACTTGAACATAATGATGCCCTAATGCTAAGAACTTTCATCATGACATTATCGAGTGTAGCAACCGAATGGTTCAACCAATTACCTAAGCACAACATCATCAACTTTGAGCAACTAGTGAATGCATTTCTTGAATGCTTTTCTTTTGGCATCAAGAAGAAAGTAAACTTGTCCGATCTAGAAAACCTAAAGCAATATGATGATGAGCTAGTTATGGACTATGGGAACAGATGGAGGAAGATGATGGTAAAACTACCATTTTTTGTTCCCACTACAGAGCTCACCCAGATGTTTACCAAGAGTTGTGCAAAGCACATCTCATTGCTATTGCAACTACAATAGTATGAAACATTCGAGGAAGCCTTGGCTCAAGCCAAGCTAATAGAAGACATCAAGGTTGAAGAAGGAGATCTTAAGCTCCGAAACAAAAAGGACTGGAACAATAACAACCGCAACAAGAATCAACAAAAGTAGGCCAAGCCTGCTCAAGTCAATCAAGTTGTGTTAAATGCACCAAAGGGAGGGAATAGCCAACAACCATAGAACTATCAAGCTCAACCCCCACTGACCAATTACAACCCAAAGAACAACCAAGGTCAAAATAAGGAACGTCGATCGCCTCACTATTTCACGCCTTTATCGAAGTCGATGCAATCGATATTCAACCAGCTAAGTGAGGCACAAAGACTCAGGCTACCTGAGGTACAACTTCTTGACCCTAACCATCCCAAGCCCAAGGGATATAGGGAAGATCAATATTACCCATATCATAGAATACAAGGGCATGATATCGAAACATGTATCAGATTCAAGAATGTTGTACAAAACATGATCGAGAAGGGTGAGCTAAAAGTTGACAATCCATTAGCACCCGACAATAGAGACATGGGCATATTCAGAAACTCATTGCCTAATCATGAGGTCCCCCAGAGATCAGGGTGCTCAAGTGAACCAAGTTCGAGTCGAACCTCCCACTCAAGGATGCATCAAAATGGTTGAAATAGTCAACGTGGCAACAAGAAGTCGATGATATAACCAACTAGAGCCTCCAGTAGCTCCTATTCATATCTTGGCTACACCTCGATAGAGGTAGGTGTAAAATAATCCTCCAGGTCCACCAACATGACCTATGGTAACTATCCAGAGTAGACTTGTGCAAAATCTCCAAATGACACCGACCAAGTTATCAATCTATGAGCTCATTCAATAGTCCCCAAGACATAGGGAGACTTTAATGGAAATCTTGAGATCGATTGAGCTGCAGCCCCAGAACCCTGATGCATTCACAAACTTCATGGGGTAGGTCCAGTAGTGTCAAGAGCCTATGATCCATTTCTATGATCATAAAATCAAGGTAGTCCCTACTACCATGGCAGACCCACCTCTGCATATCATCGCATCCATCAATGACATACCCTTCAAGTGGGTTTTAATCGACATAGGCTCATCGATTAATATTATCACAACAAAAGCTATAGGGCACTTAAAAATCCCTAGGTCAAACATTGTCCCAACCTCCTACACATTGAGAGCTTTCAATGATGCACTTTGCTCCATAGTGGGTACAATTGTCTTACCTATAAAGGTAGGGCATAATACCATCCCTATGATGTGTCATGTATTGGAGGGGTAATGCAATACAACATCCTCCTAGGGCATCCCTAGATAAGGGACATGTAGTGTATTCCCTCAATCTTGCACCAATGCATCAAGTATGTGCATGAGGGATAAGTACATGTGGTTTCATCAGATGAAGAGCCATTTAAATATATGCATCAGGTCGACTTGTTAGGGGATTTCATCCTTCCATCAACACACCTATACATAAGGCCTTCATCCCCTACCACACAGCCAAAAAGTAAGTCTAAATCAGTGTGAGGTGACCCATCCACATCGGCACCACCTCCTGCATCTAAAGCTACTGGTGCTTCTGAGAAACCCACAATATCCAAGGCAAAGGACTCTCAGAAGCTAAAAGTACCCTTGGTGGAGGAAGGACCTAAAGAACTTCCAACTATAGTAGCTACAAAAATTCTAAATCCCATGGAGGAGGAAGATTCCCAAGACATAGTCGAGGAGGTACCTCAACCTGCCTCACCTGCTTCATCAATAATGTCATATGCACCGCAGGTGATAGTTCACTTAGCCAACATAGGGTTAGGTGAATATCTTGTGCAGAACGTGACTTTCATACCCATTATCGAGTCTGCACAAGACATGGGATGACCAAGAGTCCCAAACTTACCAATAGGGATAGTGGTTCCATTAGGGATCCCCCTAACCAAACCAACTTCATCTATGCTGGTTTGGATTATGCCCATAATGCTTATGATATTGAAGAAGATGAGGATGAGCCATTCACCATGAATGTTCATTACTTATCCAATCTTGAGTTTGCTCTAAGATACTTTGAATGATACCATTGGCATGGCTATGGTTTAGGTCTATATGAGCAAGGGCATCAACTTCCATTCCAACCATAGTACCAATTACCTACTGATAGGTTTGGTCTAGGATATCATATCCAAAGCCATGATGATTCATTGGTAGTAGCTCTAGATAGACTAAGCTTAGGGTTTAAGGAAGACATTGAATGGAATCCCTATCAACCCCCAAATAGAAGTTACTTGAGTGATAGATGGGTGGCTATGGTCAATATAGGACCACCCGATGAGTATCATCCAAATTTCTCTCTCGAAGCAAGCCCATCAAGAATCATCCTATGGGAGGATGAGCCAAGCCATGGTTATGAGTGAGAAGAGAATGAGTATGTCACAAGTGAGTCTGAGGATGAAGCCGGATTGGCCTATCATGGGCCTCGGTATTTACAACACCTCGCTTGGTCAAGTAACATAGAAGGTGGATACATCACATGAGAGTGGCTATGAGTCAGAGGACTCAACTGAGATGGCCTACCTTGGGCCTAGACATGCATGCCACATCATAGGGCCAGTGGAAGTAGATAATAGATTCTTCATAGATGATAGTGACTATGAAGATGAGACTGAAATGGCCTATCTTGGGCCTCAACATTTAGGTCAACACCCAATTCCAGTGGGTAGGAATGAGGGGTTCTTCATAGATGATAGTGACTATGAAGATGAGATCGAGATGGCTTATCTTGGGCCTCATCACTTACGTCAAGTCAATCAACTTGTTGAAATAGAGGAGATACTTCGCACAATATATCTTGGCCCTCACTTCAGGGGAAGACCGCTCAATCTAGATGATATCTATCGCATGGTTATCCCAAATCCACCTACATTTAGAGAGCTGCTTCAACCTAATGATCCCATCATCTCATCTATTCATAGACCGGATCTTGAGATCCCCATACCCCTAGAGCCACATCTTGGGTATGGAAGGTAAATCATTAATGCAGAGTTTCACCCACGTGGTCCTAGAGATTTCATCCCATCCATCAACATGATCTCCATTGATTTGACCACTCCACTCCATAACCCAACCGATCCATCTAAACCATTGTGTCTTAATTTAGATGCTATTGATTGGGATCATGTTGATTCACCCTTAGAGCCTAAATATTTCTTCCCCAATGAAGAAATGCTACAACCATTTCATTTTGCACCAAGTTGCACACATGATGTTTATCATGTTGGTTTTGACCATGATTTAGTTGAACCTTTAAACCCAGTAGATGACATCCATTTAATCCCCACTCCTCACCAACTTGAGGAGGGGTCACATATGGCAATAGAGGAGACTTTCAAAGTGGACATCAATGATGATCCTTCTAATCCAAAGAAATTCAAGTTTGGAGAAAGCTTATCTCCAGAAGAATAGGCCATCATTATTCCTCTATTGAAAGAGAGACCTAGTCTCTTTGCTTGGACCTACAAAGATATGTCGGGACTAGATCCAAAATTGGTTGTCCACAACCTTTCACTAGACCCCACAAAGAAATCGGTCAAGCAAAATCTTAGAAAGATGCATCCAACCATCACTTTGATGGTAAAGAACGAGTTACAAAAACTATTGGATGTAGTCTTTATTATTCCCATCGACTATCCAGAATGGGTATCAAACATGGTGCCCATAGGAAAACCTGATGGAAGAATCCATATTTGCATGGATTTCAAGGATCTCAATAAGGCAACACCAAAGGATTCATTCATGTTGCCTAACATAGATGCTCTTGTAGATGCAACTGCAGGTCATGAGATGCTCTCCCTCATGGATGGTTTTTTTGGTTACAATCAGATTCAGATTAAACCCGAAGACCAACATAAAATCATGTTCACCACTCCATGGGGGACATTTTGCTACAAAGTAATGCCATTTGGTCTTAAAAATATTGGTGCCACATATCAATGGGCCATGACATACATTTTCCATGACTACATGCATAAGATCTTAGAAGACTATATCGATGACTTATTGGCCAAGTCATTGCTGCATGAAGAGCATGTCGAGATCCTCAAAAAGGTCTTCAATCACCTGATTGAGCACAATGTCAGGTTGAATCCCAAGAAATGTGTCTTTGGCATAACTTCTTGAAAAGCTCTTGGGATTCATCATTTCTAAATGAGGCATCGAAGTAGACCCAACAAAGGTAAAGGCTATCCTAGAAATGGCCCCGCCCACTAACATCAAAGAGTTGAGAAGCTTACAGGGAAAAGTAGCATCCATAAAGTGATTCATCGCACAACTATCAGACAAATGTCGACCCATGAATCGATTGCTACACAAGGGGGTCCCATTCCATTGGGATGAAGAATGTCAGCAAGCCTTTGCTAAAATCAAGAAGTACCTAGAAATACTACCAGTATTAGCTCCACCAAGGCTAGATGTGCCATTCCTGCTATATATATCCACTACCAATTTTGCTTTGGGCACCATGTTGGCTCAAAAGAACGTGCAAGATAAAGAACAAGTGATATATTACATCAGTCACACCTTGGTGAGTTATGAGCTAGGGTACGCATACGTAGAAAAGTTGTGCTTAGCGGTGGTCTTTGCGACCAAGAAATTATGCCACTACATGTTGAGCCATACAACGTATGTGATATCAAAACAAAATCCTTTGTAGTATATGATGAGCAAGACATATCATAATACATGTACTACAAAGTGGATCATGCTATTGATAGAATTTGACTTGGAATTCATAAGCCAAAAGTCCATCAAGGGACAAGTCATAGTTGATCAACTAGTAGAGGTGCCTCTTTATAATAGTAGGCCTCTCACCATAGAACTTCTTGATGATGTAGTCTTTGCATTATTGGAAGCACCCAAACCCGAAGAACCTAAAAATAAAGCTGACATGACTTTGTTCTTCGATGGTTCGAAGTGTGAGCAAGGGGGTGGTGCAGGGATTGTGTTTTTCATGCCATAAGGTGCTCCAATGCCCTTGTCATTTAAGCTAGACTTCCCTTGCATGAATAACAACACCGAATACGAGGCCCTAATCTTGGGTCTCCAAATAGCCATCGCTATGAAGATCAAAAGGCTAAACATCTTTGGTGACTCCCTTCTCATAGTCAACCAAGTTAAGGGACTATTTCAATGTAGGGATCCAATCCTGAAAGCTTACAAAGAGCTTGTTGACACTTATCTAGCCCAACTAGAATGGTATGACATCGAGGCAATCCCTCACACATCAAACATATTTGTAGACACTATGGCATCTTTGGGATCCTTGATCCCTCAGAATCCATCTACTGATTTCACTACCATTCATGTGAAAATGCTCTCGCAATCAATGATGCAGCATGAGGCTTTTGACAACAAAGAATCATTCAACATGATTCATATAGAACCAGACCATGAGTGGTTCTATAAAGCCAGAGACTTTCTAAAGAAGGTACCTTGGGGGTCCTTGATCTCATAGGGTCCTACGGGGAATGGTACCATCATTCACCACAAGGTTGTTTCTCAATCTACATTTGTGCACATCGAATCGTAGGAGAAACAAGTCATCTTATCTATTGAGGTTGTAGCTTATCAAGATTGGCTATCCCAATTACAAGATTTCCTAAAACTTGGAATCATCCCACAAGGACTGTCGCATGCCAAAAAATGAGCATTCAAAAAAAAAGTGACAAGATATGTCTTGCTAGGAGGTATATTGTATCATCGAAGCTATGATGGAGTCCTCCTTCATTGCCTAGAGCCCCAAGAATTAGCTTGGGTGATTTCACAAGCTCATGATGGTACATGCGGTGGCCATTTCAATGGCATGGCCATCATCAAGCGCATCCTTTGAATGGGTTATTACTGGCCCACCATGGAGAAGGATTATTGCGAGTATGTCAAAAAATGTGTTAAGTATCAACATCATGCAAATCGAATGCACTTGCCATCATAGGCCTTACAACCCATTCAGGTAGCTTGGCCATTTTCTTAGTGGGGTTTCGATCTAATTGGAAATATCTCTCCCTCATATTTGGGTCGACACACATTTATCTTAACGACCATTGAGTACTTCACCAAGTGGGTGGAAGTGGTCCCCTTAACATCGATGATAGGACCTCAAATTATGGAGTTCATACTTCACAATATCATCTATCGCTTTGGGGTCCCCTTCAAGATAATATTGGATAATGGTCTGTCATTCAAGAACAAAAATGTGCAGGCTTTAATGTCCAAATACAACATTCAGCATAGTTTTGTGACACCATATTATCTGCAGGCAAATGGGCAAGCAGAGGCCTCAAACAAGATGATAGTAGCCATATTAAAGAAGATGATGAAAGAAAATCATAAGGATTGGCATCTGCAATTACCTCTTGCATTATGGGCTTACAGGACTAGCATGCGGATGCCCACTGGGGCAACACCATTTTTGCTTGTATATGGTGTTGAGGCCATTATGCCCTTAGAATTGGAAATTCTAACATTGCGCATTGCATTGAAATAGTTCATCAATGATGATACAATGTGGTAAGCTCGACTTGATCAATTGACCCTTCTTGATGAACGTCGCATCAATGCTCTTGAGCATCTTCGCATTTACCAAGATCATTTAACATGAGATTATAAAAAATAAAGTCCACCAGAGAGACTTTAAAGTTGGGGATCTTGTGCTTAAATAGAACCAACAGAATTCAAACCTACCACCGCATCTACGAGACAAATTTATGGCCAATTGGATAGGTCCTTATATCATATCTAAGAAGATTGGACCTAGGACATATCGCCTAACATCATTAGAAGGTGTTGAGGAGCCAGAGCCTCTCAACATTATTCATCTAAAGGCATTTTACACATAAGCACAACAAAACACAAAAACATTCAAATAAATGTCAAAAATATCAAAAACATTCAAAAATTTTCAAAATTACAAAAATAATAGAAAACTTCAAAATCAAAAGGCTCCAAAGGCATCATAAGCTCTTTGGTCAAATCACAAAAGGCTCCAAAGGCATATTAAAGCCCTTTGGTCACATCACAAAAAGCCCCAAAGGTATCTTAAAGCCCTTTGGTCACATCACAAAAAGCCCCAAAGGCATCTTAAAGCCCTTTGGTCACATCACAAAAGGCCCCAAAGGCATCTTAAAGCCCTTTGGTCAAATCACAAAAAGCCCCAAAGGCATCTTAAAGCCCTTTGGTCAAATCACAAAAAGCCCCAAAGGCATCTTAAAGCCCTTTGGTCAACTCACAAAAAGCCCCAAAGGCATCTTAAAGCCCTTTGGTCACTTCACAAAAATCCCCAAAGGCATCTTAAAGCCCTTTGGTAAAAAACAAAACACAAAAGCACAAAAACAGTTTAAAGTCAAAAAGTTCAAAAACATTCAAAATAATAAAAACTCAAAAACAATTGAAAACATTAAAAATACAAAAACATTTGCATTTGGCATTTGCATCCATTAGTTGCATTGCATTAGGCACGTTGCATCCATTGCATTTGCATTAGATATATTTGTGTTTGCAATCTTACAAATGACACCACATTTGTACCTCAATCATGCATCTTCAAAATCCATCATCATCCATAACCCATGCGAGTAACTATATTTTTCAACACAACCCCTCCTATTGCTATAAGGGATATACTAGGGTTTTCTGGTCACTCAACCATACCTAGTGATTTTATCAGATTTTGTAGAAAGTTATCTTCACTAGTAAAAGATGAGGTCTAGTTGTGATAGTACCTAGCATATATCAAAATCCTATCACTAATCAAAACAATAAAATCCTAGTTGGAACAAGGGAAATATGAACAACCCCAAGTGGTACTAGGCATCCTAAGTGAAAGGTCATCACCTACTCATTTTGTGATGCATGTGGTCTAGGATTTTGATCATTGGCAAAAGGACAAGTTCCCCCCTACCCAAATAAATCCCTTGCTTTCATCAAAACAAGCAAAAATCCTGAAACAAAGCAAAATTCAAAAGCAAAATAAATAGTGATTATCATCACTACATAAATCCCTTGCTCAAAGAAAAAAAAATTCAAAATAAATAGTGATTTTCATCACTAAAGCATGAGCAAGTATCCCAAATAAATGTGAAGAAAAGAAGGGGGTGAAGAGCTTGAATCCCTGGAATGGTCAATCTCCACAAACCATTGAGTGATCCCTAATACAACAATGGGATGCATGAATCCCACCTGGCATTAGGGTAGTTCTAAGCAAATTGTAAAAAGAGCTAGCTTTAGGTGTCCTGTATCGCCTAATGGTCTAATCCAATTGAGTCCAACTTAGGATCATGATGGACATTTGAGGATCCCCAATACAGCAATGGGCTGAATGAATCTCGCCTGGCATCGGGGTATGCTTATGTCTCATCTAATATATTCATTTGCACACACAGGGATAATGAATATCTAAGTCTTCATAACAAGAACTTTATGGTCAGTATACAACTTTTGATGAAGTAACTAGGTGTTTGAGTCTCATGGAAAACCTCAAAAATCCTCTCATAGCAACAAATCATGTCATCAATCAAATCAACAACTTTCTTTAGGAGGTTTTGTTCATTAAAGGGTGTTCATGAGTAGGATAGATACCAGATAAATATCAGTAATGATATTTAGATGGCCATTGACTATTTTGTACATATCTTTTAATTTACAGAAGCTTATAAAGAAAGCACATACATATCACATCATCTCATCTCACATTTGGATGCTTAAATGATTAATTCTTATGATAAGAGTTATCATTTACATTCATGATTGTTTTACATTCTGTGGTGTCATCCATTAGATTGTTAAACTCATATCACATTCATTCCTTATGTTTTAAGTGATTAAAGCATACAAGTTCATTTACATTAGATTATCCCCATATAATTAATGCATCACATTTTACATACATCATCTATCATATCATAGCACATAGATTAAATGCATAAACAATTAAAATAAATTAAACATGCATTTAACATCCATCAGTACATCCATATAAGCATGCATAGTAGTGCATCCACATATCTAGATCATAGCATCTAAGCATACATCTATCATCTAGCTAGTGCATGTCAATCACATCATATAGCATAAGATCATAGACATTGCATCCATATGCATCTCATAAACATCATAATAAAAACAATCACATAATACACACAATGAGTCTAAAATAGATAACATCATATATATATGAGTGTATAATGTGTCAAATAAGTACATGGAGGTACAAAAATACCCATAGGCTACAATAGTGTAGGTCCATCGACCTTACACTCAAAAATAATACAAGAGCCATCATAATCATCAGACTGGGCCTATGCCCCTAGGCTCGCCTCCACCCTTGGCTCCATCCCTATGAGTCTATCTAGAGCTAGTCCCTATGGTTCGCTCTATGTCGCAGTCCTAGTCCTATGGCTCGGTCACACCGATGACTACCTTGATACACTCTGCATATTGCGCTACAAGACCCCTATTGTATCTCGCTCTTAAGGACCTAATAGCCTATTTTGGTATCGTAGGGAGACAATATAAGAAGAATTTGATGCCATATGAGCCTCGTATTCCTCTATAATAAACTATAGGTGCCTAACCTCGATCCCTAAGTCCAAGCCTATTGACCCCTAAAAAACTAATGCAATGGGCACAACCTGTCCTCGTGCAACATCCCTCTTTGTAGTGAGCTACTCTATCCTGAGCTGCATCAAGTCAATATGTGCCTGTAAGATGGTCCTCTTCTCATCAAAACCCCTGACCCGAGACTGAAGCATAGCAATAGTAGAGTCCCACTACAAAATATGAATACGAGCTACCTGAAGCTCGACCTCTACATTGTGCAACTAAGCTTGGAGAGGAGACTCCTACTCCTCTGCATCTAACTCCTCCTCCTCTGGAGCTACCTGCTCCTCTACTACTTTATTCTGGCCTACCCCCAATCCTCTATCTGGTCCCACACTCAGTACCCCTCTAGATCCTCTGTGGTAGCCTCATCCTCAGTCTACCCCAAGCAACCACCACCATGCCATAGCCGCATAACCCACCACTGGGTATACGCCTTTGTAACCCTAATATTGGCTATGTGTAGACACCAAAACAACACCAATCTGATTATGTGACTACAAGCACTGACCGAATTGGCATACATACCCCCTAGGGCAGCCTCCAGAGGTTAAACAGTGGTCCTAACCACTCCCAAATCAGTTTTGGAGGGTCAGAGGTCAATTTGGCACCTTTTAAGCACTTTGCTCCCTATTCATCCCACCCTGGGATGATTAGAATCCTATTCGCCCCACCCCGGGATGATTAGCAGCAATCGCTCCAGGGTGGGGCGAATAGCAGGTTTGATTGGCAAAAAGTCAAGCCTTGACAAATGGCAACCCAGATCCGCCACTCAACTTCGCCTTCAAGGCATGCAATTGTGAGGAACGGTTTCAAATCAGAGAGAGGGACTTCAGTCAAGCATGCCTTGATCATGGAGGCCCTAAATCAGGGAGGAATCTTCTCTCCCCCAAGAAAGGCATGGTGAGCCAAGTGGCGCCCTCGCATGCGCATTCAAAGGAGACCCTTGAGGTCTATAAAAGGGTGAGCCTCCTCACCCCAAAAGAGAATAGAGCTGGAGCATTTGGAGCAATGGAGTGCTGCCAAATTATACCCCCATTCCCCTTTGTGCTTCCTACATCCCTAATTTCTCTTTTGGAAGAGAGGTTATCGGGTGAACACTAGGAACGCAATCCTGACCCAAAACCCAAGCAATCGGCCACAATCCCACACCAAATTCATTGACACAACCCCCTAGGAGGTTTTGGACCCATCCCACTTGGATTGGTGCCAAAACTAAGCCCCAAACGGTGGGCGTCCTGCCCCCGGCGCCCTCGCACTGTTGCAGTCCTAATCGTCCCACCCCGGAGCGATTAGAAATTATGTAAGGATTTCTCTACTATTATTTTTGCATTCTATCATATTTCATGTACTTATGCTGCTGTTCAAGTTTCATGTCATTCTGACTTGATTTGACCTTGTTTTTATCATTTTATGTGTTTACTAACATACAGGGAGCGCCTTCAGATACAGGACAATCTGGGTAGAATATGCCAAATCTGACCTTCTGGGTCATCCCAAAATGCCCCTTTTAGCCTAACCCCAAGTTTGTAGGAGTTTTGGAGGCCTCTAGGTAGGACATTTGCAAGGTCGCTCTTGCACATTTTGTGACAGTCCTAATCGTCCCACCCCGGAGCGATTAGAAATCCATGCATGATTTCCTGACTATTATTTTTGCAATGGGTCCCTGATGATGTCTTGATGCTTCTATCAAATTTTGGGTTCATTATGACATGTTTTGACCATCGTTTTACTATTTTATGTACTTACTAGCCGGAGGCTTTGGGGATTGCATGTTTTCCTAATATCCGCATATGCTATTAACTATTTGTTGTTTCTCTATGCATAGGATCTCACCACCAGGAACACCGGAGGGGCAGCAAGGAATGACGAACACATGGATGCAAGCGGTGGCAATGTTTGGCCCGCCCATTTCGAATGTGGGCATGCGGAAGACACTGGAAGCGTACCATCCGTTGATGTAACGAACTGTATCAAAATGTTCTGAGCCCTAGAGAGGGGGGACGTATTGTAACTGGATTGAAAGCAACATTAATAAAAGAGGCCCCACTTTGTTTTGCTTACATCTCATCTCATTTATGCTTTATTTCCTATATGCATTTGTTCATCGCATTCGTAGGACTTAGCATCTGCACCTCATATCAATTTTGTTTGCATCAATAATCTGGTACGCCGTCACTCTGCATTCGGCTTTCAGTGGCGATCATGGTGGGACCCTATCCCCTACTATTAAGATCAGGTTTTTGATCCAAGTTTTTGTGGTTTTCCTTGCAGGTGTTACTCCTTTGGGCGTTGGACTGCTACTCGTGCCACCCTGTGACGAATACAGACCTGCTATTCGTCCCACCCCAGGACGAATATGTATTCGCCCCACCCTATGATGAATGCAGACCTGCTATTCATCCCACCCCAGGATGATTAGAGCTCTATGCATTTTTTGAGCAGAAACTCAGAGGCATCTGGTTTGGACAAAGAAGAGGTAGGTTTTCTGAACATCCTCTGTGTTTTTTTGTTTTCTATTTTTGCAATTTTCTGTTTTCTTTGCTTGCATAGAAAAGTTAAGTAGTTTGTTTTCCTTCTTGCAATAAGAAAAAGAAAATAAAAACATAGAGTAACTTAAATGGAAGGAACTTGATTAGGAATGCATTCTTTTCTGGTTTTCTTGCATGATACTTGCACCAATGGCAAGTCCTCATCATAGGTTTCAGTTCTAGGTAGGTTTTGTGATTTCCTTCTTGCTGCTAATTGTTTCTGAAAGATAAAACGTACTTTAAAGCATTGCATTAGTGAAAATCATCTTTTGTTGTATGTTTTCTTTCTTTACATGATTAAAAGGAACCACACACACACCACCTAATAAAATTAACATCAAGGAGTTGGTCTTAATACCCCAACACTTGATCAAGACCAACGGTGGATTTCATCACCACCTTGGCTTGGATTTTGCATACATTTACCCTGATCGCGACTGTTGCTAGACGTAAATCCTGATGAAAGCTGACCAAGTGTAACGGGGGTGATTCCCCGTGCATGAGGATAAGTCTTCTATGGTAGGTGTCAAAAATAGAGCGATCCCCCTTCCGTACCGCCTATGTTCCACGTACTGTTCTGCTCTCACGTACCAATAGTTTCCCTCACGTAAGGGCGGGTATATTGAGAGGTTCGGTATAATGGCCTGGCAATGGTATATTGAAGGGGCGACCATTTTGGAGATACAAGAGCCCTCATTTTGCATGTATAACAAAGTTTCCTTTACGATATTCACACAACAAAAATCAAACACATTAGACTAGATCTAGGGCACACATTTAATCTGTAAATGAGATAATCATTTCTTTGCTTGTGTGGTCCCCTTTTGTTTGGTATAGCATAAAATTTTATAAAGGAGATAAAAATACACATATCTTTCTAGAAAGACCACCACCATGGTGTATACCCGTAGCCAAGCCCAATCATGGGCAGAAGTTGCAGAAAGTGTACAAGGAGGCACAAGTCACCTCCGTTATAGCCCCAAGGACTTGGTTATACCACCTTGGCAGCTTGACCCACAACGTGGTCCACACTATGCCACTACAGAAAAGGACTATAGAGGCACCCCTTTGAGGGGCACTCCCATTCAACATAGACCCTCTCAGGAGGAGTACATACATGGGAAGGCCCCCTTAGACACTCATTATGAGTGGCCACTGCGCGATGAAGCGCTAGAGCAGCATAGGGTTCATAAGGAGGGACCACATGATTATATCATCCCTCCTCCACCCCTCATTATTGTTAGAACTAATAGGCCAAATCTAGAGCGCAAGGCTCTTCAGACAGGGCGAGCCAACTCCGCCCATCCCTTTCACATGTACGAGAGGGAGCACGAGGAAAACCAGTATATTCCTCAAGAGCAATACACAATGCGGGAGCAATGCGCCTCCGCACCAGCTAATTATCAAGATCACCTATTGAGGCCAGAGCCTCAGGTGAATGCTGCTAACCTCGATAGAGGAAAGTGACCCATAGAGATCTCGGATCACCATGACCGAGATAGATATGTAGGGGAGGCATCTAGGCCTCCTAGACATAGGACGATGGAACAAATCGACTTGGCATTTGCCAAACATGCCGCCCGCCAAGCGCAAATCACGTAGCTTAGGCAAGATCAGCAGTAGTTAGAGCAACTATATCATCTTAACAAAGAGCGCATTCAGCGCTAGATAGATGAGTTGCTCCAGAACACTATGCATGAGAGGATTCCAACCCCTCGCACGCATAGGACAGAAATTTATGAGAGGCACAACCCCTTAGTGCGGGACAGGTCTCCACGACCTTATCAAGTGTTGCCTCCAAGACCTCCGAGACCTGAGCGGGAGGCCACCCCTAGAACCAATGATGGGCGCCTTCCTCGGGCACCCATCCATGTTTATAGGTCATGCCCAAAAACTCCTCAAGAAGCCTATGAGGAATTTGAGCAAGAAGAAGAGCGGGCTGAAACGCCCTACCAAGGTAGGGGGGCGCTACCCGGCTACCCCTCCATAGGCCTCAAGTTCCTCACAATGCACAATGGGAACAAACCAAAGAAGAGGAAATCAAATCCTCTGATGCATACAAAGCACTGCTAGAGTGCTTAGAGTCTATGGAGACTAAGACTTCGGGGCCCCAAAAGCCCACCTTACGCCAGCTCCGTAGTCACCCTGTGCATCCTTCAGTTCCGGCACCCCCATACCCCGACCACTTCAAAATGCCTCAATTGGCAATTTTTAGAGGGGATGAGGATGCCCAAGAGCACGTAACAAGGTTCCTGAGTCAATGCTTTGGCATTCAGGACAATGATGCATTGCTTCTGAGAACGTTTATAACCACGTTCGCAGGCCCTGCCTCGGATTGGTTTACCCAATTGTCGAAGCATAGCATCAACAATCTAGACCAGCTAGTGGACGCGTTCCTTGAATGTTTTGCCTTCAACACCAAGAAGAAGGCATCCTTAAGCGACCTAGCTGGCCTTAAGTAGTATGATGATGAGACCATAGCCGCTTATGGGAATCGATGGAGGACATTGCTTTCAAAGCTACCTTACCTCCCTCCCATGGCCGACATGACTCAGATGTTTTCAAAGAGTTGCATAAGGTCGATCTCCGTGCTATTGTAGCTGCAGCAATATGCCACCCTAGAAGAAGCCCTGGCGCAAGCCAGGATAATTGAGGAGATCAAAATTCAAGACGGCGAGATTGCCAAGCCGCGCAAGAAAGAGTGGACCAAAAATGCCAAAACTGGGCCCACGCAACCGAAACCCATCGTGGTCAATCAGGTTGCCATAACTGTACCACCGCCTGCACAAATGACATAGCCCCCAAAGGCTAATTATCAGGCAGTTCCTCTTGCTAACTATGAAAAGGAAAACCACAAACAAGAGCAAAATCAGCAGCATCGCCCTAAGCGACAATTCACACAATTCACGGAGTCTAGAGACTCCTTGTTTGACCGCTTGTTCATGGCAAACCTGATAAACTTGCCAAAAAGTCGACCCATAGACCCCAACATGCCAAAACCCAAAGGCTATAGGGAAGATTTATATTGTAGATTCCACTAGCAGAAAGGACATGACATCTTCACTTGTTGGAAATTCAAAAACTTGGTACAAGACTTGATAGACAACAAAACGCTCACGGTGGATAATCCCGTAGCGTTGAGCAACCAATAGATGGAAGTCTTCAAAGACCCCCTGCCTGCCCATGATGCGTAGGCAAAGACTTTACAAGTAAATGAGGTAACACAAAACTGCCCCATGCAAGGGTACGTGGGGATGATAAGCATCGTGACACGAAACAAAAGATACCCAAACATGGCTGCACCCATTGCAGCTACAGGAGATGTTCCATCAACGTCACAACCTCCACAACGCCCTACGCAACCTCCCCCACCTAGACCAGTGGCCATGATTCGGACTAAGCTTACTCAAATTTTAAGGACCACGTCGGCTAGGCTCTCCATTTATGAGCTCATCCAACAATCACCGCCCCATCGGGAGGCTCTGATGGAGATACTCAAAGCCATTGAGCTACAGCCCCATGAACCTAATTCTTTCAACAACTTTGTGGGACATGTGAGACAATGCACAGAACCAGTCATAACCTTCAGGGAAGATGAACTAAAATTGGTGACTGGTGATATGGTGGATCCACCCCTGCACGTCATCGCGTGGGTCAACGGGATTCCATTCAAGAGGGTGTTGGTGGACACTGGCTCATCCAACAACATAATCATGACAGTGGCATTAAAACATCTTAAGTTGCCAGCATCCCACATTGTGGCATCCACCTACACTCTTCGAGCATTCAACGACGCGTTATGCTCGATGGTTGGCACAATTGTCCTGCCCATCCAAGTAGGACAAAAGACCATTCCTACGTTGTGTCACATCCTTGAGGGTGAGATGGCCTACAATATCTTGCTAGGCCGGCCTTGGATCAGGGACATGAAGTGTGTCCCTTCGATAGCCCATCAATGCCTCAAATACACATACGAAGGGCAAGTACATGTAGTCCCAGCAGACTTAGAGCCCTTTAAGTTTTGCAATGCGGTGCAGCTGATGCCACAATCGACCCTCCCATCGACACATTTGGACTTTCAATTGAATCCGTCCACTCAGGGTCCGATTCCGCCTACATCCCCATTGTTGAGTCCCTCAAGTAACCGACCTAGCCCATCTTCATCGTCTGTCCCTTCACCAACAATGCCACCTATGGTGGCCACACCGAAGGACAATGGGAAGAAGCCCCTAGAGGAGGCACCACCATTAGTCTCAACCATCTCTATCGAGGAGGTGCCCAGCCGAATGGAAGTCGAGACACCTGATTCACCCAACATGGAGTGGACTCAGGGAGAACTCCCATTCCCTCCCCCTCAACCACCGATGATTACCATTGAAATGGCCAATACGGGCCTGGGGGAGTACCTAGTGCAGAACATTGTGGCAACACCCACACTCGAATCCATGCAAGACATGGGGAGACCTCGCCTCCCCATCGGCACTATCGTCCCTTTAGGCTACCCACCAAATCAGACCAACTTTGTATATGGGGGCCTCGAGAATGGCCTGGAACCCTACCTACAAGAGGAAGAGGATGAAGAGCCATTTGCTGAGAATGTTGATTATCTGTCCAACCCAGACTTTGCCTTGAAATACCTAGACCAATGTAATTGGCATGGATATGGATTGGGCAGATACGAACAAGGAATGTGCACTCTTTGTCAACCAAGGTACCAGATGCCATATGATAAATTAGGAGTAGGGTTCAACCACCCTTTGCCCCTCGACATCTTGGTAGAAACCATGCAAGGCTTAGGTCTAGGCAACAGGGATGGGTTGGCACAAGATCCATATGCCAATCCCAACACTACATACACATTGGGGAATTATTTCCCATTGGTAACAACAAACCTTGTTGACCTCAACAGCCCCTCCCTTTGGATAGAGAAAGGAGAAAGTTCAAGAGGTAACCTCCAAGAGGGATATGAAGAAAATCAAGGGAGCTCTTCGAAAGATGAGTCGGATTATGAGGTAGCACCTTGGGACCCGTTTGAGTCCGATAGCAATCACTCGTAGGTGACGCCCATCGACGATTATCAGGAGGACTTCATGGCAATGTTCCCCTTTAATGTTCCAATCGGGCAATTGCCACCTCCAGAGAATCCAGCCCTCCCGTAGAGAGCGAAACAACCCAGAAGGGACCAAATCAACATGCTCAAACAAAACGAGCCTCCCATGCCGGCCATAAGGCCAAGTGATCAAGAAATGCCTAGTGGGGGGCTATACCAACCAGAGGGGCACATAGTTGTCGGAGCCAATGAAGGCCTATGGATCTCCGATAGCGACTATGAGGATGAGACTGAGATGGCATATCTCAACCATATGAGGCAACAAGAATACCCCATAGACATCGATGATATGTTCGAACATTTAAATATGGGACCAAGGCATAGGTGGCATTTAAACCAAGCACAGTTAAACCAAGTGCTTCATCCACCACTTTGGGCATACAGAGAGCACCTCCCACCTAGAGACCCTATAGGGCCACCAGTGCCAAGGGCAGACCCTATCCTTCTATCCACACATAGGGCCGATCCTTTTGTGCCAGTACCCACAGAGCCAGATCCGAGGCACAAGGATCACCAAGAATGTCTGAATCAACACCCGCACGGTAATGGAGACCAAATTCATTCCATCAACATGATCTCCATTGATTTAACCACCCCCATCCACAACCCAACCGATCCAACATGACCATTGTATCTAGACCTAGATGCCATAGACTGGGATCACGCTGACTCACCACCATCCCCATCAAAGTACTGGCCTTGCGGTGAGATGTTTCATTTCACCCCAGGATAGACTCAGGATATCTTCCATGCTGAAGAGGAACCCGACGTTCCCAACGCAGATCTAAATTCAGTGAATGATATCCACCTGATCCCAACTCCACACCAGTTGGAGGATGGATCCCACATGTCAGTCGAAGAGACGATTGACGTAGACATCGGTTCTGATCCAATGAATCCGCAAATCATCAAGCTAGGGGTAAGTCTATCCCCCGAAGAGCAAGCCGATTACATTGCCCTTCTCAAAGAGAAGAAGGAGGTTTTTGCATGGTCCTACAAAGACATGTCGGGGCTAGACCCATAGCTAGTCACGCATAATCTAACACTTGATCCGATAGTCAAGCCAGTCAAGCAAAAGCTATGTAAGATGCACCCAACAGTGGCCTTAATGGTCAAATATGAGCTACAAAAGCTGTTGGATGCACAGTTTGTCATCTGCATGGATTACCCACCATGGTTGTCCAACATGGTACCCATCAAAAATCCTGATGGGAGGATTCGCATATGCATCAATTTTTGAGATCTAAACAAAGCGAGTCCCAAGGATGATTTCCCCTTGCCTAGCATCGACGCATTGGTAGACGCTATAGCAGGCCACGAAATGCTTTCCCTCATGGATGGTTTCTCGGGATACAACCAGATTCGTATCAATCCCGATGATCAACTAAAAATGGCGTTCACGATGCCTTGGGGGACATTTTGTTATAAGGTCATGCCCTTTGGCCTTAAAAATGCTGGTGCCACTTACCAACGCGCTATGACATACATCTTCCATGATCACATGCATAAAACTTTGGAAGATTATATGGATGATTTGTTGGCCAAATCTCTTTTGCGCCAAAATCATCTCGATGACTTACGCAAGATCCTTGATCGCCTCATCGAACACAAGGTTAGGCTAAACCCCAAGAAGTGCGTATTTGGCATCACATCTGGAAAACTCTTGGGTTTCATAGTCTCAAAATGAGGCATCGAGGTAGATCCAAATAAAGTCAAGGCAATCCTTGAAATGCTTCCCCCAACCACCATCAAGCAGCTCAGAAGCTTGCAGGGTAAGGTCGCGTCGATCAAGCGCTTCATAGCGTAGTTATCCGACAAGTGCCGACCCATGAATAAATTATTACACAAGGGGGTAGCATTTCATTGGGATGACGAGTGCTAGTCAGCCTTCGATGACATCAAACAATACTTGGCTTCACCGCCAGTATTGGCACCACCTAGACTAGGAGTGTCGTTCTACTTATACATCTCAGCTACTGAGGTGGCACTGGGCGCCATGCTAGCCTAGAAAAATGAATTACATAAAGAACAGGCTAATTATTATCTTAGCCGCACCCTGGTCAGTTATGAACTTAACTATGCATACGTTGAGAAGCTATGCTTGGCAGTGGTATTTGCCACCAAAAAGCTATGCCATTACATGTTGAGCAATACGACGTATGTTGTGTCTAAGGAGAATCCATTGTGGTACATGATGAGTCATACTTATCATAGTAGTCGCACGACGAAATGGATCATGTTGTTGATGGAGTTTGACATCGAATTCATTGGACAAAAGTCCATCAAAGGTCAAGTCATCGCCGATCAACTAGCAGAGGCTCCTCTCGAAGACGATCAGCCTCTGACCATAGAGCTACCCGATGATGGGGTCTTCCATGTCTCGGGAATCGCCAGATTCTGATGAGCCTGAGTCATAGGCCGACATAACCTTATTTTTTGATGGTTCTAAATGTGAGCAAGGGGGTGGCACGGGAATCATGTTTTTCACACCGCAAGGGGCTCCAATGCCTTTATCATTTAAACTTGATTTCCCATGCACCAATAACAATGCTGAATACGAAGCCTTGCTCATAGGTCTTCAGACAGCCATCACCATGAACATCAAACGTGGCAAAACATGTTTTGCTAGGAGACATTTTGTACCATCAGAGCTACGAAGGGATCCTCCTCCTTTGCTTAGACCAGTAGGAGTCCACTTGGGAGATCACCCAAGTGCACGATGGTACGTGCGGTGGCCACTTCAACGTTATGGCCTTCGCCAAGCGCATTCTTCACATGGGATATTATTGGCTATATTTAGAGCGAGATTGTTGCACATATGTGCGGAAGTGCATGAAGTGTCAACACCATGCTAACTTGACACACGTACCTTCTTAGGCCTTGCAGCCGATCCAATCGGCTTGGTCATTTTCGTAGTGGGGCTTAGATCTCATCAAAAAGATCTCCCCTACGTCGTCAGGTCATCACACGTTTATCATAATTGCCACATAGTACTTCACTAAGTGGGTAGAAGCGATTCCACTTACCTCTACGACTGAACCCCGCATTGCGGAGTTTATTTTACATAACATCATATGTCGTTTTGGTATTCCATCCAAGATCATCTCGGATAATGGGACGTCATTTAAGAACAAAGATGTGCATGCTTTGACAATAAAGTACAAAATTCAGCATAGTTTTTTGACACCCTATTATCCGTAGGCAAATGGGCAAGCAGAGGCGTCAAACAAAATACTAGTTGCCATCCTTAAAAAGATGATCGCAGATAATCATAAGGATTGGCACATCCAAATACCACTTGCACTATGGGCTTATCACACTAGCATTCGAACGCCCACTAGGGCAACTCCATTTTTGCTAGTGTATGGATTCGAGGTAGTCATGCCTCTCGAGTTGGAAATACCCTCCCTGTGCATATCAATGCAAGAATTCATCAATGATGACACTGCGTGGCAGGCCCGATTAGACCAGCTTACGTTACTTGACAAATGACGTGTCAATGCTCTCGAGCATTTACGTATCTATCAAGAGCGAATTAAGAAAGCATACAACATGAAAGTTCACCTGAGGGACTTTCAGGTTGGTGACTTGGTCTTAAAAGAGAACCAACAAAATTCTAACTTGCCGCCCCATTTAAGGGACAAGTTCGTGGTAAATTGGTTAGGTCCTTATGTAATCGACAGTAAAATAGGACCTAGAACATACCGACTCGCCTCTCTGGAAGGAATCAAGGAACTAGAACCCTTGAACATCATTCATTTGAGGTCATTCAACATTTAGAGAAGCCATAGCCCACCCCAAAAGCCCCAAGGATTCCCGTAATCGCTTGGTCACCCAAAATGCCCCAAAGGTAACCATAATCCCTTTGGTCCAACCAAAAGCCCCAAGGATTCCCACAATCGCTTGGTCACCAAAAATGCCCCAAAGGTATCCATAATTCCTTTGGTCAAACCAAAATCCCCAAGGATTCCCACAATCGCTTGGTCACCCAAAATGCCCCAAAGGTATCCATAATCCCTTTGGTCAAACCAAAAGCCCCAAGGATTCCCGCAATCGCTTGGTCACCAAAAATGCCCCAAAGGTATCCATAATCCCTTTGGTCAAACCAAAAGCCCCAAGGATTCCCGCAATCGCTTGGTCACCCAAAATGCCTCGAAGGTATCCGTAATCCCTTTGGTCAAACCAAAAGCTCCAAGGGTTCCCACAATCGCTTGGTCACCCAAAACGACCCAAAGGTATCTATAATCCCTTTGGTCAAAACCTCCAAGGATCCGTAAGAATCACTTGGTCCACACCCATTCGGGTTAAACCACCATAACAAATATTCAAAAACAACAAATAATCAAAAATAACAAAAAAAATTGCATCTCACTTTCATGCATATTCTTAAAAACCAGAACACCAAAAAGAAAACAAAAGCTACATTAGGCATCGCATACATACATTGCATATTTGTTGGTCATACATGTCAAAAGCACCATAGACTGTAATTACTCGATAATTCCATCATTTTCCAAATTCAGTCCATTTGGTAAAAAGATCCATCAAGAATAACGCCCTTCACAGTTTCGCCATATTATAGTCAGTTGTCTCCTAATGTCTTTAGGATTTTTGTCATTCAGCTGTCTTTAGATTTCTATTCAACTGCTATACAAAGTCAGACCGATTTTTTACAAGGTAGAGTTTTACTTGGATCACGCCTTGTTACATAGCATCCCAACACAAGCTTAAAACACATAAAAATTCCCAAGTTGTGTGAACGCAAGACGAAACCTACAAAGCAGTCTAGGGTACCATAAGTGAAACGTTATCCTACTCATCCCCCTATGCGAATGGTTCAAGAATTCTGAGAATTGACAAAAGGACAAGCTCTTCCCCATCCAATTCCCCATAATAAATAGTGGTTTTCACCACTGTCAAAAATTCCAAACATCTTTGGTCCCCAAAGTCATAAGGATTCATACTATAGGCCCCTGAGAAGGATGGGTAGTCATCCCCAAGGCCTAAAAGGATCAATGCCATTCACAAGAAAAATCCCAAAAGCCCACCATCAAAAATCCTAAAACACATTTGATCCCCAAAGTTGTAAGGATTCGTACTACACGCCCCTGAGAAGGATGGGTAGTCATCCCCAAGGCCTAAAAGGATCAATGACATTCACAAGCAAAATCCCAAAAGTCCACCATCAAAAATCCTAAAACACATTTGATCCCCAAAGTCGTAAGGATTCGTACTACACGCCCCTGAGAAGGATGGGTAGTCATCCCCAAGGCCTAAACGATCAATGCCATTCTAAAACAAAATTCCCAACCACCTTTGATTCCCAAAGTCGTAAGGATTCATACTACACATCCCTGAAAAGGATGGGTAGTCATCCCCAAGGCCAAAAGGATCAATGCCATTCACAAGCCAAAAACCCACGAGCTCAACTTTGAAATCAAAATTCAAAATCTAACTCCTCAAAAGGCAACAATAAAAAGTAACAGTGGTTATCACCACTACTCAAACCCCTTGCTCAAGAAAAAAAAGAGAGAAAAATAAACAGTGATTTTCATCACTATGTATGAGAGCAAGTATCCCAACAAGTTGAGCAACCGAAAGACGCCTGATCTTGAATCCTTGGAATTCTCAGCATTCGAAAACCATTTAGGTGATCCTCATTACGGGTTTTGTGGATATCCTACCTAGAAATGGAGGTATCCTAAATGCATGATGATATGTCTATCACATTTTGCGTGTGTGTAGACCAATGTTTGCATGTGGATGAGCTAGCTTATGGTATCATAGATTGCGATGTGGATTAATCTTACTAAATGCAACAAAGGAATTAGTGGAGCTAATTAGGTGATCCTCAGTACAGGTTTGGTGGACAGCCTACCTAGCACTGGTGGTATCCTTATGAATACCACATAAATGAACTCAATCACACACACAGGGATGTGAAATAACTTGGTCAAACTCAAGTCTGATTCGTACCTTGTTCGAAAGTCTTGTAAGATAATGTACAGTCTTGATTAGTTACTTAAAGCATCTGAGTCTCGAAAACCTTAACTACATTTTAAAACAATTGTGGTACATTTCATTACTCACATCACCATCAAAAAATACAAAACAAAAATAACAAATGCACAGTTGTTCCATAAAGCAATCACATAGTGCAAAAAGCTAGTAAATCTTGTACAGTCTATGGTGCCATCACCTGTAAATCAACAAATCATTCCATCCATTCCATATGCATACATCTATATCATATAGCTAACATCATTCGTAGTCATAATAGCATATGCATACATCAACATAAATAAAGGTGCATAAAAGAAACATAGGACCTTCACAGATTGGCATACCCAATCTCCCGATCCACCATCTCACCTCGGGTGGTCCAAGGCAAACCCTACGACCACTCCACAGCTATGTGCTGCCACCCCCAGCACTGCAAGATATAGTTGCACCCGATCCCCTTCTGTCTTTGACAATGGACCTCGTACAGCTCATCATACAATTGTGCCAACAACGTCTAACCCCATCTCATAATCAGTGGAGCTGATGTCGGACACTCCACCAAAGTGAAAACCAACTCCAGTAGGTTCCAAGGGAACCTCGCACCTGAGCAGTCCGAAAGTAGCATATTGGAAATAAGGGTCATGAGTACAGCATGCCTCACCCCCAATACGCCCTTCTCTAGCCACCACCACACTAGAATACCGCCTATCTAATAGTCAGCCTCTGCCTTCTCCACAGCCCTCTCCACCCCCATCTCCCCTGCCCGACCAAAACACCGTGTCAATACAGCTGTCTGCTAGTCCTGGTGGGTCGTCCGGATAGGAATCCCATATATCAAAATCCGTAGAATCTGATACACATCCTCCAGAGTCACAGTCATCTCCCCTGTTGGGATATGAAAAGTATTGGTGCGGGGATCCCACAGATTGATCAGGGTAGTCAAATATGCCCGATCCCCCACCACAGGCTCCAAACGCATCACCTGCTTGAGCCCAAGGGCATCAAGCCACTCCCAATCCCCAATTGTCAAGGCCTCCCGGGCATCAGAGAAAATAGTCGGCTGGCGGTACCGACTCTTCACAACCTGAAAAACAAAACAAAAAAAGAAGCAAACAATATTAAGTACATACTTCATATCAACAACAATAATACAATAAAATTATGCAAAAGTACAACAAAAGGACAGAAAAATAAAAGTACGACAAAAGTACAAAAACATTCAAAACAAACTATACAGCAACGATCGTAGACATAAAAATAACTGTACAAAAAACACAAAACAAAAACAAATTCATCCTAGGGTTTCAATCTAAGTGTGAACAAAAAACATAATAAAACAAAAAATCATCCTAGGGTTTAAACCTTAGTATGAACAAACAACACAAAACAAAAACAAATTCATCCTAGGGTCTCAACCTTAGTATGAACAAAAAAATGAAATCAAACAAAAAAAATCGCCCTAGGGTTTTAGCCTTAATGTGAACAAAATAAACAAAAACAATATAAAATATAAAAATTAATACTAGAGTTTCAACCTTAGTATTAACGCCAAATAAAAACAATTATGCGCAAATTTTTAACTTCATATAAAACAAAAACAAATAAAAAGCAAAAGGAAGGAACATCATACCGGTCTCACCTCGGCTCCTCCACTCGAAGATTCGGTTCTCGCACTCATGATGTCCGTGAAATTTTGACAGCGCTCTGCTACGCAAACTCGCACTCCTCCTCCTCACTGCTCCAAAACACCAAGAAAAAATTGTTGCAAATGAGCCCAAAACCTAGTTTTGTTCCTTTTATAGGTTGTTAGGCCTGTAATCGTTCCACCCTGGGATGAGCACTCTAGTTAGCTCTTGTACAACCCTGGGATGATTACCAAATTGGTATTCATCCCACCCTGGGACGATTACAGAGCAAGAAATAAAGCAACAAAAACTGCATCCAAAAAATGCACCAAAAACAACAATAAACTTGCCGCACAAAGGTGCCTCTGCACTTGACATTCATGGCATGCAAAACCAATGTCGGGGTTACAAATACTCACTATCCTACTCCCTAAGAAGGCTACCATAGCCGGACCGCTCCATGGGAAGGAGGATTTTCGATAATTTCAACCCCCATAGGCGTCACAAAACATGGTCAAAAACCCACCAAAAACAGGTTCGATTGCTGGAAACTGCATAAGCGTTCAAAGGAAAAAACAACTGAAGGCACCCTTACAAACATCATCTTGCATCAAATGACTCATCATTTTTCTCATCTTGGTCATTCCCTCATCGATTCGTCGCTTGAGGGGGTAGTCACACTTAGTCACCAAATCAACAAATACACACTCAATCAAGGAAATGGCATGCATTCAAAGAATCATTGACAAAGACAATCACGCTCCTGCTTGGGGTAGCAAACAAGCAATAATCACAAGTTGAACAAACACTTGGCATTCTGGAAGCATGAAGACAAGGTCCTCAGACAAAAGGTTGCGCCCTTTGCCTATTCATGATTGAACAATGTCCAAGATCAAGTACACCTCACCAAAAAAGGTTACACTTGAGTTAAGCTCCTTAGCTCGTCAGAAGCAAGGATTCAAGAATGTGTGCCCTTTCCATACTTGGGGCATCAAAATTTGGTTAGGTTATTGAGAAACCCTAATCATTAAGTGCTTTGGTCATCTATTTTTGCTCAACGTTGCGCCACACACAACGCATCCCAAAAAGGGGCATCTGTAGACACCAAAACAACACCAATCCGATTATGTGACTACAAGCACTAACCAAATTGGTATACATACCCCCTAGGGCAGCCTCTAGAGGTTAAACAGTGGTATGAACCACTCCCAAATAATTTTTGGAGGGTCAGAGGTCAATTTGGCACCTTTTAAGCACTCTGCTCCCTATTCGTCCCACCCTGGGACGATTAGAATCCTATTCGCCCCACCCCGAGACGATTAGCAGCAATCGCTCTAGGGTGGGGCGAATAGCAGGTTTGACTGGAAAAAAGTCAAGCCTTGACAAATGGCAACCTAGATCCGCCACTCAACTTCGCCTTCGAGGCATACAATTGTGAGGAGCGATTTCAAATCTGAGAGAGGGACTTCAGTCAAGCATGCCTTGATCATGGAGACTCTAAATCAGGGAGGAATCATGGTCATACATGTCTTAAAAGAGAACCAACAAAATTCTAACTTGTTGCCCCATTTAAGGGATAATTTTGTGGCAAATTTGTTAGGTCCTTATGTAATCGATAGTAAAATAGGACCTAGAACATACCGGCTCGCCTCTTTGGAAGGAATCAAGGAACTAGAACCCTTGAACATCAGTCATTTGAGGCCATTCAATATTTAGAGAAGCCATAGCCCACCCCAAAATCCCCAAGGATTATCGCAATCGCTTGGTCACCAAAAATGCCCCAAAGGTATCCATAATCCCTTTGGTCAAACCAAAAGCCCCAAGGATTCCTGCAATCACTTGGTCACCCAAAATGCCCCAAAGGTATCCATAATCCCTTTGGTCAAACCAAAAGCCCCAAGGATTCCCGTAATCGCTTGGTCACCAAAAATGCCCCAAAGGTATCCATAATCCCTTTGGTCAAACCAAAAGCCCCAAGGATTCCCGCAATCGCTTGGTCACCCAAAATGCCCCAAAGGTATCCATAATCCCTTTGGTCAAACCAAAAGCTCCAAGGGTTCCCACAATCGCTTGGTGTTTATTTTTCTCTCTTTTTTTTTCTTGAGCAAGGGGTTTGAGTAGTGATGATAACCACTGTTACTTTTTATTGTTGCCTTTTGAGGAGTTAGATTTTGAATTTTGTTTTCAAAGTTGAGCTTGTGAGTTTTTGGCTTGTGAATGACATTGATCCTTTTGGCCTTGGGGATGACTACCCATCCTTTTCAGGGACGTGTAGTACGAATCCTTACAAATTTGGGAATCAAAGGTGGTTGGGAATTTTTTTTTAGAATGGCATTGATCATTTAGGCCTTGGGGATGACTACCCATCCTTCTCAGGGACGTGTAGTATGAATCCTTACGACTTTGGGGATCAAAGGTGTTTTGGGATTTTTGATGGTGGACTTTTGGTATTTTGCTTGTGAATGGCATTGATCCTTTTAGGCCTTGGGGATGACTACCCATCCTTATCAGGGGCGTGTAGTATGAATCCTTATGACTTTGGGGACCAAAGATGTTTAGAATTTTTGACAGTGGTGAAAACCACTATTTATTGTGGGGAATTGGATGGGGAAGAGCTTGTCCTTTTGTCAATTCTCAGCATTCGTGAACCATTCGCACAGGGGGATGAGTAGGATAACGTTTCACTTATGGTACCCTAGACTGCTTTGTAGGTTTCATCTTGCGTTCACACAACTTGGGAATTTTTATGTGTTTTAAGCTTGTGTTGGGATGCTATGTAACAAGGCATGATCCAAGTAAAACTCTACCTGGTAAAAAATCGGTCTGACTTTGTATAGCAGTTGACTAGAAATCTAAAGACAGCTGAATGACGAAAATCCTAAAGACATTAGGAGACAACTGACTATAATATGGTGAAACTGCGAAGGGCGTTATTCTTGATGGATCTTTTTACCAAATGGACTAAATTGGAAAATGATGGAATTGTCGAGTAATTACAGTCTATGGTGCTTTTGACATGTATGACCAACAAATATGCAATGTATGTATGCGATGCCTAATGCAGTTTTTGTTTTCTTTTTGGTGTTCTGGTTTTTAATAATATGCATGAAAGTGAGATGCAATTTTTTTTGTTATTTTTGATTATTTGTTATTTTTGAATATTTGTTATGGTGGTTTAACCTGAATGGGTGCGGACCAAGTGATTCTTACGGATCCTTGGAGGTTTTGACCAAAGGGATTATAGATACCTTTGGGTCGTTTTGGGTAACCAAGTGATTGTGGGAACCCTTGGAGCTTTTGGTTTGACCAAAGGGATTACGGATACCTTCGGGGCATTTTGGGTGACCAAGTGATTGCGGGAATCCTTGGGGCTTTTGGTTTGACCAAAGGGATTATGGATACCTTTGGGGCGTTTTTGGTGACTAAGTGATTGCGGGAATCCTTAGGGCTTGTGGTTGGACCAAAGGGATTATGGATACCTTTAGGGCATTTTAGGTGACCAAGCGATTGTGGGAATCCTTAGGGATTTTGGTTTGACCAAAGGGATTATGGATACCTTTGGGGCATTTTTGGTGACCAAGCGATTACGGGAATCCTTGGGGCTTTTGGTTGGACCAAAGAGATTATGGATACCTTTGGGGCATTTTGGGTGACCAAGAAATTACAGGAATCCTTGGGGCTTTTAGTTTGACCAAAGGGATTATGGATACCTTTGGGGCGTTTTTGGTGACCAAGCGATTGCGAGAATCCTTCAGGATTTTGGTTGGACCAAAGGGATTATGGATACCTTTGGGGCATTTTGGGTGACCAAGCGATTGTGGGAATCCTTGGGGCTTTTGGTTTGACCAAAGGGATTATGGATACCTTTGGGGCATTTTTGGTGACCAAGCGATTGCGGGAATCCTTGGGGCTTTTGGTTGGACCAAAGGGATTATGGATACCTTTGGGGCATTTTGGGTGACCAAGCGATTGCAGGAATCCTTGGGGCTTTTGGTTTGACCAAAGGGATTATGGATACCTTTGGGGCATTTTTTATGACCAAGCGATTGTGGGAATCCTTGGGGCTTTTGGTTGGACCAAAGGGATTATGGATACCTTTGGGGCATTTTGGGTGACCAAGCGATTGCGGGAATCCTTGGGGCTTTTGGGGTGGGCTATGGCTTCTCTAAATGTTGAATGGCCTCAAATGACTGATGTTCAAGGGTTCTAGTTCCTTGATTCCTTCCAGAGAGGTGAGCCGGTATGTTCCAGGTCCTATTTTACTGTCGATTACATAAGGACCTAACCAATTTACCACGAACTTGTCCCTTAAATGGGGCGACAAGTTAGAATTTTGTTGGTTCTCTTTTAAGACCAGGTCACCAACCCGAAAGTCCCTCAGGTGAACTTCCATGTTGTATGCTTTCTTAAGTCACTCTTGATAGATACGTAAATGCTCGAGAGCATTGACGCGTCGTTCGTCGAGTAATGTAAGCTGGTCTAACCGGGCCTGTCACACAGTATCATTGTCGATGAACTCTTGCATTGATATGTGCAGGGAGGGTATTTCTAACTCGAGAGGCATGACTGCCTCGGAGCCATACACCAACAAAAATGGAGTTGCCCTAGTGGGCGTTCGAATGCTAGTGTGATAAGCCCATAGTGCAAGTGGTATTTGGATGTGCCAATCCTTATGATTATCTGCGACCATATTTTTAAGGATGGCAACTAGCGTTTTGTTTGATGCCTCTGTTGCCCATTTGCCTATGGATAATAGGGTGTCAAAAAACTGTACTAAATTTTGTACTTTGTTGTCAAAGCATGCACATATTTGTTCTTAAATGACATCCCATTATCCGAGATGATCTTGGATGGAATACCAAAATGACATATGATGTTATGTAAAATAAACTCCGCAATGCGGGGTCCAATCGTAGAGGTAAGCGGAATTACTTCTACCCACTTAGTGAAGTACTTTATGGCCGTTATGATAAACGTGTGATGACCTGACGATGCAAGGGAGATCTTTCCGATGAGATCTAAGCCCCACTACAAAAATGGCTAAGCCGATTGGATTGGCTGCAAGGCTTGAGAAGGTACATGTGTCAAGTTGGCATGGTGTTGACACTTCACGCACTTTCACACATATGCGCAACAATCTCCCTCTAAATATGGCCAATAATAGCCCATGCAAAGAATGTTCTTGGCGATGGCCATACCGTTGAAGTGGCCACTGCACGTACCATCGTGCGCTTGGATGATCACCCAAGTGGACTCCTGCTGGTCCAAGCAACATAGGAGGATCCCTTCGTAGCTCCAATGGTACAAAATGTCTCCTAGCAAGACATGTTTTGCCGCTTTCTATTTGAATGATATTTTTGCAGCATGCGACAATCAAGTGGGAGGCTACCTAACTTGAGATAGTCTCTTATGGGTGTGTACCAATCCTGTTGATCAGAAACCTCGATGGTATGAACGACCAATACCTCTTGAAGTTCATCCCTAGAAAAAGCTGAGTAGGAAAGAACTTGTAGAAATAGCATTGTGTTGCTATTAAGAGGGGTTGGGGAGAACAAAGACCCCTAGTTGGCGTGATTCATACTATCATGGATTCGAGAGAACCTATCCTAAGATGGTTCAATCTGGATCAGGTGGATTCCTGGCATTATGTCAGAGCTTGCATGCTCCATCACGGATTACGATAATGTTTTGACTTGAATGGTTGTCATTTTACCAGAAGGGTCTTGCGGGATTAGCGACCCCAAAGAGGCCATAGTATCTGCAAAATGATTCGATGATCGAGGGAGTGCCTCGATGTCGTACCATTCAAGCTTTGCCAAGAATTTATCCACAAGGGCTTTGTAGGCCTGTAGAACTGGGCATTTGCATTGGAATACCCCTTTCACTTGGTTGATAATTAACAACAAATCACCAAAGATATTCAAGCATTTGATGTTCATGGTGATGGTTGTCTGAAGAACTATGAGCAAGGCTTCGTATTTAGCATTGTTATTGGTGCACGAGAAATCAAGTTTAAATGATAAAGGCATTGGAACCCCTTATGGTGTGAAGAGCACAATTCCCGTGCCACCCCCTTTCTCACATTTAGAACCATCAAAAAATAAGGTTATGTCGGCCTGTGACTCAGGCTCATCAGAATCTGGCGATTCTGAGACATGGAAGACCCCATCATCGGGTAGTTTTATGGTCAGAGGTTGATCGTCTTTGAGAGGAGCCTCTGCTAGTTGATCGGCGATGACTTGACCTTTGATGGACTTTTGGCCAATGAATTCGATGTCAAACTCCGTAAATAACACGATCCATTTTGTCGTGCGACTACTGTGATAAGTATGACTCATCATGTATCGAAATGGATTCTCCTTAGACACAACATACGTCGTATTGCTCAGCATATAATGGCATAGCTTTTTGGTGGTAAATACCACTGCCAAGCATAGCTTCTCAACGTATGCATAGTTAAGTTCATAACTGACCATGGTGCGGCTGAGATAATAATTAACTTGTTCTTTATGTAATTCATTTTTTTGGGCTAGCATGGCGCCCAGTGCCACCTCAGTAGATAAGATGTATAAGTAGAACGACACTCCTGGTCTAGGTGGTTCCAATACTTGTGGTGAAGCCAAGTATTGTCTGATGTCGTCGAAGGCTGATCGGCACTCGTCATCCCAATGAAATGCTACCCCCTTGTGTAATAATTTATTCATGGGTCGGCACTTGTCGGATAACTACGCTATGAAGTGCTTGATTGACGCGACCTTACCCTGCAAGCTTCTGAGCTTCCTGATGGTGGTTGGGGGAAGCATTTCAAGGACCTAAGTTGTTGCCCCTAACCTATCCAGACCCACACCCGGTATCCCTTTGGATCCTTCGTGGTAGCCTCATCCCTGTCTCGACCTAAACTGTTGCTACCCTGCCATAGCCGCATAACCCACCATTGGGTATACGCATTAGTAACCCTAATATTTGCTATGTTGACATCAACTGCAATAGGGTCCTCCTTTTCTAAAACTACTACAACATGGGGCGGTGGAAGATCCCTCTTTGCAGTGACCTGCCTGTACAAAACTAGCTCCAAGGGTACATCCTACTCTATGTCGAACTGGTAGAGAACTTGGGAGTAATGGAAAAACTCTCTGATGCCTCCCTTGTGATCGATCATCCATCGATCGTGCCTATTTTAAGCCATAAATTAATCTACCTTCGACCAGTCAGGGCACTCAAAGTAAAGCCTCTAGATGATATCTCTTGGCTGTAGGCCAATCAGGGTAGCTACATAGTGGGTCAGGTCCCCTGCATGATGCCAACTTCGGTGCTCCTCCCGCTCTTGAGGCCACCTGCATTCGTAACACTGGGCCACATCTGTAATGGTAGTAATATTAATGGGCAATCCTCTTAGGTTGTCCACCCTGATGTGCTCCCAACCCAAAATCTGTAGAAGTAGGTTGCAAGTAATGCTAGCTCATCCCTGTCGCTAAATCCTGTAGAGCTCGTCATAACACTGAGCTAGTTGTGTGCTCCCCCAAGCGATAATGATAAGCACCTTGCTATCTATCAAGTCCTAAACCATAGCTAGGAGGTTCCATGGGAACCTCACTTTAGAGCAATCAGGTAAAATCATATTACATATAACATGCATCAGGACAACCTATTGTCGTGAGAAGACATCCTATCGATACCACCAATCCATGAAAATCCTGCCATGATGGTAGTCACCAAATGATGTAGTTGCATGATCATCAAAGACCCACACAAAGACAGTGTCTTTGGAATTGATAGGAGAGGACACAATAGAGACTCTATCAAAAGGGATCCAAAAGATCTTATATACATCCTCTGGAGTAATAGTCATCTCGTCAGTAGGGAGATGGAAGGTGTTCGTCCATGAATCTCACCTATGTGCCAGGGCAGTGATGTAGGCCTGGTCTAACATGATCATCGGTAGCCTCGTGACATACTGGAGTCTGTGAGCATCAAGCCAACTCCAATCTGTGTCATCCATCTGGGGTAAAATTTGCATGAGCAAAGTAGGGTCCCGAGCCCATGCAGACAAGAGCTAAAGGTACAAATTAAAATACCTATATTAAATGTACTTAAAAGCTAAAAAGAGTAATAAAATACAAAAATAGTGTAAATCTAACCTAATATAGCCTAAGGCTATGAAAGCAATGAGCAAACGCACCTAAACAAACAAAAAAATCAAAATTTACAATTCAAAATTTAAAAAAATCAATTAATATCATTAAAAAAATCAATAAATTCCCTAAAATGGCTCGATCGCTCAAGCTAGGAGCGGCCACGCAGTGGTCGCTAAAGCCGACAGCAGCCAACCACCAACGTTTAAAAAATAGACCGTTGGGATTCAAGCTAGCCACTGACGGTGACAGCGACCCCTCTTCACTGATTTGAGGGTCGCTCTGGTCGTCAGCGACCACGGGGCAACACACCAATGATGTCTGCCCTCGTCCAAAAACACCAAAAAATTTGAAAAAATACAAAAACTAACCTAAACCCACTATAATTAAGCTAATCCTAGACCTATTGACCGGTTTGGTTCGTTTCCAACGGGTTTAATGGGGTTGATTTACCGATTAATTAGTGAGGTTCATTTTTACCCAATAAAACAAATAATAAGCTAGGGTTAAGAGAAATACCCGTGAAGCTCCGGCTCCTCCGCTCATGGATGCCTCACCCTGGTCCACCATGGTGTCTGGTAGTCTCGTCAACATTTGGTGTCACTTTCACTCTTTCTCTCTCAGAGCTCAAAAGCAAAACTGATAGTTGGAAATAATAAAATCAAAACCCTAATTTTCTCTTTTATATTTTTTAATTATTCCTTGACCGCTGCTGGCATCAACGGCCTGCACTTCCTGGCCGTTGATACTGACAGTGACCATAAAATTGCAGTTAGGGGTCGCTCCTGCTGAATGTAGCTACAAAACAAAAGTAGAAACTCTCAGTTTCTCACCATCAGGGGTCTCAAAATGGGCAATTAAGCAAATATTTCAAGTCAAAATAATAAAAAAAATGCATAAATACAAAAAAATCACATAAAGCATAAATAAAAAATAATAGAAAATCCAAAAATAACAAAAAAATCAAATAAAAACAAAATCTTGAATGCGCCTCGTATTTAGTTATTTATTCTATACACTTAGCGGTTGCAGCGATTGGTGCTCCATGTAATCTGACAAGATGAATAACTTACTATAAGGTAATTTGGGGCAAATTAGTCATTGCTCAAATTAAGACGCTTCACTTCAATCCTGAAGAAGGCCATGGCGGCCGAACTGCCCCACGGGGATGAGGATTTATCTCAATTATTCTATTAAAATTTCAGAAAATCATCGAATGTAGTGATTCAACATAGGCTTAAGTAGAATTGCTATCATCTTGATTTCCTAAGAAGGCCATTGCGATTTGACTACTCCATGGGATAAAGATATACAATAACTATAAATAGTTGAGATCACACTTGAAATTGGACCTGCCCTATAATAACAAAGCAAACCTCTAAAAAGATCCAAATCATACATAATGGTCAAGCGACTCATCGCTTTATTCATTGTCCTTCCCTCATTGACTCGTCGTTTGAGGGGGTAGTCATAATATCAAAAATCATAATCAAAATCAACAAAGGATCACTTGATCATGTCAAATTGCAATTTTCTTACGAATCATTTCCAACAACTATCATGAGCTTACCCTTTGCTGGGAAAAAAGAAGTAAATATGATAGTTAAGCTTGTAGCTCTCCTTTCGGACCTATAGTAGCACTGAAGCTACCTGATCTCCTGATGGGCATGGACAATCTTTTTCAAATTTAAGCCTTCCATATTGTTGGAAGCAATGATGCTAGGATTCACACCCTTTCTCATGACTGGGGCATCTAATTTTGATCAGATCAATGATCATCACATGCCCTACAATGTGGCCCTAGGTGGTCTATTTTTTTTTGCTCAACGATGTGTTTTCACATAATGCATCCCAAAAAGGGGTATCTGTAGACACCTAAAACACATAATGTTTAGGAGACTACTCATATAGACACATCCAAAAACCATATGACTAATCTTGGACCTTTCCAAGAGCTAGTAGTGGTCCTAATCACTCAAAAGGGGTAGTTCTGGTCCATTCAGGCTCAACCGCTATCAATCAAAACGGTCGCCAACACTGGCCATTGAAGCTGAGAGCGGCCACACCTAGCCACTGCCTTAGATAATGACTAGCACTGAAACACAACCTATCCATGAATACAGGTCTAGATCATGCAGTCTAACTACACTTGCATTATGGACGAGCGAGTTTTGGTATGGATCTCCCAAAGTTCCTCCTAACTACCTCTTCAATGCAAATCTATGACTGATCCTTCCCCCTATAATGATTAGTTGCATGCAGATCTGGATCTTGGCTTCTCCAAGAAGCCAAGATCCGGATCTAGATCTGAATTTGGGAGGTCTACATATGCATCCTCCCAATAAATAGAATGAATCCTGAATATTATAATTTTTGTGCAGTGGAGCCCTAGCAAATTGGAGAGTGATTCCATACCCCTTTGAGGAGTAGCGAAGCGCTGTTCGAGTGAGCGAGGATTACGAGGCATCCAAGCATTCAGATCAATAAGTTATTCACTACCAATCAGTGTATGAACATAGAGGTGACCCTTGGACATCAATTTAGATGAGGAATCTAGTGCTACAATCCCTGGTTCACGAGGAAGAAGGTTTCATTTCATGGTCGCTATCCTTGACAACGGTCTGTAGGCATAGCCTAGGGTTTTAGACATTATTTTCCAAGTTTTAGCATAGATCTTTCATTGTTTCTATTTTATCAATTAATATTAGAATAGATCTGGTTTCCTTAATGCATTTCTATGGTTATTTCAAAATTATTAACACATTATTGCTTAAGCTTTGCTTCATTATGCTTTTATTGTGCTTTTACATCATTGTTTGCATATCTACTAATAACGCCTTATCTTGAGAGGCAGTCGGTGCTATTGATCGTTTGTTGTTGTTTTCTTGTATGCAGGTTATAGGTTCTCAGGACCAAGTTAAAGCATTCAAAGTGCCAGATCCCTCCAGGCAAGCAAAGGAGAAGGAGGCTTCAGTAAGCCCTCATACAAGTTCGTATGTGAGATCGGGAGGCCTACGAAGTACACCACCCCCTTACGAGGGGCCTTTACCTCGGCTTGTAATTATTGTATCAAATAAGGTATCCCTAAGAGGGATCAATATATAATCAAAGTTTCAAAAGAATTTAATAAAAGAGATCTTTCTATTTTTTTACTTCCGTGTCATTTACGCATTCATGGTCTTTTCTTTTGATATTATGTTGCAAGCAGACTAGGTGCCCGCTTCTCGGGATCATACAATATCAAGTTTTAAGATCATTACTTCATTTTTTCTTGAAGTTACTGAATGTATAACTTCATAAGCTACTATGATCTTGTCCAAAAATTGTCTCCGTTTCACAAATCCTCCTTGCTCTTCTAAAATAATTTTGTCTAACAATAGCCTTAATCGATTCGCCATCACTTTGGAGATAATCTTATATTCCATATTGCATAGGCTTATGGGTCTAAAATAATCAAACAATTTAGCATTCTTGTTTTTTAGAATTGAGGTAAGATATGTTGCATTTATTTTATAAGGTATGTATTATTTTACCATAGACTGTTCCACTACCAACAATAAAGAATCCTTTACTATATCCTAATTATGTTGGTAAAAAGTTGTAGAGAGCCCATATGGACTTGGGGATTTATCCTTATTAAAAGAGAAAAGAGCTAAATGATATTAGTTTAGAGTAATAGGCTACATCAGATTCCTATTATCTTCATTCATTATAATTGAAGGTAGATCTTGAAGAAGTTTATCGTTAAGAACTTCAATCTTCTCTGATCCTAGAATATTCCAATAAAAAGACCTTACCTCTTTTCTAATTTGACTCTAGACCCCTTCTATTGATTTAATTCTACTAATTTTGGATGTTTATATCTGTAATATAGCTATCCTATGAAAAAACTTTGTATTTTTATCTCCTTTTTACCAAGTTTGTCTAGATTTTAATCTCCAAAATTTCTCTTCCTTACTCAAAATATTATGATATTCACTAAGCAACTCCCTTTCCTCCGATATTGGATTATTATGATCACCTTTATGGAATTTAAAAATTTTATATTTTAGTTCTTCTTTCTTTTCAAAAATGTTTCCAAAAGTGTTCTTGTTACATTCTTTTAATCTAGATATAGATTTAATTTGTTTTGGAAGAGCATATAGCTCACCATTTCCTGAAGAATGCCATGTTTGTGTTATCATATTAACAAATTGAGGATTCCACATCGGCTCATATTTTAAATAAATATATTTTTAAAATTTACTTACCACCATTTTAAATCTTATTGGTGAGTGATTTAAACCAATCCTTGTTAAGGTGTTAATTTTAGCACAAATTCCTTCATCTAGCCAATGATTAAGAGTATGCATATGTCTAATTTTTTTGCTATTAGGTTCTGGCCTCTCCTGTTGTTGGTCCATGTATATTTATCTTATTCAAACTCAACCTCCCATAGACTATTGTTTTGAATAAAAGTTGAGAAATTTCTCATACTTTGGGTTAATGTCCTTATTCCCCCAAATTGTCATCTAGCTTGGTTATGGCATTAAAATCTCCTATAATCATGAATCAAGTTTCTTGGTCTTTACTTCTCATAAATGATTCAGTCCCACTCCAAAATTCTAATCTACCTGACTGAGTTGTAGGTCCATAGACATTGATAAGGATGAAACAAATATATGCAAAGTAGCAAGTGACTAAAGAGGCTAACCAATGCCTAGTTTTATGAATTATTACACAAGAGGTTCTAAAAGGATTTCAACAAGTTATAATTCCTTTTGCCACTCCTTTAGAATCCATAGCATCCCATTCACATCTTGCCCAACTGCTTTCATAGTTTTTGAAACTTCTTTTGTCATTTTAGTTTCCTGGATACAAATAATATCAAGCTTATTACTTAAACAGAGGTTCCTCATACACCTCTGCTTTGAGGGGGCATTAGCACCCCTTATATTCCATGAGATGATAACCATGTCTCATTAGGGTCTATTGGCCCCACCTGCGTATTACCAATATCATTTTGTTGTTTGGTAAAGAGAAGTTCAACCAACTTAGTTTGTATTCCTTTCTCTATGTTTGCTCTTGCTTCCCTATATCTTGCTTGATAATTTGAGGGTTTTCCTATTTTTGCCTTGCCTATATAAGAAGTAGGTATTATTATTCTATTCCTCAATATTCTTTCACAATTTTATTTTTCATTATATTTATCCTCTCTTGGCTTTGCTACATAAGCTTTTGACTTGTCCTACTCATTTTCTAATATTTCCTTATTAATGGTAGAGGTATTAACTTCTGAAATAACATTTCCTTTACCAAATTTTTTCTTCTAAATGGTGCATGGTACTTCAAGAGAGTCTTCAAAATATGATGAGATAAATTCCTTAGGTTCATCGAGAATGTTATTCCTTAAATCATGATCATAATGAATAGATGGTTCCTTGTTAATATGTTGAACCTATTGTATTGTGTCCTCTAAGTTTTGATCTACTTTTTATTCATAGGCTAAAGCCTTAAAATAGTTGGTATTTCTTCCAATATCCTTCCTTATTGGTCTCCACTATTTATTTTCTTTCATTTTTCTAGATCTATTTTTTGGAAGTTGAAAACCATATTCATCCATAACCATTTGTAAGTTTCTCTTGTAGTTTTCTACATATGATTCTGTTGGGCTCTTCTTAGGGTATGATCTCTCAATATGCCCCACCTCATGACATATTCTACATATAAAAGAAATATTTTCATAATCTATGGTTTGGATCCATATCTTATCCCCATACTTAAGAATGATTGATTCTAGTAAAGCTTTACTTATATCAATCATGACCAATATCTGAGCATAAATAGCCAAGAATCCATTTTTCGTAGTATCTAAAATCTCAAGGAATTTTCCTAGGGTGTTGCCTATTGCCTTGAAAGTATCTATTTCCCAAAACTCAATGGGTAATCCAAGCATCCTAACCTAGACTGGTATTAGGGATAGATTTACATTTTTAGGTGAAAAGCATTCATACCAACGGGTAAGGAAGAGTCATGCTCTTCTCATAGACCAAGGACCCCTTATTAAGATTTTTTTCTCTTTCTTCCCTAAAAAAAAAATGGCTAGGAAGAAAGGATATAATCACTCATGGAGACTTCCAACTCTTATCAATCCTTTTTCAAGGCTGAAGCCCTTGGCCAATACCCATTAAATTTACCAAAAATTGCCCTATCTTGGAGCAACAAGGATATTTCTGAGGTGTCCTCACTAACCTCTACAACTAGAGATGATTCTAATGATTTAACTATAAATCAGTCCATGGAAAGAAAACTAAAACTCAAAATCTATTGAAATTTATCAAAATATCCTATAGCAAATATAATATTTGATAAAAAATTATAATAATTTGCATGCAAAATTTCTAAGATAAAGAAGAAAAAAAACTTAGCTAAAACATTATATGTCCAGATAGAATGTCTTGACTCATTGAAGTCCTAGCCCTTCATTGCTCTTCCCATCAACTGAACCCTAGCTAGCAAATATTTACAATTTTGTTTTTCATGACTTAAAAAATCATCATTACCCTTATTCCATATGGTTGAGTTCACAATGTCATATATCCCTTAACATTGCTCAAATTCCATCATATGACCACTCATTTTAAAGTTATTCAAATTCCACACAAGTTGGTCCAAGAATCAGCTAGATTATATAACCCTTCGCGAAGATATGGCTCCTAAAAGATGAGACATTTAAAAAAAAAAAATGACCCAATTCTTCATGAACTTATTATAATACTCATTATGGAATGAAAATTGTTAGTATGTCAAAATCTATTACTTCTAATATTTCTCCTCATTTTCATACAATTAGCTTGGTTCTTTGTGTGAATGCTATGACTATCAAAGAGCCACAACTCATCTCTCTTAAAGGTCTTTTCAAGCTTCTAATCTATTATGAAGTGGAAATGAAGAATTGTGAAGCTGTTTCTCATACACAAGCTTATCCAAAATATTTAATTGAATGGAATCTAAGGTTTAGGTGCTTAAATGAAGGTTTGAGGTTTCAAATAAGTCAAACATTTACAAGTATTGTAAAAGGGAAGAACACTCCATCAAGAAATGTATTACAAGATTGAAGAAGATTGAGAAAGGAGTTCTTGAGGGTTGGACACAAGCTTTTTGATGATGACGATAATGATGGAGGAACATTGGAGGCCCACTATAACATCCATTATGGGGGATGTGTTACCTCTAATGCTTTCGCTCCTTAGCCCTCTCAGCTCAAATTATGGGGGTGTTGAAATTTGTGTAATCTAATCTTGTTTAGGCTAAGGCCAAAAGTGTGACGAGGTGCTTATGAGCACCATTTATGTATCTTATAGGCATGTGATTATGCAAACCTACATACATTCATAATTTATGTAAACCTAAATGTATGTTCATATAAGTCTATGGGCCCCTTGCACATTTCATCCTTAGTTGTATTGGTTAATCCACTTTTTTGGATAAACTTACTTAAAAGGCTAATTTATTATTATTTTATTGTAAGGTTAACCTCAATATTAAGTTTATGTTGGCCCAAGGTTAACCTCTCATTAGGGATTGGGTATCACTATAAATATCCTCAATGAGAATTTATTATATTATAAGTGAATAAAATGTGATACATTAGGGTGCCCATGGGCACCTACCCTATACTTCTTGTCATCTCCCTTCATTTCCTTCATATAGTTTATTATTGCTATCTTCTAATCACATTATTTTCTTTTTGGTATATGATTGTGGTGAATGGATGTTTGGGAAAATATTACAAATTTGAACAAGACAGATAGTACAAATTTTCTATATGTACACCTTTGAATAAGACACATATATACACATTCACCAACAAATTTGATAATCATATAAGTGGTTAAGCCTATAAGATGTAATTATCTACATGCAACTAAAAATACTTTACAGAAGGTAAATCATAAGGTAAATTACAATCCACACGTGTTCCAGAAATAGATGTATAATCTGCACATATTCATAAGATTTATTAACTAATAATTATTAGAAATGTGAATTTATAACTTTCAATGTAGAATATATACATGAGTTTCCTCTTTTAAAAAGATAAAAAAGTTTGCAACTACAGAAAATCTCATAAGATTATAGAGATGTAAACTTCATACACCATTTCCAATGAAAATTGGTAACTCCATGATGTCAACCCAAAAAAAGCCCAAAAGCAACTAGGATTTTGGAAAGGAAAAAAACTAGGGTTTTTAATTTTTTAATATATATATATATTTTAACTCCTTTAATCCTTGCTACCACCATAAGAACAATATAAATGCAATACAATTGACATAAAAAGGAATGCAACCATCTATTACAACTTTGCATTAATCTATATCAAGTGGCATTAACTCAACCGGTTATATTCCTCAATATTTAAAGAGGAGACCAAGGTTCAAATCTTGCCAAGCGATACATTGATAATATCTAAGCTTTGTTGTAATACCACTATATGATGATGGTGTAATAAGGGTGGGGTCCGTTTTAATCCCATGTGACCAATTGAAAAAACTTTGCATTGATCCATTACCAAGCTTCTCCTCCAAAGGGTTTAACATTGTTGCATTGATTGCTATTGTTGTTGTGAAAAAGTGTGGATGACTTCGGTAGTAGTGCGATTCTTCTCGATAGTGGTGGTAATGCTAGAAAATTATTTTATCGATAAACAAGATATTTTGAATTTAGCAAAAACCCCTTGCAGGGTCAAATCACTTCTCTTTGCCAGTAATTGCCAGATTGTCGATAATCTTCTTCTTTGGTAATCTCCTCTTTCATAAATTTTCTCTTGTTGATAATTTTCTCTTCCATCTTCACGCCCTCCCACCAATCCCAAATAATCATGCCCTTCCACCGTTCCCAAATAACCAGTTAATTTTTTTATCATTTTAATGAGTTATGGAATGAATCTCATTCATATTATCATCATGACATTTTAATAAATAAAATGGTATTGTTTTAATAAATAGCTTAACAATCTCAAAGAATTAAAAGTTCCAATCTATACTCTATCCCATAATCCAACCATCAACCAACAACTCAAATAATCCATTCAGCCATGAAGTTAATTTGATACCGTCTTCTTTTGCTTTAACATACAAAATAATTACTCATTTCAAAAAATTATAATCAACTTGATCAAATTTGAACATGTTAGTTTCCTCTAATGCATTGATCTATAAATTGATCCCTCCAAACATTTTGTAATTCTTTGAAAAATTATTTTGAATTTGCTCTTTTTAAATTTCCTTATCAATTTTAGCTAAACTTACTATTTCCTAAATGCATTGATCTATAAATTGAACCCTCCAAACATTTTGTATTTCTTTGAAACATTATCTTAAATTTGCTCCTTTTAAATTTCCTTGTGAATTTTAGCTAAACTTACTATTTTGTCTAACTATGGAAAATAAATTTTAACTTTGTGATCCTTTATTAAAACCCTTCTTGCGAGTTTTAGCTAAACTTACTATTTCCTCTAACCTTGAAAAAGATAATTTAATTCCCCAATCCTCTATTAAAACCCTTTTATGGATTACTACACATTTATTTCCTTCCACAATACAATTAAATGAAATTAATTAAGGATATTAAAATATTTTATATCTTTAACCTCTTTATAACTAGAGTATGTTTTTTTTTTTAATTTAGTGAAAAACTCGTTATAGGGCCGCCTTGGTCTGAGAAACCACGATCGGGGGTTCTACACTATCAAGATTACTCGGAGTCGCGCTCGGCCTTGATCGTACCAACATAATCAACTGGATTTTGGGTACCCAACGTGTGTTTGGTAAGATGGAGATTAAAGTATGTTACTTATCCTTCTACAATAACTAAAAAAATGCATTTATATATATATATATATATATATATATATATATATATATATATATATATTAGGTTAGTGTGAGAAACTAACGGCTGGCCATCCCCATCCCAACCATGACCTCTTATAAGGATGAGAGTTAAATTTATCAATAAGGACCAAACACACAACCATACACATCCACCCCCTCACACACTTGCCCACGTTGCGGTTTGAACCTTTGACCTCTCGAAGAAGAGCCAAAGCCTGCACTCTTGCATTGTCTCTTGAAACAATTTAAAATAAATAAATAAATAAATGGGAGGGGGATGGACGTCTCCTCCTTTTACTCCTAGTGAGGGGGACCTCGAAGGGGCTTGGGATTCTCGAAGGGGCTTGGGATTGGAGCTGCTGATCTCAAGTTGGTAAACACTCAACGGAAACCAATCGGTCTACTACTTTCATCTAATAAATTAATATTTTTAGTTTAGTGTTTTCAAAAGTTTTTACAAGATTTTGGTTGAATGATTGAGACCTATATAATTCATAACAAAGTTCAAATATTGATAGCACCAAATAAATAAATTATATAACTTGAAATAACAAATAACCTTTTCAAAACCTTGGTAAAAGTTGCTCATAGTGAATGTCCAACTTTGTAGCGCAAGTGGAAAAGGTGAGACTGGCCCAGTTGAATGGGAGGTTCACGGTTCAAACCTCTGCGATATGAAGGGTGACAAAAATAAATCAGTTTATCTCTAAATAGTGGTATACTTGAATGGAATGACATTGTCGACCACCTAAGGCTCTGAGGTTTCTTTCTAACTTAAAATTTTACCCCCAAGGACCAGGTGGATTGGTAGTTGTTTGTTTGGCTAAGCACTTACCAAGAAGAAACCTAGGTTCAAACATTGGAGCATGCTTGTTTGTTTGAAAAGGTAATAGTCTTCATTTGAATCCTCTGAGTGCGTGTCAGACCAGTCTTGATTTGAATCCATTGAGTGCATGCCAAACTAACAATGAAGGTACGAATCCCAAGTGACCGTGGTCTTCCTCACATAGGGTCAACAATAATGAGGTGGTATAGGCTTGTTGGAAGCAGTCCATGTGGTTTGAACCCTGCACTTAGGGAAGTGGTATAGACTTGTTGGGAGCGGTCCATGTGACATAAACCATGCACTTAACAATAACTATTTATAATGAGGTGAGGTGATATAGAATTATCTATAGTCTAGACCACAATTAATCTATAAACTAACATCTAAACATGTTCATACAAGTCAATAAAAAAATAGTTTACAGACAGGCTATTCATACAAGTGAGACTTTACATTGGCTCATATCTTTCGTTTTCCTTCAATCCACCTAAACTTGTTGTGAGAAGACACGTTAGTGAGAAAGGGCAGGTACGTCCTATCCTCTTCGATGTAGAGTCACCCCTAGGTCTTTTCGAGCAAGGGTCTCATAATTAGGGTTTCAACTACTTGCGATGGACTATATTTACTCTTAAGCCGCCCCTGGTACTCATCTCCCTGTTAGGTTATTATAAGGGCTTTTGCATTTAGGGTTGGAAGTGTAGTGTCTGGTTTCTTGCCCTTCATATCTTTCAGGTAAGATGTCGTTCTTACTTTCCTCCAGTATATGGCATGGTGGAAATTAAATTGTTTGAGATGGTTTGACGACTAAGAAGAAACAGTTGTTCCTGTCGGGAAAACGAATGCTAACAAATCATTTGTGAGTTGAGCTTGACCGCCATTGGTTGTGTGTGATTTATTGTGTTTCTTTTCTGTGGATATTGGATTTGTCATAATAAGGATTTTAGTTTTGTATTTTAAGAGATTCATAATCCTTGACGACTACTTTGTGTTTAGATATTCATAATCCTTAATGGAGGGATCAGATATTATGTTGATAGTAGGGTTTGTAACAAACTAGAGAGTATGGGTCAGGGTAATCAAGACGACAAAATATGTACAACCCTTTGCGTGTGTTTTAATTTCTATGGATTGTACTTGTTTGGGATAGTTACGACTAGACGGCCAATCGCAGATAGTTTAGATTTTATTGTATTTTTTTAATCTTAAAAGATTGCAGTGCTAGTGTTATGTAGATGGTTTTTACATATGCCTAAAATATGTTATCTAGGTATGTCCAATTCGATATGTTCATGATTAGAATCCATCATTACAAATATGTTAGAACTTTAAATCAAAGTAGGTTCCAGCATCAGATTCCAAAAACCCTTACAATCATTATCGAAGGTCTATGTGTTTTGGAAGATTAATATTGGTATTATTTATATTGCTGTTATGGTTGTATATTTAATATTTATTAACAATTATGTCATATGCCTATAAGGCCAATGGTGAAAATTAGAAGTAAATATGCCTGCGTGTGGAGGCCTGCACTTTTAATCGCTTTGACTGAATAAATTGGGGCTCTTTATTACATTGTACGCCTTTTTATTGCTATATGGCAGGCCAGGGATATCTTAATACCGGAAACTTAATGACAAGAGGAGGTTTTAGCGTGATTTCTTTTTTGGTTATTATTTTGCTTGGGAGGATATAAGTTTCTTAAATGTTCAAGGGTTGTGCTATGTTTCATAAGTTTTTGGGAAAGGGACAGTGGATGCTGGGACTCATTTCCAAGAGACGTGTCCTCGCTTAAAATAGAGCTTCTGTTTTTATTTATATTGCTTTTGATAGTCATCACGAGTTGCTTAGCTGTTTGGTTTGAGGTCTTCTAATGGGGTTTCTCCTCAACCCTTTTGATGAGGATTCACTGTCTTCTAGCTATTTGTAGCTTAGTTTCTATAGTCTTCCAGTTTTGCCCATGTGTATAATATATACCAAAGTATGGTGTACAACCCTATCTCCTTTGGGATCCAAAAAATTGCAAAGTTTAAACCCTCCTATTCTGAGTTCCATAGTCTTAACCCTCCTATGTGAAGTTCCAAAAAATTAACCCGAGGCCCACTCAAGAGATGACAAATACTCTTAGTTGTACTTAATTTTTGAAATCTTAATTGTGTTAACAATTTCTTCATTGTAGTCCTTATTGAAGTATTTATGCCTTTTGCTTATGCTGCTGCATGGCATGGTGGTGATAGGGTGAGTTTTCTACATTGTTTTTGACTATGCGCTCCATCTTATTTTCAGCAGTCCCAAAGTTTTGGGGATTATGACAAGGGTAGAGTTCAGATATAAGTATACACCGCTTCAAATAGATTACATACACAAAATCAAACTAATATCAGTTGAGGCAGTAGTTTATATACAGTCAAATTGAGAAAAGTAGTACCAGTCCTGTCTTACAAGGCTTGTAAAACAACCTTAAAATACCAAATGATATCATTGCTATTTGGAGTTCTTTATGTGCACATTCTCTCAACGTGAGCAAAACATTAGATAGAACTTTCTAGATCTTCAGTGGAAGTTGCAGTCACTCCCTAGATATTTAGTGGAACTTGCACTTTGAATTGTCTCATTTCATTCTGGCATTAAGCGGAACAATCTTAACAAGTAAGTTTGAAATATTCCTCCATTTGTCAAAATTTCATCTGCATTCTCTTAATATATCTTTCTTTATCTTTCATTTTGGCTAGGGATGAATGACTCTTCTGTTATGAATGTTTTTTTCTTTTGAGAAAAAGGGTTGTATTTGGGTCCCCCACCCTTGATAAATCACAACTCCCTTCTGTAAAGCTTGAGAGTTTACAAACATTTCTAATTCTCAGCTCAATTGAGATGTTTTTTTTTTTTGAAAAAATTGAAAAAAACTTGTATTAAAACAAAAGACAGTTACAAGAGGGAGAAAGGGCATCCCAACCAAGCGCAAAGAGACCAGAAGAACAAAGGGCGCGAAAACGCGACATGTCGCGAAATCGCGACACCAAACCAAACAACCGTCGCGCCACAACAACCAGTCGCGATAACGCGACATGTCGCGAAATCGCGACAAAAAGCGCCGAAGCCACAACACACGAAAAATGTCGCGAAATCGCGACAGCACAGCACCAAATCACCCAAACGCCAAAAGCGTCGCGAAATCGCGACGAGAAAGCCTGAAGGCACCTGCTCCCCGAAATTGTCGCGAAATCGCGACGAGGTCCCCTTTAATCAGCAACTTTGAGAAAGTGTCGCGACATCGCGACGGCTTTTCCTTGGAGCCCCACTTGGCCGGAAGTGTAGCGAAATCGCGACAAGAAATCCAATGGGCGCCCCATCCGCAAAAGTGTCGCGAAATCGCGACATGTTCACCCCCAAGGTGCCCATTACCAAAACTAGTCGCGAAATCGCGACGTTTTTCCTGCAAGCAGTTTTTCTCCAGAACTGTAGCGAAATCGCTACAGGTTTGCCCCTTTGCTTCCTTTCCATAAACATGTCGCGAAATCGCGACAGGTTATCCATTGGGAGGCTTTTCACAAAAAAGGTCGCGATATCGCGACGGTTTTTCCACTTAACGAAATTTTGCTCAAAACATCTCGAAATCGCAACAGGTATGCCCCTTTGTGTCCTTTCCTCAAAAAAGGCACGAAATCGCGACGAATTTTCCTTAGAGTAGCTTTTCACAAAAATTGTCGCGATATCGCGACGGTTTTTCCCTTTCATGCAATTTTTCTCAAAGCGTCGCGATATCGCGACACTTTTCCTCCAGCAGCAAAACCAACCAAAAAGGTCGCGACATCGCGACACCTTCTCATCAAAGACCGCGACGGCGCAACAAGTCGCGAAATCGCTACAATTTTCCTCCCAAAGCCGCAGCAACAAAAAGGGTAGCGAAATCGCTACAGTTATCCAGGATAGGTCGCGACAGAGCAACATGTCGCGACAGAGCAACATGTCGCGAAATCGCGACGGATTTCCAAACGAGGGTCGCGACGGCGCAATATGTCGCGATATCGCGACAGAAACTAACCTTAGTCATTTTTGAGCTCATGGATGCGGGGATCGTTCCAGACCACTCCGAATCTCTTCATCTATCATAGGCATATCATTGTGCAGCTGAACACCTACCTCTTTCTCGGCACCCATCTTCGCAAGGAAGTCAGCTACCGTGTTCAGATTTCTACTCACATACACGGGGATGACATCATCTAACTCCCTCCATAACTCCTTGATTTGAGATATCAACATCCGCAGTCTCCAGGCTTTTAAAGAGAAATTCCGCAAGCAATCTAGAGCGCCGATCAGGACTTGAGAATCAGATTCAAGAATTATCCTCCGGTAACCACGCTAATGACCCAGGATAGACGCCGACTTAATGGCAAAGGCTTCGGCTTCATTGTTCGTGGCTCTGCCCAATCCCTGCAATTCCCGAGTAAAGAACCGCACTCGAGTGATCCCGACAAACAACACCAATTCCTGCGTTGCCCGGGTTGCCTTTTGCAGCCCCATCAGTATTGATCTTGATCCAGCCTACAGGGGGAGGTTTCCAGCATGCTCTGCCTTGCCTCTCATGACCCTCAACCCCCTCTTCAGGATGCCCAAGAGTAGCCTGATTCTCTTCATTGACAAAAGTAGCAACAGTTTTTGTGACTTTGCTCCAGATGACACGCCAAACGCCGTCAATCGAGGAGAAAGTGTTTCTAAAGATCCGGGCGTTTCTCTCCAACCAAACTTGCCACCAAATGAAGAGAAAGCCTAGCTGCCAGCCAGTTCGGAGAGCTATGGAATTGAACCCTGCCCCATTTCCATTTTTCCCAAATATTGGTACGGTTGAGAACACCATTAGCATGGAGTTTAAATTGAGAGAACCAGCGTTCCCAAATCTGATGAGTAAAAGGACACTCAAAAAACAAATGATCTGCGGTTTCCTCATGTTGGAGGCATAAAGCACATTGAGAGGGGCCATTGAAACCCCTACGTCTGAGATTGTCAAAGGTGAGAAGACCATTATGCATAAGTTGCCAAGCGAAGAAATTCACTTTCGGCCAACCCTTTGAATGCCAAATCCTTCTCCAATGCTGAACCGGAAAAGAGTGTGGGGGAGGCTCAGGGAGGATCTCTTCATATCCGGCCTTAAGCGAGTAGACCCCAAGGCTTCCATAGCCCCGGGCTAATTCATCTTCCTCATCCTTCCCCGTGAGGAACCTTTACGACAAGATTTTTTTTGCGGGATAGGCGCCAACTCCGGAGAGACGATGATTGGCCACCCCTCCCATCGCTTAAACTTTTTAAATGTATACCCCCCCAATTGACTGGTAAGAAGATAATTATCAATATGGATCCAACCACAGGCTTCTAAGGCGGTCATGATAGGTTGTAGCTCAGGGAACATAACAATAATGGGAGGATGTTGGTCCCAAGATTCAGTCCAGAAACGAGCCTTGTCTCCTTTTCCCACTTTCCAGAATAATTGATCTTTGATAATCCGGGACCCAATCTTGAGAGTCCGCCACACTAAGGAACCGAGAACCTTCCAAGGAAAGCGACCCACCTCATTGGGATGAACATGCCCCAAATATTTCTTGGAAAGAATTCTGCTGAAGAGGGAGGATGGTTGAGAAATCCACCTCCAATACAGTTTTCCAGCCAAAGCTATGTTATTAAGCATAGAACTTCTCAAGCCCGACCCTCCTTTGTCCTTAGGCTGGGTAACTTTGTCCCACCCAACCAAGGCCCATTTTTTCTTCCCTTTTGCGCCTTCCCATAAAAATCTTCTAGCCATTTTGTCCAGCTCTTTCCAGATGGTATGAGGGGCAGCCAGTATTGAGAATTTATAGATCGGCAAAGCATGAATAACCGACTTCAGGAAGGTTAATCTACCCCCGTAGCTTAGCCATTTATGGGCCCAATGATTCATTACTGTCTTTGATGCACTGCTAACGAGGTTCTTCCAAATGTCAATATTTAACTTTTTGAAATGAAGGGGAACGCCCGGGTAAACAATTGGAAGAGAAGTCCTTGTGAAGCCCGGGATCTCAATAACACGCTCCTGAAGCCGTTGGTCAAGATTGAAAAAGACCACTTTGGACTTCATGACATTTAGAACCTGATTTGAAGCCCTTAGGTAGAAATTCAAAGTATCTCTGATTCCTCTAGCTTCCCGAAGAGTGGCCGCACCAACCAGACCCGTATCATCCACAAATTGCAAGTGAGTCAGAGTTTCCTCCCCAACCTTGATACCAGAAAGCAGACCTTGTTGCCTTCTCCTCAAAAACAGTCTGCCCAAACCTTCAGCCAAGAGAAGGAAGAGATAGGGAGAACAAGGGTCTCCCTGGCGGAGACCACGGGAGGCGCCGAAAGGAAGCGAGGGAAGGCCCTTAATGAGAACAGAAAAAGAGGGAGAAGAAACACAACTCATAACCCAATCAATCCATTCCTGAGAAAAGCCAAAGGCAGCCATCATTTTCGACAAGAAGCACCACTCCACCCGGTCATAAGCCTTGGACATATCCGAGTTTAATGAACATTCCTTTGTTGCCCGAAGTTTGCATTGAATGGATGGCCTCCTGGGCCAAAACCACCCCATCCAAGATTTGTCTTCCCTCAACAAAGCCCCCCTGTTCAGGAGAAATGATGCTATGAAGAAGGGGTTTAAGCCTCTCAGCCATTATCTTAGTGATGATTTTGTAAATCACATTGCATAAAGCAATAGGCCTGAAATCAGAGATATGAGTCCCCGCTTCCCCTTTTGGAATTAAAGCAATGAAGGTGTGATTGATCGCCCTGAGCATTCTTCGATTGGATCTGGATTCCTCAGTAATGACCAGAACATCCTCCTCCAAGGTGTCCCAGAAAGCCTGAAAAAATTCAATAGGAAAGCCATCTGGACCAGGAGATTTTCCGAGTACTCATACCAAAGACCACATTTCTCGGTTCATCCCTTTCAATGGGTCTAAGCGGGGCTCGATTGTCCTCTTCGGAGATAATAGGAGGAATAACATTAAGAACTTCGTTACGAGCCTCAATATCTTGTTGCATACTTTCCTTAAAAAGTTTAGAAAAGTAATCGATAGCATGGGAATGCATGCCAGGAATAGTATCGAAGACATTTCCATGTTCATCTTTGAGAACTTCCATATTGTTCATCTGTCTCCTAGCACAAGCTGACCGATGAAAAAATTTGGTATTTCTGTCCCCCTCTAATAACCAAGTATTTCTAGCCCTCTGTTTCCAGTATAACTCCTCTTGGTTGTCAATGTCCTCAACCGCTTTACGCAGTTCATCATCTTCAGATTTGAGTTGCTCAGTAATTGATCCTTCCCTAAAAAGTTTACGAACCTCCTCCCATCTAGCCACCAAGGGGGCCCTTTGGGGACTGGAAATCCGACTTGTTTCCTTTCCTCCACTGTTTCAATTGAATTTTGACAAATTGAAGCTGTTTATGAAATTTGAACATTGTTGTCCCAAAAGGTGGACGGCCTTACGTCCACCATTGAGAAATTTTCTGTCGAAGGTCCTCCTTTTGTAACCAAAAATTCTCAAATTTAAAAGGCCTATGGTGCTGCCCTCTCGAAGTCCCTCCCTCAAGCAAAATGGGAAAATGATCCGAAATAGGGCCCTCCAAAATCTGGAACTTAAAAGTCCATTTAACAAAAGCCTCCTCCGAGACCAAAAAGCGATCTAACTTGACCTTCCTGCTATGTGGCTCCTTTCTCTTGTTTGTCCAAGTGAAAAAAACACTAGGGCCTTGAACGTCCACTAAATTAAAGGCCTGAACTTGGGCAATCAGAAGCCGATCCCCTGGATCCAAAACAGGGGAGCCACCTTCCTGGTCCCGAACAGATAATTTTGCATTAAAATCCCCTGCAATAATCCAGTCATAACACTCCCTGTATGCTCTCATGTTGTGAACAGCGTCCCATTGGAGCCTCTGGCCATCAAGATCTTGGGCCCCATAAAAGTTGGTTATAAGGACCAGCTCAGAATTGAAGTTATTTCTGAAGAGAGAAGTAAGTACACCCCTACAAGCTACATGTTCTAAAGCGGTCCAGACCAGAGGGTTCCAAAGGGTAACAATTCCACCTGAAGCTCCTTGGGCAGCCACGTCCATATACCCGGCTCCCCGCCAGATTTTAGTAGCAGTTTTACTCATAATATCTAAAGACATTTTGGTCTCTTGAAGAAGCAAAAAGTCTGTTTTACGGTTTTCTAAGAGTCTTTGAACAGCAGATTGATGGGTTCTCTTGTTTAAACCCCTAATATTCCAAGATTGAATAATCATTGAAAACCTTGAGAGCGGTAAGAATCAATGGTCCTCACCAATCCTCCATTGATTAGCTTATCTCCTTGCGCTATTAGTAGTTCCTTATTGGATTTTCTTCCCGCTCCTTGAGAGTTATTGTTTCTAGATCTCTTTTCCACATGGGAAATCCCTAAAGCAGGCCTTTCTCTGTTTTTATCTGCATTTCCCATGGTGACATCTTTTATAGCCGGTTGTGCTGGGGAGTGTATAACCAATGCCCCTGGATTCTCTGACTGCAGGTTCTCAACTGGCACAGTCACCTGTTCTACTATAGGAGTGAAGGAAGGAGAAACAAGAGGTGGAGTGTTGACATTCTCACCATTCCCAACCACTCCCTCCATAGATTGGTCCTCCAGATCCACTAATGACTTAAAAATTTCATACCGATTGTTTGGCTTGAGTTGTACCTGCTCCTTGCCATTTTTCTTTTTGTTTCTCTTTCGTTTCACCTGTTCAAAGCCATCCTGCTGAGCATCAGGACCTGGAGAATTGCTAGAGGGTTCATTGACCGGACTGGACTTACCCTCTCTAGGGCGGTTTGACATTCCACTCGGAGCCTCCGTTTTTGTGCTCACTACGTTTGGGCAGAACCTTGCCAAATGTCCATGCTTATGGCATACTCGGCACTTGAAAGGTAGGGCCTCATAGTCTAGCTGCTGGATCCAGGGTACTCCTGCAAGCTCAAGTTCCACCTCAGCTGGTAGAGGCTGACTAATGTCCATCTCTACACATATTCTAGCAAAGACAGCAGTATTGCCCTCTATGGTATCTTTGGAGACTCCCAAAAATCTGCCTAGGGAATTACCTATTAGTTCCAACACCTGCTCACCCCAAAACTCCATCGGGAGAGCGTACAGCCGGATCCAGACCGGGACAGCCGTGGGTTCGATGCGGGGGTCGAAACCCACTCTCCAGGGTTGGACAAATAACCCTGCTGGTCCGTGGTTTCTCTTTTCTGATTCAAATGCTCTGTTTCTATCTGCTAAAGAAGAGAAACTTATGATGAAATACCCATTGCTTATAGGCCATAGAGAGTACTCACCGTGTGGCTCCCAGTTCTGACGAACCCAGGTATGCAGAAAATTCAGTGTGGGCCGGATGCCCATGAATTTGCAGATCAAGTCGTGATTAGCTCGGTAGACGATTGTATCTTCGACCGGCATTGGTTCTATTACAATCTTAGGCCTGGAAGTAGATTGCGGGAGGCATCCATTAACGCGGTGAGCATTTGGGCCATTGGCAACATTCTTGAGTATCGATTGAAAAGCATTCCGCTGAGCTCCGTCCGTGGAAGGCGAGGGATTATCTTTCAACTTCTCGGCATATGAGGTCTTTCTCCCAGCGGGGAGAAACAGGAGGAGACCCCATCGGGCCCTCCGGGACCACTAAAGAACCTTCAGGCGAAAGCAGAAACAACCCCCCAAAGCCCTAGGCAAGATCTTCGGGCCAGAGTCCCTCGAGCAACACCAGACGCCGTCACAGAAAATTTCCCGCCAAAACGCCCAGCTCAATTGAGATGTTATAACTAGATGCCTACATCATTTTTTACAAAAAGTATGAATTTTTTATATTCATTTTTTCCATCTTAGTGTGCTTTTCCTTAGTAAGAATATCCCACCAATCATGAGCTTTCTTTTTAAAAGATAAAAAAGTTTGCAATTCCAAAAAATCTCACTAGAATATAGAGATCTAAACTTCATCCACCATTCTTGAGCATCAATGTCATCATTTTTAGTGAAAATTGGTAACTCCATGATCTCAATCCAAAAATATCCCCAAAACAGCTAGGGGTTTGAAAAGAAAAAAAAACTAAGGTTTTTCAAATATATATTTTTTAAAACTCTTCTAATCCTTGTTATTACCGGTAGAACAATTTAAATGCAATATAATTGACAAAAAAGAATGCAGTCATCTATTACGACTTTGCATTAATCCATTACCAAGCTTCTTCCCCAAAGTGTTCAACATTGTTGCACAGATTGTTGTTGCTGTTGCGAAGAAGCGGTTCACAAGCGTGGATGACTTCGATGGCAATGCGGTTCTTTTTGATGATGGCAACATAATACAGGAAAATTATTTTGCCGGTTAATAAGATATTGTAGCAGAAACTAAAATCACTTTTCTTTACTGGTAATCTTCAAATCACTTCTCTTTGCTGGTAATCTTGTCAATAATCTTTTCCCTTGAAAATCTTCTCTTGCTGATAATATTCTCTTCAGTCTTCACGTCCTCTTGTTGCCTTGGGGAGATTCTTAAATTTTTTTTTTTGTTATGAATGTTAAGTATAAGGAAAATTGTTGAATTTTATGAATATTGTGTTAAAATTTTTAAAACTTTTCCCATATGGTCAAGCATCCTGTTGGACTCTGTAAAGCTGAATAAGACTTTGAAAAGACTACATTTCAATGTGCATAAGTTTGCCAGAATTTCAAAATTGTGGGGAGTGTCTTTTTATGGTGGAAGTGGTAAAACAGCTAAATGATTGTTCTGTGGTGGTTGAGAACTACTTGAATGGGTTGTAGAAAGAGCTGCTAAAGGGCCGAGTGTAAGTCAAAGATTTTGCATTCTATGGTAGTACAGAAGAAAGGGATTTGCTGAATATCATCTCGAGATCTATTGACATGTAGTTTTTTCGAAGTCTTGTACTGCATTCTCGAGTCCCACAGGGTGTTTGGCTACTAATAATGGGGATGATTTAGTCATTTTCAAACTTAAAACACAAACATAAGCAATATGCATTTATTTGCTAAATAAGTAGGCCATGTTGTTATCGGTTTGAGATGTAGATAATCTATTCCTTCTGTGGTGCTCTTAAGTGTATTATTTTCAATCATTTAGTGTATTAGTGTGGTATTTAAAAATTTTAATTCTTAGCACAGGAAAACTTTTGTGCTTGAGCTTTAGAGCATAATGCATATTGTCTTGTTATTTTAAAACCAGTGTTGTATATGTGGTAATATAAATATTCATATTAATTTTGCAATTTATATTCCAAACACTCTTTAATTTGAATTACCTGGAATATGGATCACCAATTATTGTAGTACTATTGGATTTGTGCATATTTTTTCTGAAAATTTTACTGATTTTTATAATCTTTAAAATCTTTTATTGTGCAATCACATCTTATATTTTGAGTCTTTTTCTGAAGGACTTGTAGTTGAGTAGGTGTTAAAAGAAAAACCTTTTCCTTGGTTGACTTTTTGAGTGAAATAACTGCTTTTCCATAGTCTAGCATTCTGTTAGACTCTAAAGCTGTGTAAATGGCTACATTTTAATCTGAGTAAGGTTGCCAGAATTTCAAAATTGTGGGGAGTGTTTTCATGGTGGAAGTAGTGAAACTGCTCCAGCAAAAGATTAGACTCTGGAAAGCTGTGTAAGACTTTGAAAAGACTACATTTCAATCTGAATAAGGTTGCCAGACTGTTTTCATGGTACGACTGTTTAAGCAAAAGATCTACGTGAGAAAGATGGTCGTCTTGTAATGGATGACATGAGATGCAGAAGTTGAATAAGGTTGCCAGACTGTTTTCATGGTACGACTGTTTAAGCAAAAGATCTACGTGAGAAAGATGGTCGTCTTGTAATGGATGACATGAGATGCAGAAGTCCAAAAATGGCTTGCAGAACTTACAGAAAGAGCTGCTAAAGTTCTTCAATGGACTCTTGTGATTGCAACATCTTTACAAAAAAAAAAAAATATAAGCAACATTGGATGAGAGTTATTGAAAATATTTATAAAGAGTATCTAATGCTTTGAAAAATGAACTTTAATGTCATTCAATATTCATTTATTGGTTAAGTGCCATGTTTATATTGAGTTGTATAAATGTAATTTGTTGAGAATTTATTTGCAACGAGTTTACACAAATTTTTGTTGAGAATTTATTTTCAACGAGTTTACACAAATTTTTATGAGGGGTCTTGGTCTCCTCACACTGAGTGTGAGTGAGATTTGAATCTGGGGCCTCTCACAAAGTATAAATGCTATTTTCACTGTTTTTTCAAGAATATTTTTTTTTGACGAGGCTACACAAGTTTTTATGAGGGGTTTTTTATGAGGGGTTCTGGTTCTCTCATACTAAGTGGGATTGGAACCTTGGACCTTTCAAACAGAAGCCAAAGTCCTTACCATTATAGTGAGGTTATCTAATTCTTTGAAAAATGAACTTTAATGTCATTCAATATTCATTTATTGGTTAAGTGCCATGTTTATACTGAGTTGTATAAATGTAATTTGTTGAGAATTTATTTTTCAACGAGTTTACACAAATTTTTATGAGGGTCTTGGTCTCCTTATACTGAGTATGAGTGAGATTTGAACCTGGGACCTCTCACAAATTATAAATGCTATTTTCTCTGTTTTGTCAAGAATATTTTTTTTGACGAGGCTACACAAGGATTTATGAGGGGTTCTGGTTCTCTCATACTAAGTGGGATTTGAACCTTGGACCTCTCAAAGAGAAGCCAAAGTTCTTATTATTATAGTGAGGAATAGTGAGGTTGCAGCTATGAGAATTACATATTAATTTTAAAATAATTAATACATTGCTCTAGAAGATAGAGGTTTTCAATCACTGTGAGTTGCATATTATTTTTGTAAATATATTTAGTACATTAAAAAAATATTAATTTATGAAGTATTATTACTGTTATTTATTTTTTTTTTAACAAGTTTACACAGTTTTTTATGAGGGGTCTTGATTGTCTCATTCTATGTGGAATTTAACCGTGGACCTCTCAAAGAGAAGTCAAAGCCCTTATCACTACAGTGAGCTTGCAACTATGAAAATTATATATTAATTCTAAAATAATTAATACATTTGTTTAAAAAATGCATATTATTATTTTTAAATATATGTAGTGCATTAATAAATTATTAATTTTTAAAATATTATTGTGCAATCTTAGTGGTTCAAAGGGTGGACTTAGAATACTACAAAATGTTTGGGGTCTGTATACCATATTTTTGTAATTTAATATTTTTGGATAATTATATATTTGGATATGGCTGTGTGAGCTTGTTTTTGTAAAAATTTGTTATTTACAGGTTAATATTATGTTTATTTATATTTATTTTAATTTTAATATTTGTATTCTATAAACTCTTAAATTTGAGTTGCATGGAAAATGGATCATCATCTTCCAATGGCCACACTAGTTTTGCCGGGGGTTTCATCTTAAAAAATTAGAATCTTTAATTTGAGCATACATGTAGTGTATATACGTGTCGGAGCATTTTTTTACTTCCGGGGTCGCATCTTAAATTTGTTTTTTATAATCTTTAATTGAGCATTTACATATGTATGTAAAGTATGTGGTTGAGCATATTTTTACTTTATCTACATCTAGAGTAGATTGTAAACCCCATCTTAAATTTGTTTTTTATAATATTTAACTGAGCATTTATATATGTATGTAAAGTATGTGGTTGAGCATATTTTTACTTTATCTACATCTAGAGTAGATTGTGGTGATGTTTTTATAAATTGAACAAGTTTTTAAATGATCATTTAAAGTAAATAAATGGCTCTTTCATCTGATAGATGATAGTACTTTGTTTTAGAGCTTATAAATAAATTTAATTTTTATTGTTATGGTTATACGTAAATATATACATCATCTCGTTTTTTATAAAATGTTTGAATTCTTGATTTTCATTATTAATTATTTTATTTTATTTTTTATTTTTTTGGAAAAGCAAATATTTTTAAATTCAACATCTTATTTGACTTTTTATTTTTAGGCAAAACTTCATATTACTAAAACTCACCCTTATTGTCTATTTCTTTCATCTTAGTAGAATAGGAACATGATCATTTAAAAAAAAAATTAAGGGGATGTACATGGCTCTCACTTTTATAGATGACGGTACTTTTCTTTAGAGAAAAAAAGTAAGGGGATGTATGTGGCTCTCACCTTCGATGGATGACACTACTTTTCTTTAGAGCTTTAGACTTGACAAACAGATTCAATTTTCATATTAATTCAGATTTTATGGCTATAGCTAAATACCTACATCTTGTTTGTTATAAAATTTTTGAATTCTTGATTTTTTTTTTTTTGGATTTCAATTTTCTTTGTGAATGCAAATATTTCTAAATTCAAGATGCTATTTGACATTTTTTTAAGGTAAAACTTCATAGTACTAAAACACCACCTCTGTTTATTTCCTTCATCTTAGTAGAGTAATATTTCAAAACTTTTAGTGAAATTGAAATATACCAACTAAAATTTGTAGAAAGTAACAACGAAACTGAAACTGAAATTTTTCTGTTTTTTTTTTAAAACCCTAACTTCAAAACCCTAGTTACAGAAAACTGAAATAAACACAGCAAAATGGCAGTAAAGTAATTCTGATTTTATTGCCAAACCTCAACAACAAACAACCCAGAATGAATACAAACAAGTGCACCTGATTCCAGCTGATTACAATTCAGAAAATGGCCCAAAGGGCTATTTACTTGGCTGCAGAAAGGGCCAAATGACAAGATCTCCACACAGAAAATTTCCAGAATTTATTTCAAACCCTCAAGGGCTGGATCTAGCTCCCAAGAGCCCAATTACACCTCCAATTCACAGAAAATGCCTTCCCTAGGCTGGGCGATCCACCTAGAGGGAATAAAACCCTCAAAAATAGCAAAACAAACTCCCTCAAACTGGACGTCCCACTTGGAGAGACTTCTCCACCTTCAGCACAACAAAAATTCCACTTCTATGGCCTTCTAATACCTGATTTCTCCTTTTATACGAATTTCACACAATTTGCAGCACAAGTACAAACCCTAGATGGATTTGTCAACAAGCAAGGTATTCAAGCTAGCTGGCCTAGCTCCTCCAATGGCAGATCCACCAGAAACCCTAATCTCCAAGAGATATATCCAACAATCTCAAAGAGCCAAAGAATATTGCCTCAGCAACGATTCTCCCAAGTCCAAATCAATTTCCAAATCAACCCCCCGACAAATGAAACCCTTATCCTCCTTTTATAAACAAACCACAAGGGAAGAATAGATCTTAACCCTTAGATTTGAGATAATCCAACGGCTGGGATATAATCTTGCATTGAGGTCACTTAAACATATTACAAATTCGTCACTCCACATAAAGGCATAAATTAATACCTTTTTCTAACCCAAAACTCACTCCAAACACTTAAATAACTTTCCTAACCCATATACTAACATTTGAACTTGCCAAAACACATTTATTAACCCTTATAACCCTCATTTTAACCCCAAAATATGACAAAATACCCTCAATGACGACCCAACACACTCAAAACACAAAAAAACCATATTTACAATGCAAAAATTATTTTGGGACATTACAAGTCCGCCCCTCCTGAATTGCTTGTCCTCAAGCAATTCATCAAAGCTGGATGCTTGAGAATTTCAGGACCTTCCCAAGTAGCATCATCTTCAGGCAAGTCTTTCCATTTAATCAGATATTCGTTAAGGATTTTGTTCCTTAACTTCTTCTCTCTCATCCCAAGTATATGTTCAGGAATCAGCTCCAATTTCCCTTCTTCATCAAGAGGTGGCAAAATCTGAGATGGCACAACATGCTGTCCCAAAGCCTTCTTCAAACATGATACATGGAATACATTGTGTATTCTGCTGTTAGGAGGTAGTTCCAGCTTATATGCTACTTCTCCAACTCTCCTAGTTACCTTGTATGGTCCATAAAAACGTGGCCGCAATTTTTCTGCACCACTTTTCTTCATTGTAGACTGTTTATAGGGCTGTAAACGCAAGTAAACCATGTCCCCCACTTCAAAACTGCGTTCAGTCCTGTTCTGATCAGCATACTTTTTCTGCTGATTTTGAGCCTGCTGCAGATTTTCTTTCAGAATTTTTAGAATATCTTGATGCTGCTGAATAAAATCTGAAGCTGTAGGTACCTTGCTGTCTTCCAAAAGCAAATCAGAAAATTTTGGAGGCTCATACCCATATAGTGCCATAAATGGAGACATTTTGATGGACATATGGTATGAAGTGTTGTAGCAGTACTCACCAATGCTCAACCACTTAATCCAAGCCTGCTGCTGTCCAGAAACATAGTTTCGCAAGTAGCCTTCAATCCACTTGTTTACAATTTCAGTTTGACCATCAGTTTGGGGATGGTAACTAGTGCTTGGGGTAAGTTCTGTTCCACACAATTTGAACAATTCCTGCCAAAATAAGCTCATAAACTTGCTGTCCCTGTCATGTACAATGGTTTTTGGCAAACCATGAAGTCTGAAAATTCCCTTGAAAAATAAATCAGCAAGTTGCACTGCTGTAATTGTTACTGTTACAGCAAAGAAATGGGCATATTTAGTCAATCTGTCTACTACAACAAAGATAGAGTCTTTACCTTGAACTTTTGGCAATCCAGTGATGAAGTCCATGGAAATGCCTTCCCATTTCTGATTTGGAATAGGCAAAGGCTGTAACAAACCAGCAGGATGGGTATTTTCATGCTTGTTTTGTTGACATGTAGTACATTCCCTAACATGCCTCAAAACATCATCCTTCAAGCCCTTCCAAGAAAATCTCTCCTTTACTAACCTGTAGGACTTATAGAAACCAGGATGACCTGCCAAAGGTGCATCATGCAATGCTGCTAACAATTTTTCTTTCACCTTGGAATTCTGCACAAGAAAAATTCTGTTTTTGTACAAAATCAGCCCATCTCTGATTTTGTATCTTTCATCTACAATCTGCCCATCCAACAACTCTGAAGCAAAACTGTCTTTTGCATATTCTGCCATGATTTGTACCTTCCAATCTGCATTTACAGCAGTTACAGCATGAAAAGAAGGGTTTCTAGAAAGTGCATCCGCTGCTGTATTTGCCTTACCCTTCACAAACTGAATTTCAAAATCATATGATTGCAATTTAGTGACCCATTTTTGCTGCCTGTCACTTAATTCACGCTGTCCCAGAAAGTGTCTAAGACTGTTATGATCAGTCTTAACTATAAATCTGCTGCAAACAAGGTACTGTCTAAACTTAGACAATGCATGCATGACTGCAAGCATTTCCTGCTCATAGATAGAAAATAATTTTTCAGCAGGACTAAGTTTTCTGCTTTCAAATGCAATTGGTCTACCTTTCTGCACTAAAACAACACCAATCCCAAACCCAGATGCATCACACTCAACCACAAATGGCTGAGAGAAATCAGGAATTGCCAAAATTGGGCAAGTCATCATGACTGATTTCAAATTCTGAAATGCTTCATTGGCTGTCTCATCCCACTTAAATGCTCCTTTCTTGGTCAAATCTGTTAAAGGGGCTGTTAGCTTGGAGAACCCTTTAATAAACCTCCTGTAATAGCTGCATAGGCCCAAAAATCCCCTTAATTCAGTCAAAGTAGAGGGTGTAGGCCAATTTTTAATGGCAGAAATTTTCTGCTCATCAACCTGTACTCCTTTTGCACTAATAACATGACCAAGATACAAAATTTCAGAAAGTCCAAACTCACACTTGGACATTTTTGCAAAAAGCTTCTGCTGTTCCAAAATCAGCAAGACTGCATCTAAATGCTGCAAATGTAACTCCCAAGTACTGTTGTAGACCAGTATGTCATCAAAGAAAACAAGCACAAATTTTCTAAGATGCTCTCTAAAAACATGGTTCATGGCTGATTGGAATGTAGCAGGTGCATTAGTTAGGCCAAAAGGCATAACTAAGAACTCAAAGTGTCCAAAATGGCATCTAAAAGCTGTTTTATGCACATCCTCATCTCTAACTTTGATTTGATGATAACCTGATCTCAAATCAATCTTGGAAAAGTAAACAGCTCCATGCAATTCATCAATTAGCTCATCTACTCTAGGAATTGGGTATCTATTTTTGATTGTCTTCTTGTTTAGAACCCTATAGTCCACACACATCCTCAAAGTTCCATCCTTTTTCTTAACTAACACAACAGAAGAGGCAAAAGGGCTAGAACTAGGTCTAATATGGCCCAACACCAGCAATTCCTTGATGGTTTTCTCTATTTCATCTTTAAAAGCCTTGGGATGCCTATAGGGAGTAATCATCACAGGTTTAGTACCAAGTTCCAATTCTATGATGTGCTCAAAACCCCTATCAGGTGGTAATCCCTTAGGCAAATCACCAAACACAGCACCATGTTTATCTAATACAGCTTGTATTTGAGGATGAAACTTCACACTAGCTTGTGTAGATGGATTTGGCATACCTTTTAGCATGAAGAGAGTGGCTCCCCATTCAATATCCCTTTTTCTAAGGATCTTTTCCATTCTGTTAGATGAAACTTGTTGTGGGTAAAAGTCTTTCATCCCCCTCAAGGTCACAATTTGGCCATCCTTCTTAAATTTCAGCACCAAAGTTTTGTAGTTGATGTAGCATCCTCCCAAAGAATGCCACCATTGCACTCCCAAAACAGCGTGGGGATTGCCTCCCATAGGAAAAACATAAAAGTCCTCAACTATTTTATGTTTTCCAAACTTAATCTCAACTTGCCTACACACCTGATTACAAGTAGTAATGCGCCCACTTGCTTCTTTTACACCAAAACCAGCAAAACTCTCAACTGTTAAATTCTTTTCAGTCACAAAAGATGCATCAATGAAGTTGTGAGAAGCTCCTCCATCAATCAACACAACTACATCACTATCACCAATTTTTCCAGCCACTTTAAGAGTAGTGAATTTTGTCTCACCAAAAATAGTAGCCAAAACAACTTCATCTTCATCCACCGCTTGAGTTGGAGGCTCACCCATTTCCATCTCGGCATATTCAGCATCTTCAAATTCATTTTCAGATTGCTCACCATCATCTTTTCTTCCTATTTCATCATCATTAGGCACATAAAATTCTACAAGATAATTCTGCCCCTTACCTTGACATTGATGGCCAGGTCCCCATGGTTTATGGCATGAAAAACATAAACCCTTGCGCTGTAACTCCTTTCTTGCTGCTTCATCAAGCCTAGGCCTTTGCTGATTTTGATTTTTAGGTGGCTGATATGACCTATTCTGCTGTTGGTTTGACCTATTCCAAGGCTGTCCACCTTGTTGGAATGGTCTAGAAGTCCCAAATTTGGACTGCTGTCCAAATTTATTCGGCTGTTCAAATTTAGTAGGCTGCCCCCACTTGGATCTGCTGCTCCCTCGTGATGATTCCAAGTCCATAGCCCTACTAACAACTTCATCTAGGGTTTGGGGCTTAAATGCTTTCACCCAACCCCTAATAGGATCCAATAATCCCTTCACAAAGAAGTGGATTATTCTATCTTCAGGTACATCAGGAACCATAACTGAAATTTTCTGAAATTCTTCCACATAACTTGCCACATTTGTTCTTTGTCTAATGGAGGTCAACTCATCAAAATAATCATTTTCATCAAGCCTTTCAAATCTGTCCAAAAGTCTATTAGTGAAAACTTCAAAAGAGTCAATTTTTCCATGATCCCTAGTGACCAATCCATGATGCCACCAATCATGGGCAACACCATCAAAATGTAATGCAACAAACTGTATAGCATCCCTCTCAACCATAGGTCTGAGGGCAAGATAAGATTGAACCTTTTGCAACCAACCCCTAGCAGTCATTCTTTCACTACCATCAAAAAGAGGGAGTTCAACCTTACCAATTTTGTGATCCAAATCATTCTTCTTTCCACCGTAAAACCTGCCTTTTGGTTCCTTTCCTTTGTACCTCATGAAACCCTCAAAACCCACTGTTTCCTGAAAATCTTCCGGCATAGTACGAAATTCAGTCCACAATGCGTGCATCTCATTTGCCTCCATTTCTGCCACAACCTCAACTTCTTGGGGCTGAACGAACATGGGAGTAGAAGGCTGCCAAATCCTTGTACTGCGGGGTCTAGTAATGTTGCGAGGGTTTCCTCCCTGAATGGAAGATTCCCCTTGATTCGCACCACTAGTTCCAGCATTATTGGGTTGCCCCTGATTTGCTGGTATTTTGGCTTGCCCTAGCTGCGCAATAACTTGAGTAATGATGCCCGACATGCTAGATTGTAGTCCAGCCACAACGCTGGTCTTTATCATTCTAGCCATCCGTTCCTCCATTTCATCAGCTTCTTTTTCTGCAACAGATTTCTCAGGTCTTCTCCCCTCAGATCCGGATCCCGTCATATTTTCTTCTTCTAATCTACTCTGACTCCTGGTTTGCACCACCATCAACTACACAGGCTGGCAGGAAACCTGCTCTGATACCACTGAAATATACCAACTAAAATTTGTAGAAAGTAACAACGAAACTGAAACTGAAATTTTTCTGTTTTTTTTTTAAACCCTAACTTCAAAACCCTAGTTACAGAAAACTGAAATAAACACAGCAAAATGGCAGTAAAGTAATTCTGATTTTATTGCCAAACCTCAACAACAAACAACCCAGAATGAATACAAACAAGTGCACCTGATTCCAGCTGATTACAATTCAGAAAATGGCCCAAAGGGCTATTTACTTGGCTGCAGAAAGGGCCAAATGACAAGATCTCCACACAGAAAATTTCCAAAATTTATTTCAAACCCTCAAGGGCTGGATCTAGTTCCCAAGAGCCCAATTACACCTCCAATTCACAGAAAATGCCTTCCCTAGGCTGGGCGATCCACCTAGAGGGAATAAAACCCTCAAAAATAGCAAAACAAACTCCCTCAAACTGGACGTCCCACTTGGAGAGACTTCTCCACCTTCAGCACAACAAAAATTCCACTTCTATGGCCTTCTAATACCTGATTTCTCCTTTTATACGAATTTCACACAATTTGCAACACAAGTACAAACCCTAGATGGATTTGTCAACAAGCAAGGTATTCAAGCTAGCTGGCCTAGCTCCTCCAATGGCAGATCCACCAGAAACCCTAATCTCCAAGAGATATATCCAGCAATCTCAAAGAGCCAAAGAATATTGCCTCAGCAACGATTCTCCCAAGTCCAAATCAATTTCCAAATCAACCCCCGACAAATGAAACCCTTATCCTCCTTTTATAAACAAACCATAAGGGAAGAATAGATCTTAACCCTTAGATTTGAGATAATCCAACGGCTGGGATATAATCTTGCATTGAGGTCACTTAAACATATTACAAATTCGTCACTCCACATAAAGGCATAAATTAATACCTTTTTCTAACCCAAAACTCACTCCAAACACTTAAATAACTTTCCTAACCCATATACTAACATTTGAACTTGCCAAAACACATTTATTAACCCTTATAACCCTCATTTTAACCCCAAAATATGACAAAATACCCTCAATGACGACCCAACACACTCAAAACACAAAAAAACCATATTTACAATGCAAAAATTATTTTGGGACATTACAAAAATGCTAGATTCTTTCTTAAGGCATAAATGCAACCACATCAATTGTAATAAATAGTTATATAAAGAATACATTAATGTTATAAAATAAAACAAATATTATCAATGGAAAACATTAGAGTAAATCTTAATATTTATTTGATTCAGACAACATGCTTTAGCTAAACTTCCTCAATTAAAACCCTTTTATTTGTTAGCCTATTTGCACATTTGTCTCAATTAAAACCTTTTTATTTGTTAGCCAATTTGCACATTTGTCTCTTTCTTTTATCGTACGAGTAAACTTGATATTTTCAAACTTTGTAACAAGTTTTTGCATTTCCACAACTATCTCTTGTATGTTTTATGGAATCTTTGCTATTTTCCAAATTGTATTTATTACTATTAGTGAATCACCTTCCATTTATACTTTTTTTCATTTCAATTGCTTGCATATTTTTAACCCTTTCAAAGTTGTTCCAACTTTAACTTCATTATTTGTTTTAAATCCACTATTGAAAACCTAATGATGCAAAATATTTCCCCTATTATTTTTAATTATTCTTTATGTTGGTCTTGAATTTCTTTTAGATGCTCAATCAAATTCAAATTGAACAACTTCATTTTTGGTGGTTTTCACTTTATATTCTGTGTCTTTTTTTTTTTTGATAAGTAACAGTTTATATACAAAGGGGTTTTTTAAAAGGGACCCAAAACCTTATTACAATATATGCCTGAGCATTACATTGCCAAAAAACCTGTCACACTAGACCAAGGGTGGACAACCATAACAAAAACTGGGATCCCAGACAACCCACCATAGTCCCCTGTTTTGAAGACAAGGCAGAACCCCGCAAAGACCAGGGGTGGACACCCATAGCAAACCTAGGGAAACGGAAACCCTGACATCCAACAAAAATAAAACTGTCTTCGGGATAAGACGAAACCCCACACAGAAACAACAAAAAAATTAGAAACAACAATCACGCCTGGAAACCTGTTAGAAAACCTGGACCACCAAAACAACCCTGGGATAGGGGACCCCACTAGAATGGGAGTAGCATCTACTTCTCATTCCTATCGAAACCAGCTCCAAGCCTACGACGAAGCTCTTTGAACATGCGCATCGAGGTTGAAGCTGCATTGGCTATCGAGATCAGAGAATTTATCGTGTCTAGGAGAATTATGATCAGGAAGACCCCCAATTCGCCCCTTGAGTCTGAGCTGATGTCTGTGGTGCCCTTGAAATCCACCCTCGCCTTCTTGAGCCTACTTGAGGATCTGCTACGATCAAGAACACCGGGGTCGCCAGGTGATGCAGGAGCATCCAGTGGTGTAAGAGTGATCTTACATCACCCGAAAAAAATTGTAATTGTTTAATTTTATAAAACTAGTAAAACTAGTAAAACTTGCAGGACATTTTTGAAGGTCTTAGAGGTCGAATTTGAGGATTTTTGGCTAGATGTAAATTATGGCTCACCTCGCTTAGCTCGTTTCATGTCGTTTTCAAAAACATGCTGTAATAGTCAATCGGGTCAACGAGCACGAAGTTATGACCTCGACAAGTTGCCCCCAAAATTCAAATTTGAATTTTGATGGTTTTAGGTGGGAAAAAGGGAAAACAGGGTATTTGAGGGAATTTTCGAAATTGTAAAGGGGTTCTTTCTCTTGTATCCTTATTTTTCACATGAAAGTAATGAAAGGTTTGATTCTCTAACTTGTTCAAAGGAAAAACACCTGTGTATCATTTGTTTGGTGTTGCTTGTGTAATGTGATCTTCACCACCAGGGGTCAACACCCTTGGGGTCGAGCTGTCGTCGGGAGAGTAGGGCCACCTGAGGCACTGCAGCCACCATGGGCCTGGGCCGACGCTCGTCGCTTCGAGGTGGGCCTGCACTTCTTGGGAGGGGGAGAATTATCGAGGTTGCTAAGGCTGTCCTTCTGCACCTTAGACTCAGGATTAGATGAGGCTAGAGACTCGGGAGGGGGATTAGCAGAGAGGGGAGGGATATGCTGGAGAGGGGGATGGTTAGTGAGAGCATGGCGGTAGAGGAAAACCATGAGGCCTTGGTGGGTGGGGCGGGTATAGGATTTCTAGGCTTTCTCAACAACAATGGCGAGGGAGTAGAGAAGGTATCGAGGAGTGCATAGGAGGGTGGCATCGCGAATATGGTTGACGAAGTTGAGGTGGAAGTTGCATAGCTTCTGGTTAGGGTCATCCCAGGTCACAAATTGCATTATGGGCACGATGGCCTCATCATAGGGTTTGGGCAGCTACGATCTGAAGAGGGAGGTCTTGTCCTAGTCGTTCTTTGAGAAGTGGATGAGCTCCTCCTCCCAGTTGTGCCTGTCGCGCTAGATATACTTCCCCTTTTCCTCGTGGTGAAGCCCCGTAACTTCGAACAAGAATTCTTTGGTAACCTTGAAATGGACACCTTTCACGACCACCTCGCTATTATTCCATGTGTCGAGGAAGGCCTGGGTGATCTTCTCATCTGGACCAGCAAATTTGCAGAGAAAAGGGGTAAGGGACTTGGCGTCCATGAAGACCTAGCCAAAACTACTCAAGGAGAGGGTGGAAGGCTCGACACAAATGACTTTGGACATGGTGAGAGCAGAGGCAGGTAGCAGCGAGAAGCAGTGGAGGGGACCAGAGCCGACTAGAGAGCACGAACGCAAGTAGCCGTCGGGGGAAAAGAGAGGGGAAAATGAGACGAAGGTGCTCGGGGAGGAAAAAATGGGCAAGGAGGAAGTTGAAGGGCCATAGGGCAACCACATGTGTCGGGACTCTGCGTCGAGGGAGATGATTGACACGTTGGAAAGGTGGTGGAGATGGGGAGAAAGGTGGTGGACACGACAAATAATGGGAGAAAGCCAACGAGAAACAGGAGCCTTGGGACGCGAATGATGAGGAGGCATGACGGGAGTGGGCTAGGTGGACGGCTTACATGGGGCAAACACCTTGTCAGAAAGAGGCACAGATAAGATGAGGATGCCCTGACAGGCGGGCTGAGGTGGTGTGGGGCCAAACATGGCACTGATGACGAGGCCTGCATGGATGCAGAGAGACCTACTTGAATCCGCCCTGGTGGTGAGGTGTCCACTGCGGATTAGGCAATAAAAAATGATGACCTTTGGAGGCTTTGGGCAGAGGTCAATGACCCTCAAAAAATCAGTGGGGCCTGGGGCTCCAAGTCAACGGGGCCCTGAGATCAAACATGCTAGTCTTATATGCTGGTATTGTGGTTCGAAGGCTAGTCTTGGGATGCTGCATCCAGTAGGCCATTGGGAAAGCCATCTCACCAGATAGGGAGACCTGCCGACGAGGCTACTGTGTTGGCCATGAAGTCTGCTAGCTTGTTCCCTTCATGGTAGACGTGGCATGCAGAGAAGTGGGGGAGCTCCAAGAGGATGACTCGGGCTTCCTGAATGATGTTGGCTATGCACCACGATAGATCCCCTTGCTTGGTCACGACATTGATAATGTTTAGGGAGTCGCCCTTGATGATCACTCTGGTGGGGGAATCCCGAAGAATGATCAACCCGCGGAGGAGCACCGAAGCTTCCATGAAGTTGTTGGTTTGAACACCCAGGAACTCCACGTAGGCAAGAATAAAATGTCCTAAGTGGTCATGTATGACCCTGCCAGCACCCGAGGGGTTGGGATTGCCTTTGGATGCTCCATCGAAGTTCAGCTTAACCCACTCGAGAGGGGGAACCGACCATCTAGTAGAGGCTCTAGGAGAGGGGGAGGGATGGGGGCAAGGGGGGAGTGTCTGCACTTCAAGGGAGGAGGGTTAAATCACTCGCCTTCCATGAAGGGCAGGTCGGGGGAAGGATGCGGGAGTTCTCTGATGCAAAGGTGATCACTTTGACTGCCACCACCCGGGGGTCCCGGGACGGGGATGAGAAAGCTCTACTATTGCGCGCAAGCTAGAGTTGCCAGAGCAGGTGGGGTAGGCAGAAGGTCCAGAGGGATCAGAGGGTGGGATGGGAAAAGGGATTGGGCCATTGGATGAAGATGTCGGGGATGGAGCCAAGAGGGGCCCATTGGATAGAGAATTGGATGAGGTCTCCTAGAGCCTCAGAGGAGAAGGGGCACTTGAAGAAAATATGGGTTGTCGACTCCCAATTGGTGCAACACAAGTAACATCTATTTAGGATTAGGAATCCCCTCTTGGCCAGATTTTCAATGGTGAGGATCTTGTTTTGGATGGTCGTCCAGATGAAGAATCTAATCTTGGGGATCAACTTCTTAGCCCACACCTGCTTGAATGGGAAATGGGCCTCGTGGGGGTCCCTTTGGAGGGCATGGGCAAAATTTAAGGAGAAGGAGCCGTTGTTGGTGTCATGCCAAACACACTTGTCCTCACTCTCAATTGAAGGGATGATGGCAGTGTCAAGAAGGGTTGAGAGGCTGTCGACCTAGCTAGGAAACCGTGGAACTTCGATGGGTCCCTAGTCTGCTCTGACCTTACCCCTGATGATGTAATCTGCCACCTTGGTTCCTTTGGAGGCCTCCAGGTGCGGCCTCAACACTAGGAGGTCGACGTCTTATCTCAGGGATCCGTCCTGGAGCCACCTGTCATCCCAGAAGCCGATCCTGGTCCCATCACCAAGAATCCACCTAGTTCCTTTTTGGATGAGGTCCTTTGTGTGGATAAGGGATTTCCATAAGGCAGACCCATCCCGAGGTTGATGGTCGCTGAGGATGAGGTGCTGCTGGAGGTATTTTCTACTAACAATGCTAACCCACTTGGTCGAAAAGTTGGTGAAAACCTTCTAGGCATGCTTGGCCAAGAGGGCTTTATTCATCAGGGAAATCTGATGGAGGCCAATCCCACCTTCATTGTTGGGCTGACATACCAGGGGCCAAGAGACCAGCGAAATCCTCTTCCTCTCTTCACTTCTAGACCACAAGAAGCGCTTCTAGATTTGCTCTATGTGGGCACTAATCGAGGTCAGGATTTTAAAAACAGACATGAAGTACACCGGGATACTTTGGAGACAGGCGGACGTGAGGGTGGCTTTGCCCACCTAGGAGAGAAGATGCCCTTTCCATGAAGCCAACTTCTTCTGGATTCTTTCGACCAGGTTTCTCCACAGAGCCTTGGAGGGGAAGCCTACGAATAGGGGAAGCCCAAGTTGGTGGTGGGGAGGGTGTCCGAGGAGCATCCCAAGATCCAAGATATATTAGCCTGCCTGGCCGGGGGAGTGTGGATGAAGTAAATTCTGCTCTTTCGAAGGTTGATTTTTTTCTCGACTGCCTCCTCGTACAGGTGTAGAATATGCTTGATGACTTTAGCTTGAGCCACCAAAGTGGCGGTAGCTAAGATGGTATCATCCACAAACTGCTGGTGGGATACCGGGGCCAATCCTGTCGTCGGTGTGATGCTAGAGATGAGCCCGCTTATGGTTGCACTCGAGATGGAACGACCCAGGGTCTGCCAGAATGATGAAGAGGATGCGGGATAGAGGATCGCCCTATCGGAGCTCTCTGGCGCTGGGAAAGAAGCCAACCAGGGATCCATTGACCAAAATCGAGAACCACGGGGATGACACACACCGCTTTATGAGATCAACCCAGGAGGGGTGGAAGCCGAATTTGAGGAGGACCTTGGCAAGGAACTCCCAGCTAACCTTGTCGAAGGTTTTGTTTGTCTAGCTTGAGGAGAAACGCTGGTTTTTTTTCCAGGGAAGCTGAGTGGAGGACATCCTGGACGATGACGATACCGTCTATGATCATTCTTCCTTTGACAGAGCTCCCCTGACAGGGGGCAATGATAAGGGGGAGGATTTCTTTGAGTCTGTTTGCCAGAGCCTTGGTGAGGATTTTGTAGAGGACATTGCATAGGCTAATGGGGCGAAAGTCTGATAGGGATTTGGCCACTGGAGTTTTTGGGATCAGGGTGATGAAAGTGGAATTGATGCCTCTAGGGATGGATCTAGAAAATTGGAGATCACGAACTGCAACACACACCTCTTGGCCTACCAGGTCCCAGAAGGTCTGGAAGAAGCAGGGAGGGAAGCCATCCAGGCCTGGGGCAGCGTCTGGTTTCATGGAGAACAGGGCTGCTCTGATCTCCCCATCTAAGAGAGGTTTGAGAAGTACCTCGTTGGTCTCAGGGGAAATAGAGGGGGGATTTGCTTGAGGAGGGCAACGACTGCTTGGGGGGAAGGCTGGGAATCAGTGCCAAGGAGCTCCTGGAAGAAGCTAGTTTCCTTTGATTTGATTTCTTCCTCATCCCTCATGGTCCTGCCGTCATTGCAGATGAGCTCAGGGATTCTATTTGTGCTCCAGTTTTTGAGGGTGGAAGTATGGAAAAATTTGGTGTTGGCATCACCATCCTTGAGCCAGAGGGCTCTCGACTTCTGCCTCCAAAAGGTCTCCTCCCTAGCCAAAACATTGTGATAATCAACAAGGATTCTTTGTTCCTCCTCTCTCGATCCTAGATCCTCACTTCCATCCTAGAATTTGCACTGAAGGTCTTCCAATATTTTCTTCAGAATCTCCTTACTCTCAAAGATGTTTTTGAACACCTCCCTATTCCATAATTTGAGGTTGTCCTTCAAATTCTTCAGCTTCTGGTAGAGTTGAGCTGCGGGGAGCCCCGTGGCGGGGTGGCTCCACCACCTGCCCACTTTATCCTTGAGGTCGGGGTGGTGAAGCCACATGGATTCAAACCGAAAAGGGCGCTTGTGGGGAGGGCGTCTGCCAGCTTCGAAGAGGAGGGGGTTGTGATATGAAGCTATTTTGGGGAGGGCCAGGAGAGTAGCGTCAGCAAACAGGGGAATGGCCTCTATGGACAGGAACACTCTTCTCTATCTTCTTTTTGTTTCTGTTTCAAGATTAGGGATTTGGATTTCCTTTAGATGCTCCATCAAATTCATTTTGACCAACTCCATTTTTGGTAGTTTCCACTTTATATTCTGTCTTCTTTTTGTTTCTGCTTCAAGATTGTGGATTGCGTGAGTTGATAGGGTTAATTTAGACTCCTCTATGACTATATAAAATTTTTTTCATTACCTTTAAACTATTTTTTTCTTTTCAATATTCTTCTATTTTTTCTTTTCAATATTCTTCTATTTTTTTCTTTTCAATATTCTTCTATTTTTTTCTTTTGTATTCCATTCTATTCTTTGATATCGTATTTTTTTTTTTAAATTTATCCTAAATTGTCTTTAAATCCTCACTTTTAAAAGTTCTTTGGCATTGCTTTAACCCATTAATCAATTAAATCATTCATCACTATGGGCCATGAAAGCCTCTTTTAGCTTGGGATAATTTTTTTAGGACCACCTAACCAAATAAACATTTTGACTTTAGGAAAAATATGGTCTATACTCTCATTTTTCTATAGACATATTGTGAAGGGCCATGAAAACCCCTTTTCATAGGGTTATCTTGGGATAAAATTCTTTTATGACCTCCTAGCCAAACAAACATTTTGATTTTAGGAATGCTCAGGCTATCTCAAATATCCATATTGTTATGGTATCCCTATTTTGTTGTTGTTGTTGTTGTATATCTCTTTATTATGTTCTTGTTGTATATTCTCATGAGCTATTCCTTATCCTTGGATCCCCTTGTAATAATTATTGTTGTAATATTTCTGCTCAAATGTCTCCTAGCATCAATGTCTTGTATATTTGTAATTTTTTTTTTCCAATTTGTATCTTCCTTTGTGGTCCTTGTGCATAATGTTTGAAATCCTATCAACATATGTCTTGAAGTAATGTCCATGGTTTCAAAATTGGATCTAGATTGAGTGGTTTTTTATCACACCAAGTATCCATCCACATAGAAAAATTTTCTTCGGTTCCCACCACCCATCTTAGGCTTTTAATCACTAGATCAATTGATTTTTTAAAACTGTTCCATAGTGCAGAACCATTTGTTAGTGATAATGTTATAAGTATTAAGCTTGGGTCATTATGCTTAACATACATAGAAGTATTCTTGTCCATTGTCTTTCACTCTGGATAATCTTCACTTACGAGATAAGTTTGCATCCATAAGAAATCTTAAACAAAGACCTCTTAGTCTTATCATCACACACCTTGCTCCATTTCACCAAAGGAAATTTCCTTTTATCCATTTGGCATAGTATAAAAGGATATATAATATGTTGGAATGACATGTAGGATTGATTCAATTAGTGTACTCTTATTGTTAATGATAACCGTCTACCTTTCTATGTTTGTAGTTTATTCTGAACTTTACTTCTAACAGGATTCCACAATTCTATCCTCACTCTCCCTTCAAATAAGGGCATCCTTAGATAAGTTGTTGACAATTTTGCCTTCATTTGAAGTAACTTGAATATCTTTGATTTGATTCTAGCTAGAATGTTTAGGAAGTAAATTTTAGATTTTGTCCTATTAACTTTATGCTTTGACACTCTTTCATATTCTTTTAATAAATTATTCAAAGCTCTGGCCTCGTTTATCTCTGCCCTCCCAAAAAAGGTATTATCATCTACAAACTGGTGATGGGTGATGCTGTCAATGCTATTATTAGCCTTAAGTCGACTTATTAGCCAATATTTGTTAGCCTTCTTCATATTCCTACTCAATACCTTTGTCATAATAATGAACAAATATGGTGATAGAGGATCTCCTTATCTAAGACCTCTCTTGGATTTAAATGATTTTGTTATTAACACATTGACCAAAAATGAATATTATAGTGTAGAGACACAAAATTTAATCCATATGACCCATTTTTTTTTCAAATCCCAACTTATACTCCAAAAATAAAATCCCATTTAACCCTATCATCAACTTTACTCATATCAAGTTTTAATATCATTGCTCTCTCTTTTCTTGAAGCTGTTGAATAATGAACAAATATGGTGATAGAGGATCTCCCTATCTAAGACCTCTTTTGGCTTTAAATGATTATGTTACTAACCCATTGAAAAAAACTGAATATGATATTGTAGAGACACAAGCTTTAATCCATTTGACCCATTTATTTCCAATTTCAATATTTTCTTATATTGCAAAAATAAAATCCCATTTAACCCTATCATCGACTTTACTCATATTAAGTTTTAAGATCATTGCTCTTTGTTTTCTTGAAGTTGCTAAATGCATAACTTCATGAGCTGCTATGATATCGTCCATAATCTGTCCCCCTTTCACAAGTCCTCCTTGCTCTTTTGAAATAATTTTATCTGACAGTGGTCTTAATCAATTTGCCATCATTTTGGACATTGTCTTATATGCCATATTACATAGGCTTATTAGCCTAAATGAATCAAACAATTGTGGATTTTTTTTGGGAATCAGGGTAAGATATGTTGCACTATTTTATAAGGTATGTACTGTTTAACCCTATACTGTTCTATTGCCACCAATAAATAATCCTTCACTATATTTCAATTATGCTGATAGAATGTTATAGAGAGCCCATTTGAACCTAGGGATTTATCCTTTTTTTTTTTTAGAGGAAAAAAATTGTAATTTTATTTCAAGACTTAAAGAAAATTACACTTCTCATGTGCCTTGGCACAAACAAAAACTCAGATAAAAGTATATTATTACGAGTCAAAATATAATTATAGTCGGGCCTATTAGAGAGGAAAAACCCATCTTCAAACTAGCATGGGGATAATAAGGATAAATATCCTTATATATCAATACTTAATCATCCAAATAACCTCCATGTCCAAAACCTAGATAGAAATCAATGAAAAAGGAAACCAATAGAAAGAAAAGAAACAGATAAAATCTATCATAAAAATATAATCAAATGAATAGACCTATAGTAAAAACCTAGAGCTAGCATAAAAACTAGGGGTATAATAAGTGGGTGAAAGAGAAACTCCATCCTTGTTCTCTAAAATTTGCAAGAAACCTTCTAGAACCTATTGAGCTTCTTTTGATAACCTATATGCTTTTTGATTTAATTTCCTATAAACATGAGCAAAGAGATATTTTCAAAAAAGGAAATTACCTCCAACAGTTCATCTCCCATTGGTCTAACCAGATTATTTTGTAATTGAGTAGATCTATTCATCCAGTCGATGACTAGAGTAGAATCTCCAAAAATTTGTATTTTTTTTCACATTTCTCTCTGTAGCACACTTCATTAGCAATCTCAACGGTTGAAACTCAGCAAAATTGTTGGAACCTATCCCAAGATATGCTTTAAATTTGATATAGTGGGTATCTGATAAGTATAGAATGCCTCCCACACTACTAAATACCAACTGTTTCTGATTGATCTCATCAAAAAACCCCATGGTTGAGACTTTTCAATGAACAATTTGTCTACTTGTCGAGGTTTCTTATGTTTGTCATGCCCATCATTGATTGAGACCAAAGTCCTCACCTGAAATGGAGGTATTAGCTTCCCTTCAAAAATAGATGCATTATGTGCCAACCATATACGCCAACAAATAAGACATGGTAAAGAAAGAAATTGTTTTAGCTCTTTTTCGAAAACCACTATCTTAAGCATACCTCCACTGTTTCTCCTTCCCAAATATTTTGTACTCCACTTATCTGTTTAGCTTCTAACCAAACCTATTGAGAATAAGGGTATTTTATTAACAAATGTGTGATGTTTTTCTCCTCTGATTGACACATCATACAAATACTTGGACCTTGTTTGCTTCTCCTCTGTAAAAATTCCCAAGTCAAAGCCTTATTTCTCAAAGCTAACCACATGAAAATAATTATCTTTTTTGGGACAAATAGTTTCCAAGTCTGCTTCTACCACCAAGTAGGCCCTTGAGGATGAGGGTCAAAACTTGCTTTGTAACCAAGTCCAGTCGTATACTTACCCCTAGATTTGTTTTATGCCCAAGCAATAGTATCTGGTTCAACTCTCAGCTTGATATGTCTCTTACTAAGACTATCAGTGTAAGCCTTCCACAAACCAACCTGCTCATCAAAAAGACCCAAGACCTAAGTTTTCTTCCAACCTTGGGTCCAAATACTTGAAGAATTTGATTTCCCCACCTGATGAAGAAATTAAAAACCCTTGTCTTGTAAAGAACTTATCATAGCTTTTGACAAAAAATTATTTTCTCCACAACCCAAAATATAATCAACCCCTATTCTAACTTGTTCACCATTGTCCACTTTCCAAGCCAAATATTTTCCAATCATAGGAAAGGCCTGTACTAGTGCCTTCCATTGAATGGAAATATTTTTAATGCTTTTTTGTGGCCTTTTGATCCAATCCATAAAAGTCCCTGGACGAATATATTTTTGTTCAATAATATTCTTCCATAATCCTTCTTTGGTCAAAATCCTCCATAAATTTTTTGTTGCCAAAGAAGAACAAAAAATATGGATATTTTTAAGTCCCCAACCACCTTCCTCCTTTGGCCTAGCAATACTTTGCCACTTAACTAAAGGAATGCCTTCATGTTCCTTGCGTCCAATCCAAAGAAATCTAAAGCAATGTTTTCTTATTTTCTCTAGAAATCCTTTGGGAATGAAGGTCAAAGAGTGCCAAAACACATGAATTGCCTCAAGAATCAACTTTATAAGTGTTATTATCCCACCAATAGATGACCATATATTACACCAATGGTTAATCCTAACTTTAATCTTCTCTAAAATCCATCCCCAATCTCTCTTCCTGTAAGTATTTGGCTTCAATACAAAACCCAAATACTTAAATCCTTCTTGGAAATCTAAGATATTAAAAGGAAAAAGTTTGATTAGACCCTATTCAGTCTCCTACTCTAGACCATTAAAGAAAATAGAGGATTTTTGAAAATTTATCTTCATGCTAGTAGTAATGTTGTAAATGTCCAAGATTTCCTTCAAATTTCTAGCTTCCTTTAAACTACCATTTGTGAACAACAATACACAGTCAACAAATAATAATGAGATAAATAAAGGACCCCCACTTTGATCTCAGATAAGTATCATTCCCTCTTTGCATCCAAAATAGCTCTACTCAATCCTGAGATAAAGGACATCCCTATATCAGTCTTCTTAAGGGTCTAAAGAATTTGGAAACTGATCCATTGATAAGAACAAAAGATACAAAAGAAATGCATCCCATAATCCACTTTACTACCAGATAGCTAAAAATCACATGCAAGAGGATCAATCTGAAATACAACCAAATAGTTCTATCATAAGCATTAGATAGATCTAGTTTAAGGACCATTGCAGGAAGATTTTTTGTTTTAATAGAGTGAAGGCCCTCTTTTGCAGCTCCTATGGCTTCAAAAATATGTCTACCTGCTATAAACCCAAACTGCTCTTGGGAAATAACTTCAGAGAAAATCTTCTTCAATCTAAATTTATATATACAATTACAGAATGAAATAGGTCTAAATTCATCAAAGGTTTTAGGCTTCTCCTTTTTGGGAATCAAAGCTAAAAAAGTGGAGTTAAAAGCCCCCAAAACCGACCACTCAACCTAACTTCCTCCATTACTCTGAGAAGATCCTCCTCAACAAGATCATAGAAAACTAGGAAAAACTCCACAGGCCATCCATCAGGCCCTGGACTTTTATCCTTTTTGAAAGAAGTCAGGACAAATTTTAGTTCTTCCTTTGTGACCTCCTTCATAAGTAACTATTTGTCCTCCTCTGTCACAAAACTGGGAAAGAAAGTAGTTAACTTTAAAATTTTCCCAAAATTACTCTATCAGGTTCTTTATAGATAGATTGAAAATGTTTTACTCCCAAATTTGCTAACTCAAAAAAACTCCTAATGAGGACCCCTTCTTCATTCTGCATCTCCCAAATAGTGTTAACCTTCTTCCTATGATTAGCAAAATTATGAAAAACTTAGTATTTTCATCCCTTTTTTTAACCATACAACTCTATTTTTCATTCTCCATTTAGCTTCCCTCCACTCCAAGAATTTGTTCTTAATTTCTAGTTCAACCAATCTTGTTTTCTCGTCCTCTTTAAACAAACCAGACTCATTATTTTTATGAATTTATGATTTTTTTTTCTCCACCAACTTAAGATCTCTATCCATACTCGCATTTTTAACTGTAATCCAAGATGCCACAACTCATTTTAATTTTTTAATGCAGTAGCAAATTGAAAACTTTTCAATGACCTGAAACTTTGGTCATTGCCAATCCATTCTTTTCTAATTAGTTATTGAAAATCTTCTTCCTCCAACCAAATTAGATTGAGCTTAAAAGGACTAGCAGGTTTTGCCTCTTGACTTTCTAATTGAAGAAGTATGGGAGAATGATCTGAGCCACCTCCAGTCTCAACCCATGACCATTTTTTGTCTATTTCATTGTATAATGACTCTGAGATCAAAAATTTGTCCAACCTCTTTGAGATCCCATCTTCCCCAAATCTATTAATTCTCCACATAGGCATTAATTTTATTGGTTCCAAATAAATTAAACCAACTTCTTCAATATTATGTCTGAAGTAATATGTAAGTCTATCAAGTCTTGCATATTCTCCCCAAACCTCACTTCTATTCATAGTAAAATTTAAGTCCCCACCAATGATAACTCTTTCATCCCTAACACACCTTTGGGAGAAAAAATCATCCTAGAAGACATGCCTATCTTCATAGGGACCATAACAATTAATAACTGACAATCTGAAACCCAAGTCTTAAATTTTTTTTTCCACAAGCCTAAAACTATAAAGGAATAATTAACTAAGGACGACAAGTTCTTCCAGCCAGTCAAAACACCCCCTGAATTTTCGATAGCATCTAGAGCCAAGAACTCCCAGCCCCTAAGCAATTTAATTAACTCTTCAATGACTTTTGTACTTGCCCCTATGGTTTCTTGTAGAAGGATAACATCTGAATTATGAATTTCCACCAGCTTGGCTAAGGCAAGTCTTTTAGAGGGACTGCCAAGACCTCGAATATTAAGGGATAACAAGATCATTTAAACATCTTAGAGGGGTTTTATCCCACTCTAAGGATCCCTTTGATAGATTTTTGTTTACCCTACTGAATTTACCTCAAAGACTTCTCCTATGCATGAAACAAAAAAGATTTCCTATCTGCTGAAGAAGTGGAAGATACCTTTATAAGGTCCAGACCTGACCCTAACCTTCTAGCAACTGTACAAGTTCTCAACTCAAATTCCCTTTTCATAGAATGTAACAAATATATGCAAGAGGAGCCCATCTCCAAACTATCCCTTGAAATGGATACCTCTATGGAAGATTCACTTGATAAGTCAAAAATACTTCTCCCAATAATTAAAATATTTGGATCACAATCCCTATTCAATGTGTTTGAGGTTGCCAACCCATTGTCCAAAATCCTAGAAAATTCCTTGTCCTTGGGACTTCTCTTCAAAGATTCATAAGGAAGTGTACAAACTTATTTATTACCTAAGTCCATATTATTCTCCACATGTATTGGACAATAATTATCATAAGGCTTAGATGACTGACCAACAAACTTAATAGTATCGGGTTCCAATCCTTTCATAGTTTTCTTTATGACTCTATCTCCTTCTCTAATAGCCCGTGAACAGTGAAATTGAAATAAAGCTAGGCCCAAAATTTCTTTCTCCTTCTCCAGAGTTTTGGTTCTAGGTTCAACAAAATTCTTTTTGCTTATTTGTGTCAAATTAGGGAGCACTTTTGAGCTATGAAAAATAGGTATCTCTTAATTGTTGTTAGCTGAATTGAAATATCCATTAGTCATCTGTTTTCTCCTCCATAATTTTTGTGTGAACAATTGAGAACATTCCTTAGCAATATGTCCATAAACATGACAACAAACACCTCTAAAATGAATCTTCAAATAGTCCAAGATTTGATTATGAGTTGTATTCCCCATAACTATCTCCATATAGTCTAGTGAGCCTTCACTGATATCCATCTCAACCAAAACCCGAGCTACAAACCAAAAAAAATAGATTTGAAAGAAATATCTATATCCAAGGTTTTACCTAATGAATATCCAATCGCTTTCAAAGCTCTTTCTGACCATAACTCCATTGGCAGACCTAGAAGTTTTACCCAGATCAGAACTCTCCTAAAACTTTAGTCCTAGGATCAAAGCAAGTTGTCCAAGCCTTAAAATCCAAAAAAAAACCCTAATACCAACAACCTCCCAAAATTTTATGTGCATCTTCCTTAGATCTAAAAATAAAACCTATCCATCCTTTGGCAATTTACTAAAAAATTGGCCCATATCCTAAAATTGGGACCCATACCTTCTGCAACCACTCGTTTAGTGTTTTATCATCTATTTGATGTCCATGAAACTTTCCAATAAGGGCCTTCCCCGAAAACTTCAAAACTTGTTCCATCCTTAGGTCTTCCCTAAGAACTATTCTGGTCTTCGACCTTCTATTTTTAACCACTTTATGTGCCTTACGAACTTTAGTAATTGGAGTTGTAATCTATGCTGATTGAAAGTTTGGACCCACTCCAATTAGGGCCTTTAAATCAAGACTTTTACCAATAAAACCAGAACCAAACAAAGGAAAATTTATTAGACAAAGTGAGTTTGGGTTGTTTGGAGCCTACTCAAGTTTTTCTTCCTCAATGAAATGCTTGCTCATTTATTAGACCCATCACTCGAGTAGAGTGTTTTGAGACACTTTAGAGTGAGCAGTCAATATGACAACCGACATGATATAAACATTTTGACATAGACTCCCCTCTGTCCACTAAAGTATGATAACATGTAGTATTATTCTAACTACTTGAAAAGCCCAAGGACCCCTAATTCTCAACTTCTAAGTCTTGTCCAATAATAGCTTTTGTTGAGACTTGAATTAGAGCCTTTTTATGAAAGATGATTTATTTCAACCATTAAAGCTTAACTCTCAATATTTTAAATTTTAAGTATATCCTAAAAATCATGGCATATAGACTTAGTTAAACCTATAACTCAACAATTAAAATAGTAAAGTTAATCTTAGGATAGAAATTTGGATCAAAGGCCACTTGAACCTAGATTCATGTATTATCATAAGTTTGATTATGGCTCTACAAGGTGTGATCCAGGCTATTGAATATTAGCTAATGGTATAAAATTACTCTCTCATCACCAATAATGCAAGTGGCATCCTTGTCGGTAGACCACATTACTCTCTCATTTGGTTTCCCTAAATCCATAGGCACTTATTTTTTCAATGGGTTATATGAGATTGAAACATGTCCCACCCATATTACATCATCACTACACATTGGTATTACAACAAAGCTTGGATATTATCCATGTATTGTTTGACAAGATTCGAACCTAGATATTCTCCTTAAAATGTTGAGAAATTTAACCCGTTGAGCTAATTCCACTTGATAATAGACACCTATTTTTATATACTAAATTTTAAATTAATTATATGTGATTAAAATAGCCCCACATGTATACATCATGGTTTTGTTATTAGGATGCCTATTTCTTTTTTTTGGTTACATAGGATATTTGGTCACAACCACACTATTTTTAGTAACTGACAAGCTTAGGGTTTAAACCACAGGGGCTGCTCCCACCAAACCTATTCCGCCTTATTATTGTTGATCCGGCATGAAGGGAACCACCGGTAGCTTGGGATTTGTACCATCATTGTCGGTCTGGCGCGCACTCAAAGGATTCGGATCAGACTACTACCTTTGCAAACAGGCTGCCCCAGAGGTTTGAACCTGGATGTCTTCTAGGTAAGTGCCTGGCCAAATAAGCACTTACCAATCCACCTAACCTTGGGGATCTAAAAAAATTTATTTAATATATTAAAAATATTTAAGTGTATTGTTTCACTTATATATATAATGCTTAATATAAACAGTAAAAAAAGTTTGAATTAGACCAGATTAATTTTATAAGAATTAGATATGAAATCAAGAAAAATTTGCTTTTAACCAAATATATATACAAATAAATCTAAAAAGTAAGTAAATATATAGTAAGTTATTGCCTTTTAAAATAAGTATATATATATAGATATATATATATATATATATATATATAGATATATATATATATATATATATATATATATATATATATATATATATATATATATATATATATATTTATTTATATTGATTGGTTGGTTATATGAAATTGGAATGAGTCTCACCTGAACTACACCAAGATCATATAATGATATTATAATATCATGTCATACATATATCATTCGATAAGAACCTAGGTTTCCTGGAATGTTAAGGAATTTAATTGGTTGTGCTTATGATATCTGATTAAATATTAAGGTTTATCCATAAGATTCTTGACTAAAACCCATATCTCTTCCTCGAAAGGTGAGGAACTTAATTGATTGAGCTTATGTCATTTGACTAAATATTAAGATTTATCTATGAGAATTGATCCTTGGTTTAGAGTGTGAATATGAGGAACTCAAATTGAGCTTATGTCATTTGATTAAATATTAAGATTCATATATGAGATTTGATCCTTGGTTTAGAGTATGACTCTTTTATCAATTGTTTTTGGTTAAATAAGTTTTAATATATTAAATTCTATTTTTCATTTTATTTTACTAGATCTTAAATTTACTATGACATATCAAAGAATAGTTTGAATAATATATAAGACACAACAAAGAATTATTTTGAATAATATAAATATAAGTGATGAAGAAAATAAATCTAATGTAATATATGAAAGAATCTTTTGAATAATATACATATACATAATCAATAATCAAGATAACAATGCTTATAAAATTTGTTAATATCGTATATTTCTTAAATATTCACTAGCATTTCTTCGTGGTCAATTTTTATTATTTTTAACATGGATTACATTGTTTTTTCTTAAATTCAATAAACTTTTTTAAAATTTAATATTCTTGTTTTTTAATCTCATAATATTATTATTTTTATTTTATTGTAATGTATTACATGTATCATTTAAAATAAAATTTAAACTACTCTACTTCAAGGTTGAAGGGTAAAAAAAATAAAACTACTTATTTATTATGTAGTGCAATTTTTTTTGCTTGATAATAAGGGGTTTTACTCAAGTCCCTACCCTTGACAAATTACATCTCTCTTCTTTAGAGCTTGAGAGTTTACAAATAGATACACTTCTCATCTCAATTGAGATGCTATAGCTAGAAACCTACATCAAATGTCAAAATTCTTAATTTTCATTTTCTAGATCTTTTCAAAATGCTATAGCTAGAAACCTACATCAAATGCTATAGCTAGAAACCTACAATTACACTAGAATTTAGCATCTTTCTTGACATTTTCCTATAGCAGCCTTTATAATACCAAAACTTCACCTCTACTATCTATGCCTTGCATTTTAGTAGAGTAATGTTTTCAAAACATTGCACTATCATAATCCACTTTAGCAAATCTAAATTGCTAGTTTCCTTTCTCACTGAAGTCATAGCCCTTTGTTGCTCTTCCCATCGTTCGAACCCTAGTTGGAAAATATTTGCAATTTCATTTTTTCATGACTTGAAAAATTATCACTGTCCTTGTTCCAAATGGTTGACTTCACAAGGTTGTATCCCCTTCAATATTTCTTGGATTTTTACATGTGACAACTAATTTTAAATCTATTCAAATTACACACAAGTTGATCCAAGAATCTATTGAATCGGATAACTCTTCGCGAAGATATGGCTCCTAAAAGATGAGATATTTTTTAGGAAAAATCCTAATCCTTTGCACTTTACAATTTTTTTCTCATTGTAAGCAGCCTTCCATGCTCCTTCAACCTTCCCAGCCTTCCACTCAACATCTTAGCCTTTCGTTGTAGCTCCTTCAACCAACCTAGCCTTCCACACTCCTTTAGCCTTATCAGCCTTCCACGTTCCTTCAACCATCCCAACCTTCCACCCAACATCCCAACCTTTTGTTGTAGCTCCTTCAACCAATCCAACCTTCCACACTCCTTCAACCAACCTAGCCTTCCACTCTCCTTTAGCCTTGACACTCCAAATATCAACTCATCATTCAACCTTCCACGCTCCTTCAACCTCTAGCCTTCCACGCTCCTTCAGCCTCCAACCTTCCACACTCCTTCAACCTTTAGATTTGTTGATCGTTAAAGCACCATACCATTTGTCAGACCCCTTAGGGGGCAAACCCCTCAAGGAGGCAACCTCCTTAGAAGCATTCCATGTAGTAAAATTTTTATCCTTAAGTGAGATTGAATATTTTATGTTGGACATTTTCCAACATAAATTAATATTTTTTTCTAAAGTTAAATTCTTTAACTTGGTATAAAGTTTTAAATATATTAAACAAATTGTGGCTTGGCTGTATTGGTTATATCAAAGTTAAGAAAATATTGGTAGTTTCTTTTAGCATTATTTCATGTTAATGTTAAATCATTATAAATTTTTAAAGATACTAAACAATATGTGATTTGGTTTGGATTATTTAAATCTAAGTTAAGAACATGTTGACAATTTTTTAAGTCATTATTTAAGGTGTTAACTAAAAAAAATGTGTGTTTTGGCTTAGTTATATCTAAGTTGAGAAAATATTTACATTTTTTTTTTAATTTTCTTTATGATGCAAATAAGTCCTTGTAGAGGTCCATAGTTTGGGTAGGCCTTAAAATGTACAAGTTTCCAAAGTTGCATGTATTAGTAACTATACTGACTTTGATATTCTGTTAATTGATCTACTTCTCCATCCTTGATGTTTACCCAATGATCATGTATATACATTTTAAATATATTTATTGAATCTTCAATTAGGTGGTTAAGCCTAAGTAGCCTAGTTTTTTTTCAATGAGTTTACACAGGTTTTTATGAGCGACCTTGGTTCCCTCATACTAAGTGAGGTTTAAACCTTGGACCTCTTAAACAGAGGCCAAAGTACTTACCACTACACTAAGCTTGTAACTCAGCCTAAGTAGTCTGGTTGTGATACATGACAATAATGTTTTGATTGTAGTTTAATGAAAGGTGTTGGATATTGTATCAATCCACATTTCATTGAACATCAAAGGTCATTAGTTTTGTTATGTAGCATTCCCTACTTGAAATACCAAAACCAGTTTAAATTTATTTCTTCTTTCCCAAATAAGATTGTTAATCTTCTAAAATAGGCCTTATCACTTTGTTAGCAAATGATGTTAGGCAACTCAATTGTTAATGCCTCAACACATAACATTACTTTATCAATTTATATGTTGTATATCTAACAAAAGTGATTATCTTTCCCTTGGTATCATCTCATTTCGATGACAATCATTGGAACTTATGATGCCAATGGATTTTACCATGCCTTAACATTGAAAAATCTATTGTTAGGTGTTAATAGGTTATAACTCCAATAGTACCTTGGGTCTGATCTCACTTGGATGCTAACTATGTCATGACACCTTACTTCCACTAGAGCCAACTTAAATTATTCTTCATGAAGCCTTCTCTCACATTGATGCCTATGCCTTCACATAGAGGAACCTACTTCTATTATGACATAACCTCAATCGTATTGGTCCTAATGACATCTAATATTGACAACACATCCACTCTCAATATCATTACTAATGACAATTATGCTCCCTCATCACTTCAATGTGAGACTTCTAGTCCTACTTAGCATTAGCACCAGCTAGCATAAATGGTTTTCATAAGGCTTATACCTCTTCCATGTTAAAATATTTGTAATTTGATCTTATTAGGGTAAGGCTCATAGTGTTGAAGTACCTACATGTGCTCTTGATGTAGCCTAAGGGTAAGTGCTATGTAAGCTTACGAGCATCTTTCTATATAAGCCTATAAGAATTATTCTATGTAGGCCTATGAACATCTATATGCAAGCATATAAGCATCTTCATGTATGCCCAAGGCACCCTCATTTATTCATACTTAGTGATATTGATTAATCCATCTTTATGGATAACCTTAATTAAAGGGTGTAATTTAATATTATTTTATTTATTGTAAGTTAAACTCAAAATCAAGTTAATGTCAACTTGAGGATAACTACTTATTGGAGTTTTTTGGTATCACTATAATTTTTTTAGATTTTTTAGATTTTTTTGGCTGATGGTAGTACATCTTTGTGCATATTTGTTGCTTGTAGAAGATCATGTGTTTGATTCATGGTAGTAATAACTAATTTTTGTATTTTTTTGAGCTTTTCTAGTGTTTTTCAATGAGTTTACACAGGTTTTTATGAGGGGTCCCTGATCCCCTCATACTGAGTGGGGTTTGAACCTTGGGCCTCTCAAAGAGAGGCCAAAGCCCTTACCATTGTAGTAAGCTTACAACTTTGAGATTTTCTAGTGTTTATTAAAGAGTGAAGTAGGATTTTTATTCAAGGTAATGCTATGGCATAATGGTAAGTCTATTGGCTTCTAATAAGGAGATCTTAAGTTTAAGTCATATCAAATGTTTTGTTGATGTGTGTAGATGATTATTGAGCACTGACACTACCTTAAGGGGAAGTGAAATTTCATTTTGAGACACATTTGCACAATTGGCATAGTGGTAAGGTGTTTCCATTGAAGGAAAGTCTTATGTTCGAATCTAGGTGCTTCCTTTTTGTTTGTGTGAAGCACTATGGCATATTTCAAATAAAAAATCATTTTCTTCTATTATGTTTGCATCGATGGAACAACATGGTGGTTGGGATATTATATTATGAGAATAAGGTCTCAGGTTCATTTCTATTTGCTGACAGCCTAGATCTTGGGCATTACTCTTTACTTTTATATACATGTAAATTTAGCCAAACCACATCCACTAAGTGTTTTGATTTTATTCACTGTTTTCCATCCTTGTTAGTTATTCTATCAGTGAGTGATATTAGTAGAGGTGGCACATGGAGGTGACAAGTGGTAGTATCTGGTTCGTTGAAATTTTCTCTAAGGTTTGGTATCTAATATTTTATTTCTTTTCAACTCTAATATGCCCAAACTTTTGGAGGCCATAACTTTTGTGTATGGAAGTGTTTTATACCCATTTTTTTCAAATTGCATAATTTTTTGAGCTCTACGTATTGGTGACATTAGTTTAAGGACCTATGACTATTTTAGGTAGAAATTATTTTGTACAAAAATAGACCTATTTGAGTTTTGTCCTCTCTGATTGTCTCGATTAGAACAATTGTACCTTGCACAAAGTGACATAGCAAGGACTCATTCGAGCACGAGGTTCAACTCAATCGGGGGCCTCTAGAATTTTTTTACAAGGTTAACTCCATATTATGATGTGATATTTAGGTGCACTTGAACTTAGGGGGAAAAGGGATGTGAGAGATAAAAATAAAAACAACTTAACAAAAGGAAAATCTAAGCTACCATAGTGGTGATGTGCTAAAGATCCACTAATATCTTTGTACACAATAGGCTTGAATGCTATGGCTAACGGTGGACACTTCCTCTCCTTGACATAGATGAGCCCAAATGAGATTTACTAGCATGCACACATACATATATGGGTTAGTGTAAGAAACACAAATGACTATTCCAAAACTTGATGCATAGGCATCCCAAACACACATACATGTAAAATAAAACTCAAAAAATATGTAAAAATTTGAGAGAAAAACACACATACAAAGATGGATCATCAGGAGAACCATAGATGGCTAGTCCAAAAAATGATGCGTAGGCCTCCAATATATATCAATATATCTATATATACAAATAAAATTTATAAATATTGTGCGTGGGTGGGGGCTTGATTTACCCACAAGCCGCTCATGAGCCAACTTCTCTATAAGAAGAAATGAAAGCAAAGCTTACAAGAGGTTACAAATGCAAACTTGCTAATCCTTTTATAGTCTAAACTATTGTTATTTATAGATACAATAGGGAGATTTTTCCTCCAAAATTATTTGCAAGTGGATCTGACAATTTTAGCTACCTCTTCTAGGGATCCTAAAAATTGAATGAGGTACCCTTGGCCATATCAATTGTCAGATCCGAGACTGTCATCACTATATTTATCTTAAATGAATCTTTAAATTGCTTGATTGAAATGAATTTGGTAGGTGGTCCTTGCTCTTTCTAGGTAAGGGCACATTAATTCAACTCATCTACCCTCTTTATGGTTTTATGCATTTTGGCTCATCTATGATGTTTGTGATGACTTCAAAATTTCTAGCATGGTTTATCCTCTCAAAACTCAACACATTTCTACAGGTTGATTGAAACTTCTCATTATTGGCCTTGGTTAGAGATTATAAAACTCTTGATATCAAAGTTATTTGGGAAGAAGCTTCTTTAGTTTTATGGTTGTTACATTTATCAAGATTTTTCTTCCCTTATTTTATGAGCTTTTCATTACTTTCAATTATAAAAAATTATATTGACCTCTTGCTTTCAAAATGTGTTAGGCGCTCTTAGGTTCTAAGGTCATCTCCTTTTTTATTTTCTTCACAAAATTGTGACCATCCAAGATGAAAACTTTTGCCTCCCTTGAGAGTTTGTCTTAGGCACAAATTAGTAGTGAGAAGTCATAGGGGCCTTCTAGCTTGCTTTAAGGAGAACAAAAAATTACCTTTATCCTTGGTCCCAAAGTCAAAATTTATAAGTCTTGCAAAAGAAAACAAAAACTAAAAAATGTTAGAAAAATTGAGATCATGGGGTGGAAAGCTTTTCTAGAACTTGCTTGATCTCTACCCATTCTTCATCTAACATGTATTGGATTTGCTAGAATTCATCATAAAATACAAGTACTTTGTATTTATCATCTCAAAAAAATTATTCTGTTTGGATTATTACTTCATGTACTCACATCTTTAATTCTACTAGTGGCCCCATAACCTAGGCTATTTCATTTGTGCTAAGGGAGCCCATCTATCCTTCTAGATAAAGAGAAAACTCCTTACTCTACTTAATTAATGCTAAATATTCTTCTTTTGAATAAAGCTATCTAGATTATTTCCATGGTGAAGGGAGCCCTACTTGTATTAGAGAATCTACATCTACTTTAAGCTTCTTGATGGTAACACACAATGTATTTTTTAGGTTGATGCACTACATTGTTGCCTACTCTTTTTGAAAAAGGCTGATCACTTTTTGTGCTATGGCTTTCCTATCTTGTATCCCTACAACCATAATCTTGGAATCATTTAAAAGTAAATTTTAACTCCAATAGTCCATTGACATGATAGTTGGTAATTTTCCTTGACATCTAGATCATGTATCATTTAAAAGTTTTCTTTTGCAAGAAGGCTGCAAGTTAAGATCTCATTTCTTCTCATTTATTTTATCATAGCAAGTTTGATTTCTTCATAGAGAACTAAACACCTAACTTCAATCGAGCTTTTGAGTGTAGAGATTGGTTAGTTGTACTATATTTGAGAGATTTAAAATTCTTGTGTTTATCCTTCTCTTTTCTCATAGTGGATGTTTGCTCTAACTCCAAAAACTATTAACATGGTGATTGGTAATATTTTTGGCTATAAGAGAAGTAGTTTTTGGATGATCAACATAAGGTATTACTTTTTTCTAATGGCCCTTGTTAGCCATTGGGGTTGATTATTCAAAGATCTGCCTATTGCTTCATGATTTAGCTACCTTTTTCTTGATATTGGAGGATAGATTGTGATCACCATAGTGCATGTTGAATATATTCTCATGATAATATCAACATATTGATAAATGAGGTGGAGTTATAACTTCATGTTTGGGAGAGGTTAATCTAGTTCATGTACCTTTGACAAAGATAATATATCAAGATTCATTGCCTCATAGGAGCATTCATTGTGGGTGGGAGATGTTTCATCTCTAATGTCTTCTCTCCTTGGTCCCTTAACTCAGATTATGGGGGTGTTAGAATATTTATAATATGATCTTAATAGGTTAAGGCTAATAGTAACCTTCCATTTAAAGGCACATCTATGCAATTTTAACTTCTATAGTCCATTAACATGATAGTTGGCAATTTTCCTTGCATCTAGACCATGTATCATTTAAAATTCTTCTTTTGCAAGGTCACAAGTAAAAATATTATTTTTATCATTTATTTTATCATAGCAATTTTGATGTCTTTACTAGATAGGTATTTTTTATTTTTTGTACTTTACTTTTCCATGCATTTTCTACTTTTCTTTGCTATTTGTAGTTTACTTTATGTGTCATTTCATATTTTTTCTTTCCAATTTTCATGGAGACACCCTAGTAGAGTAGGAATAGAGTAGAAAGGAGAAGATGAGTGCCAAAATATCACACCCAAACAAGGAGCTAACCTTGGTAAAAAATATCAGAGGTCATTTGGAGTAGTCATGTCCTGCACTCCCCTAGACTTCCCAAGATTAGTGTCCACCACATGAGTCATAGGGTATTGGACACACTTGCTTGAAGAGATGAATATCTAACCACAACCATAGGGGTAGTGGGACTTAGGGAGGTGCAAGGTTGCTCCAAACCCCTAATTGTTTAGACTCGCATACCCAATGGGATACAAACTACAAAATTTATCCCTTGATCAAGAAATTAGATTATGGTTCTAGTGAAGGCCATGACAATCCACTTGTTGAAGCACTTTGAAGATTCACCTGATGAATCTACTATAAAAAAAACCTAGAAGAAGAATTCACCATTTTCTAAACTGAGGTTGTAGTGGGAACCTTTTTCTGGCCAACAAAACTCCCCACCTAACAATTCTATTACAAAGAAGAACCTAAAGAATCCAACCAAAAAAGCACAAGATCAAGGTTTTTAGTGAAGGCCTCAATTCATCTACTTCCATAAGAACTAAGTATATTCACCTAGTGACTCTGCTACAATCAAAGGATCCAACATGGTTGTCCTATCAGAGCCCCTAGTCCAAAAAGATAAAAGCCTAATAAAGCCTCCAAAGCCACGAAATGAATAGGAAGATTTTACAACTCTATCATATGAGGTATTACTAAAATATAATGGTGAAGGTCTAATCACCTTGTTGGTGCACCTGTGGGATATGGTCCTCATGTTCCATATGCATAGTATCGCCAATAAGGACGTAGAACTTAGGCTATTAAAAACCTCACTCTAAGGGAAGGCCTATTAGGATTTTGAATCCCACCCTCCCTTTTCCATCATTAATTAGGACTAGCTAGCTAGTCTTCTCATGAATGATTTTGAGATGGATATAACTATCAACGAGGACCATAACCAATTGGAAGTACTGATGCCAATGCCTCCTCAATAAAAGACTAAATTTTTTAACATGAATATCATGCTAGAACTAAGCTTGAACTAGGAAAAATTGGATGTCTAGTTGGACCCACCCTTGAAAGAACCTGAACCCCATGGTCACATCTAATCTGAGGAAGTAGTTCAAGCCCAGTAGGTCAACTCTATTGCCCTAAATAAAATGGGTCAATTTTTCGATCCCAAAGGAGCGACAAGCATAAGAAGCTAGAGGGCTAAGGTGCAAAACCTATACATATCTTAGGATGGCATGGGGGACCTGAGTCACCATGTGTATGAGCTATCCATACCAATTATAATGATATATTTGGCACAAGACTAGGGAATTATTCTTTAATGTGGGTAGTCGGCAAGGGCCTTTGGGAAGTATAAAGTCACGTGTTTAAGAATATGAACATGAGGGAAAGGTAGAAGTTTGGATCAATTTTGTCCAAACATTATAGATTTTTATGAAGTGGTATGTAACAAATTTTGTGCAAGAAAAGGTACCAAGTTTTGTGTACCATAGTGTAAATATCTAATCTTTTATGAATAAAGTTGGTAACACCAAATATCATTCAAACATTGGTAGAACTAGGTAACAACATGTAAAGGAGAAAAATGTTCAAGGCTAATACACATGTAAAAAATATTGAATGGTGTGCATAGGAGTTCACATGAGAAATATCTACACAGAATACTGAGGCTAGGGCAACAACAAAAGAGCTTGGAAATCTAAAAATCAATATCATTACTAATTTACACACAACAAAGATCACCATAAGAGGGGTATTGGGACATAAAATAAGGATGAACTATCCAATCAGGGAGGTCTATATGTATAAGGGTAATCCTCTCTCAATATCCCACTAGTTATAGATGAAAGATACATTGTGGAGCAAAATCTTACCTTCTTGACTATTACTCCTCTATGCAGCTAGAGGAAGGAAATTGAGGTAGAACAAGATGAGAGGACTAGAAACCCATTCCATATTCCAAGTAGACAATATCCTGAATATGATCAAGGTGCCAATAGGAGAAGGTTTCCAAAGCAATATCTTGAAGCTCCCTATGCCACAAAATCCAATTGATCCACCAAATTGGGTAAGAATATGACTTAGCCTTTTCAGTGTTAGCTAAGCTCGATCCTATTAAAGAAATAGAACTCTTAGAAAAACATTAAAAGGGCTCAGAGTCTCAAATATTTGAATAGGTCCCTTCTTCAAAGATGTTTTAGTAATCACTTCTCATCCAAGTAGGTGGGTGTGAAAACCAACCTCTCTATAGGTTACTGAATTTGTAAATTTTTATAAAGTTTAGGAATTATGGAGGAGGAAGAAAAATATGGGGTGACCACATTAAAGACTACCAGTATTGGTAGAAGCATTTTATCTATGGAATGTACAAGATTCTATAGAACATGTGTTTCCCTTAGCCCCAAGAATTGGTTAACCCGATCATGACACTAAAGGAGAGGGAAGCTCTAGGTCTTAATGTCTAAAGGTATAATAATTATCTAAGGTAAAGACCCATAGGTAAAACATAAAATTATTAGTGTGGCATAAAATATTAGTTAAAGAAAAGGGTAGTTGGAATTGTAGAATTATACTAAGAAGAGGGATTAATGAAAATAGTATAACCCAAACTCCTCACACCTTTCAAGAAAAAATAAGACTTAAAGAAATTTCCAATTTTGCAAAAAGTCAAGAATTTCAAAAGCAAGGATTTCCCCTAATTTTTGACTCTATATCCAATAGATAAGGCAATTAATTCTTGGGTTACTTGTCCTATTCAAGTTGAGGATCCTCTGTGAGTTGCTAGAATTGTAGTGAATTTTCACTATACTTGGGTGGAGTAAGGTAGTTTCAATGGAAGATTGAACCATTCAAGAATTAGATGAAAGCCTAGACAAAACTAGATAAACCAAAGCCTCAAAGAAGAGTGAAGATGAAGGTAGGCATAAAATATTAATGACTGAACTTATATGACGATGACTCACAACAATAGGTATAACTAAAATCTTGATGAGATCCCAAGTCTCTACAATACATTGATAGGACTGAAAGAAAATTTTGGCTCGAGGACACTTGACCAAATATAACAATTGACCCCAACCAACCAACGGTAATAAGCAAAACAGTGGGAGAACATAGAAGGGAGGGGCTTCCATGGACTCTCTACCTAGGTCAAGAAATGCACAAGGGGTGCTAGACAAATCTTAGTCAGATTATCCCTAGCCATGATTTGATATTTTAGGAAGTCTAATTCTCTTTAGGGGATCCCACCCTTGAACCCCCACATGGAGGGACACTAGCCCCCCATCCCTCTAGTTAGGGATACCATCGTTGCTTTAGACCCCATATATTATGCAGAGGTGTATAGTTCCCAAAGGTATGATCTCTTCTCTATAAGGAGGTACAACATTTAATACACCATCATAAAACTTTTAGAGGAGCAACCACATAAATGAGAATATTAATGGTAGGAGATCTCTATGTTAGGTTTATAACATGGATGACAAGACCTCATATTCAAAAATGACCAACATAGAAACCTTAAGAGTATGCACCATGAATACAAAAGCATGGTACCATGAGCAAAAATTTAAAAAAAGGGGGAAATTTTGAATTTAAAAGGGAAAAATCCCCATGTATTATCTATAAATATGGATTCTCTTCTTTTTGTAAATGATAAAAATCCATCTATCTTCTAAGGGGTGCTTTCCTTCATTCCCTCATATGTCTTGGCCCAGCTCAAGCCTTTCATATCCAATTGAGGAGTTTTTGAACCTCTTCTCTATGCATGTATGTAACTCAAAGTTCACACTAATAAGAATTTATGACTACTTATGAAATCCATGTTCTAGTTCTAGTGTGATTGTTTTATTTTATTGCATGTTATTTGAGGTACCTATGTTCCTTGTGCACTATCAGCCGCTACACATGTGTTCACTTCAACATGTCGAAGCACGAAGGGTCTTAATTAGATCTTTGGTTTATTGCCACCCACAAATAGACTAGATTGGCTAGATAGGTTTTTTTTCATTTCTTACACTTTACTTTTCTAGCCATTTCTTGTTTTCCTTTGCTTTTTATAGTTTATTTTATGTGTCATTTCCTATTTTTATTTCTTTTCCTTTTCCTTGGAGATAGCTCGATAGAGTAGGACTAGAGTAGGAAAGAGAAGACAAGTGCCAAAAGATCACACCTAAACAAGGAGCTGACCTTGGTAAAAAATGCTAGAGGTCATCTAGAGGAGTTGCATCTCATGCTCCTCTAGACTTCCCAAGACTAGAGCCCCCCACATAAGGCACAAGGCACTAGATACAATCGCTGGGAGAGATGAAGAGCTAATTGTAACTGTGGGGGGTCATAGTTCCCAAGGAGGCATAGGGATCGCTCTTGGCCCCCAACAAATCCATCTCTACCAAGTATCAATTTTTTTTTGTTGTTTATCATCCCAGTTAATTTCCCTATGTGTGACATCAGTGGAGGTGGCATATGGAGATGCCAAGTAGAAATATTTGGTTGGCCAAAATTTTCACTAAGGGCTAGTATTTGATTTTTCATTCTTTTTTAGCTTTGATATGCCCAGACTTTTGGAGGCTATAAATTTTGCATATGAAAGTGGTTTGCATCCATATTTTTTTAAAATAGTATAGTTTTTTAAGATCTACATATTGGTGATATTAGTTCAAGGACTTGTTACTATTTTAAGTGGGAATTTTTTAATGCAAAATGAACGTAGTTGGTATTGTTATTTTTGGTGAAATTTTAACTCCAGTTGTTTATTGACATGACAATTGACAAATTTCCTTGCATCTAGATCATGTATGATGTAAAATCCTTCTTTTGCAAGGTCACATGTTAAAATTTTATTTTATCTCATTTATTTTATCATAATGGGTTTGATGTCTTAATGGAGCACCAAAAACCTAACTCCAACTAAGATTTAGTATAATAGTTGGTTAGATGTACTATATATGAGAGATTTCAAAATTCTTGTTTTTATCCTTATCTTTTCTCATAAATGATGTTTACCATAACTCCAACAATCCATTAGTGTGGTGATTGGTAATCTTTTGGGTTGCAAGAGGAGTAGGTTTTTGATGATCAAGATCAACATAAGGTATGACTCTTTCTAGCCATTGAGGTTGATTTTTTAGAGACTTACCTATTACTTCACGATTTCATTGCCTTCTCTTCATATTAGGGGACAAATTGTGATCACCATAGTGCATGTTGAACATCTTCTCATAGGAAGCTCAACATATTGATTAAGGAGGTAGATTTGAGACTTTATGTTTAGGAGAGATTGATCTAGTTCATGTACCTTTAGTAAAGAGAAGATAGTAGGATTCATTGGCCCATACGGACATTCATTATGGGTGGAAGATATATCATCTGTAATGTCTTCTCTCCTTGGTCCCTCAACTCAAATTATGGGAGGTGTTAAAATATTTATAATATGATCTTATTAGACCAAGGTCAATAGTGATGAAGTACCTACGAATTATTTTGATGTAGCCTAAGGTCAAGTGCTATGTAAGCCTACAAGAATTTTATATGTAATCCTAGGACATCTTTTTATATAAGGCTATAAAATTCTTCTATGTAAACCTAGAGCATCTATGTGTAAGCCTACGAGCTTTTTCATGTAAGCCTAAGGCACCTTCATGTATTCATACTTAGTGATATTGATTAATCCATATTTATGGATAACCTTGATTAAAGGGTGTAATTTATTATTATTTTATTATTGTAAGTTAACCTCAAAGTCAAGTTAACATTGACTTGAGGTTAACTACTTATTGAATTTTTTTGGTTTCACTATTTACCTTTCAATGACTAATCATTTGAATCATAGTGTGATATATAAAAATATTGTGGGGGTTCCCATGGGAACTCACCCCTTGTTCCTTCTCTCAAATTTGTTGTTTATCTCTTTCCTTATTTTCCACCTATATGCTCTTCTATTTTGATCTTCTTTTGTATGCACATGTTTGTGGTGAATGGATGTTTCTAGAATATATTTTGAATTCTAACATGGTATATAGCATGAATAAAGACTTAAATATTATTATATCTAATCGGTTATATAGGATTTAAAGGAGCCCCACCTATATTACATCACGACCACATAGTGGTAACAACTTGAAAATTATGTATGTATTGCTTGGCAAAACTCAAACTTGTGCCTCCTTAAAAGTTGAGAAATATAACCAATTGAGCTAATGCCATGTGATAAGTTTTAGCTATTATTATTATTTATTTATTCTAAGTTTATGTTCTAACTATGCTACCTAAACCATACTTTATTTTTAATTTAAAGATTGCTACTCATTTTATCAACAAGGTACTTACTATTTGACCTTTTTAAGAAACATTTTTTTAAATTATATCTCTTATATACCATGGGATAAGTTTTCAATTTCTTTATATTTTATCCATGCCATCATCACTTAACTCTTAATTCTATTATTATTTGATTATATTGCCAAACCATTACTTGAGACTTGTGCAAACTATGTTGCATCTCTTTGATACAACTCACTATTCACTTTTGTAGTTATCTTATCTTTTTGACATGCCATACTTATTTTTAATTACCAAGTTATGTTGACTTCTATTTTTTTTTAAATTGTTGGGGATCATTCCACTTATGCAAAAGAATATATTAAAAGTATGTTGTATGATGTTTTTAATTGAGAGGCTATGTTGTTATAAAACATCACAAAGGTAAGCCTTATCTAACATTGCTACACATTGAAATTTTTTAGTAACAATATAAAAATAGAAGGGACTTACGGAATTTTTTTTGCATGATGTGTGCAAGTTCATGCCTATGCATTGTTGAAATTGTAATATCATAGCCTGAGAATATTGTAGGCTAGATTATCATTATATGTATAAAAACATATAGGCTTGGGGGTTCATGTTCAAAATTAGTTTAGTCAACTTGGGTGATAGACAAGTAGAAACCATATCATAATCTAAGGTTTTTATTATATATATATATATATATATATATATATATATATATATATATATATATATATATATATATATATATATATATATATATATATATAAAATCTTAGGCTTATTAAAGACAAGTAGATAAGCTCATATTTAGGTTTCTATGGTAGTGTTGTCTCAACTTTTAATTTTTATAAATGCATGCTAAATAGATATATTCATATAATTATTTTCAGTAATTATTCATAATTAAAACGAAGAGCCCAAATGTTTAAACTTATCAAATTCATTTAAATTTCTAAAAGATAAATTCTAAGAAGCCTTTTAAAAATAGTAAAATAAAAGAGAATTTTCTAAACATTTGTTAAAATATTTTACTTGACCATCTATCTAACTATAAATTAATTAGAGATACTTTCATTTCATAATTAACATACTCAATATAATCAAATAAAATTAGAACAAATTAAATAATTAAATAAGATATTTCATGGCTAGCTCAATACTGTATTTTAAAAATTAATTCATTAATTTCCAATACATAATATGCCAATAATATATAATGTCATAAATTCGTAAGAGGGACTTGAATTCTAATAATATATCAAAATTTTATCACCCTTCAAGAAGAAATTTCCTTCATTAAAGAAATAAGAGATTTGATGCCATGAGAATGCAATAGGAGATTCCATATTCACTTTTCTACACTCTTTTGTTTGAATCATATTTAAACTAACATTACAATTTCCAATCCCTAGATCCAAATTTTCTTGGTAAGCCAACCAAAAAAGGGGAAGTAACATATTGAAATGTAAATACCATCTCCTACATGAAAGAAAATTAGTCATTCAAATACCACCCAAGTCAACACCAAGACTCAAAAGATTTTTTGCATAGAACAAACATACAAAAAAGTAAACCTTAAAGTTACCATAGTCCAATGTTAAACCTTGGCCAATTTTATGAGAAAGCCACTTAACTATCAAACAACTCTAACTGCACCTGACTACAACACATCATGCATCTATGTTCCAAAATTTATTTCCCATACATTTCACTTATTTTATATAGGGTAGATCCAACTTGCCCTATTTGCAAGAACATCATAGATCCAACTTACCCTACCTACAATCAAGATTCCCATACATCACGTGTTAGTGCCTCCTCCTTGATAACCCCATATTTATCCATAACAAGTTTAACATACTAAAAATTATACCTAGGTATATTTTATTTTATAGTATGCAAGGGTTTTCAAAAAATTCACAAAATTTATAAAATACATAGTGTTTGCACTTTTTGAGACAAATTCCAAGGGGTCAAATACAAATAGGACATACACAATAATTTACACAAAGGACTAGCTTACAAAATCATAATTGACCATATTTTACAAGTTTACAAGATCATACCCACCATATACACTTGGCATGCTAGTCGTTCCGTAAGAATTTGTAGATGCAAATATATAAGCCATGGGGCACATAAATTACCTAATTAGGTTTCCATTATTTATTTTATTATTTGTACTCTAGAATTTTTCTTTAAGTAAGTTTAAGAAAATTACTTATATTTTTAATGGCACTTACATCTTCCCTTAGGAGTTCTCCTACAATTCCTCTCAACTCATATAGAAGAAAACTCCTCAACCCTTCATAATTTCCTTCATAATTTTCAACAACCTATCCTATCTTCATCTCCTCCATTTGTGCTTGTCCATTTTTTCCTACATCTCTCTCAACATTTATATCTCCTCTCTATGGTAAATTGTAAATTAAACTCTTCTTCTACAGATCTTTGTCTCTTCTTGTGCATGCTTCTTTCTCCTTTTCTCCACATCTCCTTGCATGCACAAGCCTCTCTCTCATTTTATCATCCCCTTCCATACATATAAAGTTAATGACCAAGGCCATTGTAACTTATTTTTAATTTATCAAACTATATTAGTCTTAATTCCTTTATGATAATTTAGTTCTATATTATTTATTCTCTTAGAATTTACATTCAAGTTTGGTTTTAGCTCTTATTTTATTCTATTTTAGTAATTTATTACTTGATTATTATTGTTACTAGGAGGTAAACTTGATTTCATGACTCAACACAAGGTCAAGATAATACATAAATGACCAACCATACATGATACACATATAAGATTGATACTAAAAGATAATATATGTATGTAAGACCTTCATACAATTTTTTCCCCCTTATTGATTAGTTTTTATAATCCATTCACTTGCACACTTAAGAAAATAAATACTTTTCTTCCTTCATTATTAGTGATAATTACTTTAATTTATATTCATAAATTATCCATACAAAACCATAAATTTATGGACAAATATATGCAATATAACATATGACCATATCAAATTAATTTCTAAATACATATCAATATATTTTCACGTAAATTTAAATACGCACAAGATATCGTAATGAAAAGAAGTTTATATGATCCTATCACTAAAGGGGTGGGCATTGCAATATTTTCTTATTTCTACATGAAAGGATAAGTTGATTTGGAATATATCAAAATATGGTGGATAACTAGATCAAGTTGACATATAAGGCTTTAGAGCAATCAAAATTTCCTACTTCTAAATATTACCCTTAGAAGAATATTTGGTCACTTTAAGCCCTCTCTAAGGCCTCAAAATTTCTTTTATTAGTTTTCCAAATCAGAATTCTTACAAGTGTTAGTCTACAAAGAAGATGATATCATGGAGCTTTTACATGTGACTTGTGTAAGAAGGATCTAGAATATTATATAATTTACTTCTTTATTATCTCTTTGCTCATGCTATTTGGGAATGTATTTTTTAAAAATGAGAATATATTGGATAGCTCCATCAATATCAAAAAGTTAGGTTAATTGTTTAAAATCTAAATTCATCTTGCATTCTATGGAGTATTGTTCGCGTCATTATTTTGTTGGAAATTTTGAGTAATTGGTTGTCATTGATGTCAAAATTAAAATGATTGAAAATCATTTTCTAGGTTGAAATATTAAATTGCAAGGCAAATACCTCCATTGAAAAAAGAAGACAAGGTAGACAAAGCTCCTTTGAAAAAGGTTCAATTAAATGCAAAGTTGAGGAAGTTTCCAAGGCAAAAGACAAAGGGTTAAAAGGATTAATTATAATATTTAAATTCAAATTTTCAATATTATAATAATATTATTTAAATTTAAAATGGGTGCCAAAATTTAAATATTCTCCTAAGGTGGCAAGCACCGACGTCGTCTTCCTAAGTCAAAGTGCATATATAAATTGGAACCTAAAATCATTTGGAAAAGTGTTGAAAAAATATTAAAGATTGGCATTCAAAATTCCTAAGACATCGAAATCCTTTGCAAATCGCAGTGCACGATCTTCGAGCAAGGTGACATGAGGGTAAAGAGGACGCACGTTTTATTTTTGGATAGTGCACAAAAGTTAATAAGGAGAGCATAGGCCTTTGGTTCCAATCGAGCGGGTAGCTCAGTTGGTAGGCGAACCCCGCATAGAGAGTAGTGCGGAGGAGGTCTCGTGTTCGAGATGCGACAGTGACAGGTTGTTCACATTTTGTTTTGGGCAGTGACAGTTTGTTCAACGGTGATAGGTTAAAGGGAAGTTAAGTGCCTTGAGGTCTTGTGTGGGCAGTTAGCCCACGTGGTGCTCTAGCATGCGCTAGAGCATGGGCTCCATTAGGTCGCATGTTCGAAACCCCATGGTAGCAGTTTGGTAAGGGAATTATTTTTATAAAGTGTTTGTTTAATGTTTGGGAGTCATAAGGATTATTTTTTAATAAAGTTTTGCTTGCTATTAGGGAGTCATAAGGGTTAGGAGTTTTTTAGAGTGCCATAAGGGTTGAAATTAATGATGCATGATTTTTGCTATTAGGAGTTATAAGGGTTGAGTTTATTAAAGCTTTGTTTTTATAATTAGGGAGTCATAAGGTTGTGAAGTCATAAAGTTTTGTGTGCAAGGAGTTGTTTTAAGAGTTTTATTTTTGCAAACATAAATTACAAAGAGTGCCTTATATATTTTATTTTTGCAAAAGCATTAAGAAAAACAAAGGGGATATGTTTTGCATGCAAGAATAGGAGTAATAAGGTGTTATAGTGGTTTGATATTTTATTGTAATTTTTGTATGGTGAAAGTGAGTTTGAAGGTCTTTGATAACTATTAATGCCCTATATTTTGAGAACAAGAGAAGAGTTATTGAACATCAATTTCAGATTTCATTGAGCATATCTTTTTGAGAAGAAAGTTCATGTGGATGGTTTGAGAAAGTATTTTGCTATCTAACCCTTGTAGTGGCACTAGAAAAATCAGTTGTTTGTGAGATAGGTTTTTGAAGACATATCTCCATAAGAGCAAATTAAGAGGTATGGGCACATCATTCCTTATTTAAGGTGTTTTGTTGAGTAAATGTTTCTGAAATATAAGGTGGAGATAAAAGGGTTGTTTGGTAAGCATTGTTGAAAATATTTGAGTTAGGGTTTGTACTTCATTATTGAATGGTTTTGGAAACATTTGGTATAGAATTTGAGAACAAGATTGTGCTTCTATTGTTGAAAGATATTGAGACATTTGTGTTAGAAATTGTGAACTACTTGTACTAGGTTGAAGATAAGTTTTTGCATCCTTGTGAAATATTTTGAGCATGTGTTATGAGCAATTTTGAGCATGTGTTATGAGCAGTTATGAGCATGTATTAGAGAATAATTGAGCAGAGATAGAGAGCAGGTTTAAGATAGTGTTGTGAGTAGATTGGATCAGACTTGTGAGTAGGTTAGAGGTAGACTTGTGAGCAGGTTTGAGGTAGACTTGTGAGCAGGTTTAAGATAGTGTTGTGAGCAGATTGGATCAATGTTGTGAGTAGATTGGATTAGAATTGTGAGTATATTTGATCATAGTTGAGCAAATAAGAGGGGATAGAGTTCTCCTATAGAGAGAGATCCACAAACTAGAGTAGAGGGGATAGAGTTCTCCTATGGAAAGAGATCCATAAACTAGAGAAGTGGAGATAGAGGTCTCCTGTGGATAGAGATCCACAAACTTGAGCATAGGGGATTGGTGTCTCCTTTGGACAGAGGTCCATAAACATTGTAATAGGGATTTGATTCCCAAAAGATTCATTGAGAAAATTTATAAGGAATATTTTCTTCGTGGACGTAACCCACATTGGGTGAACCACGTTAAATCATGTCTCTCATGTGTGTGATGATGTGTGCATTATTTACTGATTTGATATTATTATTGTTATCATTTGGATTGAAAAGTAAAAATTTTTATCTTATACTATTCACCCCCTCTCAGTATAAGCTTATGTTCTTCAATTGGTATCAGAGCGGGTTCCTTCATGAAAATCCTAACAACTTGAAGGAAGATCCCACAAGAACATACATGACCTCAAAAAATGAAGAAGAATCCATGATCGACATAAAAGAGGAATTTATTGCTGCTCTTAGAAACCTGGAAAAAGTTAGAAGGAAGAATTCAAGTTTGAAGGCTCAAATCCAAGAGGATGAGGAAGCAAAGATGAAACTTCTACAAAATCTCATAGAGCTCAAGGTAAAAGTTGAAGAGGGAAGGAAAATTGAACAGGATATGGTAGAACAATTAAAGGCAAAAGAGTTAGAATGTGAAGGGTTGGAATCTGAAATTGTCTCTCTAAGAAAGGAAGTTGAAAAGACTAAAGATAAGTTACAACAAGATATAAATTTAGGAAAAAATAAAGAGGAGTCAAGCTCCAAAGGAACAAAGATATCAAAAGAAGAAGAGCTCATGACCTATGCTAATGCATTGAAAAGCAAAAGCATCAAGAAGGAAGAAAACAGAGAAGCTTCATGGACAAAAGTCAATTACAGAAACAACAAAGGAAGAAGCATGTGACCATATTATTCAAAGCAATCTAACAGGTTACAAAATTTCTTCCATGGCTATTATTTTTCATGTAACAAATATGGTCATAGAGTTATACATTGCACTATTTGTGATAAATAATTCTTATAGAAATTTTAATTTATTTGCACCCCTCATGAATAACAATATCATCTATTACAAATGCAATAACTTTGGGCACAAGGCCAAATGGTGTAAAATAATATTTCCTGAATCAAGCAAAAAGAAGAAGGATCAGAAGGTTCAAAAGAATACAACCTCGATAGATTGGAAAGAGAGAAAAGAGAAGGAAAAGGAGAAGTCAATGTTAGTACAAACAACTCTTCATGTACAAGATAAGAGAAATCAGTGGTTTCTTGATAGTGGTTGTTCGAGTCATATGACAGGTGACAAAAGTAAATTTCTTGTACTTAAAGAAATCAATGGAGGATCAATAAAATTTGGTGACAATGGTTCAACAAAAATTGTGGGGAAAGGGACTTTGAGTTTAGATAATGGAAAATCAAAGACAAAAAATGTATTGTATGTTAAGGGATTGAGGCACAATTTACTAAGTGTAAGTCAACTTTGTGATCAAGGGCACACAGTCACTTTTCATCCAAATAGATGTGAGATCAAAAAATCTAAAACAGGAAATCTCATTGCAGATGCCAGTAGAACTACAAATAATCTCTACATACTAAGTGAAATTAAGGGAGAAAAGTGTTTCTTATCACAAGAGGATGAGAGTTGGTTATGGCATAGAATAATGGGTCATCTAAAATTTGACAACATAGTGAAAATAAGAAACAAATAGGCAGTCAAAGATTTACCCAAGATAAAAAGACCACAAAGCATAATTTGTGCACAATGTCAGCATGGAAAGCAAACAAGAACAAGTTTCAAGTCAAAATAATTTACTTCATATGAACCATTGAAACTAGTTCACACTGATTTATGTGGTCCTACAAGGACAAAGAGTTTACAAGGTGAAAGTTACTTCATGCTATTTATAGATGATTTCTCTAGAATGACTTGGGTAGCTTTCTTAAAAGAAAAGTTAGAAGCCTTTGAGAAGTTCAAGGCATTCAAAGAGTTAGTAGAAAATGAAATAGGTAAAAGGATAAAGTATCTAAGATCAGATAGAGGAGGAGAATTTACTTCAGGTGAATTCATAGAATTTTGTGAACAACATGGGATCAAAAGAGAATACTCAGCAGCAAGGACCCCACAACAAAATGGAGTAGTTGAAAGGAAAAATAGAACTATTGATAATATGGCCAGAGCTATGCTAAATGAATCCAAGATTTCAGATGGCTTTTGGAGAGAGGCAGTTCATACAACTATCTATATCATCAATAGAGCTCAGGTAAGAGTAAATCATCATAAAAATCCATATGAGCTTTGGAAGGGAAGACCAGCTATTGTGAAGTATTTCAAAATTTTTGGAAGTAAATGCTACATTAGACGGGAAGAGAAAAATTTGGGCAAGTTTGACTCAAGGTGTGATGAGGGCATCTTCCTTGGGTATTCCACAAAAAGCAAAGCCTATAAATGCTATAATAAGAGGACACATACAATTATGGAAAGTATAAATGTGATGGTTGATGAACATACAGGGTCAAAAGAACCAACTCAAGAAATTGTATATCAAGAAGGAGAAAGTTGCCAAGAAGAAATAGGTGAAGAATTAGAAGAAGATGAAACACCAAGAACACCACCTAAGACTCCATCCAGGTATGTGCAAAAGAATCATCCAAGAGATTGATTATTGGAAATCCATATGAAAGACAAACAAGGAGAAAGATAATAGGAACAAGTGAACATGCAAATATTTCTTTGCTGTCTAAAATTGAGCCCAAGGATTTCAATGAGGCAAGAGAAGATAAATTTTGGGTCAAGGCAATGGATGAGGAGTTGGATCAAATAGAAAAAAGTGAGACTTGGGAACTTGTCCCATGACCAAAATATAAGAATGTAATTGGCACTAAATGGGTTTACAGAAATAAGTTAAATGAAGATGGTCAGGTAGTCAAGAATAAAGCAAGACTAGTATGCAAAGGTTATGCACAGGTTGAAGGGATTGATTTTGATGAAACATTTTCTCCTGTTGCACGACTTGAGGCCATAAGGATGTTTTTAGCTTTCTCAAGTTTCAAAAACTTCAAAGTATATCAAATGGATGTAAAATCAACTTTTCTCAATGGCATCTTGGAAGAAGAGGTCTACATTGAGCAACCTGAGGGGTTCAACCTAACTGATAAGCCAGATTATGTATGCAAATTAAATAAGGCTCTTTATGGACTAAAGCAAGCTCCTAGAGCTTGGTATTCAAGGTTGGATAAGTATCTTCAAGAACAGGGTTTCAGAAAAGGAATAGTTGACAACAATTTATACATCAAAAATGAAGGAAATGACTTATTAATTGTGGTTGTCTATGTGGATGATATCATTTTTGGAGGCAATAATGATAGGATGTGTCAAAAATTTGCAAAGAGTATGCAAAATGAATTTGAAATGTCAATTCTTGGTGAGTTGTCTTTCTTCCTTGGATTACAGATTTCATAATAAAAAAGGGTGTATTTCTCTCACAAACCAAGTATATAAAAGAAATGCTGAAGAAATTCAAATTAGAAGATTGCAAACCAGTAAGTACCCCCATGGTTACAGGATGCAAGTTGAGTAAAGATGATGAATCTCCTGAGGCAAATTAGATATTGTATAGATCTATGATTGGTAGCTTACTATATGTCACAACTACAAGACCAGATATAATGCAGGCAGTGGGACTAGTGGTAAGATTTCAAGCAGCACCAAAGGAAACACATGTAATGGTAGTAAAGAGAATTCTCAGGTATTTAAAAGGAACTATGGATTTTGGACTTTGGTATCCCAGAGGTGATAACTTTACTCTCACAGCATATACAAATGCAGATTGGGTAGGCAGTATTGATGACAAAAAAGCACAAGTGGAGGAGCATTCTTTCTTGGAGATTGTTTAGTCTCTTGGCTAAGCAAGAAACAAGCATCAATATCCTTATCCACAATAGAGGCAAAGTACATTGCAATGGTTTCTTGTTGTACACAAGTGTTATGGATGAAGTAAACTTTAAAGGACTTCAAGATAGAGCATGATCATCCCATATCCATACTATGTGATAATACAAGTGCCATAAACATTTCAAAGAATCCAGTAATGCACTCAAGGACCAAGCACATTCCGATCAAATATCATTTTTTGAGAGAACAAGTGATGGATAAGCAAGTCAAATTGGAATATGTTACTACAAAGGAACAACTTGCGGATATATTTACTAAGCCATTGCCAAAGGAAACTTTTGAGTATCTTAGAAGGAAATTGGGAGTAGTCTTACTCCCACCCCAAAATTAATCACCTCAAGGAGAGGAGGTGGGGAGGGGGCTGAGCTAAGAGTCTTATCTTTAGCCCCAAAGGAGTCCCTTTGCCATTGATGTCAAAGGGGGAGAAATTTGAGTAAGGGGGAGAGCATTCAGTCAGGGGGAGCAGTTTCTCAGGGGGAGCAAATTTGGAATCTAGTGATAGGAAAAGGAATTTTTAGAAAGGGTTGCCATCAATGACAAAGGGGGAGATTGTTGGAAATTTTGAGTAATTGGTTGTCATTGATGTCAAAGGATTGATGTCAAAAGTAAAATGATTGAAAATCATTTTCTAGGTTGAAATATTAAATTGGCCGGGCCTTGAAAGGGTTAATTATAATATTTAAATTAAAATTTTAAATATTATAATAATATTATTTAAATTTAAAATGGGCGCCAAAATTTAAATATTCTCCTAAGGTGGCAAGCACCGATGTCATCTTCCTAAGTCGAAGTGCATATATAAATTGGAACCTAAAATCATTTGGAAGAGTGTTGAAAAATATTAAGGATTGACATTCAAAATTCCTAAGGTGTCAAAATCCTTTACGAATCGCATCACACTATCTTTGAGCAAGGCAACATGAGGGAAAAGAGAATGCACATTTTCTCTTTTTGGATAGCACATAAAAATTAATAAAGAGAGCGCAGGACTTTGGTTCCAACCGAGCGGGTAGGTTAGTTGGCAGGCGGACCCCGCATAGGGAGAATAGCGAAGGAGATCTCGTATTCGAGATGCAACAGTGATAGGTTGTTCACATTTTATTTTGGGCAATGACAGTTAGTTCGGCGGTGATAGGTTAAAGGGAAGTTAAGTGCCTTGAGGTCTTGTGTGGGTAGTTAGCCCACACGGTGCTCTAGCATGCGCTAGAGCATGGGCTCCATCAGGTCGCGCATTTGAAACCCCGCGATAGTAGTTTGGTAAGGGCAAATTTTTTATAAAGTGTTTGTTTAATGTTTGGGAGTCATAAGGATTATTTTTTAATAAATTTTTTGCTTGCTATTAGGGAGTCATAAGGGTTAGGAGTTGTTTAGAGTGCCATAAGGGTTGAAATTAATGATGCATGATTTTTGCTATTAGGAGTTATAAGGGTTGAGTTTATTAAAGCTTTGTGTTTATAATTAGGGAGTAATAAGGTTGTGAAGTCATAAAGTTTTGTGTGCAAGGAGTTGTTTTATAGAATTTTATTTTTGCAAACATAAATTACAAAGAGTGCCTTATATATTTTGTTTTTGTAAAAGCATTAAGAAAATTAAAGGGGATATGTTTTGCATGCAAGAATATAAGTAATAAGGTGTTATAGTGGTTTGATATTTTATTATAATTTTTGTATGGTGGAAGTGAGTTTGAAGGTCTTTGATAACTATTAATGCCCTATATTTTGAGAAAAAGGGAAGAGTTATTGAATATAAATTTCAGATTTCATTGAGCATATCTTTTTGAAAAGAAAGTTCATGTGGATGGTTTGAGAAAGTATTTTGCTATCTAACCCTTGAAGTGGCACTAGAAAAATTAGTTGTTTGTGAGATAGGTTTTTGAAGACATATCTCCATAAGAGAAAATTAAGAGGTATGGGCACATCATTCCTTATTTAAGGTGTTTTGTTGAGTAAATGTTTCTGAAACATAAGGTGGAGATAAAAGGGTTGTTTGGTAAGCATTGTTGAAAATATTTGAGTTAGGGTTCCAGCAAAAGTGTGAAAAGAAATTTGTACTTCATTATTGAATGGTTTTGGAAAAATTTGGTATAGAATTTGAGAGCAAGATTGTGCTTCTATTGTTGAAAGAGATTAAGAAATTTGTGTTAGAAATTATGAACTGCTTGTACTAGGTTGAAGATAAGTTTTTGCATCCTTGTGAAATATTTTTGAGAATGTGTTATGAGCAGTTTTGAGCATGTATTATGAGCAGTTTTGATCATGTGTTATGAGTAGTTGTGAGCATGTATTAGAGTTGAATTGAGCAGAGACAGAGAGTAAGTTTAAGATAGTGTTGTGAGTAGATTGGATCAGACTTGTGAGTAGGTTTGAGGTAGACTTGTGAGCATGTTTGAGGTAGACTTGTGAGCAGGTTTAAGATAGTGTTGTGAGTAGATTGGATCAGTGTTATGAGCAGATTGGATCAAAATTGTGAGTATATTTGATCAGATTTGAGCAGAGTAGAGGGGATAGAGTTCTCCTATGGAGAGAGATCCACAAACCAGAGTAGAGGGGATAGAGTTCTCCTATGGAAAGAGATCCACAAACCAGAGTAGTGGGGACAGAGGTCTCTTGTGGATAGAGATCCACAAACTTGAGCATAAGGGATTGGTGTCTCCTTTGGACAAAGGTCCATAAACATTGTAATAGGGATTTTATTCCCAAAATATTCATTGAGAAAAGTTTATAAGGAATATTTTCTCTGTGGACGTAACCCACATTGGATGACCCACGTTAAATCATGTCTCTCATGTGCGTGCTGATGTGTGCATTGTTCTCTGATTTGATATTATTTCTGTTATCATTTGGATTGAAAATTAAAAAGTTTTATCTTATACTGTTCACCCCCCTCCCAGTATAAGCTTATGTGATTAAAAAAATTAATCTAAAAAAATCATGTCCAAGTTTGGAATTATAAAATTGAATCCTTTATAAAGTTTTTGAACCATGATGCTCATCATGGGAAGTATCAAGTGTGGAGAATACATGTTTACCTCTTGGTTACATTATATGGATATACATAAAAGTGTCATTAATGGCATTGGATTTAACACAAAGGATATATATTGATCTAGGATAAAATACAAATGTCCAAAAGTTAGGTTCATTAAAATTAATTTTAATGGTGTTTCCAAAGGAAATCTAGGAAAAGTCGGCATAGGTGGTGTTTTTGAAAATAATGAAGGCAAAATTCTCCTCATTTAGAATCATACAAAACTTTAACTACCAACTATGTAGAGTCTAGATCATTTCTTCTAGGAATCAAGACTTCCTTTGACAAAGGATGGAGATATATATCAATTGAGAGGGTTTCATATCTTATTGTTTATATTATCAAGAAAATGGATGTGGGGATTGGATTAACATTATTATTATTTTATATGTTAATCAATAATTTTTGGATGCAATATCTTTAAAATGTTAGCATATCTATGGAGAATAAAATGGAGTAACAAATAGTTTAGCTAATCATGATGTTGATCTCTATCTTGGTGGAATTCAAATTATAGAAAATAACGTGTTGATTAAGATAGTCTCTTAATAAATATGATATCAAGTTGATAAATAAAACATAACATTGTGAGGAAGATGATTAATATATTTCATAGAAATCCAATCTAGATACAATCTAATCGACCTAAAAATATATGTAATGCTTTAATACTTTTATGGAAGAGCCCCCTAATAAAATCCATATATAATATTATTATTATTATTTTAAATATTTGGGTAAGGATTTTGTCTAAAAAATTACTTGAACAATAGATCAAATAAAAATATATCTTAAATTGTCAAGAATCTACCAAAAACAACTTTATAAAATTGTATGAAGTTTGTGTGAGCTAGTAGCAAGGACGAAGTGTAAGAAAGAAGCAAGAAGTAGAAAGAAAATTGCGATTAAGGAACTACTTCTTGTTCCAAATCTTAGGATAATTTAAAGGATTAATTTTGAATAAAATATAGGTAACATGGAAAGAAAGTCATTTTTGAAAGTCCTTATTGAAAGTAAGAGTGGCATAGTTGGAAGTATGAATTCTCTAGCTAGCAATAAAAGGAAGAGATAATCTATGATAAACCCTGCTTAGGTAGCAAATACTACACCATAAGTGATTATCAAGGATGAGATGATTGAGCATAATATAATGGTTCTTAAAACTAGAGGGTTAATACATAGGTTCCATGGATACTAGCTAGGTTTTTATGAGATTCAAAATTTGATCAAGTAAATAGGGATTGAATTCAAATTATTCCATAAATTTTCTTCCAAAAGGATTTTTCCTCATTATTTTCTTTAGTTCATAAATAATGGATAAAATGATGGATGGAGGTTCATGGTTTAGGGGTAAAGATGCATTATATTCAAGAACTTGGATTGAGATTTTTTTATGGACACAAAAACTATTAAAAGAGTTTCAATATGGATTAAGATTTTTGGACTACCTTATCAACTCATCAATAAGGAGGTGTTGAAGAATATTGGTAATAATCTAGGTGGATTCAACCAAGAGGGACCGACTACTAAGGAGAGAAGGCATGTTGTATACACTTAAATATGTTTTGCCATGGATATTTCAAAACCTTTACCACAATCAATTAAGATTAATTCTGAATGAAGATAATGAGATCAAAAAGTGGATTATGAAATCATTTCATTCCAATATCACAAATGTTATGAAATTGGGTATATGGCAAGAGACTGTAAAGTGGAAATGATAGAGGAAAAGATGGAAAATTTTGGGCATGAGGGTAGATTTAATTTAAAACAAGGAGATCATATCATAGGAGAAGCTAGGTCAAATAAAAGCTTTTCCACTCTTAAGAAAGTGGCAAGAAAAACCCTCTACATAATTAGATGGCAAAGGCCATTACAATTCACTCAAATCAACTATTAGAAGAAAATAGTGATATGAGGGGTGAGGAAGTACAATGTGCAAGTTTAAATATAGGAGGAGCTAAAGGTGCAAAAAAAGAGAGGAAGGCAAGTTTTAAAGTAAAGGAATATGGGGAGGCAAATTTTAAAGCAAATGAGGTCAAGCTTAATCTAGGTAAATCACCTTTATTTTCCTTAAGTAGAATAAAATATTCTCCTTACAATAAAAATAAAAGTAGTATGGAGTGTATTCCTTGCACTTTAGGATTTCAAGAGTAGTACAATAAAGAAAATTGTATGGAGGATATCCAAGGAAATTTAGGGTTTCCAAGCCAGCATAAGAAAGTAATGACTATGGAGGATCATCTATTCAGTTTAGGGTTTTCAAGGTAACATAAAAGAGAAAATTCTAATGAGGCTATTCCTTGTACTTTTGGTTCTTTAGGGCAACATAAATATTTAGAAGCTCATTATGAACACTATGAAAAAAATATAAAAAATAGAAGAGTGTCATGATCTACCTTGGCAAGACCCTTTTACATGATGAACAAGGACCTAATTCTTAGTTTTATAATGTTTTGTGAAGTAAATTGATGTTTTTGTAAAAGATATATTTTAGGAAATTTGTTTTGGAAAAAATAAAAGTAAATCAATTAAATATGGTTTAATTAATCTAATTGCATATTACCTTATTATTTTGGTAGGTTTTGGAATGTAATTAGGTGATTTTTGTCTTCACAAAATGTGTCTAATTTTGATTGGACCAAAAGAGCACTAAGATAATTTAATATTATAATGATTATTTTATTAAATTAGAGGATTATTCATCCTTCTCCATGGTTGCTTCATGGTGGTTAATTTTTAAAAGAGATTCCTCTTTTTCTTCTTTAATAGTTTTAAATTTGTCAATGTTCTTGAGGAGGGGGCATGAAACAAAGGGATTGATCACCTTTACACTATTAGGATTATAAAATATTTTAATTTTTTTTTAACTAGCATAGGGGATATTATTTGTTTAATAGAGGGCATATTACTTTAAGGGAAATAAATCCCTTTAAATTTAGGAAGGAAGTGTTAGCTTTTGATGAGTAAATACTCAGAATAATATTGCCTCAAGATCAATAATATAATTGCAATATGAAAGATATAATAATGCTGATCAATCAAGAATATAAACTCAGAATCTACTATATAATAACTCAAAGAATGATAATGACAAATGCTCAAAAATATTAAGAAATATTTATTGAATGAAGAGCTCAAAATACATCATACTACATCACCTTCCATTGCTTACATAGGTGACTCTTTCTCCTTTGCCATATCTCTTTTACATCAATACATCCATATATATAGAATGGAATGTGACTCTTCATATGGAGGTTTCTTGGCCCTCACTCTTCATATGAATCTTCATCTTCCTACTCTATTGACACATGTACATAGGGATAACTATGCATATTTACATTGCCAAAATATCATTGCACACTTGTGTATTACATTGCATAAAGTAAATCCTAATCTAAGACACTCTTTCCTAATCTATAGATGTACCCATGATGGTACATTGGCATGTACCAAATAATGTAATATATTCCAACACCCCCATGTATTACATTATTTGGTTATTGAAGACTTTAGTCTTCAATATGATCTTCATCTTCTTTCTTGAACTTGTGTCCTTGTAGATACTCTTCATTTTGTTCAGGTTCAAATTCTTCTTCATGTAGACTCTTGGATGATGTTGTGTTGTTATTTGATCCTTGTAGAGACTTATTCTTTTTCCTTTTGTTCTTCATATTACAAGTCTTCATTTTTCCTGGTTCCTTGTCTTTGTCTTCGAGTTCTGTTTGGGCTTCTTGATATAGTCAATCATGAGATATCCTTGTTGAGCTAGAGCCCCAATCACTTCTTTAGTCCATATTTTTTTTCTTGATATTTGTGTAGTATTATTTCCTATTCTTCAAACTTGCATTTGCTATTGTCAAAATATTAAAAACTTTTTGTAATGACAAAAGGAAGACGAGTGAGATCCTCTCCCACAATATGTGCAAGGATGTAAATCCCAACAATCAACTTTTTCATGGCCTTATTTGTTACAGTAAGTACATTTTAATTTTTCTTGTGTTGTTTTGAATACCTTGACTTCTTCTATTTTCTTGATCAACTGATACAACCATGCATGAATGGTCGAAGTAATTTTACTTTTGCTTCTTTAAAATACTTGTAGAAGGAATTCTTGTCCTATATGTTTTGTTAGACTTTGAGAATGTTCACTATGACTATCTTATATCATATTGTTAGAATATGTCTCTAAGACATTTCTTCTAATTTGAGATTCTTCAAGAATACTTTTCTTTCTATCCACATGTTTCATTTTTTTATCATCCTTAGAATCAAGTAGATATTTAATCCAAGTTGATTTATTGAATCCTCTATATTTAATAAAGTTTTCCATTGTTAAAACTTTAATCCTTTGAGGTAGACTTCCTTATGACTCCCTAATCTCAATATAGTCCTTTCAATTCTATGTTTTGTAGAACACCTTTTATCTCCCTAATGTTTGAAAGGCAATGCAATTTTAATATCAACTCTATCAATCAATGTGTGATTTCAATCCTTTACAAATATTCAAATCTCTAATAATTTTGAACTTAGAGATCAAATGCAATATTTTTATGTAGAATTCCTTTTATCTCCCAAATTTATGAATAAAATATTTTAACTCTAAATTTCATAAACTAGTTTTGAAGTAGGATTCCTTATTCCTCCAACTCTAGAAATTTAGAAAAATAATATTTGCAATATTTTTGTAGTCCTAGTTTGATGTAGAATGCCTTATTTCTCCAACCTTAGTAATTTTGCAAATATTCAATTTGTTTTGTAAATCTAAATATGCAATTTTACAAAACTCAAATATAATGCTTCTTCAATTTCAAAAATATTCTTCAAATATGCAATATCCAGATTTTTCTAAGGTTCTATAATGCTTATCACTCCACTAAAAATATTCAAATATTTAACCTTAGAATATATTCCCTTTATTCCTTATTCCTCCTACCAATATAAACTTTAATATGAAAATATTATGGTAAATATTACCTTAATTATTCAGGCGCTCCTCCTTGACTTGTTGGGCGCTCCTCCTTCTGGTAAAATTTCATTGGACTTGATAATAGGTGCTTTGAATGTGCCTTCAATGCTCTTCCTTCACACTTGCTACGTATCTACCTTTACTCTCTTACACTGGCGACTATATGAGCGCTTCTGTCCTCTTGTGCAATGTGCCACTTGTAGCATACGTTATGGAGACTTCTTGACTCCCTTTAGGTGGTGCTAATATTCTTGTAAGATGAATGGACACTTGGCACAATATTCCTTGTGCTGTTTGGGCATTACTAATCCTTCCTTGAGCGTTGGGTGATGATTTAGAGTGTTGAGCGCTCTTCTTTCCTGGAGACGTACGTTATGACTATGTACCAATTTTCACCCTTGTGCCAAATGGCACTATTCCTCTTCCTTGCTCGGGACAAGTGTTATAGCCTTCTATGCATGCACTCCCTTCTCCAACATATGGAATTTCAATTCTTCCTTGCTATTCTTCCAACGTATTCTTGCTTCTTTGTAACAGCAATTGGTGTTGTTTCTTCTCTCTTTGGCCGATGATGAATTTGCCCATGGTTGGTTCTAGCTATGACTACATTAGAGCTCTTCAATGGTGGCTCTATGATGCTTTATCTTAGTAGGTAATATTCCTTTCTTTTTCCTTGATAATACACCTTTTATTCTTGTCTGTTTATCCCTGTAATCTGCCTTCCTTTTGTAGATAAGATACTTTCTTATTGTTGGGCTACATAGGATTTATGTAGGACTTTCTCTTGCAGGTTGCAGTTGATGTCTTCTAGCTCCTTGGCTGGACGATTCTTGAGCCCTAATGGCTCTTTCCTTAAGCACTCTAGTTAGTGCTTTTTTCTTGCTAATGGGTGGACGTTTGGTGAAGATATTTCCCCCTATGTTCTGCTGCTCAATGATCTTGTCTATGGTGGTGGTTCTCACCACTCCTTTAGTGGTTTTCTTTACCACTTTTCACTGCACATCTAGTGTTTTTAAACACCTAAAATCTACCTCTAAATATGGGAACTCTTTGCTTTCAATAATGCTATAAAATGAGGGATATTCTACCTCACAAATGTAGAGTAAATCTGCCCTAAATTTTGCTTTAAAAAATAACATAAACTATTCACTTATCACTCCATTTAAGAACTTAAATAATGTTGTTTATAACTTGTAAATTTTCCTAAATATAATGGTGTGTAATAGTGTCTCTTTCTTGGCTTAAAGACACTCTAAAAAACTTCTCTTTTTCTAGCTCTTAATAGCTCTAAAATTTGATGCTAAAAAATCTCTTAATAAGCACCTTCAAAAATATCTGCAATAATACTTTATATGGCATCAAATTTAACACACCTTTTTGTAGCTCCTTTATTTATAGCTTGTTGTCTTGTATTTTTTGTAATGCACCTTTCTTTTGCTGTTAGTAGACTCTTCAATTTGTAGCTATAGTTGCTGCTTAAAATCAGCTTTCTTCTTCTTCAAATGTGTGCTAGCTGGTTCTAAAATTTGCAGCTCCAAACGCTGCTCTTTCGCTGTCCAATTCTGCAGTAGGACTCCTCCTTAGATGCTACCAAAATATGCTTGAGATTTTCTGCTCAAATCTATTCAAATATTCTCTAAAAATGCAGCTTGCTTTCTTCTTTCAATGCTGCCCAAAATTGTAGCTTAGACTTCTCTGATTGCTGCTTATAGCCTCTGATTTGGTAATGTCCTTTAATATTCAAATATGCTACTCTCTTTACTATCAAGCCTTCTCTTAGTTGGCTGTCCAAATATTCTTTGAAAGCTTCTCCAAATATTTTTCTAAACTATAGCTTTTTGCTTCTACTCGTTATGAAAATTCAGCAACTTGTGCTTCTACAAATCAGCCTACAAAACTTATGTGGCTGTCTCCAAATTTCTCAAAAGTGTGGCTTTTGCAATCTTCTTGCTTTCTTCTAACTCCTTACTGAATTCTGACTTCAAATCTGACCTCAATCTCTGTCTTCTCTCTCAAGAATTTGAATGTCTTGAGTTCTCAAAATCTTCTCAAAATTTGACAAACTTCTTGCCAAATCCTCTTTCCTTTTGGGCTTGTTGTCGGATGGTGATAATTATCCCAATTTCTTTTGGTTAGGTGCTCCTTCTGCTTGCAATATTCTACCATGAAATTTGCTTCAAATCTCTTCCAATGATCGTTGCTTTAGCTTCTGCAATAAGGCTTTCTTGTAGCCTTCTTTTCTTTCTTCAAAATATTCTTTAGACCTCTATTCTTGGGTCTTCTAATTCAGGATTTCTGTAGCCTTCTTTTCTTTCTTCAAAATCTTCTTTAGACCTCTATTCTTGGGTCTTCTAATCCTACAGCCTTCAATTCTCTTAGTAAATGTTTTAATGAAACCTTACCTTGGTTTCTTCAATTTTCCAACTATGGGAAATTCTTCAATGAGATCTCTTTCTTAGATCTCTATATTCTACTGCTTCTATATGCAATAGGACCTTCTGTAGTCCTATATTCTATATTCAATATTCAATCTTCCAATCTTGGAAGTTCTTCAATATGACCTCTTCTTGGGTCTCTATCTTCAGTATTCAATCTTCAATCTTCCAAAACTTGGAAGTTCTTCAATGTGACCTCTTCTTGGGTCTTTATCTTCAATATGCAATCTTGCAATGAGAACCTTCTTCTTGGTTCTTCTCAATATTCAATAAGATCTTCTTCTTGGACCTCCTTCAATGTCTACTTTTCTACAACAAAAGAGTTAATCCCTACACTAGGAAAGCACATAGACTTTCAGGCAATCGAAGATGAAATTCTTCTCTATCTATTGTAGGAAGCTTCTCAACTTCTAAGAACCAATATTCTACAACAAAACTTAGACAATAATAATTAGATGTATTCAATGTTCCAGAAATAATAATCTTCACTAGCTATCTTAAAAAACTAGTGGAATCAAATCTATACTGAATCCTAGTCTTCATGGGTTTTCCTTTCAACCCTGTGGAAAGATTCTAGCCAAATAATAATCTAGAATATTTTTTTCTTTATCAATATTATCAATAGGACCTCTTCTAAGGGTCTCTTAATCTCTTCAATGATAAGGTCTATCTTCAAGACCTTTCAATCTTCTTCTATTCTGATTTTTCTCTTGGAATAGGTATATTCTTAAATATCACTGGTTTTTCTTCAACACAGTGAGAAATGCTATCTTCTCTGGTTTCTTTTTCCAGAGGTAATTCCTTTATCTTCTCTAGTTTTATTTTCCAGAGGTAATTCCTTTATATTATCTGGTTCTTTTTCCAGAGGTAATTCCTTTATCTTCTTTGGTTCTTTTTCTAGAGGTAATTCTCTTATCGTTATTGGTCTCTTCTTAACCAGTAGAAATATTCTTTGCTTCTGATCTATATAATGACTTCTATCAAACTATCCCAAGACAATGATGTTTGCATGCAATGGCACACAAAGGCTGATTCGGTTTGCAAAGATGTAGTGGGATTTAGATTGATAGTAGCAATGGTGATCCCTTGTGGCTTTGATACCACTGTTAGCTTTTTATGAGTAAATACTCAAAATAATATTACCTCAAGATCAATAATATAATTGCAATATGAAAGATATAATAATGTTGATCAATCAAGCATATAAACTCAGAATCTACTATATAATAACTCAAAGAATGCTAATGACAAATGCTCAAAAATACTAAGAAATATTTATTGAATGAAGAGCTCAAAATACATCATACTACATCACCTTCCATTGCTTACATAGGTGACTCTTTCTCCTTCACCATATATCTTTTACATCAATACATCCATATATATAGAATGGAATGTGACTCTTCATATGGAGGTTTCTTGGCCCTCACTCTTCCTATGACTCTTCATCTTCCTACTCTATTGACACATGTACATAGGGATAACTATGCACATTTACATTGCCAAAATATCATTGCACACTTGTGCATTACATTGCATAAAGTAAATCCTAATCTAAGACACTCTTTCCTAATCTATAGATGTACCCATGATGGTACATTGGCATGTACCAAATAATGTAATATATTCCAATAGGAAGGCTTAGTTGAGGCCTAGGGAGAAAGAGGAGCAAGAAATTAGGAAGACATGTGAGGAAACATCTAGAGTGAATTCATAAGGAGAAGACTTTGCAAGAGCTCTAGGTTGGAGTTTCTTACTTATGATTTGATTATGAATGCTTTGATGTATGAATTATGAATTGGTTATTTCATAGTCAACCTCTATTTTTACTTCTTGAAAAAGTCTCCTTCATAGATACTTTGTAATGGATTTTTAAACTCTTTGTGAATGCAAAGTTTGAGAGAATTAATCCCTATTTTAAACTTTTATAATCTAAGTCTCTTATTAAGGTTTTGAAATCGTTATTTTCAACTAGAACATTTTTTGGAATTGATATTTTATTGCACGTTGCATAGGGAGGTGATTAGTTCATCTAAGCTTGCCTTACCTTAATTTTTTTTGTTGCTTTTAATCCCTTGATATCAAACTTTGCAACTCAAATGCATCCATCCCGCCCTACGTATTCAGACTCTATGAGATGTATTAACCAAGCATGAAATAATTTCCTTGGAAATTAATAATACATGGAATGTGTTTGGTTTAATATTTAGATCCTTTGTGGTGTTTCTCATGAGGTTTGATGACCTTAGTAGTCATCCCTTAAGCTACCATGGCACTCTATTTAGTGCCTAGCATGCTTAGGTAGAAGGTATTCTATGAGCATTGTTCCACATGGGACATGCTCGAGCCACACAAGGGTTCAAAGAGAGCTGATCCCCCATAAAACTTTAACCACATTTGGTGGTTGTGGTTGAGCCACCTGTTGGTCATTGAACTTTGGTTGAATTAAAATATTGACAAGTAGTATCTTTCGATTGGTTTAACCTATCTCTATTTGTTGTTGACCACTTAGGATTCAAAGGAGCTTCTGGTGTGGAAAGTTTTTTAAAAAGGTTTCTAATGTTTATCTCACATACATGGTATGGTGGGATAAACATGGGTTATAAGGTGCTTAGTGCCTAGAAGCTAATAACCAAGCGCCTAGGTGCTTGGATAAGCCCATCATGCCCCCCTTGGTCCTACTTGCAACCCTAAGGTTATGTTGACTCGCCTACCATGTGGAGTTTTGTGAATGGTTTATCTTCGAGGTTTGGGTTGTTTGGTTAGCGTTGATCGTGTAGGGGTATAAGAAAAAATATTTGTAGCCTAACTGGTTTGAAGTTGATTGGATTGGGTTAGTTTGAAGCTTCACTATTGACTCTATATAACCCCTTATTTTTGGTAAAACAAATATATATTTATTGGAATATTAATGTTTCTTTTTATTTTCCAATTTAATCCTTTGCTTGGGAGGATAGAAGGTTTTTGGTTTCTCTAAGACATCCCTTTTTCCAAAGGAGAAATTTGTTAGAGCTAAAACTTGAACTTAAGGATAGACCAAGTTTTGAGTATCTTAGAGCAAACCTTGGAAAAAAATAAAACTATGGGTGAATAATTAAATGCATCTATAGGTCAAATTTTGGGGAAAATTTGAATGCATTTGTAAAATATTTTGTGGAAAAATTGAATGCATCTATAGGTCAAATTTTTGGGAAAATTTGAATGCATTTGTAAAACATTTTTTGAAAAATTTGAATGCATTTGTAAAAAATTTGGTGGAAAAGTTGATTGCATCAATATGTCAAATATTGGAAAAATTTGATTACCTTAGCAAAATATTTTGTGGTATAATTGCATGCAACTATATTACAATTTTGTGAAGAAATTGTAGGTTACCTATAGTACAATTTTATGGAGAAATTAGGAGTTAGCTATAGTACAATTTTGTGGAGAAATTGTAGGTTGACTATAGTACAATTTTGTGGAGAAATTGTAGGTTAATTATAGTACAATTTTGTGGAGAAATTATAGGTTAACTATAGGATAATTTTGTGGTTAAATTGAATATTATTGTGAAATAATTTTGTGGAAAATTTGTAATTCAATTATAGGGCAATTTGGTAGAAAATTGTAGGAAAAATTTAGAGCAATTTTGTGGAGAAATTGTATGTTAGCTAGGACAATTTTGTGGAAAAAATGAATGCTAGTTGAAGGAATATTTTGTGGAAAAATTGAATGCTATATTTACAAATAATTTTATGGAAAAATTGGATGGCTTATAGATCAAAATTTTATGGAAAGATCAAAAGTTTGATTCATTTGTTTAAATGCTATTTTTGTGTGAATGAAATTAAGGGAATTTGGTATATAAAAGCATCTTATAAATTATGAACAAGAAAGAATGGGTAGGGAATCTATTCTTGAGGGAATTTATGGGGTTCTCTCTTGCTTGGACTAGAAGTGTTTGTAATTGCAATTGTTCTATCAAAGGAATATCTTTTTGTGGAAAAAGGGTATGGGATAAAATAATGAATGTGGAATTATTTCTTGGAAAATTATGGGATTTCCTTCCTTTGATGAATTAATGTTTAGTGCATGGTTACATTTTGGTGAATGTATATTGCATGGTTGCATTCAAATGTTAAATTACATATCCAGGGCAGTTTGGAGGAGCCTCAAGGTGGCAGAGAATTATCCAGGGAAACTGTTGGTGGAAGGTGATTCTCTTATTATTATAAATCTTCTAAAGAACACTAAGAGAGCTCCTTGGAGATTTGATGACTACATCCACGAAGCAAGGGCTCTAATTCATGATCGACTTGAGGCCATAATTTTGCATACCTTTCGGGAAGCAAACATGGCAGCTGATAGGCTGGCAAATGAAGGCATTGTAGTAGCAAATTTGATCACGTGGACTGAAAATCTTCCTCATGCAGTCTCAATGGTGATAGATAATGAAAAAATTTAGATTGGAAGGCTCAAAGTGGATTTTGTCTTTGTTAGTTCTATTTTGCGTCTTTCTTTTCTGATGGCCATAATATTAGGCTTCCATAGTTTAGTTTGGTTGTATTCTGTTGGAAGAGTAGGTCTTGGCCCTTTTTGTTTTCAGTTTAAACTTTTAGGGCTTGGCCTTTGTCCAGTTGGTCAGTGGACCCTATTTTATAAAATGGTTTTGGGTCAACCAGTTAAAACCCGGTGTTAATCATAAATATTCTCTTACTTACCAAAAAAAAAAAAAATGTTAAATTACATAGATTGCTTTATGATAGACCATATAGCAAAGTGCATTTAAGGGAAAACTACATGAATATCATGAGATATCCTGATCCCTTACCACCATCAATCAAGCGATGGAGAGGCAAGAAGGACTAGTGAAGACTTATACAATTCAAACATTGATCCCTTTGACATATGTTGTATTAAGGCTTTCATGATGAAAGGCTCTTTTGTAAAATAAATTTCTAGCATGAGTATTATTTTATAATCTAGAATGGATGTATTTCTTTACTCTCTATAAGATATGTAAATGATGGAATTCCAGTTATGCTCAAAATATGAATGATGTAGCTTTGTACTACGATTTATGATGCTATGCAAATTATCATGTTTTATGGATTGATAATGGAAATAGGGATTACATATTATTTAAGTGACTTCTTGATGAAGATATAGATGTTAAATTATTTAATTAGATGAGCTTAATTAAACACCCTATTTGAGAGATATGTTTAAGGAAAGAATGTTACAGTCTATACATGAGGTAATTATGGGAAATCAATATCTAGAATGTTTGCATAAGTTACACTATGAGTACGAAACTCAAGTGGGGTCCAAAGAAGGGGATATTTGGAAGGTCTAGTGAGATCTTATCTCCTACTACAGAGGTTAGGAGAATATTATGCAAGTAAGTTGGATGATAGACAATAGGTTATCTATATAAGTTTATCACAAGGAAGTGATAACCACCTTAGTTACCCCATCATGAGGATGAGGATAACAAAGCACTATAAATTATAGATACTCCATATTAGTGATGTAATATCTAATCGGTAAGGCATATACCTAACATCAACCTAGATAGAATTAGGCTAGGACTAACTTAGATGGACTTAAGTTAGTGAAAGGGAAATTGCTATCCCATTCTCGGGGTACTAAGAAGAGGAGAATCCCTAAACGCTATGGTCAAGAATTTTCCCATTCATAAAGAATGTAGGAAAGGTAGGGTGACCATTTAAGGTGTCCTTATACCATGGAGATATGAAGGTAAACCCACTAGTCATATAGGAGTTTGGCCACTCCTACTCACAAGAGGTAGACACTGACCATGTTATCTCTTAGTGAAGTATTGCCTTACAACTTACATTGAGTACATTATTGAGTAATCCTTGAATATAGGCTTTACTTATGAGTAATAATAAAAAATTCTCTCAAGAGATGGTTGGAAAATGAGGTTTTTTACAAAGACATTGATGAATATGAGAGTGTTGGTAGGAATAGAAGAAGGAAAAGAAGGCCATCAAAGCAGAAACAAAGAAAATAAGAAACTCAAAAGGATATTGACCTAGGAAGCCAAATAAAAATATCATAGGTGTTAACAAGAAGTGGGGCTAAGCCCACTAATAAAAATAAAAAGTGTTTATGATGAAAATGATATCATAGAATATTAGGGGTATGAATAAAACCCCTAAAAAAGGAGTTATTAAGGAATTAATAGGTTGTTATAGTGTTGATTTTATTTTAATACAAGAAATAAAATTAATTAGTGAAGAATGTAAGGATGCTTTTAAGAATATTTGGAAGACGAGTGGTTGTTTAGCAATTTCTTCTATGGGATATTGAGGTAGTATTACAATAATATGGGATGAATGAAAATGAGATGGGTAATTATTAGAAGCAAAAAGTAATTGGGTTGTTGGATTATTTTTTAAGAAAGAGAAAAATATCAAAGTTGGGGTTATAAATGTATGTAATCCAAACATAGTTACTCCTTGTGAAAGATGTTGTAAGGACCTTAGTATATATTTTTCAAATACAATGATGATTCATTGTGATTTATGGATTGATGGCAGTGATTTTAACACTATTCTATCTCCTTTGGAAAAGAAGGGTGATATTCAAGGATGTTTCTAATAAAAGTAGGATTTTGCTTCATTTTTAAATTCAAATGACCTTTGGGATATTAGTCCCTCAAAAATTTTAATATACACGAAATAATATAAACATTGGGAAAAATCACATAGCAGAAAGACTCTTGTTATCCAATAAATGGTTGCAAAAAAAGTATACAATCTCTTTAGATATTTTATTGTGAGTAGTATCAAATCACAAAACCATTCTTTTGACTTATGAGTTACCTAATCATGGTCATCCAAAGCCATTTTGCTTCTAGTCTATGTGGCTTCAAGATCCTAATTTTTTCCGTATGGTTATGTTATGGTAGGATGAATCAAAATTTGAAGGAATATGTATGTACAGGTTTGTTCAAAATTTGAAATTTTTAAAGGAGCAAATGAAGATTTGGAATGCCAAATCTTTTGGTAACATTATTAAAGAAAAGAAAGAAATTGAATCCAAACTCAAAAATTTATAAGATATAGTAGAAATGAATGGAATGGATCAGGATTTTTATGTGAAAGAAAAATAATTACTTTTTGATTATCATAATACATTGAAAAAGGAGTCATATTGGTTTCAAAACTCTAGAGAGAAATGGATTAAGGAAATAGAAATGCAATTTTTTTCATGATACAAAAAAAATATTTTTTTCTTTTCATCACATCAAAAATATCTTAAATCTAGATGGAAGAAATATTAAGGATGAAGAAGATATAAGGAAGGAAGAAATTACCTATTTCAAAAATATTTTATTAGATACTAGGCAAGATAAGGAGGCACAAGGAAAAGTTTTGCAAAATATTCCATCAATTCTTACTCAGGGACAAAATGAAAGCTTGATGAAGAAGATATATATGGAGGAGCTCCATGAAGCAATCTTCTCTTTCCATCCTAACAACACACGTGGCTTCAATATATTTCCTATAATTTTCTTTCAATTTTTTTGGGATTTATTGGAGAGTGATATGTTATTTGCGGTTGAAGAGGTCCATAAATGGAAGGATATAATAAGTGAGATCAATTCTAATTTTATTACCTTGATTCCCAAGAAAGGAGACTTTATTTTGATAATTTTTGTCAAATAATTTTTTGTAATATGATTATAAGATCATTTCAAAAATTATGGCAAACAGGCTGAAGGGCATTCTAGGTTGTCTTATCTCAGAGGAAAAAAGTGGTTTTGTTCATGGTAAAAAAATTCTTTATGGTATAATTATTGCACAAGAGGCCATACATTTTCTTTTTTCCATGTAAAAACTAGGCATGCTTTTGAAATTAGACATGAACAAAGCATATGATAGTGTTTCCTTGAATTTTATACATGTTATTATTAGAAAGTTTAGCTTTGATGATAGTTGGTGTGAGTGGATTAAATGTTGTTATAGCACTACAAAATTTTCTATTTTTATCAATGGTTCCCTTGCTAGTTACTTAAAGTCATATTGTGGACTTTGTAAAGGTGATCCACTTTCTCATTATCTATTCATTATTCTTGTGGAAGCATTAGGGAGATCATTTTCAAAGGAAAAAATGGAAGTAAAAATCAAAGGTATTCAAGTTGCCAAATATGGTCCTTTCTCATCTCATCTCCAACTTTTTGATGATACTTTTATTTGGGGCCATCCCTTAGTCAGTAAGGCCATGTAGTTTACATCAATATTATCATGCTATGAGAAGGCTATTTGAAAATTGGTAAATAGTACAAAATCCAATATGTTTTTCATTAATTGGGTATTCATTTGTCTAATAAAGGAATAAAAAGGAGCTTTGGATCTATTTTTTTGATATAATGAAAGATTGCTTGGCAGGTTGGAAAGGTAAGTTCTTAACCATGGCAAGAAGGGTACAATTCATAAAGACTACATTGCAATCCATCCCTATTTATATGATGTCACTTTCAATATTGCCAACAGGTATATCATTAGAAATTGAAAAAAATTAAAGAGAATTTCTATGGAAATATTGAGAAAAAAAATAGGTTTCCTCTTTGTAAGTGGGATAGGTTTTGCAAAGAAAAGAATATTATAGGAGCAAGCTTATTAAATTGAAGACTTGTAAATTTGGCATTAGGAGCAAAGCTTGGGTGGAGATTATTTAGATATCAAGGAAATAATGGGGCAAAAATATTACTTCAAAAATATATAGGTTCTCTTGATGCAATGGAATTATTTAGGAAAAGAAATCTACCCAAAGGATTGTCAACATAGAACTTCATATCAAAGAGTTTGCAATTGATAAAGAAATATATTAGATGGCCAATAAATGAGGGGTGTTTTAAATTTTTGTGGTTTCATGCTTGGTTGAAGCCTTATCCTCTTATCTCAGACTCAAAATGTAAACCATTGGATCAAGCATACCTAACATATAAAGGTCCAAAGGTCAAAGATTATATTATTATGACCAAAAACTCTAGATCATGGATTTATTTTATCAACCTAGTTGAAGGAGAGGAAATAAAAAAAATTGTATATGAACTTCGAAAGATGCTTCAAGAGTTTTATTTGTTAATTTTTACATGAAAGGATGAGGTGGTTTGGAATATATCAAAGGATGGTGGATACTTGGTCAAGTTGGAATATGAGGATTCAGAACAATCAAAATTTCCTTCTCCCAAAGATTTTCCTTGGAAGAATGTTTGGTCAATAGAGGCTCTCTCTAAGGCCTCAACATTCCTTTGGTTAGTAGTTCAAAGTAAGATTCTTACAGGAGAAGGTCTACAAAGAAGAGGATATTATGGACCCTTTAGATGTGCCTTGTGTGCAAAGGATTTAGAAACATTAGACCATTTACTTCTTCATTATCTATTTGCTCACACCATTTGGGGTTATATTTTTAGAAATATAAAATTTATTGGGTGGCTCCATCAACATTGAAAGAGTTGATGAAATGTTGGATTAATTATTTCAAAGCTAAAGCATTATGTATTCTTTGGAGGATTGGGCCTTCCATTATTTATTGAAATTTATGGTCTGAAAGGAATAATTTTTTTTTTTAAATAAATCTTAAAATCATGTCTAAGTTTGGAATTATATTATTGCCTTTCTTGTAGAATATCTATAAATATGGTGCTCATCATGGGAAGTCTCAATTGTAGAAAAAGAGGTGCTAATAACTTGCCTACAATATTTGGACATACATGGAAGAATCATATGGGATAATAAAATTAAAATAAAGGATCTACTTCGATCTATGGTAAAATGGAAATATCCAAAAATTGGGTTTATGAAAGTGAATTTTGATGGTGCTTCTAAAGAAAATCTAGGAAAAGCTGGTGGAGTTGGTATTTTTAGAAATTTTGAAGGAAAAATTATTCTCACTTATTCAAAATTATATGGAACTTCAACTAACAACTATGTCGTGGGAGAATAATTTATGGAAATATATTTCAATTGAGAGGATTCACAAATTATCATCAATGCTTTTAACAAAAAATAGATGTGCAGATTAGATAAAAAATAATATTATTACTAATGTTCATCATCTATTACTAGAGAAAATCTCTTGGAAGTGTGAGCATATTTATAGAGAAAGAAATTGGGTAGTAGATAAATTAGAGAATTACAGTGTTGATCTTCATCTCGATGAAATTCAAATTTTAGAAGGCAACTAACCAAGTGAGATTTTATTATAATATATATATATATATATATATATATATATATATATATATATATATATATATATATATATATATATATATATATATATATATATATATATATATGAGTCTACAAACATCCCAGAGTTTGGGGCATTGATCCAGCTGAGAAAAACCAAGCAGAGAAAGCTTCCAAGATCTAGTGAAAGAGGGAAAAAGAAAAGAGTAGAAGATATCCCAAAACCATTTAGCCATGCCATAAAACCAAAACAAGTGAATAAGAGTTTCTAAAGCATTACAAAAATTGCATTGAGGGGGAATGTGTAAAATTACAGCCAAGATGAAAAAACAAGTGAATAAGAGTTTCTAAAGCATTACAAAAATTGCATTGAGGGGGAATGTGTAAAATTACAGCCAAAATTTCAACTGTTGGTAGTTTTTGATGCAAAATCTGCCAACCAAGAAGTTGAGTTTTTGATTCAACAAGAGCTTTCCAAATTTGAGTAGCAAGAAACTACCATTGGACATTGGTAAAATTCACTTGCCACTTGACATTGAGCTTAGAGTCTAAAGAAGGTGGACACAAAAGATTTTTGTATAACCAACTAGAAGTAATGGAAGAGATTCTATGACCATTAAGCCATCTCCAGTTATTCCAAATATTATGGGTAATTGTTCCCAACTTTATAAGGATCTCACAAGGGATGGAAGCCACAATTAAACCATAAGACTATTTGAAACTAGAGGGAAGGGAGAAATTATTGTAGATCTGGTTCCAGTTAAGAATTGAGCTGCTACCCGGATCCCAGATATCTCTAATTCTATTAATTCCTTTATTCAAAAAAGCTAGCCCATAAATAGCATTGCATAAAGCTAAAGGTTTATCATTATGGAGTATAAGTTTATTCCACCAAAGAATTTTAAGATCGATGCTTAGACCATGTCTCAAGGAGTCAGACTTCCAAGCCAATAAATGAGAAACTAATTGCCAAGATTTCCAATTTTGGGTAACTGGAATAGAACCTTTAACTGTAAAATAAGGTGCATTAAGGACCTTATCCTCCCAAGGGGTTTATTTCCATTTACCTTTGTGAGTAGCTTGAGAGATTCTATACTGAAATAAGTGTTTCTAATTTTCATCACCAATAATGGCTCTAGCAACCCATTTTACTACAAAAATTTTGCTTTGGGTAAGAGGATCAATGATGCCTAGACCTCCTAAAGACTTAGGTTGAGTACAAAGTTTCCAAGATATGGGTGTCATACCCACCTCTCCATCCCATTTAGTCCATAAAAATTTATGAATGGCCTAAGTTAATTTATTATAGGCTACCTTGGGAGCCATACAACAAGAGGAATAAACATGAGAGGCTACCGTTATTTTATTCACAACTTGAATTATTTTTGCCAAGGAAAGAAACCGAGCTGACCAAGCATTAATTTTTTTTGAAGTCTTTCCATAACCCAGTTCCACATATCCTTAGGAGAGATATTAATCCCAAAGGGAATTTCCAAATAACTCACATACCATGAGGGATGATCTTCCACTCAATTAAGGAGTTGCATCCATGAGGAGAGGAAGAGGTATAGAAGACTTTAGTTTTAGAATCATTAATACGAGAACCAGAGACATCACAAAATAATTGAACAATATATTTAGATGTTTCCACCTCTTGTTGGGTATTTTGAAGAAAAATAAGGGAATCATCAACAAAATTAGAGTTAAGAGTATTATTTTTCCAAATAAGCTTAATACCCTAAAGGAGGCCATGAGAATGAGCCTTATGAAGAAGATAACCAAGAGCATCGACAGACAAAACATACAAAAAAGGAGCAAGGGGGAAACCTTGTATGATAGACCGTTGAAGAGGGAAGGAGGGGGAAAGAGCTCCATTAACTTGAACATAAGCTAAAGCATCACCAAAGAGCATACCAATTTGATTATAAAATTTTGGACCAAAACCAAGCCAAGAAAACATATTCAGAATAAAATCCCATCTGATTCTATCATAAGCTTTGTCAAAATCTAACTTAACCAAGAGGGCATATTGATTAGAATCGATAGCCCACTGGGAAGTTTCCCAAGCCATCATAAGATTATCTAAAATATAATGACCTTTAAGAAAAGAAAATTTTTCAGGGTGAACAATCGCTTGAGCAACAGTTTTGATTTTTAAAGCTATAACTTTAGCTATGATCTTGTAAGAAACATTGAGGAAGCAAGGGATGAAATCCAATGTATCTTAATGGAATACATGTAGGAATATATTCCCACATTAGTTATTTATTCTATGAAGAATGACAAAGCTCCTGGCTTGGACGGGCTTCCAGTTTAAATTTTTTGGCATATTATTTCCTTTGATCTTCATCACGTTTACCTAGAAGCTCTTCATAATAGTTCCCTTGGAGCTTATATCAATTTTTTTATTTTTTAGATTTTTGTAGCCAAAATGCATATCTACCCATCCTTACACAAATAGAAGAAAAAACATAAAAGGATGATTCATATGCATGTAATTTTCAATTAAATGAACTTTTTAACTCATAGAATCTATATCACCACATTTTCACATGGGTGACCTTTTGAATCATAGAAGTTAATCCACCATGATGGTGACCATCCATATTCAATACGCTGGATTTCAAACATGCTAAAATATTATATAAATAGAGATGCACCCTTGACTAAAAAATGGTATGCATAATGGATGCAATGTTATAGTCTCACATCTCTTCTTAGAGATTGCTTACGTTGCACTCTATTTTTTCAGTAATAAAATCAATATGTTATTTTGCTTATATATGTTGGTATAATGAAAGACTTGGTAATGACTATGGCTAAATATCCAAAATTGGTGGTAGTCTAAGATGCGATTGTAGTTTATCTTATGCTCTATTTTGGGATGTTGCTATCTAGGGAATGGACAAGAAATCTATTAATGAATAAGTATTTAGTGGACTATATTCACATGAAAGTGCCCCGTTGTTTCCTTAGCATGTACACTCACTCTTATCTTTTCCTTCTGCTAATTTCTTAAAAATTTCCAATTCTTTTTTAAAATCCTTTTTTTCATCTAGGAGCCTATCTATGTTTTCATATTTTTTCTCAAATTCTCATTTGCTTAAAAATGTTTGCTATGTTTCTTCCCAAGTCAGTTGATAATTATGAGCCCTAAAAAAAACTATGAAACCAAGATTGAGCTTCTCCTTCAAAATAAGGACTAAGCCTAAAGGTCTAACAAGAATAAGTAGAATACATGTATTTAAATTATTTCCACCATTCCTTAGCATCACATCATCCCTTTGAGTTAATTTTGACAACTCCATGATCTCAACCTAAAAAAAATAATTCCAATGCAGCCAGGGTTCTAAAAAATTAGGATTTATCAAAAATAAAATATCTCAAATCTCATATATTATTTAATAAACAATTAAATATATAAATTTTATTCAAAACAAAACAAACGACAATTGATTTTCTCACTCGGATTGGGAGATACAAAATTTTTTTCTTTTGATGAATTTTCCACACCCAAAAAACAACATAAATAACCTAGCTTCAAACAAACATAAATCCCTCAATACTTATCAAAATTTAACAAGTGACCAATCACTTTTTAAATATTAAAAAAATCTACACAATAGTATAAGAATCTTTTGAAAGTAACTTGAAAAATATATAATTTTTTTAAATTTATTTTATGTAGCCAAAGAACACATCAATAACCCAATTTTATTTTTTTATTAGGTATAAGAAGAGGTTTTGAAATTCTCCCCAAACATTTTACAAAGCAGGAAAGGTTGCTAGAGAAACCCCAATCCACTTATAATAGGATAGAGCCACAAGAAGAAGGCTACTAGAGAAACTAAAAAGTGGAACTGGAACATGATCCGATAAATTAGGACTCAGGAAATAGAGAACAATGTTGGATCCCAAAGATCCAACATGACCAAACACAAGCTGAGGGTTAAAAAAACTAAGAGATCTACAAATCAAAAAAATATGACCCCCATTAATTTCTTGCACTGGCTTGGAAAATTTTAAATTCAACATTACAATATAGCTTCCCGCCCAAGCTAGGAAACACAGGCCTGCACCCAAAAAAGTCAAATTTGAAAAAATAAATTCCTGCCCATAAAGGAAAAGTATTTCCATGGGGGAACACACCAACGAGCCAAGGATTTTTAAAAATAAAAACTCCCACCCAAATCTTTGTAATATGGATTGAGATCTAGCTTTCCCATAACACCAATTGCTGGGCAAAAAACTAGGAACCACCTATTCAAGAAACATGGTATGGAAAAAACCTGACTAGACCAACCATTGTTGTTGAGAGCTTGCACACAACTACCAAATTTATTTACAATATTTCCTAATCTAACACATGCTACAAAGAGATAAATCCACCCAAAACAACAGGACATAGGGAACTATCATCCTGGAACTGAAAGAGGACTATCAAAAACCTGCATATCTAGCTTTGCAACCCATAGAAAGACAACAACCTAGAGAAGAGATCCTAAATAAGGACCCAAAGGGTCATCTTCCAAACAAAATTTGAGCTTGAAAAAATATCCAACAAAGTAAATTCTTCTTAGGATCCATAAAAGGACCCAACAACTGCAAGGTCTAGAAAAGCTCTAGATCTGCATAAGGACCCTTGAAGCTAGTCAAAGCAAAAAATGGACCAATAGAATAAAAATATCTAGGATCTCTCTCTCGATTAAAAACAACCACAATATATAGGTTCTGAACCTTGACCAACAATAGGACCACCACCGTTAGCCGTTGCTCTTGTAAACCACCAAAGCCCACTAACATGAACACTAAAACTATAGTCCCAATAAACATTGGTATTACCAAAAAGATCTCAAGGGTATTCAAATTCTGGCTTGGCACCAAGAAGGAACTCCTTGAGATCCCCAAAAAATGGGCAACAATTCCCCAAATCCCTATGGGTTATAACCCCATAGGTACACAAAAAATGAAAATAGAACTAGACCCCAACAAAATATGAACACCAAGCCAACCTCTTGATAATTCCTTAGGGGAATACTAAAAGCACATAATTATAGGAAAAAGCAGATCTATTAGTTTTAGGGGTAAAACAATGCCACCCCCTAGAGGATCACCCAAATCATGCATATTGCCAGTCTGTTCAACACCACCAAGTAGGTGATCCAAGCAAGATCTAGAAAACAATAGGTCCAAATCATATGATCGAACACACATATTAGAGCCACAAGATAAGAGATCCAAATATGGTCTACAAAGCCCTACCCCTCTAAGCTCCCCTTCTATTGGCACAATCTTCTCGCTCTTTGCCATCCTGATCCACATACAATATCCATAAGGGTATATATTCCCAATTTAGAGTACAATATGGACCTTGTGGCCTTCATAGTATTTTAATCTAAAAGGGCTTATGGTAGCCAATGTGATTTGAACTAGAGTTGAATGGACCTATGGTACATTAAGTATTAGGTCTACTAGGGTTTTCTACCTTAGTCTTAACCTTGTATGATTTTTCTACTCTACTAATATTTTTGAAGCTACTACTCATATCTCGCTCCTCTTGTGTGTTGTGACATCCTTCACAACGACCCCAAAATTGGGGACCCACCTTAAATTTTGTGATTTCAGGAAATTTTTGTTTATTTGATTTTGCTCGCATCAAGGTCTTGGAAAATTTGCTTTCACTTTGGAATTGCTGACATATTTGCATTTTGAAGGTTTGAATGTAGTTGCAATGCTTCAAAACTGAATATTTTGATTATTTGCATATTAATTGGATTATTTCAAATCAAATAATTTGATTAAAATCATTTTCAAAGGTTTAAATAAACCTCCTTTCAAACTTTCACAATGCCTTGGCAAAGGAAGAGTCCTACTGGAGGCAAAAATCCAAAAGCCTCTGGCTCAAAGAAGGAGACACCAACACGAAGTTTTTCCATGCTTCCACCATGCGCCACAGAGGTTCAAATAAAATCTCTGAGTTGACCAAGGCTGATGGCACCATTGCCTCTGACATCCATGCTATCAGACATGAAGCTGTGCACCACTTCCAGGAAATATTAGGTCCAAGTGTTGACTGCAACCCTCGCACAGCAAGTTCTCTGCTTCAGAACATACCAAAGTTGGTGTCTAACGATGATAATGGGAAATTGCTCCAATTCTTCATCGAAGAGGAGATAAAAGATGCTCTGTTTGTAATGGAACCTGACAAGGCCCCTGGACCTGATGGCTTCCCACCCCGGTTTTTCCAACATTTTTGGGATATTGTGGGCTCTGATGTTGTAGCTGCGGTTAAATTATTCCAGAGATCCAAAAAGATGCCAAGAGAAGCCAATTCCACCTTCATTGTTTTAATTCCCAAGTCCAGTGATCGTGCTTCTCTCTCTGATTTCAGACCTATTAGTCTCTGTAGTGTCATCTACAAACTAATCACCAAAGTCATGGCAAAAAGATTGAAAGACATCCTTCCCTCCATCATTGACCAGTGCCAAGGGAGCTCGGTCAAAGGCAGATTCATTGCTGATGGAGTGATAATCGTCCATGAATTGGCCCATTCGACATCTAAAAATAAAAAACCCAGTATGTTCCTTAAGCTTGACATGAACAAGGCTTTTGATTGGGTTTCCTTGAAATTCCTGTTCGAGGTCCTTGAGAAGTTTGGGTTTCACAAAGAATGGGTCAAGATGGTCCGTGAATGTGTCTCTACTGCTTGGTTCTCTATTCTTATCAATGGTTCACCTGCTGGCTTCTTTCAAAGTTTCAAAGGCATCCGTCAAGGGGACCCTCTGTCACCCTTCCTCTTCATCATTCTGGCCGAAACCCTTGGAAGAACACTTACCGCTGCTTGCAATAGTGGACTCGTCTCCGGGATCAAACCAGCCTCAACAACCAATGCCATTTCCCATCAACAATTTGTGGATGATACTATTCTATCCTCTCATGCTTCTGTTCCCGAAGCAAAAATCATTAAGAGCATTCTTGATTCTTATGAAGAGGCGGCTAGCCAGAAAGTCAATTATCACAAAAGCAAGCTACACTTTCTCAATACTCCCATCCACAGGCAAAATAGGATTGCTGAGATCCTTGGGTGTACCATTGGGAGCCTTCCAACTACCTATCTTGGATTATCGCTTTTCCATGGAAAATCGGTCTCGGCTATGTGGAACCCTGTTTTAGATCGCCTCAACAAGAAACTTGCAGGTTGGAAAAGTTCAATGCTCAGTCAGGAAGCCAAAGCCACTCTGGTCCAGGATTGCCTGCAAAGTATTCCTATTTTTTTCTTATCTATCTTCAAAGCTCCTGCTTCCATCTGCCAAAGAATTGAGAAAATTCAACGCAGATTCCTTTGGGCAGGAAATGAAAACAAGAACAAATTTTCTCTCGTTGCCTGGGATAAGGTTTGTTCCAAGAAAAAGGATGGAGGACTCGGGTTCAGGGACATCAAGCGGATGAACATGGCCCTCATTTCCAAGCAGTCCTAGAGACTTACCATCAATGAAAAAGTCACCTGGATTGACATCATCAAAGCTAAGTACCTCCATCAGGTTCCCTTTCTTGGAGAGCACAATCTACCTAATGGATCTCATTTCTGGAATGGTGTCACCAAAACAAGGAAGATCATTATGGAAGGCTTAAGGTGGTGTCTTGGAAATGGAATGACCATCCACTTCTGGGAAGACCCGTGGATCCATGACAAACCTCTCAGCCAAGACCCTCATCTTGCAGTGCTCAAGACGGTTACTGAAGACACCTTTGGAGATAAGGTGTGTCATTTTATTAACTCAGATCTTCCAAGACCCGAATGGAAACACCTAGCTCTTAATGGGCCTAGGCATATCACCGAGGTGCTCAGGCGATTACAAAACCTACTGAGGACCTGCATCATCCCCAGCTCTCACAAATATGACACCATGGTTTGGAACCTTGAAGATTCAGGGAATTTCACTGTTAAAACTACCTACTACAGCCAAGAAGCTCCTGGTGATGGCCAAGACTTATCTAACCAGGTTTGGGTCCCCAAGATCATTCCCAAGGTCAAATTATTCTATTGGTTAGCCATCCAAAACAGAATCCTCACCACTGACAACTTGATAATCAGAGGGTTACTCATTCCCAATTGGTGCATCCTGTGTAAAAATGCCTGTGAATCAACTTCGCATGTTTTTCTGGAATGTCCTTTCTCTCTTGCCATGCTCAACTAGGTTCTCAACATCTTCACCATCTCCATAGCCCTCCCTCATTCCATTCCCCTCCTTTTTCAACAATGGCCCCGGCCTTTCAAGAACAGTCAACTTAAATTCATGTGGCAAGCTTGCCTCCACATTTTTGACAGAATTTTCAAAAACCATGCTACTGATAAGAAGATTGTTGTGGCCAAAATCTTGGCCCTTGCTGCGAAGAATGCCTCTCTTGTCTCGTCTTCCAAACCCCCCACTCCTGGCATTGAATCAGACCTAACTAAACTTTTCAATCTTTTCAATTTTTCTGCTACACCCCGTACTTTTGTCGACAGGTCTGTTATCAAGTGGGTCTTACCTCCTACTGGGTGGCACAAGCTTAACTTCAATGGTGCTACCAAGGGCAACCCCAGAGCGGCTGGTGGAGGAGGAATTCTCAAAAATCACAGAGGAGAAATAATTTTGGCCTTTGCTCAGAACCTGGGAATTCAATTTAACAATATGGCAGAGGCTCGGGCCTTACTTCAAAGCTTGATTCTCTTGGAAGGCTTGACTATCAACAAAATTATCATAGAAGGAGACTCATTGCACTGCATCAACTGGCTCAATGGGACCTCTGTGCCTCCCTGGGCCCTTGTTTCGATCTTCCAAGAATGCAAGGCACTAATTGGCATTTACCCAAAATTAATCATTAAGCATCAGTACCGGGAAGGAAACAAAGCTGCGGACTGGCTTGCTAACAAGGGAGTTGACGAAGCGGATATTCATGTTTGGAGAGATTCCTTCCCCATTGGCCTAAGGGACACTCCTACATCCAATGTCTGCACAATGTGAGGAGTTAACTGGGCACCGGGTTTGTTTGCTTCTGGATCTGGACGAGTCTTCACATCCTTTCATCCTTCATCTCCCTTCGGCTGCGTTTTGGCTACTTGTCACGTTTTCGCGACACTTTTCACCGTTGGCCGTGAATTTTCAGCTTGTCGCGATTTCGCGACATCCTTTTTGCTTTGGCCGTGAGGTTGCTACTTGTCGCGATATCGCGACACTTTTTTCTCCTTTGGACGCGGTCTTCCAACTTGTCGCGATATCATGACACTTTTTCTCTCTGGGTGCTTTTTTGCAACTTGTCGCGATATCGCGACACTTTTTTCTCCTTCGGACGCGGTCTTCCAACTTGTCATGATATCGCGACACTTTTTCTCTCTGGGTGCTTTTATGCAACTTGTCGCAATATCGCGACACTTTTTCTCTCCAGGTGCTTTTTTGCAACTTGTCGCGATATCGTGACACTTTCTTTCTTCAGGCACTTTCTTGCATCATGTCATGATTTTGCGACATTTTTTCTCTTTGGCGGAGGTCTTCCATTTTGTCACGATATCGCGACACTTTTTCTCCTCGACGACGGCCTTCCATTTTGTCGCGATATCGCGACACCTTTTATCTTCGGCTGCGGACTTCTAGATTGTCGCGATATCGTGACACTTTTTCTCTCCAGCTGCGGTCTTCCAGATTATCGCGATATCGTGACACTTTTTTTCTTTGGCTGCGGTCTTCCAGATTTTACGATTTTGTGACACTTTTTCTCTTTGACGGCGGGCTTCCGGATTGTTGCGATTTCGCGACACTTCTTCTCCTTGGCAGCGGTTTTCCATCTTGTCATGATTTCGCGACATTTTTTCTCCTTGGCAGCGGTTTTCCATCTTGTCGCTATTTCGCGACACTTTTTCTCTTCGGCTGCGGTCTTCCAGATTATCGCGATATCATGACACTTTTTCTCTTTGGCAGCGGTCTTCCTTCTTGTCGTAATTTCATGACATTTTTTCTCTTCGGCTGCGGTCTTCCATAATGTCGCGATATCGTGACACTTTTTCTCTTCAACAGCGGTCTTCCATCTTGTCGAGATTTCGCGACACTTTTTCTCTTCGGCAACGGTCTTCCAGATTATCGCAATTTCGCGACACTTTTTCTCTTCAGCTGCGGTCTTCCAGATTGTCGTGATATCACGACACTTTTTCTCTTCAGCTGCGGTCTTCCAGATTGTCGTGATATCGCGACACTTTTTCTCTTCGACTGCGGTCTTCCATAATGTCGCGATATCGCGACACTTTTTCTCTTCGGTAGAGGTCTTTCATCTTGTCGCGATTTCGCGACACCTTTTCTCTTCGGCTACGGGCTTTCAAAATTGTCGCGATATCACGACACTTCTTCTCTTCGGGTCCAACCTAACAACTTGTCGCGATATCGCGACACTTCCTCTCTTCTGGCAGCAACCTTGCACTATGTCGTGATTTCGTGACTTCTTCCCTCATTCAACTCCGACGACGCTTCTTGTCACGATTTCGTGACTTCCTTTCTTCTCTTGGCAGCTTCGGCGCATCTTGTTGCGATTTCGCGACACCTTTCCTCGTGTGGAGGTTTGCCTGCTCTTTAATATTTTCTTCTTGGACCACCTCGGTCATTCTGGAATTCATGTAATTCCTCTTGTACAAGGTTCGAGGACCTTTCAACACCCCTTCTACCAATCAAAAAAATAATAATTGGATTAAAATCATTTTCAAAGGTTTAAATGAGTAATTTTCATTTAAATAATTAAATTTCATTTAAATAATTAAATTTTATTTTAGGGTTAACCCTAAAATTAGTGCAAAATTAAAATGAACATATCTTGAGGCAGAGAAATCCGTTTGATCTCATTCAAAACTTGGTAAAAAGATATGGATTTTCTCTTTCTAATGATACCAAACTTGCAAGATTCCAAATGTCAATTTCACCAAAAAAAATAGCGGGTTAATTTAGAAATATGAGAACTTTGAAATACTTTTTAAAAAAGGAAAGTTACGGGAAAGTAAAGTTTGGTTTTGTTTTGATATTATGATTATTTTTTCATTATGCAGGTAATACAAGGGCAAGGGTTTGAAGAAAATCGTTATAAAATCCATTCCCAGTGATGAAACGAAATAACTGAACTTTTCAAATTATAAATAAATCATTGAGATTCATGGAAAGGGCCAGACATTTTTATATAGAGAAGGAGAGGAACGATTGGAAGGAGCAAAGCTACACATTCGTTGGAGGAAAACAGAGAAGGCCATTTGTAGAACAATGGAAATTATTGTAAGATTTTATAAATTGTTTTAAGCATTTTGGATCCAGATTTGTGCACAGATTGTATTTGGAATTAATAAAGTGCTTATTGCAATTTATTAATAGTTTGTATACCTTAGAAGATTGCATCAATTTATTTGATTTCACTGTGTGAATACTGGTGAACATTGGATTGGTTTTAGAATTCTATAAATGGAAATTTGTTCTATTGAATTTTTTCGAGACATTAGTTTAATTTCTAAATCTTAAATCTTTTATTATTTTACTTTCATTCTGAAAACTAAATATTATAACTTATAAAGTAAAATTATATGACTAAGTTATAATTAAATTTATAATTCGAATATTACATTAATTAATATTCGAATTAATAAATTTAAGAAGGGATAAATGAATATTCTATTCCTCACATTAATTTCATAAGGTTGAGGAACTCTGATTGATATCTCTAAAATTTAATTTGGATTTGATTTATAATATAGTTCTATCTATTTCAGAAATCCAAATTTCAAACCAGAGATCACATTTACTCTTTTGAATATTTAATTTCATAAATATTTCAAAAGATAAATATTAAAGGCAAATCTAATTTATAAACTTTATTTTATCATAAAATCCAAAGTTTATAGATTAGTTTCATATTAAGCCCTAAGATTTTATCATTGACAAGGTTTTGGAACCTTATAAATTGGGCAAGACATTATTTCATTTATTCACCTCTTTTGGGTTTGATTTATATTTTCATAAGGGAGTTTGAATAAATGATTGCTTTATCAAATAAACATTTGGGAAGTGAATTGATTATAAATCTATTATGTTTCAAAGGTTTATCAAGTTTATAAAATTTCATTTACTTTGATTTTTATTAAATTTAAATTGAAATTTAATATAAAATGCTAGATTCTTTTTATGCTAATTTCATTCAAAGCATTTTGAGACATTAAATTGATATCAAAGCATGTTATACATGATAAAATTGAAATCATTTACCTAATTCCAGGCCCCTTGTAAACAGTAGTTCACAAATCCAAGAGTTATTCAAGTACTCATTGATGTATATATATGAAATGTTAGATATAACATAAGAACCTTGGAGATATATAATATTCTTTGCAAGAGAGAATCATAATTCTGAGTTTATCGGGTGGTTTTGTGACTTATATTGCAAGTTATATTGTATATCTTCATTTTTAACATGTGGTATCAGAGCCGTGGTGAATTCTTATGAGGAGAATTTAGAAGAGGAGTGAGAAAAAATAATCATTTCCATCCAATGACATGCCCTTATGATTTGATTTTTGCAAGTCTCTATTGATATGTAAACTTTTTGAAGATTCCAATGTCATTTGAAGTGTGAGTTGAGAAGAAAGCATTTGAATAAGCTTAAAATCTCAAGTGATATTTAAAATAGTTCTATGGTTATTCTTTCATAAGTCATGTTTAGGTGTACCATTTGTAAGCTTATCCTATTTCCATTGTGCTTCTAAAACTCTACTTCTATTCTCCTATTTTAATTGTGTTCCCTAAACTTTGCTTGTATTGTTTAAGTTCCCTTATTCTTGTGACCTTTCAAATTTCACCCTATCTGTGTTATTTTTCTTGAGCTAAAATATCATAATGATTCTATGCCTGGATGATGAGAAGAATGAATCATATTTTCCCATAGTATATTTGTAGCATGTTATACATGATAAATGATGCCTAAGATCATAAAACAAATTTTATTTTGTTGAATTGATATCAAAGCATGTTATACATGATAAACTTGAAATCATTTACCTAATTCCAGTCCCCTTGTAAACAGTAGTTCACAAATCCAAGAGTTATTCAAGTACTCATTGATGTATATATATGAAATGTTAGATATAACATAAGAACCTTGGAGATATATAATATTCTTTGCAAGAGAGAATCATAATTCTGAGTTTGTCGGATGGTTTTATGACTGGACAAAATCACACCTCAACAAATTGCCACTAGAATGAAGGCATGAAAGGTAATGATTTTAATTTTAGCATGTGCAATTTGTTATAAAAAGAAATAAATTTGTTTGAAATTTTCAATTTATGCTGCATTAACGTTAATATATCATAAATTCAAAAATTAGGTTATGATGCAATTTTTGTGAATTTTCATACATAGCCTTGCATATTAAAGTTGGTTCAATGGCAAAAAATGATTTACCATTTTATAAACATGATGGAACGATTACGCCAAAAGAACATATTCAGGCATATACAAATATTATGCTTATTTTTCAAATTATGCATGAAGATGTTTTCTATAGAATGTTTCCATACACATTGGATGAAGTTGCTAAAGATTGGTTTATCATTTTACCTGCAGGTTCTACCGCTTCTTGGAATCAACTTGAAACAATGTTCCTTGAACACTTTAGAAAATTGGTCGACACAGATTTGTTATCAAATCAATTTGCCTCTATTCGTAAAAGGCCTAATGAATCCATGAATCAATTTAATGATAGGTTTCATAAGTTGTATACAAAAATGGAGATACACTTTATCATTTTAGAAGAAGAATCTGTTCAAATTTATTTGGAAGCTTTAGATACTTTTACGGTTAAGTGTTTAGAAAATTTTCCTAAGAATTTATTCTTATCTAGCATGTATGGTGGTGCAGTAGCTGTAGAGCAATGACTGATTTCAAGAGGAATAGATGTGGGTAGATTATCATTACATCACCCTAAGGTTTCAAATCAAGTATCACCTATGAGTCATGATATGCATTTCTCGACACCATTGAAAGAAATTGAATGTCCTAGTTTTTCAACCACTTTTGATATTATCCAAGAGGAAGTGAAAGTTTCAAAGACAATATCCATTGATGAGGATTGTAGTAATCAAGTTTATCAAAATGCAGAAATGCATGAGTCTTTAGACATTTGAGGAGTTTTAGATTTAACTAGCTTTGAAACATATGATAGAATAGAATCTTCCATAGAGTTGAATGAAACAATTGAAGCTCCATAATTTAAATATTCTAGAGGCAGTTTCATTATGATCAATCATAAAAGTTTATTACTTGAGAAATATGAGTTTCTTATTGAGGATAAGTTTTTTGAAGGTGAAGAAAGTGAATTTGAAGAGCATTCGATTGTTAAACTTACAAAATGTGAAGATATGGTTGAATCTTACCCTTTAGATTTTGAAGATAATTATTACAATGGATGGGGTATGTATGGTGAATCATTGTTTTCTCACACTCCTAATGATAAAATTTTGTTTCACTTGCTATGTAGGATGTTGAAACTTCTAGTTCAAAAGAAGGTTTCATAATTCCTATGCAATCAGAAAGTGATATGCCAATTTCAAAAATAGAACAGGTTCCAAGAGTTGATCATTTTGAACATGAGTTTGTAGAAAATTCTTCTGCAGTAGAAAGGGAAGAAATGGTAAAACCTTTATATGATTCATCCATTTTAGATGAAGAAGAGGTAAAATTTTTTCTTTCATTCTTGAATGCTGAAGGTTTGAGTGAAAATTTTCAGGATTGTATTGAATACTCAAATGAAGAAACTTCATGTATGGCTAGCAAAGAATTAGAAGTTCCTACTCATCCTAAAGAAACTATAACTCTGTTTGATCAACAATATTTATGGTGTGGAATAGATGAACACATTCTTGATTGGATGCTAAATTATGATGCTTCTGAAAAGTAGGTTATTAATGAAGGAATACGAAATGATGGTGGTGATGATAGAGATCATGAAGAAAAATAAAATACTATAAGGTCTCATCAAATAGTGGTAAATGAAAGTGCACAAAAGATAGACTCTTATCCTTTGTATTCAAACATTCAAGAATCAGGTAAATGTCTACATAATCATTTATTTGTTTCCATTGTTATTATGATGATATGTCATTAGAGGTTGATGAAAAAATACAAGAGATTCTTATTCCCACCACCAAAAGGACAATATTTCTAAATAAAAAAGAAAACATGCTTGAATCATTTAACCAAGTTCAACAAAAATTAAAAATTCAATCTAGGATACAAAACTATAATGATTCTTATTTTGTAAATATCCTAGATTTTTGTAAATTGTTATTTGAATATGATTGGCCTAAAAACATAGATGATGATCTTACGTTAAAACTTTTAGAAATAGCTTTCTATTTGAGAGAAATCCTATATGCTTGTGAAAATGAGAATTTAAGTCAAAGTGATGAATCAAGGTTTGAAATTCCCATCTTGTTGAATAAGCATAAGATCATAGAGGAATTAAATATTAAACATGGAATTGTTTATAAGTTTGAAGCAAATCAGTGGGGTGTGAAAGGCAAAATAAAATTTGTTATATGGTTTGGCCTAATCCTCATTTGGTTAAAACTATGTAAATTTTGGCATGCATATAATGATATATGTCTTTTAAGGTGTGCCTATCATGTTTGGGATCCAAGGAAATGATGGAAATTTTTTTACAGTGTCTTGTACATAATGTATATTTTTATAAATAGTCTTTTGGATTTTGTTTTCTTGTTTTTGTGTTTTGTTTAGTTGGTTGTTTTGTGAGTTTGTTAGTTAGTTATTTTGTTGATGTGTTAATGTGTGATGTTGTTGATGTTTTGTTGTTAAGTGTTGTCACATTTTGTTGTGTTTTGTTGAGTACAATGATAAATTAACTTTTCTAGTTTTGGAGCTTCATGATTTTGACGTGTGATTCAAGTTGATATAATTTCAAAGTGGGTTTTTCAAAAGTAAGGTAGTTATGATTGAGATATTGGTCATTTGCTGGTTGTGTTTGGTTTTTGATCATGGACCGCATAGGATGAGATTACCTGGTTTGAAAACCTGTGAAACCTAGAGAAAAGGAAAAGCGAGATATTGGTTTATGTCCTCATGAATGTGAACTAAGATAAGGCAAATATGAAAAATTGGAATTATATTGCAAAAATTCCACAAGTATGAAAAATACACTTGCATAAACTTGCATTTCATAACACATTTCATAACATTGCATACATCACCCTCGCATTCCACATTTCACATCCCATAGAAATATCATTTATCAAATTCAAAAGTTTTAATTGGTTTTAGCAAAAGTCATATTGCTTTAATCAGGGGCACTTTCACAAAGGCATTTTGAACAAAATTGTAAAAGATAAAATATTCATGTTTACACACCATAGTTTCAGGATTCCTAAATGTTTTAGTCACTCGACCATTTCTAGTATGGTAGGCAACCACCGAAAATCATGTCAAATTCTCTTAGGATCATTGCACAATATACACTAAATAGGTCTTGAGATCGGGGACTGATGTTGAAATTGTCTGGAACCAAACACATTTCATGCATATTAAAACCATTTCGGGTAAAATGGTCAAAACCATCCTTGGAAGAAAGTGTAAGGTGAAAAGGGCCATCCTTGTCAGTCCAATCACGCAACATAGTCCATAAAATTTATTGTTTTATCATAAATTTCTGAAAATCCAAACAAAGTCAGAGTAGTAAGGATAGGGTTAAACTCTCATCACACTTCGGTTGAGAATCCAATTCCCCAAAGCTCTAATTCTATTCACATCATTCATCAATGGATCGTAATAATTTGTACTACTCGTCTGTCAGAAGGAAGGGTAGTCGTCCCCAAGGTTAAAGAAATCAAAATTTAAAGCTAAACACATCATTTATCAATGGATCGTAAGGATTCGTACTACTCGTCTGTCAGAAGGAAGGGTAGTCATCCCCAAGGTTCAAGAAATCAAAAGTCAAAATATGGACTATGGGGTTAACCTCCATCGGGGCTATAGATGCTTGACTGGCAGTGGAGTACGCTCATGCATGGCGATATGTCTCATTGAAAAGCAAGACCTATGATCATTTCAAATGGGCACACTAGCCTTGTGTTTCTTTCATAACAGGTTTAATAATTTTGTTCAAAATGAGGTAATGAACTCACTTGCGCACACACTAGTTCTGGAAGATAGTAAGATCATAACTGAGCTCTTGATCTGGTAAGGAACTCACAACACACACATTTGGTCCTAAGAGGATTAGATAAGTTTTAGTGTGTTTGTTTATTGTACTAGAGTGTTTGAGTCTTTGTAAAACATGTCATTCATATTATTACATCCTGTTAATACATGTTTCAATTTACGTCATATCATTTTCATATCATCTTATTTTTACGAATGTTCATTTTAGGGCCTCTGATTAAAGTATGATGACAAGCATGGCCAAAGAAAATATTTATATTGAAAATGATCATTAATACATATCACATGATACCAACCAGTAATACATCTCATTCTGCATAAATCATCTATGATTACAGTAATTCATATTTGTATTGGTCTATTCTCATTCTCTGGATGCTTATCAATGCTTGTGATTCTAATATTCATGTTCTTTATGTTTTCAGAGTTTGGTTTTTAGTCAAAAATGTCTAGGGAAATTTACCAGCAGAGTCGCCAATGTTGTGACGTCCTTCACAACGACCCCAAAATTGGGGAGCCACCTTAAATTTTGTGATTTCAGGAAATTTTTGTTTATCTGATTTTGCTCTCATCAAGGTCTTGGAAAATTTGCTTTCACTTTGGAATTGCTGACATATTTGCATTTTGAAGGTTTGAATGTAGTTGCAATGCTTCAAAACTGAATATTTTGATTATTTGCATATTAATTGCATTATTTCAAATCAAATAATTTGATTAAAATCATTTTCAAAGGTTTAAATGAAATAATTTGATTAAAATAATTTTCAAAGGTTTAAATGATTAATTTTCATTTAAATAATTAAATTTTATTTTAGGGTTAACCCTAAAATTAGTGCAAAATTGAAATGAACATATCTTGAGGCAAAGAACTCCGTTTGATCTCATTCAAAACTTGGTAAAAAGATATTAATTTTCTCTAAAAAGATATGGATTTTCTCTTTCTAATGATACCAAACTTGCAAGATTCCAGATGTCAATTTCACCAAAAAAATAGCGGGTTAATTTAGAAATATGAGAACTTTGAAATACTTTTGAAAAAAGGAAAGTTACTGGAAAGTAAAGTTTGGTTTTGTTTTGATATTATGATTATTGTTTCATTATGCAGGTAATACAAGGGCAAGGGTTTGAAGAAGATTGTTATAAAATCCGTTCCCGATGATGAAACAGAATAACTGAACTTTTCACATTATAAATAAATCATTGAGATTCATGGAAAGGGCCAGACATTTTTATACAGAGAAGGAGAGGAACGATTGAAGGAGCAAAGCTACACATTCGTTGGAGGAAAACAGAGAAGGCCATTTTGCAAAACAATGGAAATTATTGTAAGATTTTATAAATTGTTTTAAGCATTTTGGATCCAGATTTGTGCACAAAATGTATTTGGAATTAATAAAGTGCTTATTTCAATTTCTTAATAGTTTGTATACCTTAGAAGATTGCATCAATTTATTTGATTTCACTGTGTGAATACTGGTGAACATTGGATTGGTTTTAGAATTCTGTAAATGGAAATTTGTTCTATTGAATTTGTTCGAGACATTAGTTTAATTTCTAAAGCTTAAATATTTTATTATTTTATTTTCATTCTGAAAACTATATATTATAACTTAGTATAATTTTATAAAGTAAAATTATATGACTAAGTTATAATTAAATTTATAATTCGAATATTACATTAATTAATATTCGAATTAATAAATTTAAGAAGGGATAAATGAATATTCTATTCCTCACCTTAATTTCATAAGGCTGAGGAACTCTGATTAATATCTCTAAATTTTAATTTGGATTTGATTTATAATATAGTTCTATCTATTTTAGAAATCCAAATTTCAAACCAGAGATCACATTTACTCTTTTGAATATTTAATTTCATAAATATTTCAAAAGATAAATATTATAAGAAAATCTAATTTATAAACTTTATTTTATCATAAAATCCAAAGTTTATAGATTAGTTTCATATTAAGCCCTAAGATTTTATCATTGACAAGGTTTTGGAACCTTATAAATTGGGCAAGTTATTATTTCACTTATTCATCTCTTCTGGGTTTGATTTATATTTTCATAAGGGAGTTTGAATAAATGATTGCTTTATCAAATAAACATTTAGGAAGTGAATTGATTATAAATCTATTATGTTTCAAAGGTTTATCAAGTTTATAAAATTTCATTTACTTTGATTTTTATTAAAGTTAAATTGAAATTTAATATAAAATGCTAGATTCTTTTTATGCTAATTTCATTCAAAGCATTTTGAGACATTAAATTGAAGAGAGGAAATACAATTTGGTATACTTTAACCTAAGATCATAAAACGAATTTTATTTTGTTGAATTGATATCAAAGCATGTTATACATGATAAACTTGAAATCATTTACCTAATTCCAGGCCCCTTGTAAAAAGTAGTTCACAAATACAAGAGTTATTCAAGTACTCATTGATGTATACATATGAAATGTTAGATATAACATAAGAACCTTGGAGATATATAATATTCTTTGCAAGAGAGAATCATAATTTTGAGTTTATCAGGTGGTTTTGTGACTTATATTGCAAGTTATATTGTATATCTTCATTTTTAACATGTGGTATCAGAGTCGTGGTAAATTATTATGAGAAGCATTTAGAAGAGGAGTGAGAAAAAACAATCATTTCCATCCAATGACATGCCCTTATGATTTGATTTTTGCAAGTATCTATTGATATGTAAACTTTTTGAATATTCCAATGTCATGTGAAGTGTGAGTTGAGAAGAAAGCATTTGAATAAGCTTAAAATCTCAAGTGATATTTAAAATAGTTCTATGGTTATTCTTTCATAAGTCATGTTCAGGAGTACCATTTGTAAGCTTATCCTATTTCCATTGTGCTTCTAAAACTCTACTTCTATTCTCCTATTTTCATTGTGTTTCCTAAACTTTGCTTGTATTGTTTAAGTTCCCTTATTCTTGTGCCCTTTCAAATTTCACCCTATTCGTGTTCTTTTTCTTGAGCTAAAATATTATAATGATTCTATGCCTGGATGATGAGAAGAATGAATCATATTTTCCTAAACATTAAAGTAAATCTTAATTATTATTTGATTCATGCAATCAACATTTTATTTTCAACTTCAGCTAAACTTACTACTTCCTCTAACCAAGGAAAGAAGAATTTAACTTCACAATCCTCAATAAAAACCCCTCTATTGGATAGCCTAACTGCACATTTGTTTCCTTCCCTTAATGTATTTGTAAACTTGATTTCTTCAAACTCTATAACAAGGTCTTGAATTTCCACAATTATCTCTTGTATGTTCCATGGAGCCTTTGCTTTCCTCAAAATTGCATTTATTATTATGAGTGAATCATCTTCCATCCATACTTTATTCCATTTGATTTTTTTGCATATTTTTAACCCTTCCAAATATTCCCAAGTTTTAGCTTCACCATTTGTCTTAAATCCACTATTGAAAGTATCGGTTATTTTTTCCATGCACCTGCATAAATTCCACCTTCAGGTGGGATTTGGTCCTTTTTAATGGCTGCCACTCATACGATAGATTCATTTTCTTCTAGAACTATCAGAGCATAAAATGGTGGTTGGGAAACATCCTCGTAGGATGTGGTGAAAGTGTACCACGAGGTAATGACTCTATCCCTAATGTTATCATTCCTGATGCTAAGTTTAACAAAGCCTATGAGTGGTATGAGAACACCCATTTAGTGGGCTATTTCCTTGGATATATTACTAGTGAATCCTTGATTCATAACTGGGTCTAGCAAGTTTAGAAACTCTATGGTATTCAATGTGTTAATGTGTAGAACCTCACCAAGGGTTTCTTTCTTTTTTATTTTATTGAAGCAGAGCATGTTAAGAAAGTGCTTAATAGAGGACCTTAGTATGTCCTTAGCTCCTTGTTAGTCCTGCAATAATATTACTATACCTTCTCCATCGTTGGGGAAACCTTGTTGGAAGTTCTGGTTTGGGTTGAGTTTCCTAGTCTTCCCGTTTTGTGTTGGCCTTTTTTGAAAACCCTATCTACTCATTTGGGGAAATTTGTTTGCCTGGAATCTGATAATTTTTTTTGTCCTAATCCTACTAAGCGAGTTTGCATGAAAGTCAACATTTAAAAGTATTTGGTTGAACATATAGATATCACGATGGATGGAAAAACCTATCGTCAGCGTGTTGTGTATATCAACTTGTCCAATACCTGTTATTGGTGTCAATCCTCTTCTCATAAAATCAAGGATTGCTCACTTATGATTGATTGAGCTCAGATCCGTACTTCGGTACCTCCTCCTACCACCACCACCTTGGTGGCACAACCTAAAAGGGCTAAGAGTGGAGAAGAGTGGGTTATTGTATCCCATAATCAACAAAACAAGCACCCTAATAATCAAGTGCAACATGCAACAACTAGTTCTTTAGTTGCTGCTCAAGGTCCTCAAGAACCCATGGTCATTTTACAACCTCAACCTAATCTCATATTATGGACTGGGCCTTCCTTTGCAGATGTAGTTTCAGTTCCATATGCCCCCTCGACTCCCCAGAATTCTTCCTATTTAGAAGGTACGGGTCCAGTAGGCTCTCAAAATTACAAGGCACACCGCTCATGCAACCCTCATTATGAAAGGGAGGAGTATAATGTTGATAAGAGGCACTAGAAATATGATGTACATTGGCAATTCATAGAGGAGTATAATTTTTATAAGAGGTACCAAACAAATGATGTGTGTTGGTAGTTCACCAAGGCTCAGGGCCACCTAGAATGCTTCACCACAAATACATTTGGGGATCTTGGGAAGCTCAGGGACTCTGAGGTTGTTGAGGATAGTATGCACCTTGACCAGGCTTAATGCTTTTTCTCTCATGGAATTTAAGAGGACTGACAGACCCAGTTTAAAAATACTTGGTCCGCGATGAGCTGACTAAGGTCTCTCACACATTTGGTAATATTGACTTTATTTTTCTGCAAGAAGTTAAATTTTTTGATTTTAATCTAGATTGTACCTGTAATTTTTTGTGGTCGCATGGTTACTTTTATGTAACCCATCATACTCCTTGTAAGGGAGGAGCTATTACTTTTTTCTCTTCCAAGTGGATGACAAATATGGTTTCTTGGGGGTGTACCCCTCAAATCAAGCTGTCTAGACTCTGTTTGAGTTTCAAGGTCAAAATTTTGGAATAATTAATCTGTATGCATCTAATGATGCTTCTGACCGTTGTAGTCTATGGCCGTGGCTAGATTTTTCTCTAGCACATGCTTTTTGGGTGCTTTGTGGTGACTTTAACATGATTGAGAAACCCCAGGACAAGGCTGGGCACATGCCAATGTGATGAAATATCGAGGAAAGAGAAGCTTGATTTTTCATGAAGAATAAAATTGGTCTATCAGATCCTAATTACTATTTATCTCAGTCTGACTTCCATGAGAATGTTTGGTTCACCTGGTCTAATTTCCAAACAATATTTTTGAGGGTTTTCAAATTCCTGGACCAAGCATTTATTTCAGATTCCCACCACTTCTTTTTTAATAGGCTTTCTCCATCCTGCCCTTTTGTTCATGCCATTCCAAACACTACCCTCTCTGATCACTCCTCGATTATTTTTGACTTTGCCACCCGGGCCTCTCCTCCTTGAAGCTTTCAATCACACTTTTACCTAAATGTTTTCTTTCTTCAAAATGATGCTATGAGGGCTCATATTACCCGATGCTTGAATATTCTCCCAAGACCCTCTAGCTCAGTTGGTTGTATTGTTTTGTGGAATAAGGCCATTTAGCGTATGACTTCTATGCTTCATTCTCTTGGGGTTGAAGTTGTGAAGCGTAGGAGGGTTACAAATTTTTCCCTAAAAAAAAGTATTATCAGAGGCTTCTGTGAGACATGAATCTTCCCCATTAAACAAATCTTTTCAAGCTCATGTTGCTATCATTCATCATGAGTTGAAGAAAGCAAAGCTTTATGAGGCCAAAGGAGCCCAACTTCATGCCAAAATGCATTGGCTCAATATTGGGGAAAAGGTGTCTAAAGAATTATTCAAACGGTTATGCCCCTCTTCACCGATTGTGTAACTTCAAGCTCTTCAAATCGATGGGGGTAGAATCACTAAGCTTCTTGATATCATGTTTGCATTTATCCGCCATTATCAATTTTTTTTTCTTATCAACCACTCACCCTCACCCGACAATATGCCTTGGCTGAGTGTTGTGCAGTGGTGCCATAAAAGCTCTCTTCCAAGCAAAAATCTAGTTGTGAAGCCCCTTTGTCTCTTGAAAACCTTACTTAGGCTCTCTCAAATGAAGAATGATAAGGCCCCTGAGTTGGATGAATTCTCTTGTGAATTTTTCAAAGAATTTTAGGATTTCATTGGCCCAAAATTGCTTAAGGTCTATCAAAAAACAATGATCATAGGTTCCTTGGGTTCTATAATAAATAAAGGTAATATTTGATTCATACCCAAGTTTGGGGACCCTGAAATTATTAACAATTGGAGGTCGGTCACTCTTTTGAATGTCAGCTACAAGATCATTGTCAAAGCTCTAGATTTAAAGTTACGACCCATTCTACCTTTAATTATCAAGCCTGAACAAACTGGGGTTGTTCAAGACCGATATATCTTGGATAATATCCTGGCAGGGTGGAAAAGTATGGAATGGGTTAGATAGTCTTAGCAGGATGCTATATTCATCAAAATTAATTTTGAAAAATATTATGGTAAAAATTGAGTGGAATTTTATTCTTACCATGTTACTCTGGAATCATGTGCTCCAGAGAGTTGAGAAGAAGCTTTCTTATTGGATTACCAAGAAAATATCCCTTGCAAGAAAATTCCAAGTTTACTCTAAGATTTTGGCTACCACTCATGTGTATTTTTCTTCCTGTTGGACTCCATCTCGGGCCTATTACCAAAATCTAGAGAAGTTGTTGCGAGATTTTATTTGGGCTAGATCTTCCCAGAAGAAGGTATTTCATAGAGTAGCCTAGGAAATTTTCTATCTTCCCAAGTCTTCTGGCAGGATGGGTTTGTTTGACTATCAACACCAGGAATTTGCTCTATGTGCAAAGTGGGTTGTTAGAGCTATTGATGACCTAGAAGCCTGGAAGGTCCTAATTCGGTAATTTATTTCTACATGTCTTCCTTTGGGTAAGAAAGTTTGGTGAGGGATGTCTCTCCCCTCTATTATTACATCCCCTATGTTTATTAAAATTCAAGGCTCCTTTGTGATGCAGAGCATTTGGTGAGCTTGGGAGGCTCTTAAACCCTAGCTTTGTTGGTCTGGTGATGGGCAAAAAAAAGGGCCTTCCATATCCTCTCTTAATGTGTGGTGGTCATTTGTTATTACTTACTAAAGCTCCCTTTGGCCTCATTCAATGGATTCATGCTCAACAATTTTTCAAGAAGGTAATTGCTACCATTTTTGATTTCTTCTCTTCTCATACCAAAGATTGGATTCCTTGGGAGGTCTTCAGACGACTTCATAATTTAAAGTTAAAAGATAAGACCACATATGATGTTGTGTTAGATAGCATTCCCTTCTCTTTTTGGCTAAAAATTACCAGGTATTTCTAGAAACCTTGGTGGTCGGACTGGACCTGGTCGAAGAACATCCCGTTAATTTAGTACAAGATCCATTTGGGCTATTCCTGGCTTTATCCACACTTGCCCATGGTGGGTAAGTTAAATGAGTGTTGGGACTTAATATCTAAGCCTTCATGGTGGAAATTGCATTTTAACATGGTCTGGGTCTCTTATCTTGAGCCAAAGCTAGCTTTTCTTTCTTGGAGTCTGCTTCTTCAAGATTTCTCTATGGGGCAATGACTAAAATACTTGGGTGTGGCTAATACCAAATGCTATTTTTGCAATAAACCTAAAGATTGCACTCATGTTTTCCGGTCATGCTGTAAAGCTCAAATGGCTTGGAAGTGGCTAGAATATTTCTTTCAACCTTATATGGCCACTTCTTTTTCTTAGCACCATTCCCTGCTAGGTGGTCTCCTGATTTTTTTATTCCTCTTGTGGCTGTCTAGAATATTTTTAGAGTCAATATTATTTTTCACTTATGGAAGACCAGAAACAATATAGCTTTTTCTAGAGACACAACTTCTTATTCCTTTTATTTAGTTGATAAGCATGCTGTATTTTTTGACTCTTGGCTATAGATACAGGTTCAAGTGGAAAAAATTCATATTGACATTTAGTACTTGAGGACTCTCCTAGACCATTGAGCCAATGCACCATGCACTGTCAGTCGGGTCCCCCCAGATTTGACATCACATCACCATGCTATTTCTCATTCTCAATCTTGTCAAGGATGCAGGGCATTTCCATAGGTTGGGAGACACTGGTATCAACCTCCGCTGGTGACCAAACATCATTACTTTATTGGTGGTGGTAATTCGTAGCTGGCGAGTTGATGGGATGTCTGTATAAAACCTTCACACCAGGTTGCAGGCTGGGGATATGCGATCGTGGTGATACCAATTAATGCTCTAGGCTGGCATGGTGATGACCAAATCCCCTACCCCCAAGTAAAAATGCATAAGAGGTTAATAATGTTGTTGGTATGGGTGATACAAGTACTGATGATAATGGCTAGGATGCGCCATGATGACAATGTGGACAACTTTGTCCCCCCGACATCTGGAAATGATTTTTGTTCTGCGGATGCATGTTTTTCTTTTATTTTTGGCTAAGAGGATGATTTTAATTCCCTCCTTTTTGTGTTAGCCAACTAAAGACTTTATATTTGCTATTTGGTTTCTCCTAACCGTATGCGGTTAGTGTAATTTTTGGGATCCTACTGGGGTGTGCGTATCCACCCACTTTTTGTATGATTAAGTTGTATTTTTAATATAATATAGCTTATTTCATTAAAAAAAAGTGTAATGAGATAAAATATTCCTCTATTATTTATGAATATTCCTCCTTCTCTTGTTGGTCATGGATTTCCTTTAGATGCTCCATCAATATTCAATTTGATCAACTCCACATCTGGTGGTTTTCACTTTATATTATTTACCTTCTTTTTGTTTCTCCTATCCCCAACATCAAAATTCAACTTGATGATTTGAATCCATATATCAAGGCTCTTTGCTTTCAGATTAGGTATTGGGTGAGTTGATAGGGTTGAGAAGGAAGACAATTTTATTAACTATAGAAAATATTTTATAAGTTAAAAGGATAGCAAAAGTTTTAAATTAAATTAAAAGCAAATTTTTTGGAGTTAAAAGGTGTAAAGGTATATTTTATTTATGGGCAATTTTTCTTGTGTAGAATGAGAATTTGATATTTCAAAAAGGGAGAAAAATATTTTTCTTTAAAAGAAAAATAGAAAGTTTTGATTTTTTGCATTTAGAAGCCTATAGTGAATGTTTAGGAGAATTGCAATTTTATTGTAACAAGATTTGTTTTTGACGGTGATCGACATCATATTTTGTATCATACAAACTTTGTATTAAAAACATTTATATATAAAAATAAAGCATGTGTTTTACACAATTGCAATGTTTGGTACAAATGATACCTCTGAATTGCATTCATAGTTAATGCTATTACGCTAAGTTACTTTGTTAAATGCCTAATTTAGCTACCATAACAATGTCTAAACATTGAACCTATAGATTTTTAGGGAGGAATAAGATCACACTTTTATTATATTTTATTTTACTCTATTTATCCCATTCATTTTTATATTTAGACATAAATCTTGATATCGAGAAAATTCAAGTACATAGGGAAGTTACGCTTGTGTATGAGTATTTACTTTAAGCAGGTGTCACTAATAAAACAAATCCTTTTTAGTATCACCTTGGTGCCATGTATCAATCTCTTTCACGTACCTTAAGGTATCTCTCATGTACAACTACATATATCAAGAGGACTAGCTTCTTCCACTTACAAACTAGCATATCGAAAGGGTGGGTATATTAAAAGTATTGGTATATAGGACTGGTGGTATATAAAAAAGGAACCATTTGGAGATATAAGGAACCTTTGCATGGCTATATCAAAAATATTTCTACATAATCTCAGTTCAAGAATCCATATTTTGCAAAAATAAAGCCTCAAAAGCAAAGAAGTGTTTTTATTTGAAGAGTCAAGCCACCAAATTCTAAAAAAATAAGAAACAAAGATATGAGGAACTAACACACAAAGTTCTAATGACTCATAAGATAAAATCAGGGGATGATTGTTGGTATTTTGATTCAAGAAGAAGAAAGCACAATATTGGAGACATACAATGGTTTGATTCTCTTCAAGCAAAATATAGTAGACCAGTCACAACTATAGATGATAAGAGCTATTAGTTCAAAGGAGTAAGAATTTTTCCAATCCTATTGAAGAATCTACAATAGAAAATGTACTATATGTTAGGGTTAACCAATAACTTGTTATCAGTATTACAAATGTTGGATAAAGAAATGATAATTGAATTCAAGGTTGTTGATGAGAAGAAAAAATATTTCATTAGAAAATAAGAAAAATTTCAAGCTACTAGATATCTCAAAAGTGGCTTATTTTCCTTAGATGACATCTCCCCTCAAAGACAACAATTTGAACCAAGTCAATCACAACATCACAAACAAAGGTGATATCAAAGAGAGAAAAATCAATAAGGGTGTATGTTTGAAGAGGTACCAAAAGCATATGGTGAAGATGAATATGAAATAATACATAAGGTTCTCATGGCAATGGAAGTACCCAAATAAAATAATAAAGGTGATGGTAAACAAGATAAGACAAACGGTGAAGAAAAAAATGTGTCTTTAAAATATAGCAATGATGGTGAATTTTTTAAACTAAGGTTCTATTTATAGGTAATACTCAAGAAACTTGGTGAAGGGTACTTTCAAAATGGTTTAACAATATCCATTGGTTGAAGAACACAAGCTTATACTGAGAGGGGGGTGAACAGTATAAGATCACTTTTTAATTTTTCTTCCCAATCAATATTATGCAATATATCAATGGCAATGCCAACAACAATAATCAAAGCAATGTACAAATAACCACACACAATAGAGACACCAATTTAACGTGGTTCACCCAATGTGGGCTACTCCACGGAGAAAATATTTCACTAAAATTTTCTCAACAAATCTCTTGGGAAACATTTCCCTATTACATTGTTTATGGATCTCTATCCAAAGGAGACACCAATCCCCTAATCAAGTTTATGGATCTCTATCCACATGAGAACTCCTTCTCCTTTGCTCTGGCTGGTGATCTTCTAGAAGAACTGCTACCTCCACTGCACTAGCTTATGGATCTCTATCCACTGAAGACTCCTGCCCTCACTTAGAAGACATGTCTTCACTACCCTATCTAATGGATATTTATCCAATATAGATTGTCATCCTCTATACTCTATGACCTCCAAAGCTTGCTCTCAGCTCTATCTCAAATCTACACTAGACATAGTCCTTCGGTCTAGCACGAATCTTCTCAATATCTATCCTCAAATCTACACTAAACATAATCCTTCAGTTTAGCACAAATTTGTTCAATCTCTATCCTCAAATATACACTAAAAACAATCCTTTAGTATAGCATAAATATGTTCAATCTGTATCCTCAAATATGTACTAAACATAGTCCTTCGATCTAGCATAAATATGCTCAATCTTTGTCCTCAAATCTGCACTAAACACAATCCTTCAATCTAGCATAAATCTATTCAATCTATGTCCTCAAGCCTTAATACAAAGCTTGGATCAATCACAAATCAACTATTCTAGATCTGCCCTAAACCTTAACCCAAGGTTTGAATAAATCAATCAATCAACTCTACTCTCAAGTCTTCTCAAAGAATTATCTCAAATTTGCATTGTAATCTTCCACAAAAGCTCACACTAATATGTCCACAAGTCCTCTCTAGAACTTGTCCAATATGCTCAACAAGTCTTCACCAAGACTTACCTCAAATATGCTCAATAAGTCCTCACTAGAACTTGTCCAATATGCTCAACAAGTCTTCACTAAGACTTACCTCAAATCTGCTCAACAAGTCCTCACTAGAACTTGTCCAATTTGCTCAACAAGTCTTCACTAAGAATTACCTCAAATATTTATTGTAAGCTTCCACAAAAACTTACTTAACTCAACAAAATATTATCATAGAAAACTTCTTCAATTACTCAAACAAGCTTCACATAGAATCTTATTCAATCTCACAGAAACATATAGAGAATTGTTAGAGACTTAATATGCTTCACACTCAGAACAATGCTCAATAATTTTCATTTTCTTTCTCAAATAAATTTAGAATATAGAACAATCTATTTCACAGAACTTGAACTATCACTTCAATACTTTCAATTGAATAGGCTCAATCAACTCTACTTAACCAATCACTCATTGAAACACTCCTTGCTTACAAACCCTAGTCCAAGCATATGAAAACTCACTCAATTATTTCCAATAATGCTTATCAAACAATATCACATAACAATGATACTCATGATCTTGCACAAACCCTAGTATCAAGATAGTTCACAACTTCATGTAACAATGATACTCATGATCTTGCACAAACCCTAATCATGCATATCAAGGTTCATTCAATGTTTCCAACAATGCTTATCAAACAAGGTTTTTATCATCAACTTTCACTCAGAAAAATCTCTAACAATCAAACTAAAAAATGCTTATCAAACAACCCTTTTCACTTCAACTTAGCATTCACAACATCAAAAATCACTCACAAGGAAGATGTACCCATACCTTTTGTTTGATGAATAATTGACCTCAAATCTTGTCTCAATCACAATTACTCTCTTTGCCAATTTCAAAGGTTAGATGAAAAAATATCACTCTAACACTCCCTCAAAATATTTCACAATTACAAAAATAATTAAACTCAAATACACCTTATTACTCCTTCTTGAAATTAGCATTCACCAAAAACATATAAAAATAAATCTCTTATTACACCTTATAACTCCACTCTAAATAACTCAATCCACCAAATAATTAAATAAGAATAATTATTTAATTTCATCAACTTTATATCTCTCTAAGCTCAAAAATACACCATACAACCTTAGGAGCAAAAACCAATTTATAACAAAAAATTTAATACCTCTCAAAGTTCTCCCAGTGGGATTCGATCCCACGTCATAGTGCCTCCAGTGCTCTAGCCACGACTACCAAGCCGCATGAGCTAAGCGCTCATGTGGAAGGAAAAAGCACCCACGGTGCTTTATCTTCTTCCTAGGCACCAAAGACCAAAAGGCTTTGACATCTTCAGCAAACAAAACAACCTCACAACCTTCCCTACTATGAATTGAATGTGGTACCTTGCGTTCCTAAAGTACTACCAATCACCACTAGCCCACTTGGCTGGTTGGTGACAAGCTCTTCGAGCCTTGTGCCTTTTTACCCTTTGCTACCTACCAAAGAAGTCAAACAAAGGACTTCTTCCTTCTTGCTCGTCGAATATTGCGCACACGATTTACTTGGGAGTTTGATTAAATTGATCATGGATAGTTTAAAGCCACTTAGGCTTCGAGTATATAAACCCATGCCTTGAATTTCATTGACATCGATGGAGGAGTAATGTATGATGTCGGCGCATTATTTTTGCCCTTATAATGCTAACCTTAGGGTTATAAAATTAAATTATAATTTTATTAATAATAAAATTATTATAATTAATTTAATAACTAAAAAGTTAATCAAATTAAATTATAAATTAATTTATTTTCTTTAAGTCTTACCATTAGACCTTTAATATTATAATAAACTATTATAATATTATTTTTCTTGGGCCTTCTTATTTCTCCTGTAGACCTTATTTGATCACCTTGAATATTATAATGGGAGATATTATAATATTATTTCCCTTAGGTATAGAAGCAATATTTCTCTTTCATTGATTACTGAAACTGACTCTTGACATCCTTCCTCTTGCACTGCTCACTAAAACTAACTCTTGACATCAATGACAATAAATATTTCTCATATTTCTAACAATATTCCCCTTCGTCATTGATGGCAACCCAATTTTAATTTATCATTCCTTTTACCTTTTCCTGTTCTGCTCCCCATGAGAAACTGCTCCTCCAAACTGAATGCTCTCCCCCTAGCTCAAATCTCTCCCCCTTTGTCATCAATGGCAAAGGGTCACCTTTGGGGCTTGGGGCTAAGAATGAGACTCTTATCTTAGCTCCTCCATTACCTCCTCTTGAGGTGGTTAATTCTAGTGTGGGAGTGTTTCTGCTCCTAACATGATCTTTACCTTTGTTCACTTTCCTCCTGAGAAGCATCGTCCATTGAAACTAACTTTCCTTGATATCATTGGTCTCTTAGTCTCTTCTACCTTATGTTGTTTCCTATTCCATCTGTTCCTCATTTGTGCATTGTTCCTATCCTTGTTAAACTTTCTATTGTCCAACTCATCCTCATAAGTCTCACTCTCTCTTACACTCTCTTCTTCTGAAGTTTCTTCTTCTTCAAAACTTGATATTGACTCCTCTCCTTGTTTTCTTTGTACTTGTTCAAAACCAAGTCCTATTTTGTTTGATGAAGATCTTTGTACTTTGATAATCTTATCTAAGTTCTTTGAGCTTCTTCCAAACCTATGTAACTTGTTATTAGACTCTTTTACTTCCTTCCTAAGTGAAGCTACCTCATGCTCTAACATTTCGCATACTAAAACCTTGACTTCCAACTTCTCTTTGAATCTCTTTGTCTTAGCTATTGAGTTGGTTAGATCCTCTATAATATTTCCTTTCTCTTCATCACATTCTTGAAATTTAAGCTTGAGTTTTTAGTTTTGCTTTCTTACCTCCTTTAATGCATCAAGGGCATGAATAAGCTCACCCTCAAGATCAACTTATCCTTTCTCTTATTCTTCCTCTATTTGTTTTTCTTTGAAAACATCTTCATTCTTTTTTGAATCTTTTCTACTAGAAGTATTTCCTTCTTCTTCTATTGCCATAAGAAGATTCTCTTCTGGTCCTTCAAGTGTATCTTCATATTCATCATCACTAAAAATGAATCCATTCCTTGTACAACTATATTCAAGATGACCAAAGTTACCACATCTAAAATACTTGAGGATTATTGGTGACCTTTTCCTAACCACTTATTTTTCTTTTTCTAAAAATAGAACTTCATATTTATCATTATTTGAGGAACTATCATCACTATCACTTGAGATCTTACCTGCATTTTTTGCATAGAAACTCTTATTATGCCTTTGGAAGAACTTATTTCCTTGTGTATTTTGTCCATCCCTATTTTTATTTTGGTACCTGTGCTTTCCTGCATCCCTTTTCTTATGATCCTATTTCTCATCACCACTGCTATTTCTAGCTTCTGGAAAATTAGATGCATAGTGACCATATTTTTCACATTTAAAACATCTAACTGATTTCATACCTTTATACTTCCTTGAGTCCTTGTTCCTTTTGCCATAATTTGCTTCTTCATCACTAGATGACTCATTACTTGAATCCGACTTCTTACCTTTAGTCTTCTTGGTGACTTTAAAGGCTGCTTCTTTCTGGGGAATAGGTTCCTCTTTTGTTCTCATCTCGAAAGTTGTGAGAATACCATGTAATCCATCCCTTGTCAAAAGATCACTATATTTTGATTCCTCTATAGCTAAAATATTTTCACTAAACCTTTTTGGGAGTGACCTTAAAATATTATCACAAACATATGATTATTGAACTTCAAGTCCAAGTCCTTACATGGAGTTAACAACCTCGTCTACACGAAGTAGATAAACACTAATATTTTCCTCATCCTTAATTTTTAGGTCTTTAAATATTCCCTTGAGATTTTGCAACTTTACCTTTTGACCTTTTTATCTCCTTCATATATGCCTTGCAATTTATCCCAAATTTCCTTTGCTTATTTGCAGTGCATAATCTTTATAAACTTTGTTTTATGCAAACCTCTAAAAATTGCATTCATTGCTTTTGAATTGTAATGATGTAGTAGCTTACCATATTTATCTGTAGGTGGAGTAGTTGGTGGTGTGTATTCATTTTCAATTGCTTCCCATATTTCATTTCCAAGTGCCATAAGGTGAATCTTCATTCTCATACTCCAAAATATATAATCACTTCCATCAAACACTGGTGCTAAATTATTTGAGGCTCCACTCTTAGAATCCATTTGCATTCTTATGAGCTTTTCCTTCAATATGTTAAACTCTTCCAAAGGAACTCGCTCTGATACCAATTGAAGAACACAAGCTTACACTGAGAGGGGGGGTGAACAGTATAAGATCACTTTTTACTTTTTTTTTTTCAATTAATATTATGAAATATATCAATGGCAATATCAACAACAATAATAAAAGAAATGCACAAATAACCACACATAGTAGAGACACCAATTTAACATGGTTCATCCAATGTGGGCTACTCTATGAAGAAAAATTTTCACTAAAATTTTCTCAACAAATCTCTTGGGAAATATTTTTCTATTACAATGTTTATGGATATTTATCTAAAGGATACACCAATCCCCTAATCAAATTCATGGATATCTATCCACTGGAGAACTCCTCATCTACTCTAGATGATGATCTTCTAGAAGAACTGCTACCTCAACTGCACTGGCTTATGGATCTCTATCCACTGAAGACTCATACCCTCACTCAAAAGACCTATATTCACTGCCCTGGCTAATGGACCTCTATCCACTAGGACTGTCATCCTTTATACTCTATCACCTCCAAAGCTTTCTCTCAGCTCTGTCTCAAATTTACACTAAACATAGTCCTTCGATCTAGCATGAATCTGCTCAATCTTTGTCCTCAAAAGTGTACTAAAAATAGTCCTTTGGTCTAGCACAAATCTGCTCAATCTTTATCCTCAAATTTGCACTAAATATAGTCCTTCAGTCTAGCACAAATATGCTCAATATCTATCCTCAAATCTGCACTAAACACAATCCTTTAGTCTAGCACAAATTTGCTCAATCTCTGTCCTTAAATCTGCACTAAACACAATCCTTCAGTCTAGCACAAATTTTCTCAATCTCTATCCTCAAGCCTTAACACAAAGCTTGACTCAATCACAAATAAAATCTGCTAGATCTGCCCCAAATATTAACCCAAGGTTTGAATAAATCAATCAATCAACTCTGCTCTCAAGTCTTCTCAAAGACTTGTCTTAAATTTGCATTGTAAGCTTCCACAAAATCTCACACTAATCTATCCACAAGTCCTCTATAGAATTTTTCCAATATGCTCAAAAAGTATTCACCAAGACTTACCTCAAATATGCTTAACAAGTCCTCACTAGAACTTGTTCAATCTGCTCAACAAGTCTTTACTAAGACCTACCTCAAATCTTCTCAACAAGGACTCACTAGAACTTGTCCAATCTGCTCAACAAGTCTTCACTAAGACTTACCTCAAATATGTATTGTAAGCTTCCACAAAAGCTTACTTAACTCAATAAAATATTATTACAAAAAACTTCTTCAATTACTCAAACAAGCTTCACACATAATCTTTGTTCAATATCACAAAAACATATAGAGAATTGTTAGATACTCAATATGCTTTACACTCACAACAATGCTCAATCATTTTCAATCTCTTTCTCAAATCAATTTAGAATATAAAACAATTTGTTTCACAGAATTTGAACTATCACTTCAATACTTCCAATTGACTAGGCTAAATCAACTCCACTTAGCCAATCACTCAATGAAAGACTCCTTGCTTACAAATCCTAGTCCAAGCATATGAACACTCACTTAATTATTTCCAACAATGCTTATCAAACAATATCACATAATAATGATACTCATGATCTTGCACAAACCCTAGTCTCAAGATAGTTCACAAATTCACGTAACAATGATACTCATGATCTTGCACAAACCCTAATCATGCATATGAAGGTTCATTCAATATTTCCAACAATGCTTATCAAACAAGGTTTTTATCATCAACTTTCACTCAAAAAAACCTCTAACAATCAAACTCAACAATGCTTATCAAACAAGGTTTTTATCATCAACTTTCACTCAGAAAAACCTCTAACAATCAAACTCAACAATGCTTATCAAACAACCCTTTTCACTTCAACTTAGCATTCACAACATCAACAATCACTCACAAGGAAGATGTGACCATACCTTTTGTTTGATGAAGAATTGACCTCAAATACTATCTCAATCATAATTAATCTCTTTGCCAATTTCAAAGGTTAGATGACAAAATATCACTCTAACACTCCCTCAAAATATTTCACAATTACAAAAATAATTAAACTCAAATACATCTTATTACTCCTTGAAATTAGCATTCACCAAAAATATATAAAAATAAATCTCTTATTACACCTTATAACTCCACTCTAAATAACTCAATCCACCAAACAATTAAATAAAATAATTATTTAATTTCATCAACCTTATTATTCCTTGTTGGAATATCTAGCATTATTCCTAAAGTCCTAAGTTCTAAGTCCTAGTATTTATTAAATTGATTAGCATATTACGTTTTTAGCTTGGATGGTCAATGTTTGACCAAAGACCAAGTTTAGCATATTGTTAGCTATTGTTTAGTTAACCACTTAGAACTCATAGGATTTGGTTTTATTTTTAGGTTGATTAGTTAGTCTTATTATGGCTTCTAAAGCCTATATATATTTGTAATCGCTCATTCAATAATTAAAATATTGTGAAGTTCTCATTTTGGTATTAGAGCCTATTAATCTAAGGCTCGATCGTATCCTGATTCATTGTAATCACTCATTCAATAATTAAAACATTGTGAAGTTCTCATTTTGGTATCAGAGCCTATTGATCGAAGGCTCGATCGTAGCCTGATCCAATCCAAACATGCTTTTCAAAGCGAGAGTCAGATCTAATTGGATCTGACCCAATCCCTATGGCTTCTAAAGCCTATATATCTTTGTAATCGCTCATTCAATAATTAAAATATTGTGAAGTTCTCATTTTGGTATTAGAGCCTATTGATCTAAGGCTTGATCGCAGCCTGATACATTGTAATCACTCATTCAATAATTAAAGCATTGAAGTGAGGATCCTTTTTGCGGCAAGACATAACAAGAGGGCTCGTCACGTGTACCGTGAGGCCAACAGGTAAGCTGACAAATTAGCCAACATAGGTGTTGATGTTGGTAGTTTGGTGACATGGACACAAGGTGTGCCACATGAAGTGGAAAACATTATTAGTCATGAAAAGAAACCTACCCGTTAAGGAGAAAGATGAATGGGTGTTCTTTCCCCATGGAGTCGGTAATAACTATGGGGTTTCCCTCTAAATCATACCAAATTGGAAATGAAGGTAACTGGGTGTAAGCCTTGGAAGATTTCGACAGAGAATAGGAAATGGGCAAGCAACAGGTTTCACAAGTGCGAAGTTCCAAACTTCAATTCCTGTCAATGTAAGTAATGTTTACAGTTATTTTTAGGTATGGGTGTGCTTTGTTAGTATGGTGTTGTAGGGGATTCAACACAATTTATGATAAGAAAGTTTTAAGGATGACTAGGATCTACAATCTCGGTAGAAGGCTGAATATTGTAATAGGTTTTGGGTTAACCTACAAAACCCGATAATTAATGCAGACTTTTATTTACCAAAAAAAAAAACATTGCAAAGTTTTCATTTTGGTATCAGAGCCTATTAATCTAAGGCTCGATCGTAGCCTGATCCAATCCAAGCATGCTTTCCAAAGCGAGAGTTAGATCTGATTGGATCTGACCCAATCCCTACTGCACAAGACTTGAGAGTTATTGACATGGCTCTTGAGGTGATCCTTGAATGAAGCTTTAGCATGGAGATCTAGATGAAATGTTGGGATGAACCTTATTCAAGGTAGCAGTCCCCGTATTATAGAGCAGAGCGATGATAGCTCCTAAGCTATAGGTACACGACTACTGACGTGAAATACTACGCACATCAAAGCGGTCACACGAACTACAAGGCTACACCACACGGGGTAGGATACTGACCTCAAGGATTGAAGGTGGCATATATGACCAATGAATGGTGGAACAGAACACCAACAATAGACTGATGCGATAGTGACAACACAGACATGGAGTCTTGACCTAAGCTTGGCTGTAGCTGTACCTACACGGTGATAGCGATGTGATGAGACCATGATATGGGATGTGGACCAATCCTAGCTAGATCTAACATGGCTTGTGGACGTGCTGCTAGACCCTAGTTGATGTGGGGAACAAGGCAGCCTACCTACTAGATAGTTTTGACGCGGGACCCAGACACGTGGGCATACAAGCGGGTGTGATCAGAACTGGAAATATGGCATATCCCTAAGCTAAGGTTGGCGGGATACCCAGAACACGTCAGGACCTTTGACATGGATCAGATCCTAGAGTACTCAGACTGACGTAATTTTGTGTGGACCTAACGTGATACCATGAGACAAGATGGTGACTCCTAAAGGCTAGGCTCGACACAGAGTTGAACTGCTAGATGATAGGGATACGACATGTGGACCTAACTGAAAGGCTGGACCTACGAGAACCCATAAGGGACAACTAGACGTAGATCTGACGTGGGCTTCCACCTAGGTGAACACAAACGTGGACCTGACGTGGGCTTTTGTGTTCACCTACGCCACGAAAAAAATCTTTCAACATGTGGCTAAGAGGTTTGGTTCATGCGGGAGAGATTGGTTGGGTAGCGTCTCCCCGAGCAAAAATGACTATAATATGGAGAATTTATTTTTTTAAAGAGCTGTGGTTTCCCTACCCATCGTATGTGGGATAAATACATTTCATCAAATCAAAATTTTCCTGCACACTAAGCCGGTGGACGTGAATTTGCAGTCTCTAAAATCTTCCATGTAATTTGGATGAATCGGCAACAGCCATAAAATTGCTACCATTAACGATCGAGAGCAAGCGCTGCAGATGAAACAATTTTGCTTATGAATTTTTTTTTCGTTCGAAATATTCTCGTTAACGGTAACCTTGTAGCAGTTTCTAGAGGCAATTCCAAGTGAGTGGTACCCAGAGTGGAGAAATACCCACCAAAAGTTGAGCGAAGAACGAGCTGGCAACAATCACCCACTCAGAGAGGAGAGCATCAGTTATCGAAAAATAGCAGAGTGGGCAGAGTGTGCTTATGTGCGTTAGATCTGCAATGCAAGTTTTTGGTAGCTTAACTGACCGTTATAACAAGCGAAGACATACTGGTTGAGACGGACCTCTGTGAGGCGGTGTTGTAGATAGATCGGGCACTCAAGGCCTAGATCTAAGTCATGATCTATTTTACCTAATCTAATTTTTTTTATTTACAGATGCATGAGATTTGTTGAATTACAGCTGGTTACCGATATTTGCAGTCGTCTTCTGTGTAACAACGCAACGCCAAAGATGTTTGGGCAATTTGAGTGGGGAAGTATAAGCATGTTTGGTCGCATCACGCTAGCCCTTAGCAGTGGAAAAACTACATGTATTACTGGACTAGTCACTTATAGATGGGGGAGAAAGCCATCTAGATCATCGTGGAGATGGTATGAAGACAAATAACACCCGTGAATTATTTTTCGTAGTGTAGAAGAGAGGGAGCTATTCACTGACGTGCAGGAGAAACGTCAAACACTTTACAGAAGAACATTGGGGGTTTGATTCTAGCCATCGTAATTGAAATTTTTAGAGCAGACGAAGCTCTTTCCCAGCCAACAAAAATAATAGATCTTGTGCACGGTGAACCCCCAACAGCTTCAAGGGATCTCAATTGTATTGGCGAGCAGTGTTTGCAAATTGTATTCGTAATTGCATCACGGATCATCCCCGAAAAAAAATTGTAAGAAATTACACGTAAGCGGTGGAAAACTTCGTGTGAGGGAGCAGCCAGGATATCAGTAAGTCAATCTGCATGTTTCAACCATTTTTGTTGTGATTTGTAGTGCATCGAAACCATAAGAGGCTGTGCATCACAGGCCGTGTTTTTTTTTTCCAACACTCAAAGTTAGCAACCACCAACACTCGATTTGCAACAGGTGTTCAAGGTAGGATCCTTCCTCCAATAGAGCCCAATAGCTTTATCAGTTGTAGCTCGTAGACAGAGCAAAGGATATCCTCGACCGATTATAGCTGAGCTTATCCAATCAAATTGCAGAGGCCTGATTTTGACGTGTAGTTGCAACCCGAAAGCCATTAATATCCACAGAGATGGCAACAATATTTGAAGATATGGTGCTATCCAAATTTTATGGAGATGATTATGCTTATTGGAGCATAATAATGAAGACTGCATTGATTGGAAAAGGATTATGGGACATTGTTATTGAAGGCTATGAAGAACCCATCACTTGGAGCATGCTTGGAGAAGAGGAGAAGAAATTGAAGAAAGGAAAGCAATATGAAAATTTCTTAGCCCTTATGGATTTGAGAAGAGGAGTGGGAAAAATGTTTTCCTTCTCCTAGCTAATTGTAGATCAACTACAATAACATGGTAAGTATTGAAGGATACTTATGGGTTTGATGAGGACACCCATAAAACCATGTGTGACAATCATGAAGATTATTTGAGTAAGGAGGAGCCTTGCTTCTTTGAAGGAGTTTTTAAAGAGTCTTGTGAATAATAATATGAAGATATCTCTTTTGAAGAAGACATATATTATTATGATGGTGATTTCTTCCTTGAAGAGGAAGACATATTTGAAGAAGAGCCTTGTGTGGAAGAGAGTGATGATGAAATTCTTCTTGAAGAGAAGAGAGAAGCAAATAAAGAATCCCTTCATGGAGAAGAGTATGGGAAGGAGAAGGAGCCTTGTACAAGTCTCATTGGAGAGAGTCATGAAGAATATTATTGTGAAACACACATAGTTGAAGACATGTCTTGTAGAGGCATGGAAAATTGTAATAGTCAATTATTTCTTTTAGGAGGAGAAATAGATGAAAATAAAAATTGTACTAATATATATTTTTTTTTAGGAATGGCATGCTTGGAAAGCATTCAAATTGATAGCAAAGAGGATGGATGTCTCAATGGAGAGACAATTGCTCAAAGACCTTGTTGTGAAGACCACTCAAAAGTGGAAGAAAAATTTGAAGATGAAGGAAGAGAAACACTCACATTGAAGTATTCCTTGCTTGAAGACTACCTAGATGATGAGATGGTGTATGATGGATAATGTCTCACAAATGCAAAGTGTATTATGGAGAATGCACCTACAATTCTCATGGAGGAGAATAAAGAAGATGATGATGGAGAAGCAATTTTTATGAAATATCATTGGTTTGAAGACCATTCACTTGGAATGGATGTGTGCTCTCTTGAAAGAGCAAATGCAGTGATGTGGGATGTTGATCCACAAGAAAAGTTTGATGAAGAGGAGATGAAGACTATAAGCTTCATGCTCAATTGTGAATATCACTCATTAAGAGTGACAAATGGAGTTGCTTCTTGTTCATCATCCAAAGAAGTATGGAAAGAAGACAATATGTTGTGTGAAGAAAAGAGCACAAATGATTATCTCATTTGGAAGGTGGAAAGTGAGAGAGAAAATGAGATAGAAACAGAAAATGAAAATGAGATTGTTGATTTTATTGTTGTAATGGCAAAGGAAACATCACTCATGAATGAATATCACTCACTTGAGTGTCTACATTGAAGGAAAAAAGTTGTCTTTAAAAGACAACAATGTATGATTGTTTGAATGAAAGGTGTTTCAACACACCAACATGGATTGAACAAAGGAGGAGAACTCTTAGTGAAGAGTTTATGGTTGATATTGAAGCAACATACAGTGAAAGAGATATGCCAAAAATAGCTTTATGGGGAGCACCAAATCTAATCACATTGGAGGTAATATTTTTTTGATTAATGATTTGTTTTTTGTGAACAGGTATTTGAAGACAGGAGGAGAATATCTTTTTTTTTTTTTTAATTTACATGGTGGAATCGGTAGCCACCATGAATCCAGGCAGCTGTCCAACTTTTATGGCCGTCACAGTATTCTACGTTTTTCGCCTCAGAAGCCGCCACACAGATCTTCGCGCAGTCCACCCCTATAACCACCATGCCACAATAATTTTAAACCTTTTACGCCGCTGAAAGCACGAGGAAAGGGACAAGCGTTCAGTCCAGCGAGGCTCAAGATTTGAACCTTGGACCTCCGCAGGAGGAGAATATCTTAAAAAGGTATTATTGAGATATGATTGTCTTGTAGAGACATCATTGGATGAAGTTATTTCATTTGCAAAGGACATGGATAGCATGATGATGAAAACCATGGATATGTGTTGGCTGTATTTTGTGTTTAAAATTCCTTGGAAGGAATCATGTAAAGCCATAGTAAAGAGTGAAACATTGTGTGAGGAGCAACAATTATTTGTTGCATTTGTAACTAGCTATTGCATAGCTATATTTTGTTTTAAGATCTTTGTGGAGGTATGTGAAATTGTAATATGGAAAAACCATCTACATAATATGATGCATTGTACATACTCAGAAGGAGTATTAGGAGCTGAAATATGGTTTGAAGACCATAGAATGAATGATGAAAGAAATATGCTAGATTGATTAGTGAGAACCAATACTTATGGTATTATGGGAATGCCATAATTTGAAGGATATTTATATGAAGGGGGAGTAACTCATAAAAAGGAGGCACTCGGTTACTTGTAGGAAGAAGAAACGACTAAAATGGAGGAGATCTTACACCAAAAGTGGAAGGAGTGGCCAAGACAAAATTTTACAATTTTTGATTTCTTATTACAAAATTGGAGACAAAAAATATTGAGTTTCTTCCAATGGTGTGATGTTGATGAACTTTTGGAAGAAGTCCTATCAACATCAAGGAGGAGAATGTTGGAATATCCAGCATTATTCCTAAAGTCCTAAGTTCTAAGTCCTAGTATTTATTAAATTGATTAGCATATTACATTTTTAGCTTGGATGGTCAATGTTTGACCAAAGACCAAGTTTAGCATATTGTTAGCTATTGTTTAGGTAACCACTTAGAACTCGTAGGATTTGGTTTTATTTTTAGGTTGATTAGTTAGTCTTATTATGGCTTCTAAAGCCTATATATCTTTGTAATCACTCATTCAATAATTAAAATGTTGTGAAGTTCTCATTACTAAGCTAAAAAATACACCATACAACCTTAGGAGAAAAAACCAACTTATAACAAAAAAATTAATATCTCTCAAAGTGCTCCCGATAGGATTCGATCCCATGTCATAGCACCTCAAACTCTCTAGCCATGAATACCAATACGAGTGAGCTAAGCACTCACGTGGAAGGAAAAAGCACCCACACTGCTTTATCTTCTTCCTAGGTGCCAAAGGCAAAAATGCTTTGACGTCTTCGACACACAAAACAACCTCATGATCTTCCCTGCTACGAATTGAACACGATACCTCACGTTCCTAAAGTGCTGCCAATTACCGCTAGCCCACCTAGCTAGGTGGTGACAAGACCTTCGAGCCTTGTGCCTTTTCACCATTTGCTACCTGCCAAAGAAGTCAAACGAAGGACTTCTTCCTTATTTCTCACCGAATATTGCACACACGATTTACTTGGGAGCTTGATTAATATTGATCATGGATAGTTTGAAGCCACTTAGGCTTCTAGTATTTATAACCATGCCTTGAATTTTGTTGACGTCGATGGAGGAGATAATGTATGACGTCGACACATTATTTTTGCCCTTATAACCCTAACCTTATGGTTATTAAATTAAATTATAATTTAATTAATAATAAAATTATTAGAATTAATTTATAAATAATTTGATAACTATAAAGTTAATCAAATTAAATTATAAATTAATTTATTTTCTTTAGGTCTTACCATTAGACCTTTAATATTATAATATTATTTTTCTTGGGCCTTCTTATTTCTCCTGTAGACCTTATCTGATCACCTTAAATATTATAATGAGAGATATTTTAATATTATTTCCCTTAGGTCTAGAAGCAATCTTTCTCTTGCATTGATTATTGAAACTGACTCTTAACATCCTTCCTCTTGCACTGCTCACTGAAACTGACTCTTGACATCAATGATAACAAATCTTGCTCATATTTCCAACATTGGTGTTGTAAGAAGAATGTGTATGACACTATTCACCCTTGACATACTTGATATGTAATGTCAAAAGCAAATTGAAATAATTAAGAAGTTGAATGATAAGCCTAAGGTGAAAGATGTATGTTGTGATACAAGTGATATTCTTAAGAGGACAAATATTAGTTGTTATATAAGTTATTTGAGGCCCATAATGGTAGATGTGTGTTGTGATACATATGATATTGTATAGGAGACATTTATAACTTGTGACACCAATGAGTTGAAAATAGTTCATAAATATAAAGGTTGTAGTGTTGGTCATGATAAAGACTATATTTATAAAATTGAAACTGACAACAGTTATATTTTAGGGTGTGGTGAAGGACATTGTGATGATGTATGGTATTTAAATGATGATGATAGAAATTAGAGTGAAGGGAGATAATTTGGATGCTTTGAAACAAAAGGGATTGGTTCAAAATTGTTGAGAAGAATGTGATATGATTGTACAAGTATGGGAAGATTTGGGCAAGGTGTAAAGAGCCCATAGTATTAATATAAGGACAAATAATGAAGGTCTTAGATATACAATACAAGCAAGTAGCAATGAGATCAAGTTTGTGAAAAGAGAATCTTATGCAAAATATGAAAGAAGTAGTACTACTAAATTTGTGATAGATGGTAATAAAATAAAATTTATGGAGAGAATCATATGCAAATACTAATGTGGGTTGTTGTGGTCATTTTGGAAGAGGTAGACATGTAACAATTAAGTGTTATGACCTATATTATTGTAAAATTTATGGAGGAAATAATCATATCAAAAGGTGTTGGCACAAAGTGAAAGTGATCAACAAAATACAATTGAATTATGGATGGATGAATGTGTGTGATTGGGATAAGATAAAAGATATGTTAAATGGTTTGTATAGAAGGAGACTAAGTTTGATGAATGAGAAGAATGAGAATTTTTCCATGAAGAAATATGTTGAGAAACTTGAGATATATGATTTTAGATGAATATGACCTATAGTGAGAAGAGCCTATATAAGAATTATTAAAGAGCTATAGTGAGAAGAACATGTTGTCATGACCTGCCTTGGCAAGACTTTTTGCATGATAGACTATGTATTGATGAATAATAAATCTATGCTTAGCTTTGATGTACTTGGATGGTTGTGCAATATTTATATTGATTTATCTTGAAGGAATATGGTACTATTTATGTATTGTCGATTTGTAGGATCAAGTACACTCGTGGGTGGAAGAGGTAGAATCGACCACTGAGAAAAAGGTACTTGAAAAGAGAAATGATGATTATGGTGGCTCAAGGTAATATTGATGACTACCCTCATATAGATGTATGCATTCTTTCTTTTGCGGTGATCATCAACAACCCAACCATCCATAACAGAAGTTGATAACCTAGAAGTTACCATAAGTCTTCGGCTAGGATAGGCGATTGGATTGTGATGAATTCACCCACCTTGTTTGATGCATTTGATTACTCACTTTTGTATACATATGTGTTGTTGTGTAAGTGGATTTGGTAAAGAATCCCCTTCGAAAAGAATTAATAGATATAGAGGTTCTATTAATTCTTGGCCCACTTAAATACCATACTAATGTTTAATATTAGTATAGGTATTTTATTTGAATTAATCAAAATAGAAAATGATTAATGGATTTTATGGTTTGAATTAAATTGAATTTAATATTATAAATATTAATGCTTTAAAGTTTTATTTAATTCTCCCTTTTTACCTTTTATGAATAAATGAAGAAATAAATGTTTTTATCTGAGGTAAGATATTTTGAAAAAGGAAGAATAATTTTAAATTCAAATATCTTCCCTCTTGCTTCCTTGCTTTACTTTTAGTCGATGAAATTTATGTCCAAGTGGACTTTAGGTGTTGGGTTAGATAGATATTCCTTTGTTAAGAAGGCCAAGGGAAGGAAGAAGAGGGGTTTTTCCTCTTTTGGTGACTACAACGAATGAAGCAAGAAAAAAGCAAGGAGCTAACCTTTGAAGGAGAACTCCATTTACAAAAGGATTCATGTTGGGAGGTTTACTCTCGTCTAGTTTTATTACCTCTGTGCTATGCTGTTAAAACCTTAGAATTGTTAAAATAGTGGCATATTATTTAGCCTGTGTTGGCCTCTGATTTGCAAAATAAAAGCTTTATATTTTAACCTTCGTATTTGGCCTATGTTTTGAAAGAAGAAATAATTTACTTTAAAAACCTTCATTGAATGCAAGTTAAGTTGTGTTTTAATCGAAGGACTATTTGGTTTATCATTTTTGCAATTATCTTCTTGCAAGTGCTCTTTGTGCACTCTGTTTCATTCATTGATTGACTAAGTCTACCTCTTGAAACCTAGGCTTTTGTCTCCTTTTTGACAATGCTCCTTTTTTCTTGTAAGGGTATTTATCCTCCTTGGAAATCTATGTTGGGTCCTCCTATTGTTAATAGTGTTTGGACACTATTGTTAATAGTGACCTCTATTTTTTACTATTGCTGAAACCATGCTTCCTTGAGAAGGTCTTTGAGTGATTGATTTATCCACTTGGATACTAAGATTGTTGGTTTCTACCCTCGGTATATCGCCTTGCTCAGTTTCTCTTAATAGATGACATCACCTGTTCATGGGTCAATGGTGGCAAAAACTATCGCCACTAATTAGGTAAGTTCCCACTAAGGTTTAACCTTAGGGAAAAATAAAATTTAAGTCACCTCACCACCGTTGTGATGCCACTGAGTGGAAAATTCATGGGTAGTTGAGAACGGGTAGGGCATTATCCCACATGGGATATATCCTGGCATGCTAAGCACCTTAAGGGGAGCTAGCCTCCCCTATTGAATCGACACATGGACATGGTAGAGGGGTTCATTCCATATGGTGGGCCACCCTACCCTAGTTGAGTGGGCATGAATGTTGACCTATGGCTTATTTTTTGTGTCTATCCACTACCCCTGCTACTGACTTGACTATATCAGTTGTTGCATGGTTTTTTGTGGTTCACTTGAGTGTTTCCCGATTGTTGGGCTATAAAATATTTTGTTTTGAGGTAGAGGTTTAATCCCACATGCTTGGTGCAAGAGCCTCTTGGAGCCTAAAAGGGGAAGGACTTTACCTTAAGGGTGACCACCTCTAGGTATTCATCAGGAGTCCACTCGGGCTACCTTAGTATGAGTGCCAATGGTTGGATGCTGACTATGTTGTTGTTGGTTAAGGTTACTGGTTGGTTGACTGCCTTGCTATCGTTATTGATTTTGTGGTTAAGATAGTGGTATTAACCAAAACCCCTTGTTTGCTTAGAATTATGGTTTATTTATTAAATGAAATGAATGATATTTTGTTTACTATAATAAAAGAATGATATTGATTTATCTAAATTGAAGGAAGGATATTTAATTTATTTAAATTAAGGAAATTGTTTTTATAAGTTATTTAATTGGTTAAAGGTATGGGCTTTTAATTGATTAAAGGAAATGGTTTTTATAAGTACTTTAATTAGTTAAAATTATGGGCTTTTAACTGATTAAAGGAAATATTTTTTATAAGTACTTTAATTGGTGTGGGATTTTAATTGATTAAAGAAAATGGGTTTTATGGATCACAAGTATGGGCTTTGATTAATTAGAAGAATGAAATTTATGAGTATTTTGATTTATTAAAAGTATGGACTTTTGATTTATTAAAAATATGGACTTTTGATTTATTAAACGAATGTTTATTGAATTACTCTATGCATTGATAAGTGATTAATGACTTCCATTCTTAAAGGATAAAATTACCCTCCTTCTATGATGGAATGAATAATAGATGAATTTCATTCTTGGATAATGAATGCACTTTGTATGATTAATGGAAGAAGTATGCTAGCATAGAAAAAGAGAATATTAGGTGAAGGAATAGGTGTGGGAAATTATGGGGTTTCCTCTTGATGGTTTGATTGAATGATTTATGCATAATTACATTGTGTAGATTGTATAGTTGCAATTTGGCATCCAATTTATAAATACACATGTTCATAAGTCATATAGCAAATGCATTTAGTTGCATGCTTCATGGAATCTATGAGTTATCCTAATCCCTTACTACCATCAACTGAGCGATGGAGAAGCAAGGACCAAGGAGGACACCTAGAACCAAGACATTGACCCTTTTTATATTGTAGTGAAGCTCTTTATAGAAAATTATTGTGGAGTAGACTCTAGCAAGAGTAATCTCCTAATTGGATAATGATGCAATGCTCTATTCACTAGTGTGGTGATAATCTTACCCTACTTGGATTATGTAATGATTTAAATTATGAATGGAAAAGGTATATTTTACTTGTTTTACTATGGGCCTATGATGTTATAGTTTCATAAACTATCATGTTTTATTAATGTTTTATATAGAAATTACATATTATTTATGTATATTTATTTTATGATATTATAGATGTTATCCAATGTTTAATTAAGTAGGTAGACTTAATCACAACCTTTTAAATAATGAGAGATTTGAAGATCTTGATTAGTTAATGTAGTTTAGATGATTAGAGTTGGTATCTAAAAATGATTATGCTTATGTGTTAGAAGTAGAAAAGAAACCTAAGGGATTATGGGATCCCTTATGGAGGAAATTTAAGTAATATTGTTCTTCAAGGAACTTTCCTAAAACTAAACTAGTTAGATGCACAAAAACATCAATATATTAAGATAAATGAATTTGGTTATCACTAGGAGTGATGGATGGAATAAGTTAGCTCATCGTGGGTATGAGACTGATAGCTTATTTACATTATGCTTAGTGCACCTGCATAGATAGATTTATGTATGGTGTAGTGATCAGAGTACCCTTTTGACAGACAAAAAGGGATAAATTAACTCATTTATAGAGATGAGACTGATAGCTTATTCACAATACACTTAGTATACCTACACATATAGAATTATGTATGGTGTAAGTATGGGAGTATCCTTTTGATAGATTAAGGAAGGGGATAAGTTGGTTCATAGTGGATATGGGATAGATAAATTAAAACATTAGATTAGGTCTTAGACAACTTCGTAGAATAACATACGCTGGATAGGAGTATATAAATCCCTACCAAGTATATGTTTTTTTTTTTAAATATCCTTAGTTTGTTAGTTATATTTTTGGGTTGTTACACATGTAGATGAAACATAATATGAAATTATTTCAAAGATATGGAAGATTATAATGATATAGTTCAGTGGTGATTTCACAAATATTATGACCCAATGACTAATCTAGTGGTTAACCTAGAGGTAATGATGACCCAGAGGTGATGTAGAGAGGCAACCTAAAGTAATCATGGACAAGAGGTAACATGTAGAGGTAACCCAAAGGCAGTGATAACCCATAGGTGATATATAGGTAGATACCTAGAGATGACCTAGAGGTAATGATATACCTAAGGTAGAGACCCAAATATATTGATCTAAAGGTAGATCTAGACTCAACCCAAAGAGGCAGACCTAGTGGGGATTACTTATATCTAGCTAAGCTAGTGCTAGAGGAGCCAAAGCTAGCAAATTTGAAGTCATCTAACAAATGAGAATGACAAGGCCAAAGCCATATCCAAACCTAGAGAGCAAGAACTAAATCTAGAGTGAGAGCTAGATCTAGAGTCAAAGAATAGTTCCAGTGTACCACTCTTGAATGCATGGGGGTAATGATTTTTATACCAAATAATGTAAGACCTTATTACATTATTTGGAGTTATGTAATTATTTGATCTTTATAATCATTGAGAGATAAATAGATATTTTTCCCATATGATAAAATTGAATAAACACCTCCTATGATATTGTGAGGAGATGAAATGATAGTTGTGTTAGCGTAGTTATGCTATTGTTATTTCATTATTTGTCCTGTTATGCATTTGTTATTTCGTTGTAACAAATTGCTATTGTAGCTGGTTGGTTTGGCAACCTCCGGCAATTCGTTTGTTGTTGCTGTATTATTTAAACACCTGCTGAATAATACAATCATGTTCGCTGTTTAACATGGCATCAGAGCCAGTGGCGTGAAGGGAGAGGCTGGAGGTGGGGGAAGTTATCTGAAAAAAAAATTTGCTGTGCGTTATCTTCTGAACGCAATTTTTTTTCCAGCAGTGCGATTTAAAAAAAAAAAAAAAAAAAAAAATTTCCGTCGCGTGCTATGGGAGAGAAAAAAAAAGAAGAAGAAGAGTGCAAAATGCAGCGCAGGCATCCCTGCAAGACGCCGCGCGCGCCCCACACCTCCCTGTCCGCAGACGCGCAGGACGTCCGCTGCAGCGGATGTGTAGGAGGGAAGCATTGCGGACGCAGACGTCCGCTGCCCCCCCCCCGGACACGCAGTCCGTAGTGTAGGAGGGAAGCATTGCGGACGCAGACGTCCATTGCCCCCCCCTCCTAGTCTGCAGAGGAGGGAAGCACTGCGGCTCCCCCCCCCGTTGGAGGCTGCGCGACGCGCAATCCGCGCGCGCGCTCCCCAACGCCCCCCCTGTTGGAGGCTGCGCGAAGTGCAATTCACGCGTGCTCTCCCCAACGCCCCCCTCTGTTGGAGGATGCGAAAGCGGACGCAGGAGCATCCCCCCCCCGCTGACGCGCAGGCGCAGCGCGAAACGCGTGCGTCGCGCGGCCCCCCCGGGGCAAAATTAAAAAAAAAAAAAAAAAAACAAAAACAAAACGCAGCGGGAGCGCAGCGAGCCGCGAGGAGGAGAACGTGAGAGGAGGACGGGAAAGAACGCACGGAGGAAGCTGCAGCGGCGAGGCCGCGATTTGCAGAGGAGTCTGCAGGCAGCAGGCTGAGGTCCTCAAATACGAGGGGGCCCTTTCTCCTCCCAGATCAGCCCACGGGCTCACTGGCAAGTGAGCTGCGTGGTGGGTTCCGGGAACCCAGCAGTCGGGGGTTCAAATCCCGCCGACTCCCCCCTTGCAAAGGTATAAATTTTTTTTCTCAAAGGTTTTATAATTATTATTTTTTTAGTTAAAATTTTTAATTTTAATTTATTTTTTAATAGTTTTAAAACTTTATAAATTAAAATTTAATTTTAATTTATTTTTTCATAAGGTTTTAAAACTATATAAATTAAAATTATTTATTTTAACTTTAAATACATAATAATTATTAAAATGCTTTGTTAAAGAGAATTTTTTTTTAAGGGGGGATATTTTTTTCAAAAAATCAAAGGGGGAATGTGAGTAATTTTCTGAAAAATAGCAATTTGGCGAATTGTAAAAGGTGCATTTTCGGTTGTGTCCGACACCTTAGGGTTTCATTCTGTGGGCATTTTTTTTTATGTATGATGCATTTTCATTTCTATGCACTACTTCATTAAAATATAAATAACTCCCTAAGTCCCCGGAATAATTAAAACCCATCCGTGCAATTTATTGCACTGCAGCGTTCGGTATTTGTGATACCTCTAGCCAGCACTTACAGGTAAAGCTGTCGTGCTTTGGGCTCTTGTATCCGCCGCCTAATATAGTCTGCTACAACGACGTCTGAGCTTGTTCTCTATAAATCGTCGGGGAGAGATAAGTTAGCCATTTTTGCATTTTTTTACTCCATCCACTACCCTTTATCGCTCTTGTGTTTAGGCGTAAATCCTGACGAAGTATTCTTCATAGTGTTTAGGGGAAGTTACGCCCCACGCATGAGAAGAATCTTCTATGGTAGGTGCCATCAACAAGGCGATTCCCTTTCAGTACCGCTTATGTTCCACGTATCGTATGATCTCTAAAACTCACCTATAGTCTCCCTCACGTAAGGGCGGGTGATTTTTGTTGATCTTTCTAAATACCTATAGTTTCCCTCACGTAAGGGCGGGTATTTTGTACGGTATAACGGCCTAGCAAAAGGTATATCGAAAGGGGGACCAATTGGTGATATAAGGAACCTTCACTATGGCCGTTGTTGCAAAGTTGATGACTGATCCTCATCAGTTATTGAAAGGTCCAAATTATACACCATGGAAACATAAGATGAAGGCAATTATCCAAATGGAATATTTGTGGGATATTATTACTGGAGTAACAACTAGGCCTTCACCAACATCAGGATCCACAGGTCCTTCCGCAGATCAGATAGCTTTTGACAAGAAAGACAGTCGAGCAAATGTGCTCCATTTTGTTTGTTGTTTCGGATGAAGTGCAACCTCATATAGGTGACAAAGCAAGTGGTAAAGAGGCATGGGATGCCCTTAGAACCATCTATGAGGGAAAGAATGATTCCACCATTCTTCATCTTCAACAACAACTTCATAACTCGAGTTTGAGACAGGGTGAAACAGTTGAACTCTTTACGTGCAGAGTGTCTGAATTGAAAGAGAGATTGAATTCTTTGGGAGATACTGTGGACGAAAAGCTTCTCATTTCACTTGTGATGAGAGCTTTGCCTTCTTCATTTGATATGTTGATCACCTCCATCCGGGTGTCTCAACGACAAATTACCTACATCGAGTTGGTCAATCTGCTTCAACAACGGGAGGCACGCCAACTTCACAAGGATGATTCTTCCAATACAGCCCTATACACCAACGAGGCGGGGTTCTAGGAAGAAAGGTAATGGGCAAAAAGGAGGCAACTTTTAGAAAGGAGGAAATTCTCAACAGGATACGAAAGGAAAAGGAAAACAACCTCAACGAGAAGAAGAGGTGGTGCAAGATGTGTGAGAAAGACAACCATGACACCAACAGGTGTTGGCATAAGAACAAGCAGAAAGGCCAAAACAAACCACAAAATAAAAACAAGCAACCCCAGGTGAATGTTGCTGTTGAAGAATCTGACTCAGATTTTGAATGGGCACACAAGGTGCTCATGACTACCACAGATTCCACATAGAGGGATCCTGTTTGGTATGTCGATTCTGGAGCTAGCAAACATATGACTGGCGACAGATCGTGGTTTGAATCATTTGTGGCCAAAGAGGGCAAACCTGTCACCATTGTTGATGATAAAACCTACAGGGTTCAGGGAGAGGGTACAGTTTCAGTCACTCTTCCTGATGGCAAGTGTCAGATTGACAAAGTCCTCTATGTTTCGGGATTGGCTAACAATTTGTTGTCAGTCACACAAATCCTGGATAGAAATATGGTTGTCAACTTTCGTGTTGAGAATGGAAAGAAGTGTTGTACTATTACCAGGAAGGGTAAGCAGATTGCAACAACTTCATATAAGCACGGCTTATTTGCCCTAGATGCTATCTCTACTCCACATGTTGCCATGACTTTCTCTACCAAGGAGGCAACTTCCCTATGGCACAAGAGATATGGGCATCTTAGTTACGGCTACTTACTTGAGCTCAGTAAGTATGAGATGGTAAAGGGTCTTCCTTCCCTTTCTGCCACATTGCCAGTGTGCTCTGACTGCTTGGCAGGAAAGCAGCATAGAGTACCATTTGAGAAGAGCTCAACAAGAGCACGAAAACCTCCGGAGTTAATTCACACCGATCTGTGCGGTCCTTTCACACCCAACAGTTGTGGAGGGAAGAGGTACTTTCAATTATTCGTAGATGACTACTCACGAAAGATGTGGGTTTTCTTTCTCCAACTGAAATCTGAAGCTTTCGCATTCTTCCAGCAGTTCAAGAAATCCGTTGAGAAGGAGTCAGGAGCTTCTATTAAAACCCTCCGCTCAGATCGAGGGGGGGAGTTTACCTCTAATGAATTTTTTGCATTCTTAGATAAGCATGGAATCAAGAGACAGTTAACAACTGCCTATACTCCTCGACAAAATGGAGTTGTTGAGAGAAGGAACCATTCTATCATGGAAATGGTTCGTTGTATGCTCACGGGAGCTACTCTTGGGCAACAATATTGGGCGGAAAGCTGTCACCACTGCGAGTATATCTGTTGAATAGGGCACCCACAAAGGCCCTAAAAGGAATGACTCCACAGGAAGCATGGAGTGGTCGAAAACCCTCCATATCTCATCTACGTATTTTCGGATGTCACGCTTTCATGCACATACCGAAAGAGAAAAGGAAGAAGCTAGATGAGAAAACAATGAGATGTATTTTTCTTGGTTATGATGAGCACTCTAAAGGATATCGTTTGATAGATCCTTTGACCAAGAAAATTCATGTCAGCAGAGATGTTGTCTTTGATGAAGCTTTCACATCACAGAGCACATCTAAAGTACACCTAGATCTTGTGGAATCTAAGGAAGAGAAGATTCCTTCGTCAACACAGACAGGAGGTCCTTCTACATCTTCTTCACCACCACCGAAGAAGAATCCAAAATGGTGTACAAATACAATCAGAGATGCAAATTTATCCACTCCTCCCAATTTGAACTTGGATAGACCTCGTACACGTGAGTATGGCTCAAAAGGAAAAAGAAGCCAAAGAAAGTGGTGAGGTTGATGATCTTTGTCAATATTTTGAGGAACTTTCTGTAACTCCACGTACAGAAGTAGAGGATATGGATATTGATGATGACAGGGCGTTCATGTCTACCATAGATGATCTTGAACCTGCATCAGTGCAAGATGCTCTTAGTGAGCCTCAGTGGAAGGCCGCTATGGATACAGAGTATGAGTCTTTGATGAAAAATAAAACTTGGAAGCTTGTTGATCGTCGCATGGAAAGAAACCCATTGGCTGCAAATGGGTATATAAAGTCAAGTACAAGGCGGATGGAACAATTGATAAGCATAAGGCCCGTCTTGTTGCAAAGGGCTATGCTCAAAAGGAAGGCATTGACTACGAGGAAACTTTTGCACCTATTGCTCGGATGACCACAATTCGGGTTATGTGTGCTATGGCAGCACAATATGGGTGGAAAGTTCACCAGATGGATGTCAAAAGTGCCTTTCTAAATGGTGATCTCCAAGAAGAAGTCTACATGACTCGGCTGAAGGATTTGAAGTGGAAGGCCAAGAGCGAGAAGGTTTGCAAATTGGTCAAATCCTTATATGGTCCGAAACAAGCTCCTCGAGCTTGGTATATAAAAATGGACAATCACCTTATGCGGCATGGATTTAAGAGATGTCCAGTCGGATGCAAACCTCTATTTCAAGAAACGGGGTTATGAGATAATGTTGCTTGTACTCTATGTGGATGATCTGCTCATTACAGGGAGTTCAGAAACTATGATCTCTACTGTCAAAAGAAACTTGTGTAAATATTTTGAGATGACAGATCTCGGACTTCTCCATTATTGTCTTGGTCTGGAATTCAGCCAGAAGGAGCACTCCATCAAAGTGTCTCAGAAAAAATATGCCAAGACATTGTTTGGAAAAATATCGCATGACTGATTGCAAGCCAATGGCAACTCCGATGGAGAATGGACTTCGGTTATCGCGATATGATGATTCACCTCGGGTAGATGGTACTCTCTATCGACAGTTGATTGGGAGTCTCATATATCGACCAATACTAGGCCGGATCTCGTATTTGCTTGTCAACTATCTTTCGAGGTTCATGCGAGGAGCCTAAGACCACTCATTGGAAAGCGACAAAACGTGTTCTTCACTATGTCCGTGGTACTATGGAATATGGCCTAGAATACAAGAGGAACAACAAATTCTTCTTGCAAGGATACACGGACTCCGACTATGCCGGATCATTTGATGATCGCAAGTCAACTTCTGGATACATTTTTCATCCGGGATCCGGTCCTGTCTCTTGGCACGGCAAGAAGCAACAGGTGGTTGCTATTTCATCAACAGAGGCGGAGTATCACGCCACACGTGAAGCTGTGTGCGAAGTGATATGGTTGCGTCGCATTCTGACAAGTATGGGCCATCCATCAAAATCTCCAATACACTTGTTTTGCGACAATCAGGGTGTTACGAACCTCGTCAAGAATCCAGTCCATCATGAAAGAACAAAGCACATTGACACACAATGTCATTTCATTCGAGATGAAGTTCCAAAGCACCGAATTCAGCTTCAGCACATTCCCACCGATGCTCAAGTTGCAGACATTTTCACTAAGGCACTTGGACGTGTCAAATTTGAATTGTTTCGCAGCTCTCTTTGTATTGCAAAATGATGTAAGGGGATGTTAGTATAGCTAGTAGTCATCCTATTACCCAAATAATGTAATAAGGGGGGATGTTAGCGTAGTTATGCTATTGTTATTTCATTATTTGTCCTGTTATGCATTTGTTATTTCGTTGTAACAAATTGCTATTGTAGCTGGTTGGTTTGGCAACCTCCGACAATTCGTTTGCTATTGCTGTATTATTTAAACACCTGCTGAATAATACAATCATGTTCGCTGTTTAACAAGTTGAAGGTAAAATGTCAAAAGCTACAAATATTGAAGAGTCTCTCAAAGATGAAGAGACATAATTATGCATTAAATATGCATATTATATGCAAGCCATGGTTGGTGGAGAATGAAGAAAATGAAATAATACTGAAGTATAAAAATATTTTGTTATGAATAATATTTGTGTTAAATATTGTTCATTAATATATTACAAATTATATTGTGTCTTCCCCCATTTTCAATAATAACTTCATAATCTTCTTTTGCACATTAATGTTAATAGTACCCAAAGAATACATCCAAGGATAACCAAGAACAATATCAAGATCATCCATCTCAATATCATGAAAATTAACATGCAATATATAATTATTCATTGAAATATTCAAGTCTTAAAATTTTTGAAATCTTTCTCCTTGAAACTGTCTCTCTTTGATACTCTTTATTGGAACTTGTAAACTATTAGACAAGTCTCTAGTGATGAAGTTTATGCTTATTGCTAGGGTTTATGGAGATAATAATTTTTTTTTTTTTAATTTTTAATGCAACCATGAATTTGTAAAATAGAATTTTTGGATTCAAACATTTTTTCCATCCACTTTTTGACCTATTTGACACAAAAAGTGTGGTTTCCTTAGCCCTTATATTTTCATTTTGCTATTTTTTTTTGTAATTTTATAATTCTCTTTTTAATAACTTTTGTTCATCTAGGATCCTAGCTATGTTTTCATCATTTTTCTCAAATTCCCATTTGCTTAAAAATGCTTGCTCTATTTCTTCCCAAGTCAATTGATAATTATGGGACCTAAGAAAACTATGAAACCAATATTGAACTTCTCCTTCAAAATAAGGACTAAGCCTAAAGGCCCAACAATAATTAGTAGAATACATGAATTTAAATTATTTCCACCATGCCTTAGCATCACATCATCCTTTCTAGTGGATTTTGGTGGCTCAATGACCTTAACCCCCTCCAAAAGAATTTTTAATGCAACTAGTATTTTAAATTAAGACTTCTCAAAAGTAAAAGTTCTCAAATCTCATCTATTTATTTCAATAAACAATTAAATGTGTAGATTTTATTCAAAATAAAATATTTAGTAATTGATTTGCTTACTCGGATTAGGAGATATGGATTTTTTTAATCTTTTGATGAATTTTCCATGGAGCCAAAAAACAACATAAATAATCCAATTTCAAATAAACATAAATCTCTCAATACTCATCAAAATTTAATATATTACCAACCATTTTTAAGTATTCAAAAATATCTATACAATGGTGTAAAAATATTTTAAAAATAACTGATAAAAATATATATTGTTCCTTTTGAAAAACAATTGTGTAGCCAAAAATGACATCAATAACCTAGCTTTAAATAGCCACAACTCCATCAATTATTATTATAAATTAAAAAATGACCAAAAACTTATGTAGTACTCAAAAATATCTACACAACTATGTAAAAATATTATGAAAATAACTGCTAAAAAAATTAAAAAAAAAAACTGATAATTTTTTTCTTGCAGCTAAAAAAATACATAAATAACCCAAATCCGAAAAACCATAAATTCCTCAATACTTATCAAAATTTAACAAATAACTAGTCATTTTGTTAGTAATCAACACAATATATACTTTAGTTCAAGAATATTTTCAAAATGATAGTTGAAAGAATAAATAGCTCCCACAAGATGAGACATTTTTCTAGAAAAAAATCCCTAGCTCTATAAACAACCCCACTTTGCTAGAATGGTTTTTTTGATACCAATTGCTATGAATCTCAAATAAAATTAATAAAAAATCAATCACCATTTATGGAGGCATACAAAACATCCATCCAAAAATAATATTCCACAAAAATAATCCACATAAAAAAGAGAGTTTAATATTTTTCTTATTGTATTCTATTACAATAATAATGAATTCACTAACCAAAAGAGAGTTTGGTTATAGATACTAATAGAAAATTGTCACAGCCCCAAGGCATTGTTGTATATACCCATATGTTCCATTGAACCAGAAGGTTCAACCACGATTAAAAATATTGAGGAAATACCCCTTCTATCCATGTTACGCATTAATAAAGATAAATAATAAAGACAAACTGCATAGCGCTATTAATCTCGGTAGCTACACCACCCACGGAGTTTAAAGAACCTAAAGGAGCATGAGTCATATATTCCGCCGAACGTCGTTCTTGCCAAGGCTGTATGTCCTTTTTCAGCTTACTCAGGTCTAAACCATTAGGACCTCTTAATGGTTCTAACCAGGGGGCACGGAGATCCCAAAAACGCATTGTTTCCCCTCCAAAGATGATTTCTCCAGTAGGAGAACGCATAAGATATTTACCTAAACCAGTAGGCCCTTGGGCAATAATACCCTTGAGGTAGGGCGACACCAAATATTACTCCTTAAGGAAGGAAGCATTCCAATATCTGCTCCACAAACCAAGACTACTACAAATAATACTTGATACAACTTGCTTTTACAATTAAGGTTACATCTCTCTTTGTACAAGAAAGTGATGGTTCACCTTCTATAAGTTAGGAGGCCACCCATGTTGTGATTCACCTTCCATGAGTTACAAAGTGCATAATATTATAATATGACACTTTGCTATATATTATTATGATATTATGTGTGACCCAATGCAATAATACCCATATACAATATGATTTACCCACTTTCTTATCCCTAGGTACCCAATAAATTCACTATAGAACTAATGTTGTTGGTTTGGTGCATGTCTATAACTTCATCGTCTACAACATGTTTGTTATTGTACTACCCCTTTTGGTGGAAGGAAGACTTATCTTTTTTATGGGATCTATATTTTAATTGTCCTCTCTTGAGGAGTGCAATCTCTACTTGCTTGGCCATATCAATGACATATTCAAAAGAAGATACATTGGTCATCTCTAAATACAAGGCCAATTGCTCATTAAGGTTACCTATGAAGATATATAGAAGGTATGTTAGTGGAGATACATATTGGAGTCTCACTATTAGAGCTTGCCATCTTACCAAGAAGCTAGAAAAGTTCTCATCTTTAGATTGCTTGAGCTTTTATAGGTCACTAATTGTGACCATTTCAACGTAGACATAATTATTTGATAATCATCTCATCAATATTCCTAAAGCTCTTAAGAAAATGCCTTGGGATTTGGTAGTACCATTCCAAGGTAGGACCACTAAGGTGGTTAATGGGATCTTCCTTCCCTTTGTATTTTTGAAACTTGATGGTTTTAATGTTAGGAGGGAAAGGGTGACTAGCTACAAAAAGGATCTATAGGTTAGTTGCACAAGTCATTATAAGAGTACTTGTGACTAGAGGAAGACCCTTGTATTATGGCCAATTGTTGTTATAGTGGATCTAATAAAGGTTGAGTTTGAATTTAAAAGAAAATAGATTTGATTGCATAAAAGGAATGCGCTAAGAGATAAGAGGACCTTGGTAATTAACATAAGAATAATATTGATGCGGTTGGGTCTACAATATTGTGGTGAGCATCATATGAATTATTTCCAAGATGCTTGAAGTGAAAGGATTAGAGATAAATAATGAGATATTACGAGACTAGGATTTTAAGTAAAACCCATGCTTGTGTGTGTGAGATTAGGATGAAGGTTATTATAGGAGGATTAGAAATTGGAACACTTGAGGTTACATCTAGGTTACGAATGTAACTTGTGTATGCTTGTTGAGATAGAGGATAGCTCAAATTGCCCATTAATAGTTATTCAAGAGAAGGAAAATATGAATAATATCCCAAAGAGGATGGGAGGTTTTGCATCCCAACATTTATGAAAGTGTTGATAATATTAGAATCAATGAGATTGGATGTTGATGCATTAAGGTTTGCATTTAAGAAATCAAAGGATGAATCCACTTGATTAAAAGATAAAGGGTTAGAGCTAAGATATTTGGGATAATTCAAAAGTGAACCCTCCCCTATAGAAACACATAGGACATCATGGCCTTCTCTAAGAAAATATTCTGCAACTTTCCTATTTTTTTACAAGAAGAAATCCATGTGATTAGAAAATTTAAAAATCACTCTCCATTGATCATCATGGATGGGGTTTAGATAAACCAAAGGGGAGAGTCCTTGTATTCTTCTTCAAATTTTAGGTTCTTAAAGGTGGGTTGGTCCTTGGGACCTCCCATTAGTGGGTTAGGATTAATGACCAATTGATGAGCAACACTACTAGTTAGGTAGCAATTTTTAGCCATGGGTTGAAAGAAAATAAGGGTTTAATTAATTAAGTTTTAAAGTTTTAAAAGGTGATTAAAGAAGAAAGAGAATATGCATTTGTAACGTTATATACCCTTCCCTCAATATACCAAATATAATCTATATCTTTCAAGAGCCTCTCTGTATATCAAAGGTCCCTATATACCTGAATCCTCTCTATATACTCATCAGTATGTAAGAGAAAGTTGATATGTGAGTTTTCAATGATACACAAAAATGACTACTTGGATACATAGCCAAGATGATATATAATGGGTAATAGTATACCTCTTAATAAATATCACTAGCCTATTGGAATATACTCCTTACTAGGCATAAGTATGTGCAACACTTTTGAGAAAATGCACAACACACCATATGGGTTGTTGGTGCCTTAGGCTCACTATATACTCAATTTAGCCTAGTAGTTCATAAGATAGCAACTCAAAGGATTGTAAAGATACTTAGGAGGACTAGAAATTGATTATGTTCTTATTATCTAGATTTAATATAATTAAATATAAATAAACAAATATTATATGGTCTTGATTGAAGTTTGATAAATTTTAGTTTAAGTCTTAATTTGGACAAAGAAAGATCTTGGGACATGTGGCAGTGTTCATGTTGGGTTCAAAAAATATGGTAAGGGAAAAGGGGAAAGGATAATAAAGAACCTCTTTACAATTCTCTTCTACACTCTATGTCACTTTAAGGCTAGGGGATGCTTGTGACATTAAAGTCTAGTTTTGTTGGATTAGTTGAAGAACACCTACATTTATCCTAAGATACTTCTTTGTCTAAGCTTAACCTTAACCTAGCCCTAATGCACATACAAATGCAACAATAAAGGGCTAAAAATGGATGCTCTTTTAATTTTTATGAGGAAGAAAATAATAAATTTTCTTTTAAGAGACAAGGGTGCAAGATGATGCAACAAACAAAGTCAAAGATGTTACTATATGCAATTTTGATTAAATTTTAAAGCTTAATGATTAAGTTGGTCCCCTATATGATTAAAACTAACTATTTATTTCTTCCCTTATTGTCTAATATACCAAAAAATAGAAAATAAAACCTAATTTACATAAACAACAAATAAGATATAAATACTAAATGCTTAAATGAAAAAGATTGGGGGTAGAATGACTTATTTCTGCCATAGTGGAAAAAGCACCACCAACCTATAGAAGCATCACCCACATTATTACCTATTAATGGTGCTATCACTAAGCCTACAAAACAAATAGAAAAAGAGACAATTAATGATAGAGAGGTTTGTTTGAGCTGGAAAAGGATAGTTAGAATTCCTTGGAAAAGGATAGTTAAAATTCTTAAAGAAACAATCAAGCCCCTATTTAGATAGACATAAATGATAAACTAATAAAGTACACAAAATAAATTCTAGGTGATGAAAGCACCATTGGGTGACAATAACACCATCCATGTTTTCACTCTATGTAAACCAAAGAGTGGTAGCACCACTGACCTACAATATGGAGATGCTTTTGTTTTTTAGAAAAAAATAACAATATTAAATGCAAGACGAGTCAAGATTATAATGACTATGATGAAAGACCTTGACCTAGAAGTAAAAAGGCCCTATTAAATAGTTAGAAAATGAATATTTACTTGCTTAAGATAAATTTTAAATGATAAAATGAAATACTAACTATCTACAAATGCAAATGCAAGATTAGTTCTAAGTGTAATAATATGAAGCTTAAAACTATAATTAAAAGAAGAGTCAAAAGCAAATACGAAAAAAAGAGCACAACACAAGATACAAGATTATTTTCTCCTTGTTGGAAGCTTGATGAAATCTTGCTAGCTTTCTTGTTTATGACACTTGAATGCTTGAGCTTATAGGCTTGGATGCTTGATGTTTGATGATTGTTTGAGAGCTTTCAGACTTGATTAAAGCCTTGCTTGGATGCTTGGATGCTTGCAATAACAAGAGCTTAAGTGTTTTTAAGGATGACCTTCACAATATTATGGAAATATTTTGGCATAATATTGAAATGCATAATGTTTAAATGCCTAATATTCTAGAGAGATTTTACCAAAATTTTATTACTTCAAAAATTTTGATGAAAAATACATATAAGTTGTTGAAAAAGTTTTTATACCACAAAAACTATGATGAAAATAGTCACCCAAGTGCTGGTTTGATAAGCATCCATGGTTCCTTGGGGGAAGAATTGCATTGAAGATGACAAGATTGGAGAATGTAAGGATTTAAAAAGGGATAAAGAGGCCATTAATGAAAGAATACAAGATTGGCAATTATTGGACTTGGGATTTCTATAGGACATATGGATCAAATTTTTGGGGATTTGGTTCAGTAATGACAAATGGCTTGAAAGAGATAGTCAAAGTTATTGATTTTGGTACATGATAGTCAAAAGCATCATTAGGTGATAGCTCTAATGGTGCTTTCATAGTTACATCTTTGCCTTATGACTATTGGAGGTCAAAAACATGTGGGAAGGATTAAAATTAAAAGATTTAACAAATGCACTAATAGGTTTGCAATAGCGCCTATGGTGCTATTGATTCTGAAGTAATAAATGATCCAAAATGGACATAAGGAAGGTTGAATAAATTTGGATGATTAAAAGGTTAATTGACAAATGAATTGTCAAACTTGAAGATTAGCCCTATGCATAAAATTATCTATATTGGGTTATGAGTATTTAAAGCATTCAAAATTTCCTACTCCAAAATATTTTTTTGGGAAGAATGTTTGGTCACTCAAGGATCTCCCTAAGGCCTCAACATTATTTTGGTTAGCAATTTAAAGTAATATTCTTACAAGAGAGAGTCTATAAAGAAGAGGATATCATGGGCCTTTGACATGTAACCTGTGTGAGAAGGATTCTAAAACATCACACCAATTACTTCTTCATTATCTCTTTGCTCATACCATGAAAATATACTAGGTAGCTCCATCAATATTGAAAGAGTTGCTAAAATGTTGTATTAATTATTTCAAAGCTAAAGCATTATGTTTCTATGGAGCATTTGTTCTTCCATGATTTGTTCGAATTTATGTCTTAAAAGGAATAATATAATTAAAAAAAATAAATTTTAAAATCATGCCTAAGTTTAAAACTATATTATTGCCTCTTTTGTAGAATGTTTATAGATATGGTGCTCATCATGGGAAGTCTCAAGTGCAAAAAAATGGGCGGTAACAACCTGGTTACAATATTTGAACATACATAGAAGAGTCATATGTGATAATGGTATTAAAATAAAGAATTTATTTTGATCTAGGGTAAATTAGAAATGACCAAAAATTAGGCTTATCGAAATTAATTTTGATGGTGTTTCTAAAGGAAATCTAGGAAAAGCTAACAAAGATGGTGTTTTTTGAAATAATGAAGGGAAAATTCTCATCACTTACAATCATATGCAGAGGCTAGGGAACTTATTATAGGGATTAAAATTTAATTGAAAAAGGATGGAAATATATTTCAATTAAGGTGGATTTACAAGTTATCATTAATGCTATCAACAAAAAAGGATGTGGGGATTGAATAAAAAATAATGCAGTTATTGAAGTTCTCATTTATTATTGAAGCAATATTTTGGAAATATGAGCATATTTATAGAGATGGAAATGAGGTAGTAGAGAATTTAGCCAACTGTGGTGTTGATATTCATCTTGGTGAAATTTAAATTTTAGAAAGCAATTGATCAAGTGAGATTTTATATCTTAATGAAAATGATAGGAGATGACTGTCAAAACATAGCAGTTTTAGAAATATTAAGAATATATTTGATAGAAAAAGAAATAAAAAATATTTGTGATAAATGGTATGCTAGATATTGTTTGATTGACCTAACAACAAATGGAATATCTTGGTATTTTGATGGGAGTGTCCCCCAATAGGAGTCACATATAACTTATTAAAATAGAAACTAATAATTCTTAAAAAATTAAATATTCATATGAAAGACGAGTGTATTAAATATTATTTTCATATATTTTAATCATATTTATGATTTTTAGTAGAAAATATGAGTATAAAATTAATTAAGATGATTATTTAAAATCCATCCATCTCCAATAAAACCAATAGTTTTTAATAAAGTGGAAATTCTATGGGAAAGTATAAATTTACTAAATGCAACGAAACCTAGAAATTCCTTGTACTAGAAAGTTCAATAAATCTTGTAATAAACAATGAGCCTTATAAAATGGGTATGACATCTATCTCAAAGCATCCACTCTGTCCAACTTGCCCTATGGGTATTAGATGTGGGTATTTATTTTCCAAAACTATGATTTTAAATTCTAAGAATGATTTTAAATTCTAAGAGGGCATGCTTACTAGCAAACCTTAAAGAATTTATAAAAACCCAATTGAATAGGAACTTATGGCTATATTTTGATTGATTGAGAGTGGAATAGATGTGAGAATTATCAGGTATAATTTGACTAAGTTTAAATTCAATATAGAAATATTCTCTAGGGTGGGTCGATCTTGTAAAGTTATCAGCATTCAGATGTTTAAAGGAGAAAAATATTTAAGCAAAGGTTATAGATTCCTAGAATGTCAAAGGAAAAGTCCAGATTAGTGTGAGTGTCAAAGGAATATTTTTATATGTCATCGATAACAAAGAATATAGAGATATAACATTTAAGAAAGAACCATGGTTTATGTGTAGTTCAAATATATTTTCTAACACCTCATTCTTTATGCTTTTATTTTCAAAGGAAGAACCTATAGAAACCCCTATTAGGGTTAGACCTAACTAACAAAGATATTCTTCATAAAGGATGAGAATCTAGAGAGAGTTTTTAATTTACATTGTGCCTAAAACATTGAGCAAAACACTTTACTTTTGCTAAAATCTATGTTTGTGCATCCTAGAAAGTTGGCCCCTTTAAAATTCTTCCTATAAACTTAATGAGAAGTCCTTTTATCAAGATATGGACCGCAAAAACTTATCATTTAGGTATAATTTGAGCTACATATATGTGTACTGGTCAAAGTGTGCCCTATGGCATTAATAAGAGAAAAATATTACAATAACTTTTTAGTTGTTAGGGGGTTGTTATAATATTAAATAAGGAATAGGCTCAACTAAATGGGGAGTAGAAACCACTGAGAAATGATGGAAAAATTTTCACTCCAAAAAAATCTTATTATCCTAACAAATAAAATCCTAAGTCTTGGACAAGTTAAATTAAAAATAACATTAAGAAGCAAGTAGGAAAACAAAAAAATAATGTCCCAAGGATAAAAGTCCAAGAAGAACCAAAATAGGTAAATTCAAAAAGTTGAGATAAAAAAATAAGGAAGTGATTATGCATGAGAAGAGGTTATATTTGAGAATGTCTACTCAAAAGAAGAAACACCCTAATACTAAATAAAGTGTACTAAGTAGGAAGGCAAAATCCAATATTATGATGCTAGTGCAAACATGTGTAGAGATGGGAAGCTATGTAATGAAACAACTTCTAGAAATATTGTAATGGCAATAGCAATTCAATAATGTGCAATAATAAACTGAAAGAAATGATGGAAAAACAAAAAACACTAAACCAAGCCACAAGGATCAAGGGGTTGAAGCAACATCACATTAAATAAAATAGAGAGACTAAAAAATAGAAACAAGATAATGGAGGTTAACACAAAAACTACAATATCATATTATATGTTAGAATTGATTGTGAATACAATTGAGAAGCCTTGCTTAAATAGGCAAGAAAGATCCACCATAGTCGTAGGATCAACAAAGAGATAAGGATCAATATCCACCGTACAAATAGGGAGGTACGATATGATCCATGGAGAAAATATCTCCACCCTTCAAATGTAATCAATGAGTGTAACTCCCTAGGAATGCCAAATATACCCATAATATCTAATAAGATAAAAATAAATATCTACACATACAGTGGATGGGGAAAACAAACTAAACTAATATAAAAATGAAATACCTAGGTGAACATAAGCTAGAGTCTAAACACCTACTCTAACACCCCATATCAAGCGAATCTAGGGGTAAAAAATAAGTGGCATATCCACAAATCTGAGTCCTAACAACAAGATCTAATCAAGTATTCATGTACAATGTGTATCTAGAAGCTCCCAAACTAGAAGGAGGGAAAACCATGTGGGAAAAACCATCCAACTAGAAAGAGAGAAGAAGAATAAAGGAAGGTGGCCTCATCGACACCCCCAAGTACAACTTCCTTCACCCCAAGCATCTCTCACAATAAATAAAAATGGGGATATGGGAAGGTTTTAGTGAATATGTCGATAATATGCTACTGAGTGGGAATGTAGTCCAAGCTGATCACTCCATCTTGGATAAGTTGTTGAATGAAGTGCATATGAATCTCAATGTGCTTGGTCCTCTGATGCTCAATAGGATTGCAAGAAATATGTATGGTAATTTTGTTGTCACACCAAAGTGAAGTGTTGCACTAATCCTGTGATAAGCCAAGCTCTATTAAAAACTATCAAATCCAAAGAATATTCTAACTAGCCAATATTGTTGCTCTTTATTCTACCTTTGTCGATGAAAGTGCAATAGTTGTCTACTTTTTACACACCCAAGCAATAGGTGAAGAACCAAAGTAGAAGACATAACCAGATGTAGACCATAGAGTATCAATACAAAATGCCCAATCAAAATATTTATACCTAGCCAACTATAAAGGCCCCATAGAAAAGTGAAGTCCAAAATGTGAAGTCTTTCAAAGATACCACAAAATTCACTTGGCAACTTGCCAATGAATGTCATGTGTATCATGTGAAAATCGGGAGACCAAACCAACTACAAATGATATGTCAAGATGGGTGTGATTTAAGTAAATCAAAATACCAATGCACTATCTGTAAATGGTGGCATTAAATTTGGGAGTAGAACATGTGACACTCAAAACAAAATCTAACTAAAAAGGAGCAGGAGATGGCTTATAGTTAGCCATTCCAAATAATTGAAGCAAATCCAATGTGTACTTCTACTGACAAATAGAGATCCCTAAATCTGACTATGAAATATAAAACCCAAGGAAAAAATGTAGAAGTCCAAGATCTATCATATCAAAACACTTAGAAAGAGAGCATTGCACAACTTGGATGCATGAAGTAGAATTACCGATCATCAAAAAATCATTAACATATAAGACAATGATGATGATGCCCTCTCTATCCCTCAAAGTGTAAATTATAGGATCAAAATGACATATCAAAAATCCAAAATATAGAATAAAAGAATCCATATTCTCATGCCAATCCCTAGGGGCCTATTTGAGGCCATAAAGTGATTTTCATAATCTGCACACCAATGAAGAATCTTGGACATGATCCATATAAATCTCTTCTTGTAAATATCCATGCAAGAAAGCACTCTTCACATCCATCTGATAAACTAACCAACCTTGTGATTCAACAATAGAGAGTATAAGATGAACAAAATCCAACTTGGTGATAGGGATAAATGTCTCAGAGTAATCAACTGCCTCAATCTACGAAAAAATCTTTACCACAAGTCAAGCATTGTACCTATGGATAGACCCATCTGCTACATATTTGGTGTGATACACCTATTTGCATCTCATCATTTTTATTTATTTTTTAAGAAGAACCAAATCACATGTATGATTCTTCACTAAGGAAGAATAATCATCATCCATGGTATCATCTCACTCTCAAATGCCATAGGCCTCATCAAATATTTGTGGATAAAAAAAAAACTACCTGACAAAGAAGACACGTGCTATAATTAGAAGTATACCTTGAAGGTGGGAGACCTTCAATGAAAGGTGCTACCTCCTCAATTGTAGTCCAATTCCATATAGGCATGGGGATAGCATGTGTAGGAACCTCTATAATTATATCAACAATGTCCTCATCCTCACTATGATCATCATAAAAATAACCATCTTCAAAGTGAAAAGTAGATGAGGATGGAGGAGTAGAGAGTGGGCTCAGTTGGAGAATAATGCTCATCAAACTGGACATGACTTCAAAAAAGAACTTCATGTGTATTTGGATCCAATAATCTATAAGCCCTCATATCCTCACAATAACCAATAAAAATGAGTGGCTTGCTCTTTCTATCCAAAGTTATCATTTTCTTCTTTGAAACATGAGCCCATGCTTGACTTCCAAAAACTTGGAAATGAGAAACATCAGGCTTGGTCCTTGCCCAATGAGATGTGTGATTTTGAATGTAATTTGCACAATTGATTACCTCAGCCCAAAACTTGGGAGGTAAATCTTGTGAGTGCATCATACAATTTTCCATTTCCTTGAGTGTTCTATTTTTCCTCTCAGCTACACCATTTTTTTGTGGTGTATGTGGGATAGAGTGTTGATTTAGAATTCCATGAAGGGCCAAAAATCTAAAAATCCCTACTTAAATACTCCGCCCATTATTTGTGCAAAGCTTCTTGATGCAACTCAAATATTGATTCTCAACAAAATCCTTAAAGACTTTGAATGTGGTAAAAACTTCACTCTTGAACTTGAGAAAATATACCCAAATTCTCCTTGAAAAATAATCAATAAAGGTGAGTGCATACTTAGCTCCCAAAAAAGGAGTGGAAAAAACCATCAAGTGACCATGCACCAACTCAATATGGGAAGAATCTCTCTTGGACTTACCTTTGGGAAAATGATCTTGATGTTCCAAGTACACAATTTGGAAAAACTCCATCAATACAAGAGATCTTAGGTAATCCAATGACCATATCATGAGTGCTTAAATCCTTCAAATATTTGTAATTGAGATGACCAAATCTCTCATGCCAAATCTTGCTTTCTGAATCTGCATGAGCCACCAAACAAGTACCTCCAAGTGAAGAATCAAAACCCTCAAAGTGATAAAGATGTGATCTATGGTCAACAAATCCTTGTGTGACAATAGACTATGGGTCACTCAAATATCTAATCTCAGCTCCTTGAGGTTTCAACAACATAGTTTTACCCCTCAAAATGATAAATTTATTACAAAAATATTAAATTGGTGGAAATGTTTGGAACATAAAGAACATTCTTAATGCATCCACCATCAACATGTATGTCACATTTTCCCTTAACTAAAATGGAAGAAGAATCTCCAACCTCAATACAAGATGTAGAAGTAGAACACAAGGTGGAAAATGACTCCCTGGATGAAGTCATGTGATGAGTCACTCCAGAATCCAAAATCTAATCCTTAGAAATAGCCTTAGATGATTTCTCAAAAACATTCAAAACCTTACCCTTATATTTTGAAGGAGTAAAGGATATTTTTTATTCCTAAAGGCTTCCTCTAGGTCTTGTAACTTTTTACAACACTTGTCATCGAAATGACCATTGAATCCACAATATGAACAAGTAACATTTGATCTATTTTTGATTTTGGACTACTTAGGTGTATGATCGGACTCTTTGGAGGATGACTTTTTTTTATGTGACTCTTTAGGATTTTGATGAAATGAAGGAGAAGGGGAAGGATTAGGCTGGGACTTAAAATTAAATTTTCCCTTGCCTTTGGAAGTGGAAGTGGAGGATGCAAAAAATACCTTATGTAAGGAGGTGTAATGCTCAGAGTTAATAACTTTGGATTCTTCCCTCAAAATATTAGGCAAAAAACTTCTCAAAAGTAGGCATTTTGTGATCGAAACCCATGGAATCCATATTGGCAAAAAAAAAGGAGGTAAACATATGGAATAGACCCCTAAGTTTTGACAAGATCATGAAAATGTTGAGCAAGGTGCAGCAACTGTATTGTCATTGTTGTCAACACAGTCAGACAGATCAATTGATGTAGTGGACAAGAGTTCAGAGGCTACTCAGAGTATGTGCAGTGCTATTAAATGCTTATGAGTATGTTTCTGATGTTTGGGTGAAGTTTCTAAAGGTTTTCCAAGAAGACCGAAGTGGCCCATATGCTAAAAATCAAAAGAAAATCACAAGGAAGAAAAACTATCGCGATATCGCGACATGTTGAGAAGAAAGAAAAACTGTCGTGATTTCGTGACATGTTCGGAGAGAAAGCACAAGCAAGAAAACTATCACGATTTCGTGACATGTTCGGAGAGAAAGCGCAAGCAAGCAAAAATGTCACGATTTTGTGACATGTTCGAAGAGAAAGAGCAAGCAAGCAAAACTGTCACAATTTCACGACATGTTTGGAGAGAAAGCGCAAGCAAGCAAAAGTGTCTCAATTTCGTGACATATTGCAAGAGAGATTGTACGAAAGAAAAAGTGTCACGATTTCGCAACATATTGCAGGAGAGAGAGTCCAAAAGAAAAAGTGTTGAGATTTCACGACATATTGCAAGAGAGATTGTACGAAAGAAAAAGTGTCGCGATTTCACGACATATTGCAGGAGAGAGAGTCCGAAAGAAAAAGTGTCGTGATTTCGTGACATATTGCAAGAGAGATTGTACGAAAGAAAAAGTGTCACGATTTCATGACATATTGCAGGAGAGAGAGTCCGAAAGAAAAAGTGTCACGATTTCACGACATATTGCAAGAGAGATTGTACGAAAGAAAAAGTGTCGTGATTTCGTGACATATTGCAGGAGAGAGAGTCCAAAATAAAAAGTGTCACGATATCGCGACATGTCGGGTTTTTGTGACCCGAAGGCAAGAGAAAGAGCAAAGGAGGAAAAGTGTCGCAATATCGTGACATGTCGGGTTTTCGCGACCCGAAGGCAAGAGAAAGAGCAAAGGAGGAAAAGTGTCGCGATATCGTGACATGTCAGGTTTTTGCGACCCGAAGGCAAGAGAAAGAGCAAAGGAGGAAAAGTGTTGCGATATCGCGATATGTCGCATTTTCATGACTAAAGGAGGAAAGAGAAAGTAAGAAGGCAGAAGTGTCGCGATATCACGACAAAAGTAAAGAGGAAGAGTACGGAGGCGAAAGTGTCACGATATCGCGACATGTTGTGTTTACGTAGGTACAAGCCAAGAAAAGAAGCAAGGAGGCGAAAGTGTCGCGATATCATGACATGTGTTTTCATGAGCTAAGAAGAGAACCCAACCGAAATAAGATATGTGACAGTTAACTGAAGTCGGTACGAAAGTTACAAAAGAAAGTCGTGCAACTAAAATAAGAAGAGTTAACTGAAGTCGATATGATAGTTACAGGAGCAATTACAGAAGAAAATCATGCAGCTAAAATAAGAAGAGTTAACTAAAGTCGGTATGACAGTTACAGAAGCAGTTACAGAGAAAAGTCAGAACTTTGTTATAAAAGGAGGTCTGCATGGAGAATTACTTAGCTGAAAAAAAAGAGAAAAAGTGCTACGAAAAGAGGGTTGGAAGAGTGTCATAAGAGAGTGTTAAGCAGAGCCGAGAGAGCCGTAAGAGTGCAGTAAGAAGCGCAATAGGGCTATAAGAGGGTCGTAAAAGTGTAGCAAGCAGAGTCGTAAGTGTGTGTGGTGTTTTGGTGAATAGCGAGAGAGGTTGGGTTAGCAATAGACCAGTCAGGGTCTTGTATAAGCGAAGGCATTTTTATGTCAATATTATAGTTTCAAAATTGTAGTCCAAGTTAGTGCTTGGAATCAGGGGTTGGTGCCCTTTCTGTTGGTGCAGATAAATCAGGGGTCGGTGCTCCTTTCTGTTGGTGCAGATAAATCAGGGGTTGGTGCTCCTTCCAGTGGGTGCTGATAAATTGATTGTAAAATTGGTATTTTGTAAAGACTGGATTTGGACGGGAGTCCAAGCAATCATTTTTGAGGAGTAGCAAAATTGGTGAACCTCGTTACATCATGTGTTATGGAATGTTCTCTTGTTATACTTGTTTTATTTGATTTTAAGTTTTCAATGTTTCAGCATTAAGAGTTGTAGATTTGAATTTAAATAGCTACACTGATTCACCCCCCCTCTCAGTGTCATTGTGAGACTAACAATTGGTATCAGAGCCAAGTTCTTGAACAAGCTTAATCGGCTAAGGTGATCTTGGAAGTGAGACAATGGTAGGTGGTGAAGGATTCTCATCAAACAAAGCACCATTGTTTGACGAAACTAATTACGCATTTTGGAGACTCAGGATGTAGACATATCTATGTGCTTTGGGATACGACATTTGGGAGTCAGTGGACAGTGGATACACAATATCCATCACTCCTCCAACCGATGCTGTCGGTAAGAAACTGTTTGAGAATAACTCTAAAGCAAAGAGTGCTATCATGTGCGGTTTAGTGGACAACGAACTGATAAATATTATGAGTTGTAAAATGGCAAAAGACATGTGGGACAAACTAAGGAGCATTCATGAAGGAGATGACAAGATCAAGGAGGCCAAGTTACAAACGCATCGAGCTCAGTTCGAAGCATTAAAAATGAATGATGATGAGAACATAGAGGCATACATGCTGAGAGTTAATGGAATCATTAATGTGATTAGAGGACTCGGCGAGGAAATGGAAGATGCTATCATCGTGAAAAAGGTACTAAGATCTCTTCCCCAAAGATTTGATTCTAAAGTTTCAACAATAGAAGAAGCTAAAGATCTAAATACTTTTAGTATGGATGAGATGCATGGTTATTTGACTACATATGAGATGAGAATAGGAAAAACTAAACCCACAGATAGAGAAGCTGCTTTTAAAGCACATAAAAATATAAAAGCAAAACAAGAATCCGAGGAAGAAGAGACATCAGATGAAACGGAAGCAAAATTTGTTTGAAAACTAATAAGGGGAAAAGAAAAACACAGAGGAAAGCTACCATTTAAGTGTTTCAATTGTGGAGGCGTTGGGCACTTTGCAGCTAAATGTCCACTTAATGAGAAAAACAAAAGTGATGAAGGTTCACACCAAGAAAGAAGTGATTGGAAGAAGAAACCAAATTTTAGAAAAGGCAACTTCAAGAAGAAAAATTTCATATCCAAGAATGTCAGTCCTTCAGAAGACAGCTCCGGTGAGGATTTTGAAGAAGAAACAGGTGAAGCTCTTTTCATGGCATTCGAAGAAGAAAAAACAGAGGAAAAATAGGAATGTGATAAAAAAATTGAGGCTGAGGCTGAAGTAGATCTAGAAGGTGAGCTGATCGTTGCACTTAAAGAGATGAGTATAGAAAGGAAAAAGAATAAGAAAATTTCAAGAAAGTTTGAGGATGCCAATGAAATCATAACCAACTTGAAAGTACAGATAGACGAATCTAAGAAAATATCTGAAGATATCGAAGTACAATTAACCATGAAAATAGATGAGTGTAGCAAGCTAGAAGAAGAGATTGTTGGTTTAAAGATGGAGCTAGAAGAGATGAATCAAAAAGTGAGTTGTTATCACAAACTTGAAGAAAGTTCTGTAAAGTTGGATAAGATTATAAATAGCCAAAGGACTACAGGCATCAAATTTGGTTTGGGTTTCATCGAAGGAGAATCATAAAATGGATCAAATGCCATAACTGTAGAACCCATAAAGAATGAAGATAAGATCAATATTGATCAAGAAAAAATGAATCATGCTAAAGAAAGCAATAATGCCAGGCACGAGAGGAGTATTGACAATGATGGATTCACCAATGTCACTCATCAAAGGAGAAGAATATTTGTGGCTCCCACTACAAAATGGCAAAGACCATCACCCAGGTTCACTCATTTCTTTTCTGGTTATTGTTTTAAATGCAATGGTTATGGACATAATATTGCAGATTGCAAGTATAATGTAGGACAAAGGAACTTTACCAGTAGAAATGTTTTTTCACCGTTGATGGATTATGCAGTAGAATGTTATAACTGTCATAATTTTGGGCACATTGTAAGAAATTGTCGAAGTACATTTGCAGCAAATAAACATCAGGGAAGAAAATTTCAACCAAATGGTTTGAGACAAAATAGAAAATGTCTCAAAAAACATGCACAGGCTATTGACAAAGAAAAGTCAAAACAAGTGACCAAAAATGTAATCAAACTTGTTAAGCGTAAGTCAAATTTGTGACAGAGGTCATGAAGTAATTTTCAAGAAGCAGGGTTGTGAAGTCAGAACAACAAACTGTGGAAAGTTGATAGCAACTGGATCAAGGACATCTGGCAACCTGTATACTCTCTCGGAGACTTCAGAATGAGCGTGCTTGATTGGACAGGAAGAAGAAAATTGGTTGTGGCACAAGAGGCTCGGTCATATCATTTTTGACAATCTAGTAAAAATCAGCTCAAAAGGGGCAGTGAGAGATATTCCCACCATTGGCAAACCATTAAATAGCATTTGTGCTTCATGCCAAAAGGGGAAGCAAACTAGAGCCACATTTAAAACAAAATATTACTTCACAAGCAAACCTTTAGAACTAATACATACTGATTTATGTGGACCCATGAGAACGCAAAGCATAAATGGTGACAAATACTTTATGTTGTGCATAGATGACTATTCCAGGATGACATGGGTACTATTTTTGAAGCTTAAATCAGATGCCTTTGAGATGTTCAATATTTTCAAAAAACAAGTTGAGAATCAAACAGGAAAAAGGATTAAATATTTAAGATCAGATAGAGGAGGAGAGTTCATTTCAGAGGAGTTTGCGAGTACTATGAAAAGTATGGGATTAGGAGATAGTTTTCAGTAGCAAGGACACCTCAGCAGAATGGTGTGGTAGAAAGAAAGAATAGGACAATGCAGGAAATGGCACGGACTATGTTGAATGAGAGCAAAATAGCAAACAGATTTTGGAAAGAGGCAGTCCATACTACGGTATACATCCAAAATAGGTGCATGTTGAGGACACATGAAAGCAAAACTCCGTATGAGCTGTGGTTTGGTAAAAAGGCAACAACAAGATACTTTAAAGTTTTTGGTAGCAAGTGTTACATCAAAAGAACTAAAGATAATCTTGGTAAGTTTGAAGATAGAGCTGATGAAGGTATTTTTCTTGGCTATTCGACAAAAAGCAAAGCCTATACATGCTACAACAAGAGGCTAAAGAAAATTGTGGAGAGTGCCGATGTTAAAGTTGATGAAGGTAGGGAACAAGAAATTAGCTATGAAGAAAACTACCCAATTTATGAAGAGGTTATTGAAGGAGATGAGGAAAAGGAAACGGAAAAGAAACAAAAAATTGACTCAGATGATTTAAGTAGTGTTTTAGAAGAGGAAGAAAACAAGAAATTCAAAACAGTGAATTGGTAGAAAAATCATCCTAGAGAGCAAATAATTGGAGACCCCACAGTTGGTGTTCAGACAAGAAGAAGAGTAGTAAGTAACTACTCTCTATTATCCAACATTGAGCCCAAAAATGTTGCTTGAAGCAAGCAAAGATGAAAGTTGGATGACGGCAATAAATGAAGAATTAGATCAGATCGAGAAAAACAAAACCTGGGAGTTAGTACCAAGACCTGCAAATAAAAATATAATCGGTACTAAATGGGTTTTTCGAAACAAATTGAATGAAGATGGACAGATAGTGAGGAATAAAGCAAGATTGGTCTGTAAAGGCTATGCACAAGTTGAAGGTATTGACTTTGAAGAAACCTTTGCACCGGTGGCTAGACTAGAGGCAATTAGAATGTTTCGGCTTTAGCAAGTTCACAAGAATTTCAAAGTTTATCAAATGGACGTGAAATCAGCATTTTTGAATGGAAAACTTGAAGAAGAGGTCTATATTGAGCAGCCAGATGGTTTCCAACTCGGTGATAATCCCAACTTCGTCTGCAAGTTGAAGAAAGCATTGTATGGCTTGAAACAGGCACCCAGAGCATGGTATGCAAGGCTAGACAACTATCTTACTCAACAAGGGTTCAAAAAGGGTATGGTGGATAGCAATTTGTATGTCAAAATAGAGAATGGCCATCTCATTGTCCTTGTTGTATACGTAGATGATATCATTTTTGGCAGCGACAATGATGAGTCGTGTAAAGATTTAGCAAATAAGATGCAAAAAGAATTTGAAATGTCTATGATTGGTGAACTTTCATATTTCCTCGGACTGCAAGTTAATCAAAATGAGAAGGGCATATTTATTTCTCAAGTTAAATATGTGAAAGAGATGCTAAAAAAGTTCACAATGGAGGATTGTAAGCCTATTAGCACTCCCATGATGACAAGTTGCAAGTTGAGCAAGGATGAAAAATCTCCAGATGTTGATCAAACCATGTACAGATCTATGATTGGGAGCCTACTATATTTGATAGCTACCAGACCAGATATCTTGTAGGTAGTTTGCATGGTAGCATGATTTCAGGCTAGTCCCAAGGAGACTCATGTGATAGCAGTGAAGAGGATTCTTCGGTATCTGAAGGGTACTATGGAGTATGGGTTATGGTATCCAAAAGGTAAGGATTTCACCCTTATTGCGTATTCAGATGTAGATTGGGTAGGATGTGTCGATGACAGAAAGAGTACCGGTGGAGGTGCATTCTATCTTGGAGACAGGTTGGTCGCATGGCACAATAAGAAACAAGAGTCAGTCTCCTTATCCACAGCAGAGGTAGAATATATTGCAGCATCAACGTGTTGTACGCAGGTTTTATGGATGAAACAAACCTTGAAAGATCTTGGCATTAACTTCAATGAGCCAATTTCAGTTAAGTGTGATAACACCAGTGCCATTAACATCTCAAAGAATCTAGTTATGCATTCTCGCACAAAACATATTGCTATCCGATATCACTTTTTGAAGGAGAAAGTTGCGGAAGGTGAGGTTAAGTTGGATTTTGTTCCAACTACAGAGCAAGTAGCGGATATCTTCACAAAACCGCTGCCCAAAGAAATTTTTGAGTACCTTCGCAATAAATTGGGAGTGGTCACGTTTCCCAAGAACTGACTAGCTATCGGGACCACATTCTCAGGGGGAGCATTTATATATTTGATTATCTTTTTGCTCATGTTTGTAATTTTTGCTAACTGTAATAATTTGTGCCTGAGAATGTTGTGCATGGACTCAAGGGGAGTCTGCAGTAGCCCTTTGGTATTATTGTCAAAGGGGGAGAAGAATTACAGGAAATTGCATGTGTGTTGCCAACAATTCCAAAGGGGGAGATTGTTGAGCAAGGTGCAGCAATGGTATTGTCATTGTTGTCAACACAGTCGGACAGATCGGTTGATGCAATGGACAGGAGTTTAGAGGTTCTCGAGTATGTGCAAGTGATTTCAAAATGCTTATGAGGATGTTTCTAATGTTTGGGTGAAGTTGCTACAATTGTCCAAGAAGACCGAAGTGGCCCATATGCTAAAAATCACAAGGAAGAAAAACTGTCGCGATATCGCGACATGTTGAGAAGAAAGAAAAACTATCGCGATATCGTGACATGTTCGGAGAGAAAGCGCAAGCAAGAAAACGTCATGATTTCGTGACATGTTCGGAGAGAAAGCGAAGAAAGAAAAACTATCATGATTTCGCGACATGTTCGGAGAGAAAGAGCAAGCAAGCAAAACTGTCACGATTTCGTGACATGTTTGAAGAGAAAGCGCAAGCAAGAAAAAGTGTCACGATTTCGTGACATGTTGGAAGAGAGATTGTACGAAAGAAAAAGTGTCACGATTTCACGACATATTGCAGGAGAGAGAGTCCGAAAGAAAAAGTGTCACGATTTCGTGACATATTGCAAGAGAGATTGTACGGAAGAAAAAGTGTCATGATTTCGTGACATATTGTAGGAGAGAGAGTCCGAAAGAAAAAGTGTCACGATTTCGTGACATATTGCAAGAGAGATTGTATGGAAGAAAAAGTGTCACGATTTCATGACATATTGCAGGAGAGAGAGTCCGAAAGAAAAAGTGTCATGATTTCATGACATATTGCAAGAGAGATTGTACGAAATAAAAAGTGTCACGATTTCGCGACATATTGCAGGAGAGAGTCCAAAAGAAAAAGTGTCGCGATATCGTGACATGTCGGGTTTTCGTGACCCAAAGGCAAGAGAAAGAGCAAAGGAGGAAAAGTGTCACGATATCGTGACATGTCGAGTTTTCGTGACCCGAAGGCAAGAGAAAGAGCAAAGGAGGAAAAGTGTCACGATATCGCGACATGTCGGGTTTTCGTGACCCAAAGGCAAGAGAAAGAGCAAAGGAGGAAAAGTGTCGCGATATCGCGACATGTCGCATTTTCGTGACTAAAGGAGGAGAGAGAAAGTAAGAAGGCAGAAGTGTCACGATATCGCGACAAAAGTAAAGAGGAAGAGTACGGAGGTGAAAGTGTCGTGATATCGCGACATGTGTTTTCGTAGGTACAAGCCAAGAAAAGAAGCAAGGAGGTGAAAGTGTCGCGATATCGCGACATGTGTTTTCGTGAGCTAAGAAGAGAACCCAGCCGAAATAAGATATGTGATAGTTAACTGAAGTCGGTACGATAGTTACAGGTGCAGTTACAGAAGAAAGTCATGCAGCTAAAATAAGAAGAGTTAACTAAAGTCGGTATGACAGTTACAGGTGCAGTTATAGAAGAAAATCACGTAGCTAAAATAAGAAGAGTTAACTGAAGTCGGTACGACAGTTACAGGTGCAGTTACAGAGAAAAGTCAGAACTTTGTTATAAAAGGAGGTCTGCGTGGAGAATTAGTTAGCTGAAAAAAGAGAAAAAGTGCTGCAAAAAGAGGGTTGGAAGAGTGTCGTAAGAGAGCGTTAAGCAGAGCTGAGAGAGCCATAAGAGTGCAGTAAGAAGCACAATAAGAGGGCTATAAGAGGGCCATAAAAGTGCAGCAAGTAGAGCCGTAAGTGTGTGTGGTGTTTTGGTGAATAGCGAGAGAGGTTGGGTTAGCAATAGACCAGTCAGGGTCTTGTATAAGCGAAGGCATTTTTTATGTCAATATTATAGTTTCAAAATTACAGTCCAAGTTGGTGCTTGGAATCAGGGGTTGGTGCTCCTTTCTGTTGGTGTAGATAAATCAGGGGTTGGTGCTCCTTTCTATTGGTGTAGATAAATTAGGGGTTGGTGCTCCTTCCAGTGGGTGTTGGTAAATTGATTGTAAAATTGGTATTTTGCAAAGACTGGATTTGGACGGGAGTCCAAGCAGTCATTTTTGAGGAGTAGCCAAATTGGTGAACCTCGTTACATCGTGTGTTGTGGAATGCTCTCTTATTATACTTGCTTTATCTGATTTTAAGTTTTCATTGTTTCGGCATTAAGAGTTGTAGATTTGAATTTGAAATAGCTACACTGATTCACCCCCCCCTCTCAGTGTCATTGTGAGACTAACAGAAAATACATTCTTCATCCATTTTAGTTTTTCCACTACCATTTCAAAGTATGAGCAAGGATTGAAACTTAATGAGAAAATCACCCATAGATGGAAAACCATCTGGATTGAGAGCATTAAGTTCAAAATAAAGATGACTCTCAAAGTGTCCACTTGTCAAAATAACTTCTCAAGATTCTTCCAAATTTGAAAAGGAGTGTCACAATAATTAAGATGAAATAACAGATTGTCACTCACATGCATCCCATTGAATCCTTTACATTCATCCATTTTACAATCACAAACAAACTTATGATACTATTTTGCAACTTTAGGTAGCTCTTCTTGTATTAATATTGATAACCCTTTAGATTGATTAAGTGTGATTATGCATGGCTTCCATATGTGATAATTGTGTGATTTAAATGGATAAAAATCCTCTAAACCCATTTTTCAATCACACGAAATAAAATACAAGATCCACAAAGATGGTGTTCAAATCAACACCAAGACACCCCACCCAAAAGATTTTTATTCAATGCTTCCAAAAATAAGAGCCCCTAAAAAATCAATTGTCTTTATAATTTAGGTCCTACAAAGAGTATATGATCAAATATGATTTTTACAATCACTAAAATTTTGCAGATCTGAAAAGAACAAAAAATGAGTAACTTCACAAAACAAATCTTTTACAAAGTTGTTTTCAAATACACAGAACTGCCGGTAGAATACGTTTTTTTATAGAAATAACACATTTGTTAGTAAATTAAATGTATATTTGAGTTTAAAATTTGGAAATAACTCATGAGTGAAGAAGATAAGTTGTAGATATCAGAAAACCAGATCTACAAAAAGCACCTTCAGATATTGCAAAAAACCAGATATTTCACAGATTGTGTGAAATAAAAAACCTGTACACATAAAAAACAATATATACGATAGTGTCCACTGGTAGTCAGAAGTGATTGATGGCATTTCTATATCAATGACGGTCAGGTGAATAGGGCCACCGATGATTATGAAACTATTAAAACAACCCTTAAAAAAAATTCTAAAAAATAGAACCTTTATAATCAATCCCCATTGCCAGAGGAGTCAACCAAAATGCAATAAAGGGATAAAAATATATAGAAGATCTTTGCAAAAAAATGAAAGAGAAAAAATTAATTTTCATCTTCTAGGGCTTAGAAACCTCCAATCTCCAACTATAAAACCTTCAACATGATCCAGTTGCACTAACCTCAACAATGGATGTTTCCAACAGTTCTCAAAACTTTGATACTATGAAAGGAATGATGGAAAAACATAAAACACCAAACCAAGCCACAAGGATCAAGGGGTTGAAGCAACACCACATTAACCAAAAGAGAGACTGAAAAATAGAAACAAGATAATGGAAGCTAACACAAAAATTGCTATATCATATCATATGTCAAAATTGATGTTGAATACAATGGAGAAGCCTTGCTTAAATAAGCAAGGAAGATCCACCACAACCTTAGGATCAATAAAAAGATAAGGATCAATATCCACCATATAAATAGGGAGGTGTCATATGATCCATGGAGAAAATATCTCAACCCTTCAAATGTAATCAATGAGTGTAACTCCCTAGGAATGCCAAATATTCCCATAATATCTAAATAATATAAACACAAATATCCACACATAAAATGGGGGGAGAAAACTAAAATAACCTAATATAAAAAAAGTACCTATATGAGTGTGAGCTATAGTCTAAACACCTACATAAACATCCACTAAGAATATTAAGTTTAGATTTCAATACCAGAAAATCAGAAATGTAGATAATTAGATTACATATTCAAATCAATACAAATCTTAGCCACAAATATGGCCAAGTCTCTTAGCCACTTGGAAAGAGTGAAGTCTCATATATGCAACAAAGGTGACTAAGATTTAAATATGAGATATGATTCCAACCGTTACAAACATTTTCCTATTTACAGACTAAGTCAACATTAACCCTAACCCTAATGTTTAAGGGTTGACAACCTTAACCTAGGTCCCAAGCTAATAATAAAAAATATTGTCAACATGACTAACTTGAAGCCATTACATAGCACCCCCAAAAAATAATTCATCCTCAAAGTTGAAAAAGACTAGAAAATTCTCTTAAGATCCTACATAACATCTTCTTTTGAAATATCTTGCCATTTGATGAGGAACTCCTAAATTTGGTAAAATTACAAATGATGAACTCTAGACAACAAAATTGCTTCTATCTAGAGAGTGATTCAACATTATTTATAAAGTACTATAATCTCTATTTAGGATTTCACCTTCTAGCCAATAACTTGTTTGATACAATAAACATGAAATATATAATGTATGTGGGAAGATGGTGGAAGTCCAAATAATATTCCACTTCATCAATGTGACAAACCACCATGTAGGCCCCATCAAATCAAGGAGCCAACTTCTGATTGGAATTGGTCTTTATGGATGAAGACATAAAAAGACCATATTCCCCACAACAAATTATTGTTTAAAATAACATAAATCTTGTTGCTAATCCATGCAATTCTTGGATTGGGTTAAATTATATTAAAATTTGAAGCACAAATAGTTATTATTGTAAAAAATCATCCAATTAAACCACCTTGGAGGATCTTAGAACATAGTCTACCATTGAGAGAGGTTTTTGGCCATATAAGAACTCAAATGGGGACATCTTGAAGGAAGAATGTTAAGAAGTATTGTACCACCATTCAGTTAAAGAAAGCCAATGAGCTCAATATTACTACTTATCTTGAGAAAAATAATGAAGGTAAGTACCCAAACATTTATTTACAATCTTGATCTGGCAATCCAACTAAGTCACTAATAATGGAATTGGGCATACCATGCAATTTAATGTATAGAATCAAGGAATACCTTGGTAACCTTCTTGGATAAATAGCAATGCTATAATACACACAAATGAGCATACTAGAAAGGTGATCCACTACCATAAATATCACCATTTAATCCTTAAATTTGGGAAGATCATCAGTTAAATCCATAGATATGTTATTCCATTGGCATTCAAGAATAGGCAAGGATTACAATAAATTAGGAGATTTAATTGTTCTCTCTTGTTACGTTGATGCACCTTGCATTTGGCCACAAAGGTCTTAAAATCTACTTTTAATCCTTTTCAATAAAAGGAGTGCTTTCCCTGCTAGTATGTTTTAAAGAATCTAGAATGCCTAGCCAAAGGAGATGCACAAAATTCTTGGAGGATACTAGTCATAAAAGTCAAAGATTGAGGAAGATAAATGCAATCCTTTTTTTGGGGAACCCCATCAACATATGATAAAAATGAAGGAGGTGAGGAGCTAGACTCTAGTTCCTAAATAATCTAAGCAATATCTAGATTAAAAACTAGTCCTCTCAAAGTTATGAAAGTCATTATGGAAGAGGACTAGAGATAAACTAATAGCAATAACATATTCATGTTTGTGAGATAAAGCATCAACCACTACATTCTCCTTTTCCTTATTGTATTAAATGATAGTATAATACCCAAGAGTTTGGTAAACCATTTATATTATTCAAGGCATGAGAAACATTGTTCTAGGAAATACTTAAGGTTGCTATGGTTGATCTTGATGATGAAGTGTTGCCCCCAAAAATATCATCATTTCTCTACAATATGTAGAATAGCTAACATTTCCCTCTCATAAGTGGATCATCATATATTCTATCCCAAGATTTGATTCAATTCAAAGTCCAATGGATACCCATTTTGCATCAAAATAGCTCTAATACTTGTGCCTAAAGCATCATACTTAATGATAAAGGATTTGTTGCAATTAGGAGTGGTCGAAATAGGGGCAGTATACATAGCCTCCTCTAGGGCCTAGAAGGCTTGGGAAGCTCCTTAAAGCCAAATAAATATGTCCTTAGTAAAATAAGTGAGAGGAGCATCAATCCTACCATATTTATAGAAATATTTTTGATAGTAGGCCATGAGACCTAAAAATCCAAGAAGTTGCTTAATGGATTTGGGCAAGGGCCATTGTTGCATGGCTTTGATCATGCTATATCTACCTTGAATCCTTCCTAAGATAATTTACATCCCTAGTATCCAACCTCATGGTGTTAGATTTTGAGGATATATGTAGTGGGAGATATCTATCATAGATCCTAATAACATGCAAAAAATATGAAAGAATGGAATTCTGCAATATCACTGAAATATACTTGTTGGTAGTTTTGCCACACTAAATTTTTTATTGTAAATATATATATATATATATATATATATCAGATGAATGTTGTAGTTTTTTTACTATTTTAATGTGATGTTTTTGTTTCTTCCTTTGAACAATTCCATTAAATAAAAAAGGTTGATTTTATCCCTTGAGATGCACAGTAAATTTTTGCTAGTACGAATTCATGGAAAATCATGGAGGGAGAATTCTATGACCATGGATGTTTTGGGATTGAAGGATTGATGAAATATCGACCAAGGTTTTGACAATTATTAATTATAATGAAGGTTCCAGTGAATACAAAGGGAAATATGTTTTTGCCTCATGGAGGGGTAAAAATAATTTGCGTCCTTCCTTTGGGGTGAAACTACCTTGATGAACGATTTTGTTCGAATGAAGAAAATGAAAAAATTTTACAAGTTGCAAAGATTGGTCAAAGTCAAAAGCACTCTTGAAAGGGGGCAAAAATCCCTTTCACCCATCTTCAAGGTAAATTTCTAGTTAAAAGTATTTTTGGGTAAAAGTCAAAGTGCAATGCATGCTTGGCGCAAGTCAATGTCAAAGTTCCTCTTAGGAGGGGCGAAAATCCTTGTCGCCCTTCTTTCGGGTGAAATCCTATTTTAAGATGATTTGGAGCGAAAGCATTTAATGAACAGTTTTGGGGCGAAGACAATGCTTTGGTCAAAGTCAAAGTCACCCTGAATTTGGGAGAAAACCATTTTCACCCTCTTTTAGGGGTGAAACTCTCATTTTTACTTGAAATTCAAACAAGAAAAGATCATGAGGTGAAATTAATTAAAAAGAAGAGCAGGGTTTTGCTTAGTGGTGAATTTTGCAATTTAGTGCAAATTTTTGGATTTCCAAAATGTCAATTTTGCTATTTTTGGGACCATAGAGGTCGGCCCGTTTGATCGAAAATTTCAGGATCTAATTTTTTTTAGGGTAAATTCTCCCTGTTGTCATAAGGTTTCCCACAAAATTTTCACCCTAAATTTATTTAAAATAAGAAATATCCTGCCCAAATTACCCCTTGTACCCCATTATATATAGCTAACCCTGACAACGACTCCCATACAATTACAACATTTTTTTTGGATAGCGAGCGATACAAAGGAGAGTATTGACAAAACCAGAGTCCATGACTACCGAAAGCGGCGCGAAAGCGGCGACAGAAGGCAAGCGGTAGAAGCCGAGCGAGTAGAAGGTGACCGTAGAAGGCGACTGGCAGAAGGCATCTGGCAGAAGGCGACTGATAGAAGGCAACTTGCAGAAGGTGACTGATAGAAGGTGACTGGCCAGTCGCCTTGTGTCAGTATCCTTTGGCCAGTCACCTTCTACCAGTCACCTTTTGCCAGTCGCCTTGTGTCAGTCACCTTCTGCTAGTCACCTTTTGCTAGTCGCCTTCTATTAGTCACCTTATGTCAATCGCCTTATGCCAGTCGCCTTCTACCAATCGCATTATGTCAGTCGCCTTGTGTTAGTCATCTTATGCCAGTCACCTTCTACCAGTCGCCTTGTGTCATTCACCTTCTTTCAGTCACCTTCTACCAGTCGCCTTCTGCCAGTCACCTTCTGCCAGTCGCCTTCTGATAATTTTGTTGATACTTGTAGTTGAAAAAAAAAATTGCCATGTTTTGAAAATTTTTCTTCAAAATTTTGAAAAATTCGCCCCACAGTTTATATAGTTTTCACATTGATTTGCCCCGATTTGATAAATACTTTTTTGGTACTACCCCTTATGCATAACCATGATGAAGAGCGAAGAAAATCATCAACGTAATAAATTATTTTTGCCCCTGCTTGCTACAAAAATACCTTTCACCCCATTGCATGGGTGAAACCAAGTTTTATCTCTCTCTCAACAAAGTTATTTTTTGAAGCACCATTACTACAGATCTTTTTAGGAAAGGATAGGGATCAACGAAATTTAATGCTTGGGATAGTGAGAGTTGCGATCTAGAATTTTGGCTAAAAGTTGCTAGTATTAAATGCTACGTCCCAGATTTTGGTACAATCTGGTTCATTTTCAAAGCATTTCCAGTGATTTCGCTCCTTCAACAAAATTTAATGTTCGTTGGGTCTCCACTGGCGAGGGTAATATTTCGAGGCGTAAAGGGATGGAGTGGTGCCCAGAATTTAATATCCAAGCTCTTGTTTGCCACATGATGTTGCTGAGTTTCGATGCACCGATGCCTGGAACATTTTTCCCATCGTTCATCTCTGCTGATTTTCCATGCGCACTCCATGAAAACCGGATCGTTGTTCCCTGAAGAATGATTTGATCCAAGCATCGCCATTACCGAGGAGAGAATTGTTGTTGCTAATTTTTGACTAGCCGACATTTTGTTTGTATGTGCATTTAATGATAGAGGCGAAATCCTCTATAAATACTAAGCATTTCAATGTAATGAAGGAGGATAGACATTCTGCAGAAAAACACTTTGAGTTTTTTGCATAAATAGAAAGATATTCGGCTTCTGGTTCCTTGAGTAGTGTTGTGTTTGATCTCTTTCTGCTTATCATTTCTGCTTACGTTCATGTCCATTATTAGCTGATTTTAAATTCTGCATCTGAATTTAACTACTGCTGGTGAGGGAGTGAATACTAAAATGTTGTCTTGGAGGTTATCTCTAGAAAACTGTGAGTGGTTCCTGTGCCTTTCTTTCTATTATATGCTAACTAACACTTGATGTGAATTTTTGTTGTTAGTTTATCCCCACCTTTCATATTTGGCTTATAGCCATATTTCCCATTTCTTTCTGTCATTTCCCATCTCTTTCCTGTTACCCTAAGCTTTAAACCGATCATTAGTTTTAGTAAGGGAACCAACCCTCTCTGGAGATTGGCCCGAAGGACATCTCTTTCCTTTGGCCTTTCAATGTTGGTCGGGTCTAGGGTGCACAAATAATATTTTGTACTTAGGTAGATTCATGACCAATATTTTTTGGCATACCCGATGGGACTCTAAAAAGTTCCACTTTGAACAATATTGAGGTTTGATGTTCACCTTTGTACTGTATGATTAGAACATCTAGTGACTCAGCTTTACCCAAAAGCCTCCGAACGTGAAGTGAGCGAAAGCTTTCTTCATGATCACAAGATCGAAGGCCAAAAATCTAGAAGATCCCATTGAGTTTTATGAACTTGACACCCAAGTGTTAGGAGAACATCCTAGGTTAGTCACTCTGATTGGCCCATCAAGTGTAACATCTTCGTAGTTAGTTGGTGTGTTCTCTATTCCTTCGAGTCTTGCTAGCACAACCACTAGTTTTCCACCTCCCCAACCAAACACTCCAATCCAAATGGCCCAAAATCCACCACCACAGCCACCAAGGTAGTTCCTAGCATGGAACCACTTCAGACCTCTAAACCTACAAGCTTAGAACCCGATTTTACAAGCAACAATGAAGGCTTTGCCTACTTACGATGGTACGAGGAAGATGACTTATGAGCATGTCCAAGATGTGGCTACCTTGGTGATGATCCATAGCATCACAGATGAGGATATAATGGTAATATTGCTCGTGCTCTCTCTCAGAGGTAAGTTGCTTTACTGGTATCGATCGTTACAACCTGCCACCATTACTACCTGGGACCAGTTGGCTGAATTGTTGATCAAAGGTTTCAACAAAAAAGTGGATTTGTTCTCTATTGATTGTTTAAGAACAAGCATATTTGTTCTCTTTATTACATCAATTTACCACCATTCAGAGGCATCCACAAGAGGAAATCATGGACTTCAATGTCAGGTTCACCCAAACTTGGCATAGAGTTCTCGATGGTCTTTGGTTGACTCCTGAGCAAGCGATATTTTACTACCTTCGAGCTTTCAACTTTGACATCAGTATGGCCATCCGACAGTCCAATGTCAACATATTTCTTGATATGTATTCTACTACACAAAAGGTTGAAGCTGACCTGATTGCAATTGGTAAGCTTCCACCAAAAATGGTAATGCCTATTTTTCTTGATCTTCCATAGTATTTGTATGCTAATGCATCTTCTCAACCCTTGCCCATGTCCCCCATGTATCCAATCCCTTCATGGAATCTGAGTACATCTCAAACCATGATGATAGTTTCTATTCCTCAACTACCCACTCCAACCATTCCATAGTTACCCACTCCTACTTTGATCCCAACACTACCATATCTACCTATACCTCTTCCATTACCAACTCCTCCAACACCCTCAAATCCTGATCCACAAGAAAAGGTGTTGAAAGAGTTGTAGTCAATGAACTCGGCCATAAGAGTGATGGGTAATGAGATCATAATTATTAAAAGGAAGTAGGCTAAAAGAGATTTCCAACCTAGGATATTTCAACCACCATCGATCACTAGGGAGCAAGTAGCTTCAACCAACAAGGTACCTGAGAGAAATTCGACTATATTGGCAAATGAAGAAGTTGGCACATCAGACAAAGCATATTGGTGCTCTACGTGCAATGATCCACATGGAGAGGAAACTTGCATGGTTCACCTGAACTACGTGTAGACATTGGTGGAGAGTTCTTCTGATGGTCAAATCAACATGATCATAGAAGTTGATCATAATTTCATGGTCCCTTCTGAAGAGCAAGTTTCAGTTCTCACAAGAGCTGGAAGGAAACCCGTCACCATGGACCCGGTTGAGATGGAGCCCCTGAAGGTACCTATTGACTCAAAGGTGCAAGGTGAGAAAAACAAGTGCAAGTAAAGGTAGCTATTCAGAACACAAGCAAGATGCACCTATCCTATTAAAATATCTTTTACCTCCATGAGAGAAAGAAAGAGTGCAAGAAAAGGCTTCAACTTTGTAGGCAAGAGCTGAAATGGAGGAACAAGCTAGGGAAAAGCTCAAATACCCATACTTGACCAAGCGTTAGAGGGTAGAAGCTACACAATAGTATCAAAGTAGATATGAGGTTACCAATGAAGGAAAAGAGTCCTGTGCATCCATGTATAACATTGTTGAAGAGTTGAAGAGGATTCCAGCCAAGGTGAGTCTCTATGATGCACTGCAATTGCCTGGACAAGTGGACTTGTTGCAAGAATCATTGAAATTTGTGAAAGATAAGGGGAAGAATTTACTCAGATAGTGTTAGCTCAAATATTGATGACTTCTACCACTAGAAAGAATAGACCACCCCCTTTCTACTTGTCTCTCAAGATGGAAGGTTGGATTGTGCACAATTGCATGATCGACTCCGGTGTTGCAATGACTATCATGCCAAAGGTAGTTTATGATGTTATGGGTATGGAATATACAAGGAGTAGCCCTAGCATTTTGCAATTAGATGGAACCCCTATGAGGATAGTGGGGGTCATCAAAGACATCCCCATCATGCTGCATAAAATACCTCAGATCACTATGATCCAAGAGGTGGTCGTGGTCGATCTGGAGCCATACTTCAGCATGTGCCTATCATGGGAGTTCACTGCCAAGTTGGGAGGCTACCTTTCTCTAGACTATTCTCATTTGGAGATTCCTATCAAAGGGAGGAGAATCTGAATTTATAATGAGAAGCCTTCAACTTATCACATAGAGAAAATTGAAGAAGAAGATAAACCCATGAATTCTATCAACTTGATGATCGAAGAATTGGAGGAATTAGACTTGATGGAAGAAGTTCTGGATGAGCTTCAGATAGAAGATGAGTTTTCAATGCTCAATTTTAATGCCATGATGGAGACCAAAATTGGTTGTTACACCATTACTAAGCCTAAAAAAGTTGAAGCGAAGGTGTCTGATGATGAAGATCCTATTCCTGATCAATTATGGAAGTTGTACTTTGATGGTGCAAGATGTAAGAATGGTGCAGGAGCTAGGATCATTCTCATTTCTCCCTCTAGCATACAAAATATGTACTCTTATCGACTGACCTGGAGCTGTACAAACAATGCCATCGAATATGAAGCACTCTGCTTGGGTCTAAAAAAGGAGAGAAGCTCGGGATCAAACAACTGTAGATCTTTGGAGATTCTGAGCTAATCATCAACTAGGTGACCAGTAAGTGTGTTTCCAAGCAACATTACCTGAAGGTGTACCATAATAAATTTTGGGACCTCTTCAAGGCTTATACAACGTTGAACATCCAAGCAATCTCATAAAATCCCATCTCCTAGCATCCCTTGGTGCTAATTTTTCCCCAGTTGAGCATGTGGTGAGAAAGCCCAAGACTGTGAGGTTAGTTTATAGACCTTCAGTCCCTGACAAAAATATCCACTAGCAAGTGTTCGAAAGTGATGAGCAGATTATTAATTTCTTGATAAGAGAAGCTAGTAATGTGGAAGAGAGAACACTTGATGAGGAAGAAGCCGAGGGTTTGATCCAATTATGGAATAATCATATCCCAAAAGGGTTGATTACACTTGAGAGTCTCTTTGATCAAAATGATAGAGCAGAAAAGCATAAGATCAAGGTGGATGAAAAGGAGTACACTGAACTACAGTTGGGACCCGAGAAGTCGATCAAAGTCGGCACTGATTGTACTCAAGAAGAGCTAGAGTAGATTAAAGAATTATGTCATGAGTACCCAGACATTATCGCTTGGAGCTACCAAGATTTGAAAGGCTACAACAAATATGTAATCCAACATACCATTGAGTTGCAAGGAGTGAAACCCTTCAGGAAAAAGTAGAGACCGATCAATCCCAAGATTGAAACTCTGATGAAAGTAGAACTACTAAAGATGCTAGAAGCCAAAATCATCTACCCAATTAAGCACTCTACCTGGGTAGCAAATCTGGTCCCCATGAGAAAGAAGAATGGAGATATTCACTTGTGTGTGGACTTTCAAAATTTAAACTAGGCATCTCTAAAGGATCACTATCCACTACCACAAATTGATTAGATTCTTCATGTAGTTGTTGGTGCTCAGATATTCTCTTTGTTAGATGGATTCTCTAGCTATAACCAAATCTAGGTCAAGGATGAAGACCAATATAAAATGACATTCACCATAAAATGGGGAACTTTTGCTTATCAATGGATGTCATTTGGTCTCTCAAATGTTGGTGCAACTTTTTAGAGAGCGATGGACGTAGCTTTTGATGAGTTGTTGAATCATGTTATTGTGATTTATTTGGATGACATGACTATTTTCTCTCACAACAGGGAGGAACATAGTCTACATCTGAGACAGGTGTTCGAAAAGTGTCGGGAGTTTGGAATATCAATCAACCCGAAGAAGTCCATATTCATGGTAAAAGAAGGAAAGCTCCTAGGCCATGTTATTTTGGAAGAAGGTTTGGTGATTGACCCAGCTAGAGCTGAAGCCCTCCTGAAGCTTCCATTGCTAGCTAACAAGAAGGATTTACAATCATTTTTTGAGTAAATCAACTTTGTTCAAAATTTTATGGTAGATTTCACCCAAGTGGTAAAGTCGATGACTGAGCTATTAAAGAAGAATGTTGAGTTCAAATGGACGAACAGAGGAAGAAAGTATTCAAGGAAATCAAAGAAAGGATTGCTCAAGCTCCGATTCTGGTGAACCCAGATTACTCAAAATATTTTATCTTGTATGTCATTGGTGAGCAAGAGAGCTATGCAATAGTTCTTACGTAGAAGGGAGATGATGGAGATGAGTGATCGATTGCTTTCTTGAGTCAAGTCATCCAACCGCATGAAGAAAAATATAATTTCATTGAAAAGCAAGTATATGTGATGATGAAATCCTTGAAGAAGTTTCGACATTTTGTTTCTCAAAGCAAGACAATAGTTTATGTTGTTCATCCAGACATTCGAAGTTTCATCATTCAAGGAGAGCTTGGAGACAAGAGAGTTGGTTGGATCTCTAAAATCTAGGAGTATGATATTGAAATCCATCCAACCAAGCTAGTTTGAGGTCGAGCATTGTGTCAAGAGCTTGCAAAAAGTGTTGCATCTGAATCCATGGTTTGCCAACTTGAAGATTCAGTAAGCAATTTCACTAATCGCTCTAGTGATCATGATTGGATAGAGGACCTTGTCGAATATTTCCATTCAAGAAGATGTCCTCCACACCTTAATGCCTCACAGAGAAGGAGATTCAGACTTTAGGCCCTTAGGTACGTGATGATGCCAAATGGGTTGTTCCATAAAAATATTGATGGAGTACTTCTCAGGTGTGTTCGAGAGTCAGAGAAACATAGAATCCTAGAGGAGTTTCACTCTGGTCTATCAGGAGGCCATTATGCAGGGAGGCCAATGGCATTGAAGATCATCAAAGTAGGATATTTTTGGCCTACTCTCTTTGCAGATGCTTTCAAAGTCAGTCAAAATTGTGACAAGTGCCAGAGATATATCGGTAGAAGCAAGAATGCATCATTACCCCTTCATCCGATTCAAGTAGAAGCACCATTTCAGCAATGGGGCTTAGACTTTATTGGGGTCATTGATCCCAATTCCTCTATCGAACACAAATACATCCTGACTGCAACCGACTATTTCACCCGATGGTCAGAAGCAATCCCGACCAAGAAGGTAGATCAAGCAATAGTTATCGCTTTCCTTGAAGGTTTAATCACTCATTTTGGCATACCAGATGCAATCATAATAGACAATGGGACTCCCTTTATCGATGCCAAGATCAATGAATTCATGGGTAAGTATGGGATTTATTTGAAGATATCATCTAACTATTATCCATAGGGGAATGGCTTGGCTGAGTCCACAAACAAGAATTTACTAAGAATTCTAAAGAGAACCTTGGGAGATAATAAGCGCAATTGGCACTTGCTCCTGAACCAAGCATTATGGGCTGATCGTATCTCCATGAAGAAATCCATTAAAACATCTCCTTATTCCTTGGTATACGATAAAGAAGTAGTGTTACCTATTCATATTGAATTGTCAGCTCTTCAATCATGGCACTTGTTGTATGGTGAAGATGATGAATCTGATCCCATGAGCACGAGATTGGCACAACTTTTACAATTGGAGGAAGAGAGGGAAAGATCATACAATACCTTCATGGAACATGCTCGGATGACACATAAATGGTTTGGCAAGAAAACTTTTGAGAAGTCATTCGAGGTGGGTGATCTAGTGCTGAAATGGAATGAAAACAAGGCTAAGCCTAGCAAGCATCACAAGTTTGAAGTGATATGGGAGGGCCCATTCTAGATTTTAGGTGTGAATCAGGTCAACTCATTTTATTTATAGGATATGGATGGTCGTGCGCTATCGATTCCTATAAATGGTCTTCATTTGAAGGCCTACCATCAGTGATAGAATTTTGATCAAGTATGTATATATGTACATAAGATGTTATGTTATTTTGTTTTTAGTCAAGTATTTTTAAAATGATAAAAAAATAAAAAAATGGATGAAATATTTTTGCTAGGAGAATTTAATTCTATCTCAAGCAAGTGTTTTCATCCCGAAATCATATCCTTACCAAGTAAAATTTTTCACCCAAAAATTTTTAAAAATATCTATATATATATATAATTCCTTGGCAATTTATTTTGAAGCAAAGTCAAAGTTAGTTTTTTTCAAAGGCATGATTTGCTTTTAAAAAAGCACCCCACTTTTAAAATTGCCAAAAAAGAGATATAAAAAAAAAGAGGGAAAAATAAAAGAGAAAAGCAAAAAAAGATAAAACTTTTATTTTCCCACAAAGAAGATTTTCTATTTTTTTCTATTTTCGAGGTGAAACCCTCAAGTATTTCCTCAAAGATGTTTTCAGAGTGAAACTACCAGGAAAAAAAAAAATGCATGCTTTTTTTCAAAACTCCAGTTGGTAGTGCTAAGTTTGGCAAAGGAGGCGAAATTAATTTTGCCTTACTTTTTCATGCAAAGCACTCTTAGTTAAAGCTTGTTTTTAGCAATAAGATTTTTTGGGGTGAAGTTAGAGATGAATTATTTTAAAAGGACCCTCAAGCATGGAGTTTCACCAAGCAACAAGCCGGAGACCATTTTTAGAGTGCAAGTGTTGGTAGCTTTGCCTAGCACACATTTTTAGTAGGAAGGACGTGCCTAGCTAATGTTTTTCATTGGCATGTGATTATTTTGGAGATAGATCTAGTTAATTACAGGAAATCAAGATAATTTTACTGATGCAAACTCTCAGAAGATGTCTTGATAGTTTAATGCAGTGTGATTAATATTTTCACCATCGAATAGCGCCCACCACTCACACGTGGCACCTTTCATTCCTAGAGTAAGTCATTACATACCTAGATTGTGCTTTTCAAGATAAAAGTAATCGAGTTCAAAGTTTGAGGAATATTGACAATGCAAAGGCATTATTGGTAGTTAATGGGCAGTTAAGTTTTTATTGAAAAATGTGCCAAGCAAAAAAATCAAGGACCACATTCGCTCGAATTTCTTAGAAGTGCCACCTGCATTAAATATGGTAGTTGGAGGTAAAATTTATAGAAGGGGTGAATCAAAAGCTTGCAGTCAAAGAAAAAATTGAGGTTATTTTCTTGAGCATTGCCATATTATTCTTCAATGCCTTGAATTGCTACTTTATCAGACTATTGTAGTAAATCTGATCGTACGAGGATGGGAAGAAAAGTTACTAAATCAACAAAATCTATTGAGCCCAAGAAAGCACAAGGAGGTAAAAAACTAAAAAATCTAGGAGGAATGAAAATATAGAGCTTGACCCATATTATGATGCACTAGCTCAGATTGGAGACTATACTATTTCGAACAAAGGCGTAGAAAAATTATGCCAGGATGTGGAGACTACTGTCAGGTAAGGTTTGACATTAGAAATCCCATTAACCATTGCTTATCATGCATAACTTTCCTAGTACCTATGTACACCCGTGCATCCTTACCCTAAGCTAGTAATGGTGATTTCAAAATTTTATCAACTTGCAACAAGGGTCATCCATAATACGAAGGGAGAAAAATTATTCACCATTTCACCCAACATAGTCAGAGAGGCATTTGCTTGTGGGGTGAAGCCTTCCTCGGATGTCATGTTCAAGAAGATGAATCTCAAGGAACAAGAAGAGAGGTACCAATCAACTATAACATTGCACCAATTCATGGAGAACCAGCTGATAAAGGCACCCTAATTTAGAGAATTATCAACTTTATCAAAACCCTTAATAGAGTTTAAAAGTCTAGACATGTATTCCATGTTGGCTTGGGTATCCAATCTTCCTACTGATACCATAGTGTACAAATGGCAAGCAACATTGGTGCAATGTATATCATAGGTGGAATTTTATGCCCCAACAACAATGTAAGCAAGCACAAACCCCATTTTATTTGATTGGGTAGATTATGTGGCTCAAGAAATGCACACCCAGTTGGAGAGGATACAAAGTGAAGGAGCAGTTTTATTTAGGCACACATCATTTTTGGCCTAGTATTTCTTCTTCCACATGCACCAACATTTTTCTTTCATAGTAGTCAAGCAAGTTGATGGGGCAGACAAGAAGCTGCCAGTTTATTTATGGACTCCAAGCTTGTCTAGGAGGGAGTCATTTTACAATTTCAATCGCATGTTTTTGGGCCCCACCCTCAAACTTATTTTTGGCACATGTGAGAGAGTGCCAAGGGCAATGAGGGAAGAAATTATTGCTAAGGAGAAAGGAGATATTTTCTTGTTGATGCAGGGCATCATGGTGCAAATTTTTGGCTTCACTAGTAAGTCATTTCTCCTTCCATATTTTACTACCGAGTGCCTCTTCATGATGGAAGTTGTCCATCAGAATGACTACATCAATGACATCTATGGGGTAGGACGAGGCAAGAAGACTACATGCACTATGCCATTTCACTTCGATGGCATTGAGATAGACCAAGTTGGCTAGAATAAATTGATTAATGAAGCGCTCTATGACATGGGTATGGTGGAGTTACCTCAATGGTGGAAGTATGACCCTTTGGGGTGGTTCGTAGATGTGATTAAAGTCAAAAGTTTTCATTATTGCCCTTGGGTGAATATTGGGTAGATGAGAAATAATCTAGAGGGGCATGATCTCGAATGGCATGTTGAGCAGATGATGACATCCCCACCATGGCATGATTTTTATGAGATGGAGGTTGAGTATAATCCTACAGTTCATAAGCACCAGATTCCTCCTCTGGGTTTGTTTGAAAAAATGAAAGAGTAGTTGCCCACTTGGTCCGAGGAGAAAATTACTAACTGGTGGGTTATGAGGGCCCACAGAGGGAAAACTAGGTCAGCTTATGGCCTGGAAATGGATGATGCATTTTTAGAGGTATATGATGAGTTCTATGATAGCTATCAGCCAATCTCTTTCACTAAGATTGTACCTCAAACCTTTCAAAGATCTGACAATAAAGAGATCATGGTCGAACAGGAGCAACAAGTGGTTGAGGAAGTACCACTTGTGGAAGAAGAGAGACAACCATCATCGAAAGTGCAACTCCAATGAAAGAAGAAGAACAAGTGTGAGGTACTCCCTTTCCCAAAAATCTCCAAGAAGCCAAGAACAAGCACAGTTTCTTCATCAGGAGTGAACCCTCCTCCTACGGTCAAAGCCACACAAGCTGACATTTCAGAAAATCCTCCTTTGGTTTAGGTAGAATAACTTGGCCAACACATGGAAGTTATAGATCTAGAGAAGGAGGTAGAGGAGGAACAAGACAAGGGTGAACTAGTGCCACAACCACCCTCATCATTGGCTCAAAAGGTGTCAGAGCCTGAAGGTACATTTTCTTTACCTTCTTCCCTTTCTCTTGAGCATTCGATGATTGTTGCACCTCATTCCATAGTTATCGCTTCTATCTCACCTCCATTCGGTATACCCTCCACTTCCATTTCACTTCTAGTTTCCCAATCCCTAGTCACCGATGCTCCCTCTTCTTCTATTCCCGCTTCTACTATTTCCCTTTCTTTTAGTTCTTTTGCATCTGGTCCCAATCCATTTTTGCTCCCTTCATCCTCCATTCCAGTAATTTCTACCATAACTATAAGTACGCAAGCTCCTCCTTGAGTAAGTATAACTATCATCGAAACCCTCACTTTCATCCCCTTAACCACTTTCATTCCACCAACCATTCCCATTTCCACTTCCCTTCCCAAGCCAAAACCTTAGCAGGCTCATTTTCCTCTTACTCCTTTTATTGAGTTGTAGGTGCTACTAGAGCCAGAGATGGAGATTGTGCTAGAGCATCCTATTGTAGTGAAGATGAGCCAAGCCCAACAAAGTTCATCATAGTGGTTGAAGATCCATAAGAGAAGAGAAGCTCAAGCTCCAGAAAAGACGTTGAAGAAGGTCACTTTTGACCCTGAAGCTATGGAGTCTCATACTGTAAAAATGATTCCCTAGGTCCAGAAGCCCCAAGGAGAAATGGCTCCAAGTGATTACACTTATGAAGTCATTATAGAGGACCTGATGAAGATTGATACCATGAAGAAGTTGGGGAATATACAGGTGGATATGAGCTCTCTTTACTTGCATGACGAGCATTATAAGAAAAGCTTTTTTGAGGTTGAGGCAAATATTATTGAGTTGAATGATGCTCTAGAAAAAATAAGGACCAATTGAAACAGAAAATAGAGAGTAGGAAGGAGGGGGAGAAGAGTTGGAGAAAGAAGCCAAGGGATACCAGATAGCTTGGGTAGGAGCGGAGAAACAAGTGCAAGCATTAACCGCCCAACTTGAGGTTTTATAAAAAATAGTCGAGAAAGCCACACAATCAATAGGCTTCTCCAAGGAGAAAATCAAAGAAACTCACCACCATTTAATGAAATATTGTGTGACATTGGAAACATATGCTCTCAAAGTTTTATTGTATATTCATGAGGCTCGGATAGTGATTTTTCTTGGTGATCGGACCTTGGAGTATGTTGAGGAACAGATGGAACCAAAACTAGAATTGGCACTAAAGATTCAGGTATTGGCTCAGTCTGACTTCCAAGTTAAGCCGATGAGTGGGATGGATCATGGTTGGGCCAAGGCCAAGATGATGTTGCACAACTTCTTTTCCAAGTTAGATCTGGCGAGAGAAGGCCAAAAGTTGATACTTTTCAACAGGTCATTTTGCTCATTTATTTTGAGGCTCTAGTCGATGTCGGGTTCTCAAGCTTCATTGATGAGCAGGGTGAGCTTTTACCAACAAAATAATTGAAGGTAGCCTGGAAAAATTTTGTAGAAGATACTTCAAATATCGATAGCTAGGAGGAGCCAATCATAGAGGAACAAGTATTACCATGCATGGAGAGGCTCACCCACATCGAATCATCCCTATTGGAACTCCAATAGAGAGCTAATCGCATCAACATGGATCATGTTCAGATACTACATTTTATCATTGATTCACTAAGTACACTCTCTACATTCACTCTAGACTCCTGGGTCAAAGTAGTTATTATGTATGAAACTACCAATGAAAGCCTCACCAAGCAAGAAGCACGAGCACGAGCAGAAGCAGAGCAAAAAGTAGTAGAAGAGCAGGAGAAGCAGGCACAAGAGGAAAGGGAAAAAGAGGCTATAGAATCAAACGTACCACCTGATGTAGCCAACAATGGTGACAATTGAGCCCAATGGATGAAGGCCTAGGGTTGATTGCATCTAGAAGAACTGAATACCCTGAGAGCCACCAAAAGTGTTGGCAATTTTACCACACTAAATTTTTATTGTAAAAATTTAAAAATATATATCAGATGAATGTTGCAATTGTTTTACTATTTTAATGTGATGTTTTTGTTTCTTCCTTTGAACAATTCCATTAAATAAAAAAGGTTGATTTTATCCCTGGAGATGCACAATAAATTTTTGCCAGTAAGAATTCATGGAAAATTATGGAGGGAGAATTCTATGACCATGGACGTTTCGAGATTGAAGGATTGATGAAATACTGACCAAGGCTTTGACAATTATTATTTAGAATGAAAGCACAGTGAATACGAAGGGAAATACGTTTTTACCTCATGGAGGGGCAAAAATCATTTGTACCCTTCCTTTGGGGTGAAACTACCTTGATGAACGATTTCATTCGAATGAAGAAAAGGAAAAAATTTTGCAAGTGACAAAGATTGGTCAAAGTCAAAGGCGCTCTTGGAAGGGGGCAAAAATCCCTTTCGCCCATATTTGGGGTGAATTTCCAGTTAAAAGCATTTTTGGGTGAAAGTCGAAGTGCAATGCATGCTTGGCACAAGTCAAAGTCAAAGTCACCCCTCAAGAGGGGTAAAAATCCTTGTCGCCCTTCTTTCGGGTGAAATCCTATTTTAAGATGATTTGGAGCGAAAGCCTTTAATGAACAGCATTGGGGTGAAGACAATGCTTTGGTCAAAGTCAAAGTCACCCCAGGGAGGGGGTGCAATGTATTTTCACCCTTCTTGGGGGTGAAACTCCATTTTAGGGTATTTTTGGGTGAAAGTATTGAAGAAACATTAATTGGAGCAAAGGCAAGTGTTGGTCAAAGTCAAAGTCACCCCAACTTGGGGCGAAAATCATTTTCACCCTCTTTTAGGGGTGAAACTCCTATTTTTGCCTGAAATTCAAGCAAGACGACATCATGAGGTAAAATTAATCAAAACAAAGGGGAACAGCTTTGAAGGTAACCATCAACGTAGTAAATTATTTTTGCCCCTACTTGCTACAAAAATGCCTTTCACCCCATTGCATGGGTGAAATCAAGTTTTACCTCTCTCTCAACAAAGTTACTTTCAGAAGTGCCATTAGGGATCAACGAAATTTAATGCTTGGGGTAGTGAGAGCGATGATCCAAAATTTTGGCTAAAAGGTTGCCAGGATTAAATGCTACATCCCATATTTTGGTACGATTTGGTTCATTTTCAAAGCGACCTCGCTCCTTCTCGAAACAAAGTTAATGATCGATGGGTCTCCACTGGCGAGGGTAAGATTTTGAGGTGTAAAGGAGCAAAGTGGTACTTGTAGACACAAAAAATTGACCCACTTTTAGTGGGCAATCTTCCTTGCAACCCCTAAGAGGTCCCCAACCCCTGCCAAGGGCAAGGGAAGACCTCTTTACCCCTCATTTTTATTTTCTTTTATATTTTAGTGAAATTGCACCCCATTTTCATGAGGTGTGACTTCGTGGAAGCGATATTGCACCCTGTTAGGATGGGGTGCGATTTTACCATTTTAATTTAATTTAATTTCCTTTTGGCCTATTTAGACCCATGTTTAAACCCTCCAGTGTGTTTTTGCATTTACTGTGAGTTTATTTTACCTGCCCTTTCATCCTAATGATCATCTATAAAAGGAAGAGCAATCTCACTCTTTTCATATCATGATCATGAACTTACTAATGCTCATGCGGTCTTTGTTTTCTAACACTTGCTTACTACTTTCATTTCGCTCTGCTTTCTGTGTCTTCTGCAAGCTAACCCGAAGTGCAAATTTTAGATTTTGATTTCCTGTTGCATGGATTGGATTGCTGCTTAACTTGGTGGATGCGCATTGTGGCTCAGAGGGAAAGAGTGCCAGTTTAGATACCTCGCCTTCTTCTATTGCTTCTGCACTCTCCATTTAGGTTTTGCTCTCTGTGATTTCATATTTAATTTATGTTTTATGCCTACGCTTTTATTTTTTGTGTTTCTAAAGTGAAATCATGCTTGGTTCTATTGAGGCATGACTTTGCTAACCCTAATTTAGGGTTTTAGCCCATAGAAGTGAAATCATGCCCCATTCTAATAGAGCACGACTTCACCAAAGCATTATCATACCCGCTTTTTATGAGGTATGATTTTTCCTGAGATCAATCTGGGGGTAATTTCTATTTTCTGATAGTTTTTTTAGCTTCATTACTGCATACTGAGCATATTGGCATATTCTATTTCTATTTTTACTATTTTTGCATATCTGTTTTATGATTAATTCTCCAAAGGTCAATTTTTGATTTTGTGTTGAAAGGTCATCTAAGGGACCTAGGGGGCTTGATTGTTGCACCTCCGAGGACTGTTATACAATGGCCTAAGCAGGCCCCCTAATTTTGATCATCATTTTTTTAGTGTTTCTTAGATTATCTTGCAGGAACAAGTATTTTGATATCATTGGACAAGAAGCATCAAAAGCTAGGATCAACCACCGGTTAAAGCTAAGTGTTTTGATTTATCTTTCTGGTTTTTTGATCTGATATGAATTTAATTCTTAGGCATCTAAAAGTGAAAATAATTTAGTTTGCATCTAGGGATAATTTCTATGCATTTATTTTGTATGTTTCTGCTTTAAAGGTTTTCTAGAATAAACCCTAGGTTAGTGAGCATTCAAAATAAAGAATCATATTAGGCTAGCTCTTGTATGCTTGCATTCTATTTTCAGTTGTTGCACTCTATTTTCTGCATTGTCATTTATCTTTCTTAGCTTAGAACTAGAAAGACCAAACTTAGGTGTTTTTCTTAAATCTAAACACATCAAACTTTTCTCTTGCATATCCTAAGGACTTGGAGCGAGTCCTTAAACCATTCCTGGTGAACCCATCCCCCTAGCACCGAGTGTAGAGAACAACATACCCCCATGGTTCACCCCACAAAGGTTCCCTCCTTGTGGATCCAGCCTTTTTTGGGAATCGTACGTGGTAGGGTAGTTTTCCCCCTCTACATCTTTGGTGAACCCGACGTGAACACCTCCTTTTCTTTCAAACTTTAAGCAAGATCATTAATTCTATTTGAAAAATATTTAAGTAATTAAAATTTATTTGTTAGTGTTTTTCCCTATTTGTTTTTCACTACTTCTAATGGCTCCTTTCCTTAGAAGTCAGAGGAAATAATTAGAGTCTGATTATGTTCCTTTGGAAGATGATCAGATTGATAGGGAAGACCCTAATGTAGGTCCAGAAGAGCAAGAAGAGGTAGACATGGAAACTGAAACTAATCCTGATCCTTTTGTTGGACCTAATGGTAGTTATGTCTTTTCATCATTTGATCACATTTGGGAATTCATGAAAGCTCATAAGGAAAAACTATTGGAATATGTAGAACGAGAAGCTCATCTGGAAAAAGAGAATGCTACTCCTTCCCCTCCCAATGGGTCTCCTTTGCTTAATCATGATATTCCCACATCTCAATCCATGCATCAAAAAATTTGAAGAACCAAGTGACTTATGCTACTACTAATACCACCAATGTTGGAGGGAATCTGCAAGTCCCCCCAACTAGTAGTGGATTGAAAAATTGCTTTCAATTTCCTCCTTCATCCTCTAATATCAACACTATTGCTTTTGTTCCACCAAATGTTAGTTATCCATTCTCACAAAGTGCCACATACAACCAAAGTATCCAAAAATTGAATCAAACATCAGGGTTTCAACATACATACATTCCTCCTTTGGGAAGTCTAGGGAACATACATAGTAATAATTCAGAGATGCAAAATTTGGCAAGTGTAGTGAATCAATTGGTTTCAAGGATGGATATGATTCAGCCTTTAGGGTTTACATACAGTTATAAAGAAATGTGTAGTCAACCATTGGATCCTATTGTTGTTGCTAGACCTTATCCTAAGCATTTTTCTATGCCAATATTGCCAATCTATAAAGGGATAGAAGATCCAATAGAGCATTTAAGAGGATTCAAGATAGCTTGCCATGATCTTGTTTATGATGATATGCTCTTATTGAAAACATTTCCAAAGAGTCTTGTTGGAGTGGCATTAGAATGGTATTATCGGTTGCCCAACTATTCTTTGAAGATTTTTGAAAAGACTGCAGAGATGTTTGTTCATCATTTTAGTGCCTACATTGAAAAGGAAGTGACCATGAGAGATTTATATGATTTAAAGTAAAGTAAAGAAGAAAGTTTTTCAGAATTTCTAGCTCGTTGGAGAAGTTTAGTTGGTCGATTAAGACAACATGTGTCTCAGAAAGATATGCTTGATATATTCATTGGTAATTTACAAGAACAATTATCTTATGCACTAGAAACTACTATTGTCACATATTTAGATCAAGCAATTGAGTTAGCAAGAAAAGTGGAACAAGATCTCATTAGAAGAGGTTAGCTTAAGGTTAAAGAAGATAAGCCTACTAAGTCTCAACATAAGAATAAGCATATAGGAGGTGATAGTGATAGTAGGCCTATTAATAATGTCACTAACAACCTACAAAATATTGTACTTTAGAAACCTCCTCAAAGGAACTTCACAAGACTTAATATCCCTATGGAAGCAGTTTTGAAACAACTATTGGATGCTAAGGCAATTGAATTACCTCTAGTAAGATAGCCAGACACTACAACCAATTGGTATAAGGTAGGTCAATATTGCACTTACCATAGAGTAGAAGGACATTGGACAAACACTTGTAAGAAGTTGAAGCATGTGGTTCAAGATTTGATTGATGTAGGATGCATTGATTTAGGAAATCTCCAAACAACAAGTAATCAAACTCCTACTCAACAAGTTCCAACAACAAATCAAGACATGGGGATATTTAAGGATCCCCTACCAAAGCATGATCAACAAACAACCAATCAAGTGGCTCATCAAGATGATTCCCTATGCCATAATAATGTGGTTGGTATGGTTGGAGTAACTACAAGGAAACAAGCTTAGAATCAACAACATCAGCAAGGACAAAGTTCAGCATCTCAGTCCAGTTTATTTTTAAAGGAGAATCAGAGAAGAGATTCAACTACAAGGATTCCACCTATAGTGTTGAGACCACAATCACAGGTTTCATTTGATCTTCAAAAGTAGTTAGCTAGTACTCTAGCAAAGATATCAGTGTTAGAACTTTTGCAGACTTCTCCCGATCACAAAAATGCTTTAATGAAATTTTTACAACAACAATCTATTTTCCCAGACATCCCTCCTGATGCCATAGTTAACACCGTAGGTTCTTTTGGGATACATCATGTCTCATTCTCAGATGATGATAAACCTTCCTCAAAAATTCATGGAGATTCATCACTTTACATCACCGCACTTATTGGGGATACCCTTATCAAGCGAGTTTTGATTGATAATGGTTCATCCCTCAATTTGTGTACATATCAATTCTTTCAAAAATTTAGATTAAAAGAGGAAGATTTAACAAAATTTGATATCATCATTAAATCTTTCAACAATGAGTCCCAAGAGGCCTGTGGTGTCATATCTCTCCCCTTAAAGGTGGGGCCGAGAATATTGGATACTTTGTTTTATGTGGTACATTGTCCTACATATTTTAATCTTCTTCTTGGGTGACCTTGGATCCATGCAATGAAGGTTGTCCCTTCTACTTTTCATCAGTGTCTCAAGTTTGAATTCAAGAATCAAGTTGTCACCATTCCAGGTGACCCTCGACCATTTGAATTTTGTTCAAATATAGAGTTAGCTCAATTAGATTCTTATTCTTGTCCTTCTATTTCTTCAAAAATTTCTCCATGTTCCTCATCTCAAATCTCTGAGCATCTTCAAATTTTAAAAGTGAGTGAGGAACATAAAACCCATTCTTTCTCCTTGGATCATGATAATCAGTTTCTTCAAGAGCCTCTTATGGATCTAGCCAAGCTACCACCTTCACCCTAAACTATGGGCTTACCTCATAAGAAGGGTGATGTTGTACACATTGGCATGTGCACCTTTATCTTTGGAGGTATGGCTTTCAAAGAAAATATTCATGGTAGCAACCCATCTCTCAATGAGCGCTCTTTTGCTCAATGCTATCTCACTAATGATTATCCCCTTCCTAAGAAGATCTTGTCCGGTATGGGATATGTAGGTAAAGGATTGGGACCACAATAGAAGGGTATTCAAGAACCCTTGGATGTTGAGATTTGGCCTAGGAGATGTGGTATAGGTTTTATACCTAATAAGAATCAACCTCTACCTTTTGAGGATGATGATCATCTTATGACTTATGCAGAATATATGGAATATCAAAAGTTGTCAATAGATGATAATAAAAGTGTTAATTTTTCTTTTCCTCCAAAGATAATGTCTTGTAATATGGTTGGTTCTGTTTGTTCTAAAAATAACATTGCTTATGTGCAAGAAAATGATGAATATTTGTATGATGTCTTTTATGCTAAAAATAATGGTGCTATTAGAAAATGTTGTGATTATCATGCCATGGATGTTGAATGAAGAGCCTTAAAAGAGCTTCTTCATTATTTTGAGGATGTCTTCGATCCAACACCTCATGGCACACCCATTTATTTTGATAATATGTATGGTGCATTTAGATTTTGCATTTATTTTAACTCTCCATAACAAATAATAATAATAATATATACAAAAAATTATCATATAGTTGCATTTTCATTTTCCATTGCATTCACCTACTTTCTCATATTGCATTATTGCTTTTCATCCTTGCATGATTGCTTGACATCTAACCAAACACCTTGCATGTTTGCCTATCATAAGTGCATGATTAATTTTTCATGACTACTATTGACAATTTTGTCACATTGCATAGAGGGGTAGAAAAAAATCAAAATTTTCTTTTGTAAAGTGTTTCTTTTGTTATACTTGTAAGTGTTGCAGCAATTTTGGCTTTCAATGCCACCCCCTTGTACACAAAATGAAGAAGAAGAGCTTCGTTGCCGAACAAGCCAAAGAAGATAGCTCTGTCGCAAGAAAGAAAAAGTGTCGCGATATCACGACATGTTGCATTTTTGTGGCCGAAAGCAAGGAGAGGGAGCGAGAAAGAAAAAGTGTCGCGATATCGTGACATGTTGCATTTTCATGGCCCAAAGACAGAAGAAGGAGCAAGAAAGAAAAAGTTCCATGATATCGCGACATGTTGCATTTTCGCGGCTCAAAGCGAGAAGAGGGAGCAAGAGGGAAAAAGTGTCACGATATCGCGACATGTTGCATTTTCACGGCTCAGAGTGACAAGAGGGAGCAAGAAAGAAAAAGTGTCGCGATATCGCAACATGTTGCATTTTCATGGCCGAGCGCGACAAGAAGGAGCAAGAAAGGAAAAGTGTCGCGATATTGCGACATGTTGCATTCTTGCGACCAAAGGAGGAAAAGCGTCGCGATATCGCGACATGTTGCATTCTCACGACCAAAGGAGGAAAAGCGTCGCGATATCGCGACATGTTGCATTCTCGCAACCAAAGAAGTAAAAAGTGTCACGCTATCGTGACATGTTGCATTCTCACGACCAAAAGAGAAAAAGTGTCGCGATATCGTGACATGTTGCATTCTCGCGACCAAAAGAAGAAAAGTGTCGCGATATCGCGACATTTTGCATTCTCGCGACCAAAAGAAGAAAAGTGTTGCGATATCACGACATGTTGCATTCTTATGACCAAAAGAAGAAAAGTGTTGTGATATCGTGACATGTTGCATTCTCACGACCAAAAGCAACAAAAGAAGCTGAAGACATAGAAATGTTGCGATATCGCGACATGTTGCTTTTTTGTGATGCAAGAAGAAGAACCAAGCTGAAGACATAGAAATGTCATGATATCATGACATGTTGCTTTTTCGCGACTCAAAAGGGGCACGCACTCCAAGCCGAGTATTTTCTTGAGACGATCATAAGTGCATTTTTACTTGCTTGATAAGCTCGCTGCTCATTTTTGGCAATTGGAAGCGAAGTATCAGTCCCCAAAGGAGAGCCCAACAAGCATGGCGGCCACTCGAGCATTGCACCCAAAAACCAAGGACACCCAGACAACTCATCAATGCATATTTCCATGGGGGAACTTTCTGCTAGAAAGCTGCTGTAACTTGATGTCCTATGATTAATACTAAAGAGCTTTGGGCTCAATTTCTCTTTTATGCTACCTTCTGTGTTTGATTATTTTGTCTTCCTTCATTTGCATACTAAGACTCTGAATCCTGAATCCGATGTGCGATTGGGGACTGTACCCTAAAACTTGCCCGAAGGATACATAGGAGAGGAAAAATGCTATATTGATTTTCTTTTATGCTGCCTGGTGGGTTGTGGTTTCTGTTACATTCGCTTATCCTAATCGTCTTTACTCTGAACCCTGAATTTTGACGAAAGGGAGAAGGAGAATCCCTGGAGCTCTCCCAAAGGATACATAGGAAGGTTAATGTGGTGTTTCTTTTGTTTATTCTTGGTGTTCTTTGCTGCTATTCAAGTTGTCAGTTAGTGATCATGCTTCCTGTTCTCTCCCACTCCAAATTATCGATCTCTCTTCCCTTACCCCTTTTTATTTCTTTCTCTAACCCTTACTCTGTTTATCTCTTTCCTGCACCCTTATCTCAAAACACCAAAGTAGTTTAGCATAGGAGCTGGCCTTTCTCCGGAGATTGGCACGAGGGGCATCTCTTCCCTTCGGCCTTTCAATGTTGGTCTAGGTCTAGGGCACATACATTTACCCAAAATCCTTTCCTAGGCAGATTTGATGACCAACCATTTTTTGCACACCCGGTGGGACCAAGGTCCCATATCTTAAGAACGCAATCTCAAACCCATCTTCATCGGGGCCAATAGTTCTAACTAGTTCCCGGTGTGACCCGATCAGTATCACCTAACTAGTGGTAGTGAGAACCGATGCTCTCATTACCAAAAGACTCTTAGCATCTGGTGACTCTATTCAACCCAAAAATCTTTAAGTCGTAGAGACCGATACCTAAACCTGTGCCTTCATGCCAAAAGTCTCCATGTTTTAAGGAAGTCCGAGTTGGTGAATCTCTGGCTTGCCTCCATCTGGAAAAATCACTTGGCGACTCTGACTGAGCTAAAGATCCAGATTTCTAGATCGTAGGCACCTTTTAAATCTAAAAGAAGACACCCCGAAGGAATTGAGGTTTGGTGAGCAGCCTTGACCTCACAAGCAGAGAAAAGTATGTTCACTTGGCGACTCTAACTTAGTGGTGAGAACCGTGATCTCTGCAGGCCACTGCTATAATGGAGAGGGTATGCTATCCCAGTTGGGATGATCGTGGCCCTCTAAATCTTCAAAGTTACCATGAAATTCTTGAAAGCGCCTTGGAGACATTGACAAAATACAATGGCACTAAGGGAATGGCCCGAGAGCACCTTGAAGATGTTGTAGCTTTAGCGTTCCTCCATGACATAATCCATGAAGATGTCATGATCAGACTCCTGGTTCTATCTTTGGAAGGAAGGGCGCTGTAGTGGTACAGACGGCTCGGGCATAAAAGCATCTGCTCATGGGATGACTTAGCGGGAGCACTATTTAGAACATTTGATGGCTCTCAAGACCCCTTCCAGCTTTTGACGTACCTCTCCACGATCAGGAGAGCACATTTAGAGAGCATTACAGACTTCAATGTTCGATTTTGTAGAAGTTGGAATAGAATTATAGGAGAGATCCAATCAACGTCGGCCCAAGCCCACCTCTTCTATGTTTGGGCCTTTCACCCAAACATGGGCCTCCTCTTACTACGATCAGGTGAGCAAAGATTCCCTCAAATATTTGAGGAAGTAATACGAGCAGAACAACTTCTGCTCTTATCGAGAAAGTGGCAGTGGTGAGCAGCCCCATCACCCTACCCGGTAATTAATGCTTCTGTTTATCCAACGTAGTATTCATCATGACAGACTCCTCATACTAAGCAAAGGCCTGATATGTAGTCATGTGGAGCTCAAGAGGTAGATTTCATCCAAGGCCAATGATGGGAATATGCAAGCTTTGCCCCAGTGATGAACAATATGGTTGCTTGCAGTCTCCATCAGGAGATGGGCCAAGAACAAGAGCAGACTCAAGTGGTAGAGCCTGAGAACAAAGAGGGCACATTTTTGCACCCTTTTTGTATCCCAGTGGATGGACCGTGAGTGTTCAGCCAGAATCCATTAAGCATGTCTCATCAAGCCAAACCTGAAGAGATCATGGAAGATTACTCTTTGTCGGAGGAGCCCTGTTACCACATCAGGAGGATGGAATAACCTGTACCTAGCCCACAGTTAGTATATTCTTCGGTATTCTAGTATTGGTTCCAGTCCCCACTATGACCAGTAACCTAAGAGGCCCCTCATGCGGTGAACTTCTTTGCCACATCTTTCATAAATAGTACGGGTACTAGCAGGAGCGACAACTCATTGTGTTGCTCCCTATTCGCAACATGGACAACTTCAGGAAGAGGCCAGCCGAACTTCAAAGATAAACTGAAGTTCAATCAGATCTAGTCTGGACATTGCAGGTTCACCGGATAGGCACCCGAAGCTAGGTTTATGGTGGCGGCATGCCAATCATGTCACAAAATTTTGTGTAAATACTGTAAATAGCCCGACTAGTAAATAAGTGTTGAAGGCGCTAAGTGTTGCTTAGGAGTTTAGGCACAAACAAAAAAAAAATATGTTGTCAATAGATAGTCAGAGAAGAGGAAAATGGGAATGACTCTATTACCCAATGGATAAAGGCTTGGGATCTCTGCATTCAGACGAGCTAAATGCCCCGTGAGCCACCAAGAATGTTGATAATTTTGTCACATTGCATAAAGGGGTAGAAAAAAATAAAAATTTTCTTTTATAAAGTGTTTCTTTTGTTATACTTGTAAGTGTTGCAGCAATTTTTGCTTTCAATGCCACCCCCTTGTACACAAAATGAAGAAGAAGAGCTTCGTTTCCGAACAAGACAAAGAAGATAGCTCTGCCGCAAGAAAGAAAAAGTGTCACGATATCGCGACATGTTGCATTTTTTGCGGCCGAAAGCAAGGAGAGGGAGTGAGAAAGAAAAAGTGTCGCGATATCGCGACATGTTGCATTTTCATAGCCCAAATCCAGAAGGAGCAAGAAAGAAAAAGTGTCATGATATCGCAACATGTTGCATTTTCGTGGCTCAAAGCGAGAAGAGGGAGCAAGAGGGAAAAAGTGTCACGATATCACGACATGTTGCATTTTTGCGGCTCAGAGCGACAAGAGGGAGCAAGAAAGAAAAAGTGTCACGATATCACGACATGTTGCATTTTTCGCGGCCAAGCACGACAAGAAGGAGCAAGAAAGGAAAAGTGTCACGATATCACGACATGTTGCATTCTCACGACCAAAGGAGGAAAAGTGTCGCGATATCATGACATGTTGCATTCTCGCGACCAAAGGAGGAAAAGCGTCGCGATATCGCAACATGTTGCATTCTCGCGACCAAAGAAGGAAAAAGCGTCGCGATATCGCGACATGTTGCATTCTCGCGACCAAAAGAGGAAAAGTGTCACGATATCGCGACATGTTGCATTCTCGTGACCAAAAGAAGAAAAGTGTCACGATATCGCGACATGTTGCATTCTTGTGACCAAAAGAAGAAAAGTGTCACGATATCGCAACATGTTGCATTCTCGCGACCAAAAGAAGAAAAGTGTTGCGATATCGTGACATGTTGCATTCTCGCGACCAAAAGAAGAAAAGTGTTGCGATATCATGACATGTTGCATTCTCGCGACCAAAATAAGAAAATATATCACGACATGTTGCATTCTCATGACCAAAAGCAACAAAAGAAGCTAAAGACATAGAAATGTTGCGATATCATGACATGTTGCTTTTTCGCGATGCAATAAGAAGAACCAAGCTGAAGACATAGAAATGTCACGATATCGTGACATGTTGCTTTTTTGTGACTCAAAAGGGGCATGCACTCCAAGCCAAGTATTTTCTCGAGACGATCATAAGTGCATTTTTACTTGCATAATAATCTCACTACTCATTTTTGGAAATCAAAAGTAAAGTATCAATCCCCGAAGGAGAGCCCGACAAGCATGGCGGCCACTCGAGCATTGCACCTAGAAACCAAGGACACCCAGACGGATCATCAATGCATATTTCTACGGTTGACTCGGTCACAGTTGCCAATTCTAGTAATGGATTTGAGAGCTCAGTCACGAGGGCCGCGAGGAGCCGACTTCTCAGATCTCAAGAGTATACTTCGCCATTCCGTGTAATAATGACTCAGAGGGTCGGGTCCTCTATAAAAACCCAGGCATTGTAATGTAATAAGGGGGGGAAATTTTTGCTAGAAAGTTGTTGTAACTTGATGTCCTACGATTAATACTAAAGAGCTTTGGGCTCAATTTCTCTCTTTTATGCTGCCTTCTGTGTTTGATTCTTTTGTATTTCTTCATTTGCATACTGAGACTTTGAATCCTGAATCTGGTGTGTTATTGGGGACTGTACCCTGAAACTTGCTCGAAGGATACATAGGAGAGGAAAAATGCTATATTGATTTTCTTTTATGCTGCCTGGTGGGTTGTGGTTTTTGTTACATTCGCTTGTCCTAATCATCTTTACTCTGAACCCTAAATTTTGATGAAAGGGAGAAGGAGAATCCCTGGAGCTCTCCCAAAGGATACATAGGAAGGTTAATGTGGCATTTCTTTTGTTTATTCTTTGTGTTCTTTGTTGCTATTCAAGTTGTCAGTTAGTGATCATGCTTCCTGTTCTCTCCCACTCCAAATTATCGATCTCTCTTCCCTTACCACTTTTTATTTCTTTCTCTAACCCTTACTCTGTTTATCTCTTTCTTGCACCCTTATCTCAAAACACCAAAGTAGTTTAGCATAGGAGCTGACATTTCTCCGAAGATTGGCATGAGGGGCATCTCTTCCCTTCGGCATTTCAATGTTGGTCTAGGTCTAGGCGCATACATTTACCCAAAATCCTTTCCTAGGCAGATTTGATGACCAACAACTACTTGCTCATATAGATTTTCGAGGATCTTGCAACAATGACATGTGATGATACCTAGTTAGGACATAGCTCACATGCATTGCACTTCTCACTAGGACTCTAATTCCTAGCAATATACCCCCTAGGGATTCTTTCCTTCTTATTTTCTTCTTACGATCACTTCTTCTCTTTTTCTCGATTTCTTCATTATGGTGAATGCTCTTATTGCACAAAGTCTTTCTCAAAGTCCCAATTTGGGATAGCACTTGCATACTATTTTTATACATATTACACCCCATATGGGATACTTATACATCCTAATGGGTATTGCACTATTCATGATCTTCTATCGGGTTATACTCTCTTTTGACTCAGTAGGATCAACACCCCATTACAGGATAAGCTCCTTGGTCATTTTTAGTAGACCTCGGCATACATCCTAGCAGGTAATCACCTCACAACAGTCAATAAGGGAGCAACTACCCATAGTGGGTTGAAACTCCACACACACTTTGCTATACCTATAGTGGGTCTAGCTATCTCGTTAATACAATCTATAGTGTCTGGCTACACTGGTTCCTTGCAACCTATGCTAGTATTATACTATGGATTGTTCATTCTTCTCCTTTTATGATGATTGACCTTTGGACCCCTTTTCCTCTTCTTCTTCTTTTTTGTCTTCTTCTCTCTCTCTCTCTTCTTTCTTCTCTTCTTTATTTCTCTTATTTTCTCTTGTCTGATTTCATTTCTTCTTCCTCCTTCTTCTTGTTCTTTCCTTTTGTATTCATTCATCTTCATGTATTTTGCATTAGTATAGTTTGTATACATAAAAACACTTAAAATAAAATCAAAACATATAAAAACATGCATTAAATCATTCCACATAGAACACATAAAATCACAGTAATATTTGTAGATATGTATTACTCATGGGAAAAAGAGTTCATCATGTGAGGTTAGTGTACCACAATCTAGACTCAGTACACTCAACCTAGGGATGCACACCACAATCAAAATCTGGTGCATCATCCCGATACCTAGCCTATCCTCTCCTAAATTTGAGAGACAACTCCCTATGTCCCTCCTTGATATCGAGGCAATATCGATTATGACACCAATTGTTGATATGTCATCGGTGCTAGAAATCTAGATCATGATCTACTCAATGACTGAAGGGATGGAGGAGGCTCCATCCTTTACTTTTAAGGGATAGCTTTGCAGTAAGCTATCTCATAAAATGTAGCCCTATGAATAGCTTTATCCAACCTATCACCTATCTATCATAGCTCTACCTGAAGGAGTTACACCACATCCTCTACCTGACTTCTCCCAACAATAGCCATCCCTCGTTGGTGCTCTCCATCCAGTTGGGCAACCTCTCCCTGAATCTGTGTGGCCTTCAATTGTGTTGTATCCCTCTTAGCCTGCATATGGGCCATTTATGTCTATAGAGAAGCTATTTGTACCCACAAATCCTCTATACCCTAGCTCTAGCCTCTCATCACCACTTCTGTGGATGTCTCCCTAGGATCTCTAACCTATGGTCCCTCTACCTGTGTAGGGAAAATATCTCGTCCCTCCCTCTCCAGCCTTTGCTACCGATATGGTCTCCTCTAGCACCCTAATCCAGACTCGTGTCAACCTCTATATTGAAATAGTAGGGGGTCTATTGTGCCCTCTTTGTGTCCCTACAAGCTACCTCTTAGAATACCCTTTGCATGCCCAGGTCTATAACCTAGCACCTATGTACTAGTATAGACGAGAAGATCCTCTAGGGCATGACTTGTCTATACCATTTCTTGTACCCGATGGCCACCCCTATGTTTTCTATCCATGGGTTAACATAAGTAGGATCATCTATATCCTCCTCATCCCATCTAGTGAGGTTTGGCTCACCTTCAACCCCTACTGGGTCTCGGATCACACTTTAGTACCAATATTCCCCTAAGTTTGGGACTCCCTGTAAGATCCTGAGCTATCACAGGACTCGGTCAAACCTAAATACCTCCAAATCCCCCATCTTTGAACTCAACCATCTGATCCTCCTCACCCTAGCTAGCTTTGTCCTATCCTCTACCCAACTAAGGTGAAGCCTCCATGGTCACCAGATGAGCTTCACCTCCCGAAGCTCATTGATCACCTGCCTAGCTAGTGGTAAGTTCCCTACGTATGTCCTCACGGTCCTCTCTAGGGATCTTTGCCATATGCAACTATTGGCCACTCTATGTTGAGCAATGGTCCTAGTAGTGCCTCTAGTCTTTGCATCGCGATGTTCTTCCAACACCACACTTGAAGCAAAGTCATGCAAATTAGTCATGTACATTGCTTATACATGACATTTTACATCCTGTATAAGTGGGCCAACATGTAAGGAACCCATATGAGCTTAACCTCTTGATATCTCATATCTGCTACTACTCCTTTCAGTGCCCATGGTAAGTATCATCTACTAGTGTGGCATGTGAAGAGCTCAACCACAATCCTTAAGAGTACAGAGAGTCCGCTCCATAACAACTGACCAGATCATCTACTACTATGGTGCTCTCTCACACCTGGTAGGTTAAACCTATCAAGAATCACTGAAGAGTGACCACATACCTTCATGCTTTATAGACCTCTCCCCCTGATGGGTATCCTCAAAATCTACCACACATCCTCTAGTGTGACGATCATCAACCCTATCGATAATCAAAAAGTGGAAGACTTCAAATACCGCCTCTCTGCTAAGGCAGTCAACATCACCCTATACATCTCTATCTATAGCATCCTCACCACATGGTCCACCCCCACCATCACTAACTTGTCTCTCTCTATTTGCCCTAGAGGATCCAGCTCTGCCAGAGCCCTTACTCACCACTCTCGACTCTCAAGAATACCTAGCTACATTCACAAAACAAAATTTAATTAGTTTCATAAATAAAATTAAAATTAAATCCAACATCATTCATTAAATCTAAGCATAAGATGATTACAATTTGAAAATTGCACTTCGGGTCTACTTATTTTCCTTCTTTTCTTCTCTTTTATTTCTTTCTTTATTTTTCTCTTCTTTTCTTTCATTTTTCCCTAGCTTTTGCGAAATTACATCCCATTTTTGGGGTGCGCAACTTCACTTTCGCAAAATCACACCCCCCATTTTTAGGGCTCAAATTCACAAAATCATGCTCAGTTTCTTTTGAGTGTGATTTCATCGTGATCCACCCGCAGAAAAATTACGACCAGGCTATAAAGTCACACCCGGGTTAGGGTGCAAAATCTGTTGGCTTTCATGATGAAATTCCCCAAAAATCCTCATAAATTCATGAAAAACGAGATCAAATTATGCATGAGGAGAGGAAAAGCGATCCTTACTCACTCTCATGCCCTGACCTCACCCCTTGCAAATGCTACTGAATGAAATAGAAGCACCATCATATTTTCTCTTCCACAACTCTGTTTTCTCTCCACTTCATGGTGAAAATGAATTAGGGTTTTTACCCCTTCTACCTTTTAAACCCTAATTTTTCTAACCCCTTTGCTTCGCTCGGTTATCACTTTCTCTCTCTTTCTTCTTCTGCATTATTTCTTTTGATTTTTTATGAAATATCGCTTTTTCATAAAAACTCAAGGGGGCACCCCGACCTATAGAGGCGTTAATGTCCCTAATACCTCAATTTGTGTGCAAAATTAAAATTTTCTAGAATGACATCATTTTTGCACCATCCCTTTCTTCTAAACTAGCCATACCATTTTTACTTGTTGTTGTATCCCAGTGTGTGTACCTACATCCTTTCTTTGATGCATTTAATAGGCCATAAATGCATCAAAGAGGGGGCAAAATGTAGACACGAAAAATTGATCCACTTTCAGTGGGTAATATTCCTTGCAAACCCTAAGAGGTCCCCAACCCCTTCCAAGGGCAAGGGAAGACCTCTTTACTCCTTTTTATTTTCTTTTGTCTTTCAATGAAATATTACCCCATTTTCATAAGGCACAACTTTGTAGAAGTGATATTGCACCTCGTTAGGACAGGGTGCAATTTTACCATTTTAATTTAGTTTTTAATTTAATTTAATTTTTTTCCTTTTCGCCTGTTTAGACCCAGGTTTAAACCCTCCAATGTGTTTTTGCATTATTTTTAAGTCTATTTTTCTCGCCCTTTCACGTTGATGATTGTCTATAAAAGGAAGAGCAATATCACTCTTTTCATATCACGATCACAAACTTACTAATTCTCATGTGGTCTTTGTTTTCTAACACTCACTGCTTTCATTTCACTCTTCTTTTTGTGTCTTCTGCAAGCTAATCTAAAGTGCAAATTTTAGATTTTGATTTCATTTTGTATGGATTGGATTGCTGCTTTACTTGGTGTATGCGCGATGTGGCTCAGAGGGAAAGAGTGTCAGTTCAAATACCTCACCTTATTATGTTGCTTTTGCGCTCTCCATTTAAGTTTTGCTCTCTATGATTTTGCATTTGATTTATGTTTTATACCTGCATTTTTATTTTCATGTGTTTGAAGTGAAATCATGCTTGGTTCTATTGAGGTGTGACTTCACTAACCCTAATTTAGGGTTTAGCTTGCAGAAGCGAAATCGTGCCCCATTTTGATGGAGTGTGACTTCATCGAAGCATTATCTTACCCACTTTTTATGAGGTGCAATTTTTCCTGAGATCAATATGGGTGTAATATCTATTTTTTGATAGTTTGGTTAGCTCATTACTGCATACTGAGCATATTGGCATATTCTATTTTTGTTTATACTATTTCTGCATATCTATTTTATGATTATTTTTCCAAAGGTCAATTTCTAATTTTGTGTTGAAAGGTCATCTAAGGGACATAGGGGGATTTATTTCTACACCTCTGAGGATAGTTATATAGCAGCCTAAGCAGGCCCCCTAATGTTGATCATCATTTTTTTAGTGTTTCTTAGATTATCTTGCAGGAATAGGTATTTTTATATCATTGGACAAAAAGCATCAAAAGCTAGGATCAACCACCAGTTAAAGGTAAGTGTTCTGATTTATCTTGCTAGTTTTTTGATCTAATATAAATTTAATTCTTAGGCATCTAAAAGTGAAAAGTATTTAGTTTGCATCTAGGGATAATTTTTGTGCATTTATTTTAGATGTGTCTATTTTAAAGGTTTTCTAGAATAAACCCTAGGTTAATGAGCATTCAAAATAAAGAATCATATTAGGCAAGCTCTTGTATGCTTGCATTCTATTTTCAACTATTGCACTCTGTTTTCTACATTATCATTTATCTTTATAGCTTATAACTAGAAAGACCAAACTTAGGTATTTTTATCAAAGCTAAACACATCAAAATTTTCTTGTGTATCTTGAGGAGCCTCTTTTCTGCATATCCTGAGGACTTAGAGTGAGTCCTTAAATCATTCATCATGAACACATACCCATAGTACTGAGTGTAGAGAACAACATACCCTCGTGGTTCACTCCACAAAGGTTCCCTCCTTGCGGATCCAGCCTTTTTTGAGAATCATACATGGTAGGGCAGTTTTCCCCCTCTACAGTACCCAAAATTTAATATTCAAGTTCCTATTTACTATGAGATGTTGTTGATTCTCGATGCACCGATGCTTGGAATTTTTTTTTCAGTGTTCATATTTGCTGATTTTCCATGCGCACTCCATGAAAATTGGATCACTATTCCCTGAAGAATTATTTGATCCAAGCATCGCCATTACCGAGGAGAGAATTGATGCTACTCATTTTTTACCAATCAACATATTTTTTGTATGTGCAATGAAAGAGGTGAAATCCTCTATAAATACTAGGCATTTCAATATAATGAAAGAGGATAGACATTCTGTTAAAAAATACTTTGAGTTTTTCCGTAAATAGAAAGACATTCAGCTTATTCTTCATCGAGTAGTGTTGTGTTTGATCTCTTTTTGCTTAGCATTTCTACTTACGTTCATGTCCATTATTAGCTAATTTTAAATTCTACATCTGAATTTAACTACTTTTGGTGAGGGAATGAATACTGAAGTGCTTTTTGGAGGTTATCTCTACAAAAATATGAGTGGTTCATATGCCTTTCTTTTTGTTATATGCTAACACTTGATTTGGATTTTCACTATTAGTTTATCTCCACTTAACATTTCTAGCTCATAGCCATATTTTTCATTTTTTTTTGTCATTTCCCATTTATTTCTTGTTACCCTAAGCTTAAACTGAATTAGATAGTAAGGGAACCAAATCTCTTTGGATATTGTCCCTAAGGACATCTCTTTCCTTCGACCTTTCAATGTTGGTCGGGTCTAGGGTGCATACATTTTATGATTAGGCAGATTTGTGACCAACAATACTATAAATAAAAAGTTGTGAAAATACAATGCAGTATGGAGGTGATGGTCACTCCATTAATATAAGCTAAAGAACTATATTGTACTCCATTCAGGAGTTCTACCACTATCTACTACTCTCTACTATAACAAAATTGATATAGACTTGATATATAATCTATCACTATGAGGCCCTTTATATAAGAAGATAGATTCCTTGGCCAACACTCTACCTAGCTATACAAGGGGACACCTTGCACATTACAACTTGCACATTGACACTTGTGCATTTATTACATTTCTTGAAGTAAGTAGCTAACTTCCCCCTAAAGTAATATCCTACTCTAACTATGTACTAAAGGTGGTACATTTACATGAACCAAACGATATAGTATACTCTAACTCTAAAACCCCCCTGTATTACATTATTTGGGTATTGAATATTTCAATCTTCAATATGGATCTTCTTCTTGAAAAAGGTCTTGGAGTTTGTATTCTATTTCTCTCTTTCTTTTTAACCTATTCAAGCAAGTAGTTAGTGTCTCCATAACCTGTTGTTCTTGCTAAAAGAGCTTTGACTTCATAACCATCTGTAGGTTCTTCCAGTTCTTCAATTTCATATATCCTTTGAGATAGGTGTCCTTTCTAATTCCCTTTTTTGATACTCCAATTGAGGGCAATTGGTTGGACACTAAAATTGTTGTCGATGATGATTATTTGATATTTTTGTGGTTGAAATTTGCTTCCATTATTCATCTGATTTCCTTGATTCTAATTTTTGGGATTGAATTTGCAATAGTTAGTACTGTGACCTTTCCTTTTGCATATCTGACAAAACCTGTTATACCATGGTCTTCATCCTTTTGATGATGAAGAAATATTTCCCTATGGATTATCTTATTATGCCACTGTAGTGTTAGTCATTTCATATTTAACTATATTCTCTACCTCATACTATTGAAGAATATTGATTAGATCATCAAAAGAAGTATCTTTACTTAGGACTTGTAAAGATGTAATCAAATGTTTGTAGCTGTCTAGAAGTGCTGTCATGGTTACTTGAGTAAGAAATTCATATTTAGTCTTTTCTCCTAAGGTTAATAATTTCTCTTTAATATCTACTACCTTCCTTAGGAATAGTTCTATGCTCTCACCACTGTTCATTTTTAGGGAATGTAGTTGAGTTTGAAGATGTAGAATAGTAGATTTAGTTTTCCCTTAAAATCTTCTCTAAGCTTTTCCATGCTTTTGTAGATGTCTTTGTTGAACTAATATAAGGTTGTATTTCATCAGTGATAGCAAAGGTTATTATCATTATGGATTTTACATCATTTCCTTCAAACTTTTGAATCTCAACATCACCTGTTCTTGGTCTTTTTGCTATTCCTTTAGCTATCTCAAAAAGTTTTTCATATACTAAAATTACTTTTACCTTATTTTCCAGGAGAAATAGTTTGAACCTTTAAGTAATTGTGATTCTATAAGAAAGAATTTGTTTTATGCCATGATTATCCTCCATTTTTAAATCTCCATGTATTGATTTGATGATCCCTTTGTGAAATTTATATTTTGTAGAATGCCTTATGACTCCTTAGTGATTTTGGATATGTTGTATGAGTGATAAAGTGCCTTTTGAAATAGTAGTTCAATTTTGGTTGATTTTGTAATGTTTTGTAAATACCAAAATCAACTTTTATTACTCCTTATTTCTCTTATTGAACTAAGCACCTTCTAATTTGATGAGGTTCTAATGGTTGGATTTCTTTTATCCCTTTAACGTGATTTTGAGACAAGTATACCAATTAATTTTCAACCCTTGATATTCCTTAATTAACCACCTTTTATAGATTTTGATATTTGATATTAAATGTTTCTAAATTATAATAATCTACTTTGGTGTAGTATTCCTCATAACTCCCTAATATGGAATATTAGAAAACAATAATATTTGCAATAATAGAAATTTATTTTTTTCCAGGTAGAAATCTTTATTTCTCCTATGTTTTAAATTGCAAATATTAAACTATTTTTCTCCTTTAATTTTTGCTTTCAAATATGGTTGATTTACCTATAGTTTCAACCTTATATTATACCCTTATAACTCCTTTTTAATGAAAGCAAATTAGAATAAGGTAAATTATTACCTTTATAATGTTGCAAACCTCTACATATTTGGTGTAGGATTTGGACGTGTATGAAAACAATATTTAATGTTTCTCTTGGGTGCTATGAGCAATGGTAGACTTCAATTCTCCCTTGAATTTGATGCTTGAATGGTGGTGCCTCAAGTCTAGTCTCTTTGACCTGCTTTGAACATCTTGACTGAGAGCTTTAAATGCTCTTATTTTCTTATACTGCAACTCATTGTTGCTCTGAATTGTTGTTCTCTCCTTTGTTTTAGGTGCCTTAAATAGGAATATGATATTTTAGAGAAGTACAAGTGCCATGGTGTTTTCTTTCAATGCTTGGATATGGTAGATGCTATTTTATTCTTGGAGTTCACTATAGAATGGAGGATAGACATTATAGTATTTATGTGAGCACTCATATATCTGGGTTACAAGTGTCACACCTTCTCTAACACAACCAATGCTCTCCTGTGTAATGCTTCCTTGGACTATTCCTTTCATGCATGTAGAATTTGAGCATTATTTTGAGCGCTCATATGGAAGGTGTTAGGGTTTTTCAACAGTGACACCTTATTTCTTTTGCATGAACCTACCTTATAACATATTCTTGCAAGCTTCCTCAATGTATTATTTCCAACTCTTTATTTTTTGTGTTCTCTCCTCAATGCTTTGATAACACTGAGTTGTTTCCAGTTGCGTAATGCTTTGATGGAGATCGAGTGGCTTTCAGCTAGTATAATGAGCAACACTTTGGTGGAGGCTTTGTCACACTCCAATGGTAATTTGGAATGCTACTTGTGGACATGCATCTAGCTCTGGTATTGCCTGCTTTGATTTTCTCCTGCTTTCAAGTTGTGTTTCTTTCTTTGTAAATAATAGCTCCTTCCTTGTGTTATACTATGTGTGCTTACAGGTTTCTTGTTGTGGTTGCCCAAACTTTGGGTGATGTGAGCTCTTTTGACCTTGCTTGGATGATGATTTTCTATGACCGCTTTGAGATGTTTCTTCCTTGTGAAGAATGAGTCTTTATGACACTTAAATCTTATCTTTTTTCCTACATAGTACATAATATCATGGTACAAGATAATGTAAATAAACTTGTAAATAGGATACCTTCTTTTGCATCTCCTTTCAAAATCTTTTTTTTTGGTTTTAATGGTGGCTTTCTTGTAGGCAAGGGTTGATTTGACGTTGTCTCCCTTTCTAGAAAATTATCTCCTTTTGCTTGGTTAATTTGGTAATAAATACAAGCTAATAACCATATAGATAAAAGCTTTTGTAGAAGTAATTTTTACACTAATTTTTACCTATAAATAACCCTTACTGCACCTTGAATCTGAGACTCACCAAGTCTTGATTTGTAGCTTCTTTTGCTAATTTTGATGGTGGCTTTCTTCTCCACTCCTTAGAGAAATCTGATATGATTTTGGTGGCTTCTTTGGGCCATGAAACATTGTAGGTTCTGTGCACCAAATAGTATCTATAGACACTTTGATAATCTATTGGTTTTTGTACCTTTTATCTTAACAATCAAAAAACAAAAACTAACCCTTTTTAGAGTAACTAGTTAAAGATAAAGTAGTATAGTGCAAATGAATTAATAATGTACTTTAATGGTAACAATAATATCACCTTATTGCTTCTATAAATAAACTCTCAAAATAATTCCAAATGCACTTAATAATATTTTTTTACTTTTAAGAGAAATATATAAAGAACCCTTAATGAATAATCTGCAATTTTCACTACAATCAATATTGTAGGATGCGGTATTCTTGCTTTCTAGATAGATAATAGGTATATGATAATATTCTTTCTTTCAAAAAATATCCAAATCCTATTTAATGTGCAAATATATATTTAAAAAAACTCTCCTTTTTGCACTTTCTTTAAGACTATAATATGAGTTCTTCTCCTTGCAACTTTAATCCAAATATGGTGCTTAATGGAATTTGATAATGAACCCTAATTTGAAGTTCAACTAATTGCACCCAAGTTGCTTACCTTTTAATGGCTTCTACAGATGATGTATATCTTGGTATTTAGATTCACCAAGTTGTTGCCTTGTGATGGATGGATTCCATAGCTTCTTATTGGTTGTCTGAAACACCTTCTTGCTTCACCAAACTATGGTCTCAAACATTCTTATCTTGATCTTAGGGTTTGGTGGCTTGATCCTTGAAGTGATAATCTATTTTCTACTATAGATTCAAAAAACTCTTTATCTCTAAAATGTGCCTTCTTATTGTGAGAGGTAATCTCCAAATATCTTGGATTTGGTAGACTTCTTCTATCTAAGTCCTCCTTCAATCTTCTTCTTGAATTCAAATAGGATTTTAATCTCAATATTTTACATGTCTTGAGGTCTTCAATGGATTCTTCTTCAGGATTTAGCACTCTTTTCTAAATTTTTCTTCTCTTAGGCTTGTTTTCGGATTATGATAATTGTCCCAAGTCCTTCACTATTAGGAGCTTCTCCTTGGTAGTGGATCTATCCAATGAGTTATTTTGGGAACTCCTTTAATGATTCTACTACAAGATCTCTCCAAGGCTTCTTCTATTCCTCCTTGAGACCTCTCTGAGGTCTTCAATCTTGTAGCTTCTCTGGTCTTCCAACTCATACCTTTTCTTAAACCTTCTACTTCTAGAAGTGTTGGTGATGAGATCTTCTTCTCAAATCTCTAAAATTTACTACTTCTAGATTTTGGAATGGGACCTTGTTGGTCCTTCTTTTCTTTTACAATTTATAATATTTAATGGAGATAACCAATCTCCTATTTTGTAGACTCTTCTCTGGAGTCTTTTTAGGAACTCTTTTCTAGAGTCATATTATGAATCAAGAACTCTTCTTTTGAATCAGGAACTATTCTATGGATCTCTTCTTCTGGATCAATAATTCTTCTCTGAAGTCTTCTTTAGAATTAAGGATTCTATGGCCTTCTTTTGAATCAAGGCTTCTGTGTCCTTCTTCTTTTGGATCAAGGATTTTATGGCCTTCTTCTTTTGTATCAAGGCTTCTATGGCCTTCTTCTTATGGATCAAGGCTTATGTGGCCTTTTTCTTCTATAATGTGAAAATTTTTAATCTAGCAATGGATATCTCCAATCTCCAAACTTCACCATGACTCTTCTCTTAGAGTCTTATTTTTTGCAACAAAGAACTAATCTCTGCATGAGGAAAGTACATAGACTTTTAGGCAATGCAGGCGAAATCCTTCTCTATATTTTATAGGAATTTTCCCAACTTTTGAGAGTTAATTTTTTGCAACAAAAAACTTTTGATAGTAGTTAGCATAAAAAAATCTAGATCCTTAAATAGTCTTCACTAGTTGATTTGTCAAACTAGTGGAATGAATGTTGATTTCTAGTATTCACAAGTTTTTATACAACTCTATGGAAAGACTCTAGCCAAATGTAATCTCAATTTTTTTTTATCTAAGATTTATTTCAATCCTCACTTTTAACTCTCCCTAATCCTATTGATCTACTATGGCTCTTTCTATTAATTGATTTCTAGTGGTAACATTTGCATGCAGTGGTGCACAACAACAGATCTATTTTACAAATATGTAGGCCAATAGTAGCAATGGTGACTCTCTCTATTTCTATATTGATTCACCGTGGCTCTGATACCACTATTAGCTTTTGAGGATATATGCATTGGAAGAGATATATCACAGGTTCTAATAAGATGCAAAAAATATGAAAGAATGGAATTCTATAATATGATTAAAATATACTATAAATAGAAAGTGGTGAAAATACAATGTAGTATGGAGGTGATGGTCACTCCAATAATATAAGCTAAATAACTACATTGAACTCCATTCAATAATTATACCACTATCTACTACTCTCTACTATAACAAAATTGATATAGACTTGATATATGATCTATCACTATGAGGCCCTTTATATAGGAAGATAGATTCCTTGGCCAACACTCTACCTAGCTGTACAAGGGGACATATTGCACATTATAACTTGCACATTGACACTTGTGCATTTATTAAATTTCTTGAAGTATGTAGCTAACTTCCCCCTAAAGTAATCTCCTACTCTAACTATGTACCAAAGGCGGTACATTTACATGACCCAAATGATGTAATATACTCTAACTCTAACACATGGACCTGTTGAGGTGTGATTTCGTCCAATCACAAAACCACCCGACAAACTCAAAATTATGATTCTCTCTTGAAAATAATATTATATATCTCCAAGGTTCTTATGTTATATCTAACATTTCATATGTATATACATCAATGAGTACTTGAATAACTCTTGGATTTGTGAACTACTATTTACAAGGGGCCTGGAATTAGGTAAATGATTTCAAGTTTATCATGTATAACATGCTTTGATATCAATTCAACAAAATAAAATTTGTTTTATGATCTTAGGTTAAAGTATACCAAATTTTATTTCCTCTCTTCAATTTAATGTCTCAAAATGCTTTAAATGAAATTAGCATAAAAAGAATCTAGCATTTTATATTAAATTTCAATTTAACTTTAATAAAAATCAAAATAAATGAAATTTTATAAACTTGATAAACCTTTGGAACATAATAGATTTATAATCAATTCACTTCCCAAATGTTTATTTTATAAAGCAATCATTTATTCAAACTCCCTTATGAAATTATAAATCAAACCCAGAAGAGGTGAATAAATGAAATAATGTCTTGCCCAATTTATAAGGTTCCAAAACCTTGTCAATGATAAAATCTTAGGGCTTAATATGAAACTAATCTATAAACTTTGGATTTTATGATAAAATAAAGTTTATAAATTAGATTTGCTTATAATATTTATCTTTTGAAATATTTATGAAATTAAATATTCAAAAGAGTAAATGTGATCTCTGGTTTGAAATTTGGATTTTTGAAATAGATAGAACTATATTATAAATCAAATCCAAATTGAATTTTAGAGATATCAATCCGAGTTCCTCAACCTTATGAAATTAAGGTGAGGAATAGAATATTCATTTATCCCTTCTTAAATTTATTAATTCAAATATTAATTAATGTAATATCCGAATTATAAATTTAATTATAACTTAGTCATATAATTTTACTTTATAAAATTATACTAAGTTATAATATATAGTTTTCAGAATGAAAATAAAATAATAAAAGATTTAAGCTTTAGAAATTAAACTAATGTCTCGGACAAATTCAACAGAACAAATTTCCATTTACATAATTCTAAAACCAATCCAATGTTCACCAGTATTCACATAGTGAAATCAAATAAATTGATGCAATATTCTAAGGTATACAAACTATTAAGAAATTGCAATAAGCACTTTATTAATTCCAAATACGATCTGTGCACAAATCTGGATCCAAAATGCTTAAAACAATTTATAAAATCTTACAATAATTTCCATTGTTCTGCAAATGGCCTTCTCTATTTTCCTCCAATGAATGTGTAGCTTTGCTCCTTCCAATCGTTCCTCTCCTTCTCTGTATAAAATGTCCAACCTTTTCCATGAATCTCAATGATTTATTTATAATTTGAAAAGTTTAGTTATTCCGTTTCATCATCGGGAACGAATTTTATAACGATCTTCTTCAAACCCTTCCCCTTGTATTACCTGCATAATGAAACAATAATCATAATATCAAAACAAAACCAAACTTTACTTTCTCGTAACTTTCCTTTTTTTCAAAAGTATTTCAAAGTTCTCATATTTCTAAATTAACCCACTATTTTTTTGGTGAAATTGACATCTAGAATCTTGCAAGTTTGGTATCATTAGAAAGAGAAAATCCATATCTTTTTACCAAGTTTTGAATGAGATCAAACGGAGTTCTCTACCTCAAGATATGTTCATTTCAATTTTGCACTAATTTTAGGGTTAACCCTAAAATAAAATTTAATTATTTAAATGAAATTTAATTATTTAAATGAAAATTAATCATTTAAACCTTTGAAAATGATTTTAATCAAATTATTTCATTTAAACCTTTGAAAATGATTTTAATCAAATTATTTGATTTGAAATAATGCAATTAATATGCAAATAATCAAAATATTCAGTTTTGAAGCATTGCAACTACATTCAAACCTTCAAAATGCAAATATGTCAACAATTCCAAAGTGAAAGCAAATTTTCCAAGACCTTGATGCGAGCAAAATTAGATAAACAAAAATTTCCCGAAATCACAAAATTTAAGGTGGGTCCCCAATTTTGGGGTCGTTGTGAAGGACGTCACAACATTGGCGACTCTGCTGGTAAATGTCCCTGGACATTTTTGACTAAAAACCAAACTCTGAAAACACATAAAACATGAACATTAGAATCACAAGCATTGATAAGCATCCAGAGAATGAGAATAGACCAATACAAATATGAATTACCGGAATCATAGATGATTTATGCAGAATGTGATGTATTACTAGTTGGGATCATGTGATATGTATTAATGATCATTTTCAATATAAATATTTGCTTTGGCCATGCTTGTCATCATACTTTAATCAGGGGCCCTAAAATGAACATTCGTGAAAATAAGATGATATGAAAATGATATGACGTAAACTGAAACATATATTAACAGGATGTAATAATATGAATGACATGTTTTACAAAGACTCAAACACTCTAGTACAATAAATAAACACACTAAAACTTATCTAATCCTCTTAGGACCAAAAGTGTGTGTTGTGAGTTCCTTACCAGATCAAGAGCTCAGTTATGACCTTACTATCATCCAGAACCAGTGTGTGCACAAGTGAGTTCATTACCTCATTTTGACCAAAATGATTAAACCTATTATGAAAGAAACACAAGGCTAGCCTACCCATTTGAAACGATCATAGGTCTCACTTTTCAACGAGACATATCGCCATGCATGAGCGTACTCCACTGCCAGTCAAGCATCTATAGCCCCGGTGGAGGTTAACCCCATAGTCCATATTTTGACTTTTGATTTCTTGAACCTTGGGGATGACTACCCTTCCTTCTGATAGACGAGTAGTATGAATCCTTATGATCCATTGATAAATGATGTGTTTAGCTTTAACTTTTGATTTCTTGAACCTTGGGGATGACTACCCTTCCTTCTGATAGATGAGTAGTATGAATCCTTACGATCCATTGATGAATGATGTGAATAGACTTAGAGCTTTGGGGAATTGGATTCTCAACCGAAGTGTGATGAGAATTTAACCCTATCCTTACTACTCTGACTTTGTTTGGATTTTCACAAATTTATGATAAAATAATGAATTTTATGGACTATGTTGCGTGATAGGACTGACAAGGATGGCCCTTTTCACCTTACACTTTCTTCCAAGGATGGTTTTGACCATTTTACCCGAAATGGTTTTAATATGCATGAAATGTGTTTGGTTCCAGATAATTTCAACATCAGTCCCCGATCTCAAGACCTATTTAGTGTATATTGTGCAATGATCCTAAGAGAATCTGACATGCTTTTCGGTGGTTGCCTACCATACTAGAAATGGTTGAGTGACTAAAACATTTAGGAATCCTGAAACTATGGTGTGTAAACATGAATATTTTGTCTTTTACAATTTTGTTCAAAATGCCTTTGTGAAAGTGCCCTTGATTAAAGCAAGATGACTTTTGCTAAAACCAATTAAAATTTTTGAATTTGATAAATGATATTTCTATGGGATGTGAAATGTGGAATGCGAGGGTGATGTATGCAATGTTATGAAATGTGTTATGAAATGCAAGTGTATGCAAGTGTATTTTTCATACTTGTGGAATTTTTGCAATATAATTCTAATTTTTCATATTTGCCTTATCTTAGTTCACATTCATGAGGACATAAACCAATATCTCACTTTTCCTTTTCTCCAGGTTTCACAGGTTTTCAAACCAGGTAATCTCATCCTATGCGGTCCAGGATCAAAAACCAAACACAACCAGCAAATGACCAATATCTCAATCATAACTACCTTACTTTTGAAAAACCCACTTTGAAATTATATCAACTTGAATCACACATCAAAATCATGAAGCTCCAAAACTGGAAAAGTTAATTTATCATTGTACTCAACAAAACACAACAAAATGTGACAACACTTAACAACAAAACAACAAAACATCAACAACATCGCACATTAACACATCAACAAAATAACTAACTAACAAACTCACAAAACAACCAACTAAAAAAAACACAAAAACAAGAAAACAAAATCCAAAAGACTATTTACAAAAATATACATTATGTACAAGACACTGCAAAATTTTTGCCATCATTTCCCTGGATCCCAAACACGATAGGCACACCTTAAAAGACATATATCATTATATGCATGCCAAAATTTACATAGTTTTAACCAAATGAGGATTAGGCCAAACCATATAACAAATTTCATTTTGCCTTTCACACCCCACTGATTTGCTTCAAACTTATAAACAATTCCATGTTTAAGATTTAATTCCTCTATGATCTTATGCTTATTCAACAAGATGGGAATTTCAAACCTTGATTCATCACTTTGACTTAAATTCTCATTTTCACAAGCATATAGGATTTCTCTCAAATAGAAAGCTATTTCTGAAAGTTTTAACGTAAGATCATCATCTATGTTTTTAGGCCAATCATATTCAAATAACAATTTACAAAAATCTAGGATATTTACAAAATAAGAATCATTATAGTTTTGTATCCTAGATTGAATTGTTAATTGTTGTTGAACTTGGTTCAATGATTCAAGCATGTTTTCTTTTTTATTTAGCAATATAGTCCTTTTGGTGGTGGGAATAAGAATATCTTCTATTTTTTCATCAACCTCTAATGACATCTCATCATAAATAACAGTGGAAACCAATAAATGATTATGCAAAAATTTACCTGATTCTTGAATGTTTGAATACAAAGGATAAGAGTCTACCTTTTGTGCACTTTCATTTACCACTATTTTATGAGACCTTATAGTCTTTTCTTTTTCTCCATGATCTCTATCATCACCACCATCATTTCGTATTCCTTCATCAATAACCTCTTCTTCATCTAAAATAGATGAATCATATAAAGGTTTTACCATTTCTTCCCTTTCTATTGTAGAAGAATGTTCTACAAACTCATGTTCAGAATGATAAACTCTTGGAACCTGTTCTATTTCTGAAATTGGCATATCACTTTCTGATTGCATAGGAATTATGAAACCTTCTTTTGAACTAGAATTTTCAACATCCTGCATAGCAAGTGAAACAAAAATTTTATCATTAGGAGTGTGAGAAAACAATGATTCACCATATATACCCCATCCATTGTAATAATTATATTCAAAATCTAAAGGGTAAGATTCAACCATATCTTCACATTTTGTAAATTTAACAATCGAATGCTCTTCAAATTCACTTTCTTCACCTTCGAAAAACCTATCTTCAATAAGAAACTCATCTTCCTCAAGTAATAAACTTTTATGATCGATCATAATGAAACTGCCTCTAGAATATTTTAATTCTGGAGCTTCAATTGTTTCATTCAATTCTATGGAAGATTCTATTCTATCATATGTTTCAAAGCTAGTTAAATCTAAAACTCCTCCAATATCTGAAGACTCATGCATTTCTGCATTTTGATAAACTTGATTACTACAATCCTCATCAATGGATATTGGCTTTGAAACTTTCACTTCCTCTTGGATAATATCGAAAGTGGTTGAAAAACTAGGACATTCAATTTCGTTCAATGGTGTCGAGAAATGCATATCATGACTCATAGGTGATACTTGATTTGAAACCTTAGGGTGATGTAATGATAATCTACCCACATCTATTCCTCTTGAAATCAGCCATTTCTCTACAGCTATTGCACCACCATACACGTTAGATAAGGACTTAGGAAACATTTCTAAACACTTAACCGTAAAAGGATCTAAAGCTTCCAAATAAATTTGAACAACTTCTTCTGAAATGATAAAGTGTATCTCCATTTCCGTATACAACTTATGAAACCTATCATTAAATTGATTCATGGATTCATTAGGCCTTTTACGAATAGAGGCAAATTTATTTGATAACAAATTTGTGTCAACCAATTTTCTAAAGTGTTCAAGGAACATTGTTTCAAGTTGATTCCAAGAAGTGGTAGAACCTACAGGTAAATTGATAAACCAATCTTTAGCAACTTCATCCAATGTGTATGGAAACATTCTATAGAAAACATCTTCATGCATAATTTGAAAACTAAGCATAATATTTTTATATGCCTGAATATGTTCTTCTGGCATAATCGTTCCATCATGTTTATAAAATGGTAAATCATTTTCTGCCATTGAACCAACTTCAATATGCAAGGCTATGTATGAAAATTCACAAAAATTGCATCATAACCTAATTTTTGAATTTATGATAGATTAACGTTAATGCAACATAAATTGAAAATTTCAAACAATTTTATTTCTTTTTATAACAAATTGCACATTCTAAAATTAAAATCATTACCATTCATGCCCTCCTTCTAGCGCAAATTTGTTGAGGTATGATTTTGTCCAATCACAAAACCACCCGACAAACTCAGAATTATGATTCTCTCTTGAAAAGAATATTATATATCTCCAAGGTTCTTATGTTATATCTAACATTTCATATGTATATACATCAATGAGTACTTGAATAACTCTTGGACTTGTGAACCCCTTTCAAAGGGCCCAAAAATTTAAAAAAATTTTTCAATTTTAACAATTAAAACCTTTTTTTTAAACACAAAATAAAATTTAGGATCTTAGGTAAAGTAACCAAATTTTTTCTCATAATGTCTCAAAACTTTAAATGAATAGCATAAAAGGAATCTAGCATTTTCATTAAATTCAACTAACTAAAAAAAGCAAAGGAAATGATTTAAAACTTGAAAACCTTTGACAGATAGGTTTAAAAAATTCACTTCCCAAATTATTTGATAAATCAATCATTTATTCAAACTCCCTTATGAAATTATAAATCAAACCCAGAAGAGGTGAATAAATGAAATAATGTCTCGGACAAATTCAATAGAACAAATTTCCATTTACAAAATTCTAAAACCAATCCAATGTTCACCAGTATTCACATAGTGAAATAAAATAAATTGATGCAATCTTCTAAGGTATACAAACTATTAAGAAATTGCAATAAGCACTTTATTAATTCCAAATACAGTCTGTGCACAAATCTGGATCCAAAATGCTTAAAACAATTTATAAAATCTTACAATAATTTCCATTGTTCTGCAAATGGCTTTCTCTGTTTTTTTCCAATGAATGTGTAGCTTTGCTCCTTCCAATCGTTCCTCTCCTTCTCTGTATAAAATATTTGACCCTTTCCATGAATCTCAATGATTTATTTATAATTTGAAAAGTTTAGTTATTTTGTTTCATCATCGGGAACGGATTTTATAACGATCTTCTTCAAACCCTTGCCCTTGTATTACCTACAAAATGAAACAATAACCATAATATCAAAACAAAACCAAACTTTACTTTCCCGTAACTTTCCTTTTTTTCAAAAGTATTTCAAAGTTCTCATATTGCTAAATTAACCCACTATTTTTTTGGTGAAATTGACATCTGGAATCTTGCAAGTTCGGTATCATTAGAAATAGAAAATCCATATCTTTTTACCAAGTTTTGAATGAGATCAAACGGAGTTCTCTGCCTCAAGATATGTTCATTTCAATTGTATACTAATTTTAGGGTTAACCCTAAAATAAAATTTAATCATTTAAACCTTTGAAAATGATTTTAATCAAATTATTTGATTTGAAATAATGCAATTAATATGCAAATAATCAAAATATTCAGTTTTGAAGCATTGTAACTACATTCAAACCTTCAAAATACAAATATGTCAACAATTCCAAAGTGAAAGCAAATTTTCCAAGACCTTGATGCGAGCAAAATCAGATAAACAAAAATTTCCCGAAATCACAAAATTTAAGGTGGGTCCCCAATTTTGGGGTCGTTGCGAAGGACGTCACAACAGGACCCTGAAGGAACATTTGGACCTTTTAACAAAGGGTTTTTACTTATTCAAGAGGTGAAGAAATTATTCCACATGAACTAAATGATCTTCCCAAAACTTGCTATAAATAAATATATTGTCAAAGAAGACTAGAATAAACTTAAGAAGAAAAGAACAAAAAATAAAAATCATGAGACTTTAAAGGTGGAAGGAGAATTATTGAGATCATAAGGTGTGACTAGGAACTCATAATGACCCTCATATGCATGAAAATCAATCTTGGGGATATTATCTTCTCTAACCCTAATTTGATAGAACCCAATATGCAAGTCTAATTTTATGAAGTATTTAGCACAATTTAATTCATCCAACAAATCATCAATGATAGGGATAGGAAACTTATCTTTGATGGTAATCATGTTGAGAGGTTGAAAATCAATACATAGATTCTAATAATTGTCCTTGCATCACACCAAAACCATTGTAGAGGAGTAAGGACTAATTCCTATAAGGATGATTCTTTACTTTAATATTTCCTAGACCAATACTTTTGGGATTGGAGATAGTAGTAAAGGCACATATTAGAAGGCTAACTTCCTAAAACTAGGTGTATGGGGTGATCATATGTGTGCTTAGGGGGAATACACATGGGTTCTACAAAGATGTGCATCGAAATCCACAATTTTATACAAGTCTAAAAGAAGATCTAGAAGTAGCTCTAAAGACTAAATTTCCATGAAATTGACTTGGGCAAGGAACCCATGACCATATTTCTTCAATATATTTTTCATGTTGTGGGAAATAACCACCATGGAGGGAGGAGGTTAGATTTATTGGAGAAAAATGACCTTCTCATTCTCTATATATTTGACATATATACAATTCATATTAATAGTAACATAGCCAAGTTGAGATACCCATTATGCTTCCAAGATGACATCTACACTACCCAGATTCATGGAAAAATATTGCTAGAACAAGTATAATTATCCATATGGATGTTAACCTTAGTTTTTTGACCCACACATTGAGCGATACCTACATTTACAATTGATACTTGAAATTTGTCCTAGTTTGAAGAATTAATATACAAGCACAAGGACTTTTTTGTCTTGATATCAGTAAATTTTTGTGTGCTACCTAAATTAATCAACACATTGACACATATCACTTAATGAATCCTTAGACCTTGCTAGTATGTTGTACTTTGGGTCCCATAGGTCTAAAAGCAAAAAGATTCATGGCATCGTCCCTGTGCTCAACATTAGCTACTTCAGTTGGTTTCCCTTACTATGATGAATCTTCATCTTCTAACACTACTAATTCTTCAATTTACACTTGAAAGTTACAATGCTCTTCATAGGTCTAACTTAGGGATGGTGTAAATGAAATTTAAAATAGAAGAATATTGGGGGTTGATGAGGAAATTCCTTTAAATAAATAAATTCCACTAAATTAATTATTAATTATTAATAATAAATAATTAGTCATTCATTATATAACTCTATGTAAAACTATCTGTAAAGTACACATCTAAAAAACTGTGCCTTTTCATATGATGTAATATTTATATTAAAAAATATCAATGAAAGAATCTTGGTTTTGGATTGGCAATTCTATATCTTTTTTCCCATAATTGTTTCATATCAGAGGGTATTAGATCATATTGATGATGTGGGAATGAATCCCATATGAATATTTTTATTAATTTACAAGCATTTATAGGCATTCAATATGCTAAAATTACAAGATATCAAATATTTATAATTGTTGACTATGCCAACAAATTGGCTCACAAATATCCATGTTGACAATATTATTTTGCAACTTAAATCTTAGACTTAGGAATTATTAAACAAAAATAAACTAAGCCTAATAATTAATAAAATAATATTATGCCTATCCCTATCAACCGATATTTCTATGGATCAGGTTGCTCTATATCCCGACCTCACTCTTTTATCCATTTAACATGACTGACTACATTTTTAGATCATTTGGACATCAAGGTAGTTTAAAAATTTAAAGAAAAATTTTGAGTAGGTTCCTTGCAAAAACATTTAATACACTCCTTGTTGCATAGCCTAACAAGCTCCCTTAAGTGCTATGTAAACTCTCTCTGTGCAGAGTAACACATTATACGCTATGCTCTCCATGTTATATGATGTACTCTCCTATGCTTGTGTAAGCCCCCATTTTGTATAACACACTTTCGAATGTGTCACCCTAAGCATAACGTAGGATGTCCTTTTATGCACTTTTTAGTGTGTTATCCTACATACTGCTTAGGATGTACTTAGTGTACCTTTTCACACATTATTCTATGTTGCAAGACTAGCCCCTAGCTTGTACGTATTGTCTTGGATAGGCATCTATCCCCCTAGTGTGCATCCCTATGCTTTATCTTGTGTAGGCCTCTATCCTACTATGTACAATAGTATACCTTGATACAAGACCTTTCCCCCCATTCCCTACAATTGTATGCTTATCATGTCATGTGCCCTCCTTTCCACCCTTTCCCTACCCCTCGTATGGGCACATGCATAGCATGTCATGTGCTCCCCCTTCCCTCCCTTCCCAAACCAAAAGTGAGCACACATATTGCATATCATGCCCCTTTTAATTAATTTAAAATTATTCACCCTAACTTGATTAATTCAAATCATCACCTTTCTAAAATTAAATTATTAATCAATTCAAATTAAAATAATAATTTATTAGTAATTTAATTATTTATTATCTTTAAAAATTCAATTAATTAATTGATTAATTTGAGGGAGGGAGACAAATATTTAACCCAAAGGGGATAATTTTAGCTAGGGAAAGAGCTAGCACTGTGTTGTTTAGCTAAAAGAATCTCTAGAATCTATAGAAGATCTAGGAGCTGGCACAGCAAGCCAAAGAGTCATGTGCCCAAATGATGAAGACTATAAAATATGATAGACATATATGGGGTAGATTTTACTGGTGTTGAGGACTCCAAGTTGGACATCAAAAACGATTCTAGTCCTACTCTATCAGACACAAACCTTAGCATTGTGGACAACAAAATTGACATGATCAAAGTCAATTTGGGGAATAATCTTAGGACTATTATCCAATCTATGGAGGCCCTGCAAATAGGGATCGGTGTGAGAATGAATAAGTAGAGATTGGTAAAGGAATTGTATGAGATTCCTTGGATCAATAAGGGCACAACCATACCCCATGGACCTTTTCCTCTAGCATTGTTTAGAAGGGCATTTTTTACTTGAGAGGTAACTCCTCCACCTTCTCTGATGTACATCATAGAATATGTTTTACCAATATTCAGTGGACCATAAGCTTGATTATAGTTTGAAAAATGTCCAGCTTCACCTCAAGAAATATCCTCTATTACTAGCTCAGTGGACCAGAAGCTTGATTGTAGTTTGAAAAATGCATATGAAGGCAAGCTATTTGAGGATGAGGCTTGTTTCTTCTATCAACAACTTATATCAAGTGTGTGTTACCATCACTCTATGCAAACATGTTATTGAGATTCAAATTTGAAGAATATATTCTTCGATGGAAGTCTTATCCAACCAAAGTTAACTATTAGCACAACTACTTATATTATTCTAAAAATTGAATCTATTGCTATGAAGGCTTTGGATTCCTATGAAGGGGATACCATCAGTACATTATGAATAAAATTCCTACATGCTCCCTTTGAATAGTCAGTGTCACATCATAGGCCTTCCCCATGGTCCCCTTATCATCCTCAGCTATCTCAAGCTCCTTTCTTCCTCCTATTCTGAACGCATTGGGGATGAATGCTCCTATTGTTGGGAGGAATGATGAGGAAAATCCTTTAAATAAATAAATACCATTAAATTAATTATTAGTTAGTGTCATGACCCTCCCTTGGTGAACTTATTCATATGATGGACTTATGAATTGATATGCTATTTTAATGATGAATTGTATGGCTATATGATAATTAGTTATTGTAAACAATTGTTTTATGTAATAATATGATGTTGCTAATATATTTACACATTTGCAAGAATAATTAATCTTGTGGGTGGAAGAAAGGATCAACCATCGAGAATGAGATGCCATAAGAAAAGGAAAATGATGATGATGACTTGTTCATCAAACAACTTAGGGTAACATGGATGAATACCCTTTCATGTAGTTGCATATCATGAATTGCATGTGGAAAACATATCATTGGTAGGGAAGTTGTTAATAACAATGGAGTCAATAGGGCAAAATTTGGTAACCTTGAAGTTACTAAAAGACCTTTTGCATATGTGACCAACAAATAGATATAGTAGATCATTTTGAGTGTGTGATCATTGCTTGATTCCTTTACTTTGTGGATGAGTATGCTTTGTGATAGCTTAAGTTTTGATGAAACTTTTTATTTGTGGAAAACATCCCAGAAGGGATGCCACTTTTGGGTAAGACCCAAGGAGGCAGGGGTATCCATTCCACCAAAATCGCCCAGGACTCGAACCTGGCCTACCACCTTTGACATACTCAAGGAGCAAACAAACACACAAAAATATTTAAAAAATAAATAAATAAATAACAATAAAAATAATAAAATAAAATAAAAAACATGCTCCTTGAGTGTGTCAAAAAGAAAAGCACAACCAAACACACACACAATAAGATTAAAAAAAACCACAACACGAACCACATAGAAAAAACACAAGAACAACATAACAAAACACAAACATGACAAAAACAACAGAACACTACAAAGACATAACAAAAAAAACATGAAAAATAAACACAACCAAAACCTAAAAAATTAAAAAATAAAATAAAATAAAAATAAAAAACAACCAACAACAGACAATAAACAAAAACAAAAAACATAGAAAACACTCACACATAAAAACACGAATTAACACAAACAAACAGAAACACAAGAACAAGAACGACAAAAACACAAGAACAATAACAAAAAACATAAAAAAAAACACAAAACAACAAAAACACAAGAACAACAAAAAACAACACAAAGAACACAAAAACAAAAAAACAAAACAAAAGAACACACACACCTTAAAAAACTAAACAAAAAAAAAAATTGAACATAACAATGACCTTTCTAGACCAGAAGACTTTTAAGGCAAGAATCAACAGAGGAAACAAAAGAAAGAATAGTTTGAGCTAGGGAACTAAAATAACCTGATCGAACCAAAGAGAAGCAAAAATAAAGCAAGAAGAAACTAGGTACCTTTAGAACTAGAGCCATCCAAAGAAATGATAGAAAGAAGAGCTTCCCTAATTTGTGAAGCCCACCATCTAGGAGGGTGGCCATAACAAGTAAGATCACCTTTGTCCAAAGCCCAATTAGCTAAAGCATCAACACTCTTGTTTTGATCTCTGACCACATGATTGTAATCAACTTTCAAAAATCCCATCTGGATTAATTGAATCTTCTCAATAATTCTTTTTATTCTCCAATCAACCTTATGATTCTTAGAAGGAGTCTTCAAAATATTAATCATGAGTTGAGAGTCAGACTCAACTAACACCTTTTCCCATCCAACCTTAGTAGCCTCTTGAAGGCCTCTGAGGATACCATACCCCTCAGCAAGGTTATTGGAAAGAATACCCAAATTCTCAGCAAAAGTAAAAACCAGGGAGCCATCTGAAAGTCTACCAATTCCTCCCGCACTAGCTTTTCCAGGGTTCCCTCTAGAGGCTCCATCAGTATTGAATTTTCCAAAATCCTTAGGAGGAGGTTGCCAATTTCTTGTCCTATCCATCTTACAAATACTCACATTCCCTTTAAGTTGGTTGCCCTTAGAAGATTTAATCTTCAATATTTGCATCACTTGATCCCATATTTGGTGGGAGTTTTGGGGGTGATTAAGGAGTTGATGGACTGATTCAACTAAGTTGGCTATGGTATTTTGCCAAATATAGTGAATATCCTTCCTATCTTGATTAAAAATTTAGTTGTTCCTTTCATTCCAGATATTCCAAAGAAGAATGGTAGAACCCATCCAAACTAACTGCCTAATAAAATGATCAACACCCTCTTGTTTAGGCCAATCCCTCCAAAGTTGTTCAAAAGTAAAAAAATTGGACCATTGTAAGCCAAGTAAAGTGGCCATTCTCCTCCATAGCTCAGAGGCTAAAGTACACTCAATAAAAATATGGTTGAGAGTTTCTACATTCTCTTCACACATTTCACATCTAAAAGGGCCATGAAAACCATGCTTCATAAGTTGCTCACCAGTAAGCACCCTACGATGCAATAAAAGCCAAGTAAAGAACCTCACCTTAGGCCAGAGATTTTGAGCCCACAACTGAGAAAATATGTCAGAAGATTGGTTGGGATTATTATGGCATAAGGTCAAATAACCTTGAGCAACTGAATACTCACCCTTAGTAGTGTTGTTCCATCCAAAACAATCTTTTTCATGGGACCAAGAGAGAGATCTCATATGAAGGATGCCTTGGATATCTTGTCTTTGCCTTTCTGGGATTTGAATAGGCCAGTCCTCAATAGGGATCCAATATCTACCAACCTTTGAATTACCGAGTATGGTACCGACAGTAATTAGCCACCTTTATCCAGTTAGCTCGGTGAAGCTCCTCCATCCAAGGCCTCCAATCGGGAAACTGAGTTATCAAAGGCTTGTGACCATCCCAAGAATCTATCCAAAAATTTACCTGTTGACCATTATGAATGATCCAAAATAAATTTTTCTTTATCAAATCCTCACCAGTCTTAAGAACTGCTAAAATGGGAGAACCTTTGGTAGGAAGTTGATAGCGAACAAGGTCTTCAGGACTTTTGTTCTCAGCATATTTAGCACGAAGATTATTGGCCCAAAGAGCATTGGGGTTATGCAACATCCTCCAATATAATTTAGTAGCTAAAGCTTTGTTGTTATTAATAGAAGACCAGAATCCTAACCCCCTTCATTCTTAGGAAGACATAAAGTGTCCCATTTCACCAAGGCCCATTTTCTTTTCTCCTTAGTACCACTCCAAAGGAATCGATGACTGATTTGATCCAGTTCTCAAAGAACAACCTTTGGGATATTCAACATGGAAGATACATAAATAGGAATAGCTTGAAGGACTGATTTTACCAAGGTGATTCTACCCCCAGAAGAAAGCCACCTATTGGTCCACTTTCCAATTTTCTTCTTGACTTTGTCCAACAACCAATTCCAATATTTATTTTTTTGCCTTTGAATATTGATGGGAATACCTAAATAAGTGATCGGAAGGGAGGTCTTATTATATATTAATTTATCCAAGACCATGGATTCCTGTCTAGCAGAGCAGTGAAAGAAAATAACTTTAGATTTATCTTCATTGATCAACTGCCCAGTAGCCTTAGAAAAATAGCTAATGATTTGCTTAATATTAGAAGCTTCCTTAACTGTAGCTTTACCTAAAAGAGTAGAGTCATCCAAAAATTGAAGATGAGAGATAGGTCTAGCTCCATGAGCAATGGTAACTCCCTCAAGGGTTTTTTTTCCCTCTTTTTGGTTATAGTCCTACCCAAGCATTCAACAAGAATGATGAATAAATAAGGGGATAGTGGGTCACCTTGCCTAATACCTCTAGAAGCTGGGAATGACTGAGAAGGCCTGCCATTGATAAGAACTAAGTAGGAAACTGAAGAGATACATCCCATAATCCAATCCATCCAATCCTTAGAGAAACCAAATTGCCTCAAAACTTTGATAAGGAAGTGCCAATCCACTCTGTCATAAGCTTTGGATAAGTCTAACCGAATGAACATGGAAGGATATTTTTGCATATCCATGGAATGGATGGCTTCCTGAGCAAGAACTATCTCATCTACTATTTGATGCCCTTCCACATAACCCCCTTGCTTAGGGGAAATAATCTTATGCAAAAGAGGCTTCAACCTTTCTGCCATGATCTTAGTAATGATTTTGAGAAGAACATTACATAAAGCAATAGGTCTAAAAGCTGAGATATGATCAACCTCTTGAGCTTTTGGAACAAGAGTAATATAAGTTTTATTGATAACCTTCAAAATTTCTTTGGCTTTCCTGGCTTCTTCCACCACCTCTAATAAATCAACATGAAGGATATCCCAGAACTCTTGGTAGAACTCAATGGGAAAACCATCAGGACCTGGGGTTTTCCCTTTTTGCATTTTAAAAACTACCTGTTGAAGCTCATTGATAGTAATAGGAGCAGTCAAAATAGAGTTCTCCTCAGAAGTGATAAGAGAAGGGATTGCTTGAAGAACATTTTGTTGAGAAGTTGAGTCAAGAGGAGTAGCAACAAAAATATTGGAAAAGTAATCGACAACAATAGAGTTCATGCCATCCCAAGTATAGACAACATCTCCAGAATCTGATTTCAGGGAAGAAATAAAGTTGTGAGATCTTCGAGCTAGAAGATATTTGTGGAAGAAATTTGTGTTTCGATCTCCTTCTTTGAGCCATTGAATTCTAGATTTTTGCTTCCATAAGAGTTCTTCTCTTTTTCCCATTCCTCTAACTGAGTTGTGAGTTTAATTTCATCTACACTTCTATTCTCTATGAGGCCATCTAAATGGATTTTCTTATTCAAATTTTCAAGTTGAGCAATAACTTCATATTTTTTTATGAACATCCCCAAACTCCTTCCAGTTCCAAGTCTTGATTTTGGATTTAATGTATTGCAATATTTTGGAAAAATAGAACATCTTAGTCCCATGCCTAGGCTTACCTTCCTTCCACCATTGTTGCACATGAGGTCTAAAGGAACTATCTCTGAGCCACATTAATTGAAAATGAAAAGGAGAGAAACTCACATTGGTTTTCCACATTTCCACCATGACTGGCCAGTGATCCGAACCAACATTGTTAAGAGTCTTCACTTTAGGAATGTGACCATGGATTAAGAAATTTTTAGAGAGCAAAAACCTATCCAATCTCTCCATTATACAAGCTAAGCCTTGCCTTCTATTAGACCAAGTCATAAGGCCATTATCTGGTTGGATGTCCACAAGATGGAGGTTTGCAATATATTCACTCATGAGGTCAGTGCTTTTGTCCAAATTTCTATTTCCCCCCATTTTCTCATCCAGAGAGAGGATGGTATTGAAATCTCCTCCGATCAAGATCCAAGCTTCAGGAAAATGAGAGATAATATGAGTTATATCCTTCCACTATCTTCTTTTTTCCTCCAAAGTAGTCGGAGCATAAATAGTAATGCAGAGCATAATTTGGTTGGAATGTCTACTTTGAATAGCTATAGCCAACAGACCCCAACTGCCAACCATATGGTGAATAACTACCTCTTTTGGGTCCCAAAGACAAGCAATGCCACCAGAAGTCCCCTGGGAACTGAGGGAAACCACTTTTCCAGTTGGCCAAATTTTACTGGCAATTGAGTCCATATCCTCCATTGACATCTTCGTTTCTTGAAGGAAAACAAGATGTGGATGATTTATCTGAATCATTCTTCTAATTTCATTTTGTTTTGAAAGACTCCCTTTGAGTCCTCTAATATTCCAAGTGATGATCTTCATTAATACCAGGGCTAAAAAAGTTGGGAAGGGCATTAATCTTACCTTCCTCTACAAGCTTTTCACCTTCTTTTACCATATGATATTGATTGGTCTTATGACCTACTTTTTTATTAGAATCCATCTTCAATTTTTTTCCCTATTTCTTGACTTACTCCAATTGAATATGAGATGGCTTCTAACCTTGAAGAATGCTCGTACACAACCAAAATTTTACTAGAGGGTTCAACAGAGTCTATATTGGGACCTGTATTATTTGAAGTTTTGACATTTAAAAGATTGTTTTTCTTGTGTAAATTTTCTCCCTTTTTTCTATTGAAAACCTTTGATTTGTTGGTTTGTCTCTGAGTTCTTCCCTTCATATTTAAATTGTGTTTCTAAGATTTATGTTTCCATTATTTCCTCTTCCTCACTTGGGACATCATTTGTGGAAAGGATTTCAAACATATTAGCAGATGACTTTGATTGATCCTTCATAACTAGTTTTTTTTAGTGTTCTTCTTCTTAGGCATTTGGAAACCTGCTGAGTTTATATCTTCTTTCTTTTGATCAGGAATTTTATTTGGGCAAGCACTAGCCAAATGACCATATTCATGGCAAATTCTACAATGAAAAGGAATGTTCTCATAGTCCACTACTTGCTCCCAAGTGTCTTCCCCAAATTGTAATGTGATATTTTTAGGTAGGGGTTTGTCAAAATCCATTAAAACACAAATCCGAGCATAAATAATATGTTCAAAATTTTGAGTACAATCAGCTGTCATCATAAAAGTTCCTAAAGAGTTTCCAATTGAAGAAAAAATAGTAGGATTCCAAAATTCAATAGGGAGGCCAAAGAGTCTAACCCACACGGGAGCTATAGAAGGCATCTCTTCTTCGACTTTAAATTTAGTATGCCAGGGCTTCATGAAAAGCCCTGCCCTTCCAAAAAACCAGGGACCCCCTTGAAAAGTTTTCTCTCTATCTTCATTATTAGCAAATAAAACAAGAAAATAACCATTTGGATAAATAGAGATTTGTAACTCACCTTTAGTTTTCTAGATTTTTGCAGCCCAGACTTTGAAAGCAGATAGGCTCGGATGAAAACCCACGAACCGACAAATTAGTCCTCTTTTTTCCAAATCTTCAATGCCAGTCTGAATGTTACCCATATCAAGCTTAACAATAGGAGTTCCATCAGCTGCTTTAAGACATCCTGACTCCATTTTCCTGGGATCAATCTTAGGCATTCTTAGAGGTTTATGGGAAGCCCTAAGATTAATATTAGCATTGGGTTGAGGCTGTCCACCATGGAGGGCATCCCTAAAATTCATTTTTGGGGCTGAGTCTTCAAAATTCTTACCCTTGACAGGGGTTTTCACAGTAGAATTATTTTGTGGGTGCACCTTAGCACCAGATTCACTTGAGATCTGAGCCATTTTTTGATCAACTGCTTGAAACTTATTTCGTGATCTCTTTAATCCTTGCCCTAGACATCGTGGAAAGGTATGGTTTTCACTTTTCTTTTGTGCAGCAAATTGGAAGTCGTTGTCACTCAAGTTCACAGCATGATCTATTGAAAGATAGATTTCTAACCCATCTTGGATCCCCTGCAACATATCCTACTAAAATATTGAGCATAAACCACAAAAATATTGGCCTCTAGGGCCCGAAGGCCCTAAAAACCAACCTCTGGAGCTGCTTGCACTCAACCCAGATGAAACCCTCGCACAACCGCTTGCCAAAAATCTTGTTCACACATAGGGATGCGCTAGGATCTGTGTTGCTCCAAATGATCTAAAAATTGGTGGAGATATTCTAGGGTTTTTCAGGCATCTACCCTCAAAATTTCAGCTCAATCCGAGTCCGGATGAGTGAGATATGGCCGAAACAAGTTCGATAGTTTGGGCAGTCCTACGAAAAATGTCCCTCCTCAATCCAGGATCAACAAAAAGGGATTTTTGATGAAACTTGATTGGTTCTATTTGATGAGAAAAGTTTCATCGCAAAGAAAGGTTAAAGGGTTGATTATTAAGTAGGAAGGTTTGGTTTAATCTTCTCTAGAAAATTTCATCACTGTTAACTAACTCTAGGTGGTGACATTAATTTGGAAACAATGAATTATTATCATTATGGTTGATTTTATTGCTTTAAAATAGATATAAAAGATTTATCTTTTGTTTGACATTATTGTTTTAACATTAATAATGAAGGATTATTATTCTTGTTTGAATTCAATAATGACTAAGGATTTTTTAGTAATGTCTTTTATTAATGATTCTTGTTTTCGTTTACTTTGGGAAAAGAAAGTGTTTCTTTAAAGGGAAGGCTCATTAAGTAAGGACTTAATGACTCCAGGCTTGGTTGTTTTAACTATTAAACTATATTTTAATGAAATTGTTTACTTAGCTAGCAATCAAAATTATTATTTAAATATTTTACTATGTCTATGAAAAGAGTTTTGGAATATTATTGCTTGTTGGTTGATGATACTCCTTCGTGCTTCGAATGGGGGGAGTGCATAATGGTTAGTTGAGAATATGCACAACCCACGAAGACACCCGAGAGAATGGGATGATGGGAGTGAAAAGGTATTCTTGGTGGATGTTCTTGGATGGCGGTTTTAAAAAAAAAAGAGAAAGGAGCTAAGAATTTGGGGAGAGGATGACACAGTGGAAAGAGAGCACACCATACAAGGAGGATTGACCTCTTGGGAGCTTGCGTTTGATAGTGTAGGAGTCTAAGGTAATATTGAGAGCACCCTTCTTGTTGTTTATTTGAAAACTTAGAGCTTGCAATATTTTTTCTTTGACTTCGTTGATGGTGAACATAGTCCCAATGCTCTAGTTTGAAATGTCATGGTGGCTTTTTATTGGCTTTTGCTTTTGGTAGTTGTGCATGCCAGCGTAGGTTGCTGCTTACTTTTCCTCTTTCATAAGTCTGTGTTAAGTTCTTCCATTTTTGAATTATCTTTTGGGTGTGCATGTTTTAGATCATTGCTATCTTAAATGGGCTTGTGTTCTTGCACCTGGTTCATCTAGCCATGGATGAAATGATGGTGCTCTTGTTTATGTAGTACTGTGTGTAATCAACACCAACCTTGAGCAAGTCGTTCAACCTTATGCTTGAGTCTTTTAATTTTTACTACCTTGGTCGTTAGTAAGGTTTGAAAGTTGTTTATTTACCTTGCTCTCTTGTTATGCCTGGGTATTGCAAACTATTTGCCTTGTAGTCAGTGCCTTAGCATTGTGTGTGGTATGTTTTGGTTCTGACCAGGAGCGACATCGCTTTGTGTTGTGCAGTTTGCTTAGAATTATTTTGAGTCATGCTTGGTTCATCTTCAATTTGCATAGATGGTTTTTGAGTTATAATTATTTGGTTGGGCTTCATGATGGTTGTTTATGCTTATGCTGGGTTAAACCCAAAAGCGCTCAACCTGGGTATTTAACTTTGAGTAATGCTTAGCTCTATCTTTTACCAATGTTAATTAAATAAAGAAATTATGGCTTTGACAGAATAGGGAATGGAATAGTATAGAAGGATAATTATTTTGTTAATTAATACTTTCTAAAATCTATTTCTTATGTTAAACATTGTTGTGTTTTGTTAAATTTATTATTGAATAACTGAAAAGAAAGACAACAACAGATTAAGGTTGGATGTGGAATCTAACCCCGAGATAGAGAAAGTATGGGCTTTCTTTATATTTTGTTTAGATCTGATTTTTCTTTTCATATATATATATATGAAAAAATCTAAAATACTTGGGTGTGGAACCCTTGCGTGAAAAGAAATTATGGGGTTTCTGTTTGAGGTGATAATTTGATATTATGTTGAAAAGAATTTGTTACTTATGCATCTTAAAGAAAGGTAAATGTAAAGTAGGAAATGGTTGAACTCTTTGCATTTGTTGTGATGCATTGAAATAAAATAGCATGCATGTAGGGTATGCACTATCATGTTAGAAAGTTGTTTTGATCCCTTATCAAGTCTCAAACCTTGGTGTAAGCTTGTGAAGATCAACAAGTATGGTTTAATTCAAGGAAGGATCATGTGTGGTTAAGATGATGTAATTATTTTATTTGAGATTCAAAGAATATTGTAATGGCAAAGGTCAAAAATATGGCCTATGATTTGTAATGTTTTTATATGATTTAATTACCTCTAAAAGTTCCATCTATGCAGTTCTAAATGAAATGAATTCTTGGTTATCATTAATGAATGATAGTAGATGGTGGTTTACAAAGAATTAGAGTTGTTCTTGAATGTAAATCTAATCATGATGTATTGCTTTAAAGATATGATGAATGAATATTATATTAGATGATGTATGATTTACAATGGAGCAAAATGAAATGTTATTTGGTTTTTATCTTGCTTTGTGCAATTTGAAAGTAAAGACCTTTTATTTCAAGTAGTATGCTTGACTACTTTTAATGCATCTAAAGGAATAAGATGGTTTATATTGGATATAAGCAATAATGATTATGAAGGAAAACTTGGTTTGTTATGGAAAAAAAGTATGAGTTGATTTATGTTCCATTCTAGTTATAGGAATAAGTTTGGGAGGGTGAACCTAGCTTTTCCTTATAGATAAACCTAAAAAGACACAACTTACCTAAAGAAGTTATAGTGGCGTAACTCTTAGGGAGCATGCAATGAGTACTACTCAATAAAGGAATTTTGAGGAGTTTTCATAAGATGGTGAGTCTTTGAAATGGGGGTCTAGGTGGTTTAACCTGAATCTCCTACTCATCCATGGAGGATTGGAACTCATTGACATGATGGATTTAGTGATGGTAACCAAGGCAGAATGGCCTATAGGTTCCATGTGAGTCTATCTATGTGGAGTAGAAATCACCTTAGATATTTCATGGGGAGATGGAAATACTAAGCACTGGAAGTCTAGTGTTTCACCATGGAGGTGTAAACAACTAGGTATAAGGGCATTACGCTAGATGAGATATCATAGAAGGACTTATGATGACTCTTGGAATAAAGTATCCCTTGGTCTCAAAGGATTGAGATAGGGTTAATCCAATGCTATGGTTAAGTTGACTTGCATTCGTGAAGAGTGCATGGGAATGGGGAAACCATATGAAGGCATCCTTCATATTATGGAGGTATACAAGGTAAACCCCAAATTATTTATGGAAGCTTGGTCTCTCTTGTCCACTGGAGCGACGTCTACAACATTGTAAGGCTTGAAATGTGGTTAAGCCCTATGGAGTTATAAATCCTATTGTGGAAACATCTTAGTGAAGTGTGTTTTTCCTTCTTTATATATAAAAAAAATTCTTACTCAGGATGGGTAAGTTATAGGGTTGTTACAATTAGGCATTCACTTTGTAACTTTATGTAACATTATTTGTAGAGGACATGTCTCAAAAATTATGCTTTTCCATGCAATGTAATATTTATATTGAAAAATATCAATGAAAGAAACTCGAATTTAGATTGGTAATTCTATATCTTTTTACCCATAATTGTTCCATATTAGGGGTACTTATTATTTTGATTATTATAGTAAGGTTGTTCAGGGTTGAATTCATGCCAAGGTTTGGTACAAGGCACTTAGAGCTCCTATTTTCTCATCATAGCCATATGTTGAGCATCCTCAATGGTATATGGATTAAGCAGGTAGACTTCCCATTGAATTTCATCCCTAAAAATATTGAGGAAGGATAACACCACCACTGATAGACCTAATTGGTAGGTGTAGATAAAAAATGCCCTCATGATCAACCCTAATGAATCAAATCCAAATACTTGAATGCATCAAATGCTAAAAGGTGTATAAATTTTTTTAGAAGATACAAATATTGGAAGTGCAAAGTATGAATATGGCTAAGTCCTAAAGAGTCCCAGTGATGCATACACTCAGTATCATTCAAAGCTAAACCTAAATTCAGTTAATAAATCTAAGTGCACAAATTTAGAGTTGTTTAATTTTGGACCCATGTAATGAGTGATGTCAATGAGGGAACAATAAAACCCAAAATTGATCAAGCTATAGTTACATGGCTCCAATTTCACATGAAATATGAGATGGAATAAAAATAGGTTTGCTAAAGCCTAGCCATTCATAAAGCCAAAGATATATCGGAGGTCTAGATTTTATTCAAGAGGGCTAAAAATGCACAAAATGGAATGAAGCCAAATTTTCCAAGGAAGAAGTAGTGCGACTCCAACTTCAATCAAAATATGCCCCTCTACTCAAAGCCCAAAAGTGCACAAGGTTGAAAGGACAAGATATTTGCAAGAAATAAAGAAACTAGAGCTCAAAAAATGATGAGATAATAAGGCCATCTCAAAAGTATGGATTTGATTCAAGGGGTCCTTCAAGTAATTTAAATAACCAATATCCCCACAAGCCTAGCATTGGTTTTCCCCACCCCAAAATGCCCCTTTTAGAGTTGTAACTACCTTCATGCCCCACAACTATCCAAGCCATAAATCTATTTAGCTCGAAAGTGACATCTCTAATAGATAGTTGTAGCAACTCAACCATTTTTAGGAGGTAGTTGAAGATCCATGATCCAAATTACAGAACATATTTGAATTCAAATTAATACAAAATCTAAACTAGCCACCTCAACAATACAAGCTTCCAAGAAGACCTTTTGCCAAGTTGTTTTTCTAACAGACCTATAACTATAAATCTTACGTTGCAAGATTAAAAAAAAACTTACAAATAAATGGGTAGACCTTGAAACAAGAATCGACTCAGGTTGACTCTGTAGCAATTTGCTTGGGTATGCACTGTATTATTTCTACTAATTAATAAAAAAGTTAAAGTTATTTGGATTCCATTGGAATTGTGATCATAGGTTTTTATGAATGAATGGTTATATTTTAAGTCATTTTTATTACACTTATGATTAGTTTATTCTGTTAAAGTGAATTATGCTCTTTGTATCATTATTGGATTGCTAATAATTAAGTATTTGTGATGACTAAAATATATAATTATAGTTAGGTGAATCTTGTTATGCATTTTATAATGGTTAGTATGTTAGGCTTCATGAGAAATTAAGTAAATTAGAATTTTTTACAATGGGTGTCCAATGTTTTTATGCTATATCATGTCCATATTTTAACAATTTCTTATAACCCTTACTCCCTCTTGACCCTTCCATTTCACACTTTTATCTTAAACCCTTATTTTAATTTTATAAATATTTCGAGGAGCCGACCTTCTCCAAAGTTTGAACGAGAGAAATCTCATTCATTCAATGTTGGTAGAATTCTAGGGTGCTGTTCATAGAATTAGGTAGATTTTATACCAACAGTAAGTATAGGTAAGAAGACTTGTGAACTCTATGTAACACTCCTCAATTGATTATTTTGCTTAATTTATATCAAATGAACCACATACGATGTGGAATATCCCTTTTCAAACCTTTAGAGAAACTAGATTTGAACTTAGGCCATAAAATAGAGGTCCTTTATTGGTGAAGCTTCCATAAAAACTACTAATGAGTATAAGTTACCAACTTAGTAGCAATATATGTGACGTGATATTCTTTGAGAATATGGTGTAGATGGATGATGTTATCCATCTTGGCTAGCAACTCATGTGGATCAATATCCTCAAAGGTAAGGATGTCGATGCATGGAATAATAACATTATGAGTCCAATAAAAGAAAGTAGAAGCACCTCCTATAGAGAGGTCAATATTAGTATTAAAGCCTAAGGTATAACCAACCATACCTAAAAGAGTACCTCTAGTAGCATAGGGAGTCATGTTATTGCCATAAGAAACTAAAGGTATGTGATCAAATAGTGACTATTGATATACGCTTGTGCACCTTAGATTTTGTGCCTCTTGCATGCCCAATGGTTGTTTTCCAATGGCTTGTTGAAACTCTTGATCAACAAATAAAGGGTCATTTTGAGTAAGCTTTGGATGTTGGCTAAGGCAATCTTAATTTTATTTTGAGATACCAAAATGGAGTTAACCTCTCTTCCTTATACTCAAGATATGAATGCATACCAAGGTTAATTGTATTGGGAATACTATTACCAATTAGAGAGTTAACATGAGGAATGACAAGAGGAAGTTTATCAGGAAAAAAAAGAAAGGAGTGGAGTTGGGTAGAGGTAAAGTGATGCATTTATGGAAGAAAGAGCACAATAGTCAAAATTATTGATATTTGGAGGGGTGTTGTGATGCTTACCAAGATTTCTAGGTTGGCACTTATTTCTACTCATGCACACATCCATTGAATGACCAATGCACTATAATTAATCATTGATTTTCAAAAAACTAGCAAAAGCAGTAACTTTATTCATACACTATTGGAAAATATCAAATATGAAGAATTTTTTAGAGCACATCTAAAAAATATTGTGATAAATACTTCTTACTTTGCATAACTTGAAGAGAAAATCGTAATGATATAAGTCTCCTACAAGGATCTCAACACACCAATTTTAAAAATGTGTTGCTAGAAATACCCCTTACTTTGACTAGATCAAAGAGATTATCATAATGGGATAGGTCTCCTATAAGGGTCCTAGTACACTCAATAATATTTTAACAATATTAGAGAAGAAAAATGCATCAAACAAACAAAATGATGAAAAATTACCATGTAAAGAGAAGTAGAATTGTTAGGTAGAGGTTTTAGAATGGTTTACGCATCCTTTTGCTACACTCTCACACCCCTATAAAGAGCCAAGATCAAAGCTCTAAAATCACTTTACAAATTCCATAAATACAATAATGGTAGTAGCAATTCAATAATGTGCAAAAATAAACATCCACTAAGAACAATAAATTTATATTTCAATGCCAAAAATAAAAATACAAGTAATCATATTCCACATTCAAATCAATACAAATACTAGCCACTTATAGAGGGCTAAGTCTCTTAGCAACGTAGAGAGGGTGAAGTCTCATATGCACAACAAAGGCAACTAAGATTCAATTATGAAAGATGGTTTCAACTACAACATAACTATTTCTATTTATATACTAAATCAACATTAATCCTAACCGCAATTCTCAAGGGCTAACTACTTAACCAAGGAGCTAAGCTAATAATAATAAATATGGTCGATGTGGCCACTTTGGAGTCATTACAAGCTAACCCCTTTGTAGATATGGGATTTTAACCCTAACTTAAGGACACCTTAGATAAGGCATATGATTTTATGATAAGAAATTATTGTCATTTAATGGAATATTAAGGGCATTAATACCCCTTCTAAAAGAGGATTCCTTAATCTTTTATATTGGAGAAATAAAATCAAATACTTTTTTATGGTAGACTAATAGCTAGAGGTCTACGCTAGATGCATACATCAAGCATATTTATGAAATAATATAGATTCAAAAGGTAATTCTACATGATCATCTATCCTTTGGAACTGTAGTGCTTTGAGACTACCTTGGAATTCATAATTCTAGAAGGATACAAAATAGTAAAGTAAAGCAATTAATACCTTCTAAGACCTTAAAATTTTGACTAAGTCCAACTTAGGTATCATTTGGCTCAATAATTATTTGCTTGTAGAGGGACTCGATTAGCTCAATGGAGCAAACCACTTAGGGTTAGCTAGCATTTCACTTGCTTCTTGGAGCGAATTTCTTGCTAGCCAATGGAGGGGTAAAAATGGAAGTGCATATTCTAAGGAGAATCTTTTGAGAGTAAAATTTTGGCATGCAGTGGTGTATTAACTCATTTTATAAGCATTCTAAACCTATTAGAGGTATATAATATTTAGAGGTGCATCATTTTGTTAGAGATACCCTTAAATATTTACTTTTACTATAAATATTAGTTTCTCACCCCATGTAACTCAAATTCAATGGTGAACTCTTATTATAAATAGGACCCATGAGCTCCATTATATTGATCTTTTGGCCATGAGAATTTAGAGCTACACTCTTTGAAACCCACATCGTGCTTTGTATCTCATAGGATTGTTGATAAATTGGCAAGTCCTTTTGTATTCCATTAATGGAACTACCCTCGTAGTTTGCTATGTATACAACGATTAAGACATATCCTTTTTTCCCATATTGTCATTCCCTTAGCAATTTCATACTTAATGAATGGTAAAAAAATGATGTTATCCAAATTCTCATGTATTTATTGATCATGCACACTTCCTCATTATAGCTAACCCCATATTTAATTTGAATTCCTTGAACCCTTAATCATTTATGTGTTTTTATTGTTTACACTTTAATTTTTATGTAAATAATGTAGGTTAGCATAGGAGTATTGTGTGGGGATAGTGGGGAGTCCATCTCAATCTAAATGTTGGGAGATCCATTGGCCCTTCCAACTTTATTGAAACTAGAGTTGGTTTGAATCATTAAATTAGAATTCAAGACAATTCTCAAGTTCAACATAGTTTTTGGCACACCTGATGGGACTCACCCTCATTATCTATAATTATTGTCTAAATTTAGGTAAATTCCTTAGTTTTTGTATCAAATTTGCATTCGTTACAGATGAAAAAATTAGCTCGAGATTGAAGGTATTTTTTCTAGTTCTTCCATAAATAGTGATTTTTTTTGTTTGAGCTAATCACCTGAGACAACATCTAAGCCTATTTTTGTGAGTGATTCACTCTAGTTTGCTTGCAATTCAATATAAATATGTTACATATGTACATATCAAATCCAAAGTAATTTTTTGAGGCCATGGACTTGATTTATCAAGTCCACTCTCAATACAATATTAAAATTTACATCATTTCTATTATTTATGCTCATTTTTTATAGGTGCTTCACGAATGATGACTTTGACATGAACTTTAAAATTTTGAATTTTTTGCAAGACAAGCAATACAAACAACATTAGACTGTAGTTCTAGTTCCAACTTTGTATCTTCCATAGGTAGAAAGTAGTTGGGGGAAATTTTGAGATGTTTTTTAATATAGCAAATGATTGCTCAGTTTAGTGAGCAATTCATCCAAAAACAATGATTCTCTTCAAGATGAAATTAAAGAGCAACTCGCTTAGAATCTATAAAGTGATTTACTATGAAAGATAAGTTTCTTTCTAAATCCTTTCTAGAGAGTGATTTTATCTATTTCCAAATCAATTTACTTAGTGTGATTCACTTGGATCCCTTGATTTCCAAAATTTTCAAAGTTTATATCTTACTAGCAAATCACCTAAAAATTGATAACAAATTACCTGATTCTACAAGCAAATTGCTCCAATTTATAGGTGAATCGCTATATAGACCAATTTTCAAAATTTTACCCTGAAAATTTATTTTGTAGGTTCATATACATGTAGGCTTATGAATACACACTCAAGAGCACAAAGATCAATAAAAAACATTAATTTGCATAGATAGTTACATATCACCAAAGGAACACCAAAGGGAAAAGAAAAAAATAAATGACCACATGGGTACATCGAGATGATAAAATTGAGAAATTTCCCATGTCTAATCTCATTTCAACAAAAGGAAAAATCCCAATAACTAATCCTATCAATAAAAATCCCACATCCCAATAGATTGATTTCTTAGGCCATTATATGAGTTATTTGTTTACCTTAACTAATCAAACTTGGTTAAATATCGGTCCTACATTGACCCATACAAACCCTCTTTATGGTATACCCTTTGATGTAAATAACCCTACTAATAATCCATATTTTGGAAGTTATTACCATGTTGTTAACAAAAATCCATCTCATGCATCAAGTGCCCAAAATACACCTTCTGCTATTGTTGCTTCAACTTGAATTCCACCTAGATCCAAATCATCCAACACATCCAACCTTCCTCTAGGTCAATATGTAGGATCTTTAGGATAGATATTTCCAAATTAAACCTAGGCCTTGGTCAAAATTTGCAAGCATCGACTAGACAGTTGGGGACATAGGCACACCAAGGGACAAACATTACCTTCAATCGTTCAAGTATAACAAAACACATAAAAAGGCACACCTTAAAATTAACAGATCTCCCAACAAGGCTAATAGTATCCTCCATTATTTCTAAACATGTAGTCTCCTTTGAATCAATAATATGGTTATTAAATGCACCACCTCCTCATTTCCACATGACAAAATCTCAATATTCTTTGCCTTGTTATGCTTCTTACCAATACCCTTAGTATCCTTCGAATTTGCCTTAGGATGATGTAGTGTATATTTATCTTCTTCCACAACAACAATACAATCAACCTCTCCCTCCATAGAATAATCTAACATCTCCACACCAACTTCTTGATTGGACCTATCAAGGGATATTAAACTTAGTTGCTTATTCTCATATTCCTCTTATCACTATAAAAGTCTTGTCTACTTTTTACAAAACTAGAAATAAGATGGCACTAGATCATCTCAATGAGTTATTTACAATCAAGTAAATTCACCACATTAGATGACATTATAGTACACTTACTAATCTACTCTTTGTGTGATAAAGTTGCATTGTGGTATAGAGGCTTGCCTTATAATTTTTTTACTAGTTGAGCATTGATTATAGAACCATCCATGCATAGGTTTGGTAGTATGGGTAATGGTTATTCTATTTTGCTTTAAATAAATATGATACATATGCATCCCCAAGAGAATATACATGATTTTAACACTAGGTTTTTTAGGACCTTAATTTTGATTCCACAAAATGTTATGCCTAATAAAGAACAACCATTTCCTTATTACATCAAGGGTATATGATCTAATATAGCTTTGATGGTTTGTAATGCCAATTACAATACATTAGATGTAGCTTTTGAAGAAGCAAACCATGCAGAAGATGTTCTTATTACGAGAGGAAAATTGCCACCTGCCTTGCCTATGGTCTACATCACCCATATTATCAAAATCCATCAACTCCTTGTTCTACACAACATCCTTCACCCATTGTAAATCCTCAATCAATTGCTTCTAAATACATCACCCTCTATGCATATTGTCATGCATTTTGACCATAATTCATCATCAGTTGTCATTTTTCATTTGTAATTTCTAACTCTTGTTGCTTCATCAAAATGAATAATAATTCAACTAATAATCTTGGGATGATAAAAGTATCAAAAGTGTTGAAAACTATAGTGAAATAAATAAATGTTGAAAAAATGCAATGGCAACAACCTCAAAATTGGAAGCCTTGGAGAACTCTCACTAAAAATCAAGTACCTCGATAAGGTGCTAATCAAGGAACAAACCAAGCTCATAATAATATAGTGAATTCCAACTTAGAGGTCAACATACTATATGGTCTTCCATGTACTGTAGGACACAACCTTATAAAATTTGTTTTGGCCATCAAGTATTCACAAACAACCTAGTATAACTAACAATGATAGGCTCAACAAGTTATGTTAGGTCATTTTGTCATGACCCTACCCTCTCTTGGCAAGATTTTTCATATGATGGACTTATGAATTGTTATGTTGTTTTGAAGATAGATTAAATGGCATTATGTTGATTATTTGTAATGTATGATTGGTTTATTTAAGAATATGGTATTGTTGATAGTTTGCATGGTTGCAGGAGCAGGTATCCTTCGGATAGAGTGGATGAGGGAGTCACCACTGAGGATGAGAAATAAGAAAAGATGAATGAAGATCCATAATAGCCTTAATTATTATATAAAATTTAATTACAAGATTAAGTAATTAATCATGATTAGCTTTAATTTGGTGATTTGATTATTTAGCCTATTTTTGTAAAATAGGAAATTGAGTTGGAATTGGGTGACAAAGACCCTTCCAAACCAAGGGAGGAGAAAGAGCATCTTCCCCTTGGAATAAAATAATAGTTTGCCAAATTGACCCCTCCTCCAAATGAATGGAGGAGAATTGGTATCTTTGCTAATGGGAATTTAATATTGATTAAATTAAGGCATCTTACTATTTCAATAGCAGCCCTTTTATTTGGGAAAAGAGGCCAAAAAGAGAAAGGGCTAATGGATTAGGACTCCCCTCCAAATGGATTGAGGAGGAAATAATAATCCATTAATATTATTATTATAATAATATTTAAATAATAATATTAATAATAGTAATTATTATTAATATTATTAATTATAATATTATTAAGTACTTCCTTTGGATTAGGACTCTACCTCTCAAGGTGGAAGTGTTTGAATCAAATTGAAACTCTACGAGGAGTTTCAGTATAAATGAGCATAGAAGGGCTTAATTAGGAGTTAGGGGCCAGCATGAGGAAGGAGGATGTGGAAGGCAACTTGGGAGTATGCAAGATAAAGCTAGGCATCTTTTATGAGAAAAATTGAGAGGAGAAAAAGGAAAGAATGAGCATCCAAAGCATAAGCAAAATCAAGGAGTTTGGAATTTCATGCTAGGAATAAATTTGGATCCTTCTTTTATTTTATGTTTAATCTAAGATAGATTAATGTGGAATTAATCTTAGATTAATTAGAATTCATTTTAGTGTTAAATGTATTTATTTTTTTTATGTTTAATCTAAGATAGATTAATGTGGAATTAATCTTAGATTAATTAGAATTCATTTTAGTGTTAAATGTATTTATTTTGTTTTATGTTTAATCTAAGATAGATTAATGTGGAATTAATATTAGATTTAGACTAGTTAGAATTAATTTTAGTGTTAAATGTATTTATTTTGTTTTATGTTTAGTCTAAGATAGATTAATGTGGAATTAATATTAGATTAATTAGAATTCATTTTAGTGTTAAATGAATTTATTTTGTTTTATGTTTAATCTAAGATAGATTAATGTGGAATTAATATTAGATTAATTAGAATTCATTTTAGTGTTAAATGAATTTATCTTGTTTATGAAATACTTTGGTTTGTTCATAATTGATGGATGCAAGTTTAGGGAAATCTGAAATTATGATTGGTATTAGAGTCATTGTATTACTTTTCAGCCATCTAGGTTCTCCAACTTTAAGTAAAAGTAACTTTGGATAGCCACTGGCTTTAACTCTTGTTCATACCATCCAAAGTTAAGAATTATGAAACTCATTATGACCCTTGCCTAGATGGGATTTCTAGGAGGTGTTTATTGATTGAAAGATGTTTCTTTGTGGAAACAAACTTGACAAAGAATGGGTGGGGAAACTCATTATTGGGGAAATTATGGGAGGTCTCATGTATTTAAGTATGGATAAATGAGGGCTTTCGATGAATGTTCCTTAGGGAAAAGCTTTATATGTCCTTAATAGAGTCAAACTTATGGATGACTTAGATGAATGTATTTATGTTTCCAAATGATATGATTAAGTGCTTGAATCTATGCTTAACTTTTGGTTAAGGAAAGATAGATTGTCTAAGAGAAGTATGGTTTTCTCTTAGAGTGTCCCTTAGAAATTAAATGAATGTCTAAAAGAAGTATGGGCTTCTCTTAATGTGCCATGTGAATATAAAGATTTATTCATGGCTTACTTATTGAATGGTTGTAGCCATTCATGGATAGGAACTATGTTGGAAAGAATAGATGAGGAGATCTATTCTTGAGAAGAGTATGGGCTCTTCTCCTTGAAATGTGATTAATTATTATAATAATATTTAAATAATAATATTAATAATAGTAATTATTATTAATATTATTAATTATAATATTATTAAGTAGTTCCTTTGGATTAGGACTCTACCTCTCAAGGTGGAAGTGTTTGAATCAAATTGAAACTCTAGGAGGAGTTTCACTATAAATGAGCATAGAAGGGCTTAGTTGGGAGTTAGGGGCTAGCATGAGGAAGGAGGAAGTGGAAGGCAACTTGGGAGTATGCAAGAGAAAGCTAGGCATCCTTTATGAGAAAAATTGAGAGGAGAAAAGGAAAGAAGGAGCATCCAAGGCATAAGAAAAGGCAAGGAGTTTGGAATTTCATGCTAGGAATAAGGTTGGATCCTTCTTTTATTTTATGTTTAATCTAAGATAGATTAATGTGGAATTAATCTTAGATTAATTAGAATTTATTTTAGTGTTAAATGTATTTATTTTTTTTTATGTTTAATCTAAGATAGATTAATGTGAAATTAATCTTAGATTAATTAGAATTCATTTTAGTGTTAAATGTATTTATTTTGTTTTATGTTTAATCTAAGATAGATTAATGTGGAATTAATATTAGATTTAGACTAGTTAGAATTAATTTTAGTGTTAAATGTATTTATTTTGTTTTATGTTTAGTCTAAGATAGATTAATGTGGAATTAATATTAGATTAATTAGAATTCATTTTAGTGTTAAATGAATTTATTTTTTTTTTATGTTTAATATAAGATAGATTAATGTGGAATTAATATTAGATTAATTAGAATTCATTTTAGTGTTAAATGAATTTATCTTGTTTATGAAATACTTTGGTTTGTTCATAATTGATGGATGCAAGTTTAGGGAAATCTGAAATTATGATTGGTATTAGAGTCATTGTATTACTTTTCAGCCATCTAGGTTCTCCAACTTTAAGTAAAAGTAACTTTGGATAGCCACTGGCTTTAACTCTTGTTCTTACCATCCAAAGATAAGAATTATGAAACTCATTATGACCCTTGCCTAGATGGGATTTCTAGGAGGTGTTTATTGATTGAAAGATGTTTCTTTGTGGAAAAAAACTTGACAAAGAATGGGTGGGGAAACTCATTGTTGGGGAAATTATGGGAGGTCTCATGTATTTAAGTATGGATAAATGAGGGCTTTCGATGAATGTTCTTTAGGGAAAATATTTATATATCCTTAATAGAGTCAAACTTATGGATGACTTAGATGAATGTATTTATGTTTCCAAATGATATGATTAAGTGCTTGAATCTATGCTTAACTTTTGGTTAAGGAAAGATAGATTGTCTAAGAGAAGTATGGTTTTCTCTTAGAGTGTCCCTTAGAAATTAAATGAATGTCTAAAAGAAGTATGGGCTTCTCTTAATGTGCCATGTGAATATAAAGATTTATTCATGGCTTGTTTATTGAATGGTTGTAGCCATTCATGGATAGGAACTATGTTGGAAAGAATAGATGAGGAGATCTATTCTTGAGAAGAGTAGGGGCTCTTCTCCTTGAAATGTAATTAATTATGGAACTGTGGAAGTTTTAAGCTTTTGATAAACAAATTGGGGAAAGAATGAACATGGATTTCATTCTTGAAGGGATTATGGGGTCCCTTCTTGAAATTTATTTTATGCAAAATGATTGTTGAAAACATGATACCTTGTTTGATGAAAACATGTTGTTATTTGATGTTTTTGGAAAGAATGGTATTCTTTTGTAACATAAGAATTGTGGAAATTATTATGTATTTATATGGATGTTTTTGGACCCAGGTGTTGTTGTATGTGAGTTGGAGAGGAGAGGGAAATCCTCCAAGGGAGGTCCCAGATTCAAATCTCCACCCTACCAAAAAGCTGAATTGGGTATCCAAAATCCAATTGATAATGTTGGTGCGAGCAGGGTCAGGTGCGAATCCCGAGTGACTTTGACGGTGTAAAACCCCCTGTTCGTGGTCTCTCATACCAAGGCGGCCCTACAAGAGGTTTTTCGCTTAAAAAAAATATATGGATGTTTTTGAAAAAGGAATCATGGAAATTCCTTAAATTGATTGTATTGGTGAAAATATTGTTTATGAAATAAAAGGATATTTTTGAGGTTGGGTTTTTTCCTTAGGGGTTTCCCAGGATAAAAGTGGTGTTATCTTTGAATCTTGCATCTTTTACTTTAGTTTATTGTATGCTCTTCAATGAAATGTTATTATTATGGATATGAATTGAACCAAGGGTTTTATTTTGAAATATGCATAGTCATTTGCTAATTCATGTCTTATTTATATGATGGAATGGTTTATATTCACTTAAGAATGCTTTAGTTAATGATATTTTTCCATTGCAATGGTTTTATGAAATATTAAAGTAAAGGAATATAATATGCTTAGAGAGAGATGGTAAATTATATGTGGTTTATTTATGTTCATGTGGGGTACTTGGGAATACAATGCTTTAGACATCCTATCCAATACCTTGTCAAGATATTTCCACAATTTGGGATAGTCATGAGGAGGCGACTACCAAATTGGTTGAAGGAACACTTTCTAAGTTGTAGCTTGAAAGTACATTCTGGGTTATAGCCTGAATGTATTTGAGTTGTAGCTCAAACGAGTTCCCACATTTGATTGCAAGAAACACATTCTAAGTGGTAGCTCGAATGTAAATTATGGGTTATAGCCTGAATGCATTGAGTTGTAGCTCAAACGAGTTCCTACATTCTGAGTTGTAGCTCTGTGTTGTATCTCAAATGTTTTTGGGTTGTAGTCCAAATGATAGTTATGAGGAGGTAACTAGAAATCATTGGCAATAGAACATTTTGGATTGTAGCTTGAATGCATTTGAGGTGTAGCTCAAACGATTTCTTACATTCTGAGTTGTATCTTGAATGTACATGTTGGGTTGTAACCCGCATATGTTTGGTTTATAGTCTAAATAATAAGAACTCTAATCTATAAGACATTGGTTAGTCCTGTCCACTTGAGTGGTGTAAGCTACGATCGATCTCAAAAGTGGTTATACCTTATGTGAAATAGAAATATCTTGTGAACCTTACTTGTGCAACCTTTTCTTGTGAATTCCACACTTTAAAAAAATTATTCTCTCTCTTGGGTTTATTTGAGTTGAATAACAAGTGGGTCATTATAGTTGGTATCAAAGCCCAAGCTAGTAAATGGACTCTAGTATAAGGTCCAGGCTAGTAAAAGGATGTTGGTAAAAGAACCAAAGATTGGTTCAAGACTAAAGGTTGCTCAATTTGAGTTTAAGGTTGTTTGAACCATTGATAACAACATTTTAGTTGTTAAAGCTTTGGTCGTAGGACTAGAAGCTTCCATGAATAAGCTAAATATTGCTTAAAATTTGATCCTAGGAAAGGTAGCTTTACTTTGATATGGTACCTTGCATGAAGCAAGAGTGACCATCATTATCAGGTGAGTGATAATGTATAAGCTTACCTAGGAGTAGTATCTTGCATGGGGAAAGAATAATCATAGCCATTATCGGATGAATGATAATGAGAAAATTTAGTTCATAGGGATAAAGAACTAACTATAAATAACTAAACTCAACTTTTTGTAACCCTAATAATTATAGAATGAATGATAAAGTGCAAAATTTTTGATATGGCACCTTGTGGGTAGGCAAGTGTGACCTAGATCATTATCAGTGGAGTGATAATGGTTAGAATTAAAATGGCACCCAAGGATAAGGTGTATAAATAGATTTATATGGGACAGATTGATGGAATTATATGATGAGACATCAAATGGGTTAAAATACCATAAATGTGGGATACATGTGAAGAAATAATAGGATTTCAATCACGTTGGGTAACATTGTAGCCCCGAGTGGATTAGAGGAATGATGTATCCCTAGTTAATTAATACGAGAATGGTTATGGGCAGCATAAGAGGAATAAGGTGGGCTGAGATGATTGAGACGTAATCCATAGAGGATTAATATGGAAACTTGAGATATTTGAGATGTGATCAACTAGAAAGTTGAGAAATATTGATGTGTTGTAAACTGGTGATTGGTTATACACTTGCCATTGATCAAAGGAGTAATGCTAACTTTGGAGTATCAAGAAAATGGGTTGAATAAATAAAAAATCTTGGAGGATTTTTATTCAACATCAAGGAAAGAATTAACTTGTCAACTACTCATGATGTTTAACATGATTATACTCGTATTAGGGTTTTTTTTGTTGATATTGATTATATTTGGATCAAATCCCATAGGATGCTTCATGATTCTTCTGCTTCTAATTGTTGATCTACTAGTGCATATACTTTGAGAAGAAAAGATGGCTTCTAGCGATATTGGAACAAGCCAGGGAGGCGGTGTAGGTCCAGAAGAAATAAGGCCGCTAAATATTGTCAAACCATACAACAAATTTACAACAATATTCTAGGATATGAAGAAAATGTTGGATGTTGATGACTGACAGTGGTTGAAAGAAATAGGATTAGAAGGAGCAACACATCTAGAGTCGATGCATGCAGATAGATGTTATCTATCAGCCTTGATAAAAATATGGGATCCTAATAGGAGATATTTTAGTTACCAACTAGGGATATGACCATCACTCTAGAAGATGTATACCAAATATATTGGTTACCAGTAGAGGGATGTACGGTGATCACTGCAAATGAAGCAAAGGAGTGGATTTTGGAAAGAGTGTTTGGATCAAAGTGGAGAGATGTGAACATTGAGAAAGGTAGTATAATGTATGAGTTGTATTATGTGTTTGGTAGACTAACACATAGATAGGCTATGATGATGGTGCTTATATCAAGTGTTATTTTTCCTAATTCATTAGATGCACAATTTTCATAGAACATGCTAGGAGTAGCGTAGGACCTAGTGGAGAGTTTGATCATGTTTGCATGGGTGCCATCCTTGTTGTCCCAAACTTATAAAGAATTATTTGAGGTGTGAATGACAAAGTGATAAGGGATAATATGTTACCTCTTAATGCAAGTATGGTCCTGGAAACATGTGGTTGTAGAAAGACCCCAAGGGTTGTCTTATGATGCACATAATTTGGTAAGGCTAGAGGTGCCTTATGCATTAAGGTGGTAGAGGGGGAAATAGTTGAACATTAATAGACCACCTGAAGGTAATAGAGAGTGGTATCACTCTATTTGGAAAAATTTGCAACCCCAAGATGTGATCTAGAGACCATGGAGGAAGGGCCTAGTATGGGCAAAATATGGAATGCAACTAGCTTGTGTGTAATGAGAAAGGTAGATGATTGGGAAAGTGAGAATGCAATATGAGTATTTTCAATATAATCAAGTATTATGATAATTTGGTATTAGACAAAGAATATCGAATCCACCTATGATCTACACAAGAAAATAAAGGAATAAAGTAGTACCCCCACAAATGGAACCATTGATCTTAGAGGCAGATGAGGTCATATGGGTACCATATGAGGATGATTTTGGTACAACTCTAGAGTATGATATATGGTGGACTACATAGTCATGGCAAGAAGAGGATGTGGAAGAAAGTGGTAGAGAAGCAAGAGAGACAACTAAGACCTTTGGTAGAGAAAATTTTATACCTTAGGGTATAGAAAAGGAAGTTGAGGAGGAACTTCCTTGATAACATGTATGTCATCCGATAGAAATAGAAGTGGTTTCTTTAGAATATCGAGAAGATGATGGTTGGTATTCAATGATGGATCGACTGCATGAAGTGAAATCTTTGAGGTAGCAAGTTCAACAGTTATAATCATAATAGATTGAGCGATAAATTTTTTGGGTATAAGAAAATATGGGATTGGAGTCTGAAAGGAATGTTGCCATTGTAGATTGGGATAGATTCCAACATGAGGTAGCACAAAGAAGTGATTTGGGATCATAAAAGATCATAAGGGCTGATAATGTACAACTACAACAAGCCAGGGAAGAGTACAAAAACTACACACTTGACTTCATATTTTGATGCGCTAGTGAGCCATGGACTGCTCACTCCATCACAGCTTACTGCTAGAGCAAAATATGGACATCGAAGGATAACACGAGCAAGATGAGCAAGGTCAGAAGGTAGAGCTTGAAAAAATTCTCTGTGAGAACTAGGTCTAACACAGAGTAGTGAATGGACTGAGAGACATTAACAATGAGGCTTATTTTATGGTGTGGCTAAAAATCCACTATTTGTGTGCTATAATGATGTGCGATGTGTATTCCAGTGAACTTTGCAAATGTAACCTATAAACATGTATTTTTATATATGAAGGAATATTTATCCAATGCTTGATATAGATGATTATGGTATATGTAGTCTATTTAAGCATGAACACACCTCTTTGGAAAATCTATTCTTAGTTAAGCTAACTATACTTAATGAGAAGGAATAGATGATGAATCTATTGAACATTCTTAATGGAAAAATAATAGGTGGGGAACCTATTCTTGAGAGGAGTATGGGATCCTCTCTCTAAGATATTTAAGAATGTACCAGATTATGAGACTATATTAATCATTCAAAGAAACATGTAAGCTTAATAGAAATATTAAGGTTCCTTGTGGACTCATGAGCCCATGGGATGGGAACTTTTTTAACTTAAATATCATTAAGAATTGGATCATATGATCCCAATACTTGAGGGGAGTTGTGAAATGAAACACTCAAGTCTTCTTTTTTTGAGGGATATTGTGGTAGGTAACACTCAAACCTTCTTAAGGGGAATTGCAATAGGCAACACTCAAGTTTTCTTATGATATTCTAGGTAGTGTAGCCTAGAGAATTTTGAAAAGTAATAAAGCTTTTGGAAATTCCTAAGCAGGAAATTTTGGACTAATTATCCTACCGTGTAGGTATGGGTTATTATCACAAGTTTGTGTTGGCATCGTAGGGTCAAGGAGGCCAAGATATTTAGTAATAATAGTCTTAATTAGCCACATGGTAATTAAGAACTAAGTGCTAGATACTCACCATAAAGGAGCATGTATCTAGGCCCAAGACAAATACACCAAGATCCTACATAGACATACTTATGTATGAATAGGGAAAAGGTATTCCCTTTTGATGGACTAAAAGGGAGAACCCTGAACTATGGTCAAATGGTCTTACATTCATGAAAATTGGTAAGACAATGCAAGAAGACAATTAAGGCATCCTTTATGTATAAGCATAAAGGTGAACCCAAATATTACAATATGGGACCACATCCTGATCACTTGAGTATCATCTACAACAACTAGTTCTTAGTTGTGGTATGCCTTGGTATGAAAGAAGAAGAAATGTGGGATACATCTATGTGAATCTAACAAACTTAATGGGAAAAAAATAGAGATGGAAATTCTATTCTTAGTTAAGTTTTGAACATTCTTAATGGAAGGAATAGAGGGGAACTCTATTCTAGAGAGGAGTAGGGGATCCTCTCTTTAAGTTGATAAAATCTAACCCAGAATATGAGGCTTATGAGAAATAGGTGGTACATAAGTCCATCCTAAGATTAAAATAGAAATAACCTGTTCAATTTTAAGTCCTTGTAAAAGTCTTATTACTATTTTTTTTCGTAGTCATGTTGACTTAATGGACTAATTCAATAAAATGCAATCTTAGGATGGATATTGCAGTGAAATTTGGACAAAAATGGAAGAAATACTAGAAAGTACAAGGATTTTGGTTTAAGGATGGACTCTTATGACTTAAAAATTGGGTAGTGATACCCAAAATTGGAAATTTGAGTTTGAGCTTGCAGGAATTGCATAGTTCTCCTTATTTTACTCATATTAGAGGGGCTAATATAAGTGAGAGCATGAAAAATATCTTATTATAGGAATTTATGAAGAAGAATGTCATTTATTTTGATGTTTGGAATGATACCTTATGTAGAGTAAGTGTGACCATTGCTATTATCAATGAATGATAATACTTTTGGAATGATACCTTACGTGGAGTAAGTGTAGTCATAGATATTATCAGTGGATGATAATACTTATGGAAAAACATCTTATGTGGTGTAAGTGTGGCCCTTAATACTATCAACAGATGGTTAATAAGAGGATCTTCTTAGAATTCATGGTCAGCTAGTCAAGATGAAGCTAAAGTTAGACCTCGATGGGATAGTTTGAGGAATCCCAATTGAGAGATAGAAAGTCTCACCACCATAGTTTATGGATTGTAAGAACAAGTGAACAACAAAAATAATGTTTTATTTTATTTTCTTAGAAATACTAAGCAACATTTGACTACAAATATGGTCTTTGGCTAGAGAAATAAGTTGAACATCTCATCCATGATGAAAGAATGCAGAGGCAGAGCCAACATGAACCTTAAACAAGGTGAGAAAGCCATCACATCTGAGATGCCACCAAACATCATCATTTACGAAGCAGCTTAATATGCCACACGACCACTAGGTGGTGGTCAAGTTTAATAATATGTTTTGCGCTATTTAAAAAATGGTTTATACCACAAAATTGTGCATGTGGTATTGTTAATATCCAAAAATGAGAACCTAATGTAAAAATATTTAATGATTCAAGGTATAGGTGATAAGAATAGTTCTTAGGGAAACTTGTGAAGACAAATGGTTGATAAAATATCTATGAAATTATTAACAAAGATCTTGATTCTAATCTAAAACTTGATCACTAATTTTGGCTTCATCGTAGTTGTTAACCACTCCATATTGTTAACTATTTATCATAGTTGGGTGAATAGTAGTACATTTTCATGGCAAAGATATTTAGAAAATATTGATACAATGGTATTATGATCTAATTTGTTGTGTAATACTCTATGGCCTTATTTTAGGGAGTGCATTCGCTAAGCATATTATAGCCTTGGTAATCATTTTTTTATTACTCACAGAGTTTTTAATATATACTTTGCAAGGAAGAAGCAAGTACTTGGAGACTACTTATGTTCAAGTCTTTTCCTCCCACTATTGGAACCATTGGTGAATCAAGTGGAAGAGCTAAGCGAACCCTCCACATTTTATGGGTCTTAAGCAGTGTACCTTAGACTCTTTTGAGGATCTCACTTGGCATATGTGTTTCTTGAGGTATGAACCTAACATAATTCTAATAGTCAATAAGTTGACTAAGGATGTTGTCATGTCCCAAATTTTCTACCCAAACTAAGAGTGTTTTTTGAAAGGTTCTTCCTTCAACCAAGCTGAATCCACTCTCAATTCACTTTTTTCACATGAGGCTGAACTCATTCACCCCTATCCCCACTGCTTACATAAATCCCTCTATGAAATAGTGTTAGAAACTACTCATTGTGAGCTATCACTCCCATCGTTTATGGGTTAGATCATTCCTTTTCAATCATTCAAAAGGTAAGTTCTAATCTCCACACCTCACATAAATACATCTATGTGAGTGTGCTTAGCACCTGACTATCTTTCTCATGAGTGCCAATATCCACTTCTCACATATATCCATCTATGTGAGTGTGCTTAGCATCATGTGAATCTCTTATCACTAAATATGAGCTAGTCATTCTTATCTATGAGTTATTGTAACATCTCTTTACATATGGAAAAAGCCATGTGACCCACTTACTCTATTTTACTAAGACCCAAAGCTTCCTTGCATGGATTACTTATCAAAATAGTATTTATATTCAGCTCTAAAAGTATCCCATAAGTAATCGAAGATAGATATAAGGTCTATGAATATCTCTGAAACTCTACTATGGTCCTCCTACTTTTCAAAATCCTTATTAACCAATTGTCAAGCTAAAAGCCAACGTATATTATCATCACGTTCAAGAAAATATAATACGCTTCTCAAAGTACTTGAAGTGGACCCTTCTCTTAATAAGAACTCAAGGATCACTTCATATGAATACAAGATATAACATACGACTATCCATATTAGCATGAAGGCAAAATCCCCATTACAGGTTATTGGGAGTAAGAGTTCTCATTAGCACCAAACTAATCGCTAATGAACTTTAAAGTCAGTTAGTTTTTTATTATGCAGTCTAATAAATCAATCATTACGATAAATAAGATCTATTCAATTAGTCATTTGAATGAATAAAAAGACCATATCAACCATAAATACACATATCCTTACAATCACACATAAGGATTTCAATATTCATCTAGCAATTTTACATTATCATAATATGTTCTCGAGTTACAAAAGGTTCATGTTTCCAGTTGGTAAGTCCTTCGTCTTTCAATATGGCAACCATGCACTTACAATAAAGACTTCCTTAAGTGGTTCTCCTTACTAAAGGTGAACTCACAGTACGACCACACTAGAATACTACAACATAATTCCAGTTGCACCATCTTGGAGATAAGACCAGTCCTCTTGTAGATGCGTAGTAGAACTTCGAATGTCGCATCCCAATCTATCATCGCTCCAAGCCTACACCCGACACATTATACATCTGAGAATCCCAACAAAATGAAGAACACAAGCTTATACTAAGAGGGGGGTGAACAGTATAAGACCACTTTTTACTTTTCTTTCCCAATCAATATTATGCAATGTAAAGATAGCAATATCAATAGTAGTAATCAAATCAATGCATAAATCACCACACCCAATAGAGACACCAATTTTACATGGTTCACCCAATGTGGGCTACTCCATGAAAATATTTCACTAAAATTTTCTCAATCAATCTCTTGGGAATCCTTTCCCTATTACAATTTTTATGGACCTTTGTCCAAAGGAGACACCAATCCCCTAATCAAGTTCATGGATCTCTATCCACATGAGAACTCCTTTCTCCTTAGCTCTGATTGGTGATCTTCTAGAAAAACTATTACCCCCACTACCCTTGGCTAATGGATATCTATCCACTGAAGACTCATGTCCTCACTGCCCTAGCCAATGGATCTCTATCCACTGGAGACTGTCTTCCTCTATTCTCTATCACCTTCAAATATTTGTCTCAAATATGTACTAAACATATTCCTTCGATCTAGCACAAATTTTTCCTCAATATCTATCCTTTGGTCTGCACTAAACACAGTCCTTCGATCTAGCACAAATCTATCCTCAATATTTGTCCTCTGATCTACACTAAATATAGTCCTTCGGTCTAGCACAAATATATCCTCTGATCTGTACTAAACACAGTCCTTCGATCTAGCACAAATTTATCCTCAATATTTGTCCTCAATCCTTAACACAAAGCTTGAATCAATCTCAAATCAACTCTGCTAGATTTGCCCCAAACCTTAACTCAAGGTTTTAACAAATCAATCAACTCTGCTCACAAGTCTTCTCAAATACTTGTCTCATATATGCCTTGTAATCTTCCACAAAAGCTCACACTAATCTGTCCACAAGTCCTCACTAGAACTTGTCCAAATCTGCTCAATAAGTCCTCACTAGAACTTATCCAAATCTGCTCAATAATTCCTCACTAGAACTTATCCAAATATACTCTCAATATGTATTGTAATCTTCCACAAAAGCTTTGGTAAGACCCTAAGGTCTTACTATAAAATTATTAGCAAATTAATATAAATGTAATCGCAGGCCACTCAAAGGGGGCTCCCTTGTTATCCTTTGCCACTATAGGGGGCTCCCTCCTTAGAATCTATGCTTATTATTCTTCTTCTTGGATGATTTAATATGGATGGCCAACCTAATATATATTTCTACCCTAAATCTACGTTGGTGAAGAGACATGATGGTTCACGTATGAAGAGATGTGATGGTTCACGTTATGAAGGGTTGTGATGGTTCACTTTATAAGTTAATAATATAATAATAAAATGATTAATAATACTAACTAATCATGTTAGGATTGAGGATTCTAACATGCCACCCTTCTTAAAAAGAGCTTTGTCCTCAAAGCTCAAAGTGAGAAGCTTTGTCTTTTGTTTTCCAAGAAGGATTTGTGTAAGTTCTTGGACTCTTTTAATGGCATCCTTTCGTAGGCAGGGATATTGAGAAGGATGAAGCATTAGCGGGGGGTTGCCAAGAACAATAGTAGAATATTCCTTAGGAAAATCATGATGACGATGGGAGGGCAACCCTTGGGGTTCCTCAAATACTTCAGAATGATGCATCAAAAGTGATGGTAATGATTTCATATCCTTTTTTGGTTCCTTGGTAGAGCCAATGGAGAAGGAGTGTGTAGTCACTCTGTGTTGGTTCCGAATAGGTTTGGTCATATGGTAAGAACACACTATTGGTGAGGAAGGTATCTGTAGGTCTTGTAGAGTGCATGTTTGGCTAGCATTGATCACTTTGGGTATGTTTACCTCATCCTTGCTTGGTACATCAATCAATTCTTGCACATCAACCTCATTGTCTTCATTACGGTGAGTAGGTGCACTGGTTACTTTAGACACAACTACCTCATCTACTTGCTCTATGGAGATACAGGGATCAACTTCCTTCAATAAATACAATGTTAGTGTAGCACATTTATGGTGGGGTTCAAATTGGTCATCACAATTATCATAGAGTCCTTTTGCTCGTCGTTCTTTCATCTCCTCAAAGCTAAGATGTTTAATTTGTAAATTTCGGTTAGATTTGGGGGTTGTGTAAGTGATTTGTGCCCTTCCATTATGCATAGGTTTGGGAGCAATGTAAGTGGTCGACAATTTTTCCATAAGTGGTTTCCCTAATATTTGTTGTGCATTGATTTTATCTTTAGCTAATTTTGCCAATCCATAGGTCTGCATCATTGTATAGGGATTGAACCTTGTCACCTCCATTCTAATTTCCTCTTTTAATCCCCTAATGAAGCCACTTATGAGAATTGATTCATCCAATATTGTGTTGTGTTTGGTGATATCCTCAAACCAAGTTTGATACTCACGTACAAAAGTGATTTGATGAAGATCTTTGAGAAATTCCCACATGACTGGGTCCCACATGGGTCTGATACCAAATGGTAAGACCCCAAGGTCTTACTATAAAATTATTAACAAATTAATATAAATGTAATCTCAGGCCACTCAAATGGGGCTCCCTTGTAATCGCTTTTCCACTATAGGGGGCTCCCTCCTTAGAATCTATGCTTATTATTCTTCTTCTTGGATGATTTGATATGGATGGCCAACCTAATATATATATCTACCCTAAAGCTACGTTGGTGAAGAGACATGATGGTTCACGTATGAAGAGATGTGATGGTTCACGTTATGAAGGGTTATGATGGTTCACTTTATAAGTTAATAATATAATAATTAAATGATTAATAATATTAACTAATAATTTTAGGATTGAGGATTCTAACAAGCTCACACAAATATGTCCACAAGTCTTCTCAAAGACTTACCTCAAATCTGCTTAACAAGTCCACACTAGAACTTGTCCAATCTCATAGAAACTTAAAGAGAATTGTTGGAGACTCAATATGGTTCACATTCAACACAATGGTCATTCACTTTCAATCACTCTTTTAGAAACATATAGAGAATTTTTAGAGACTCAATATGCTTCACATTCATCACAATATTCATTCACTTTCAATAACTCTTTTAGAAACATACAAAGAATTGTTAGAGACTCAATATGCTTCACATTCACAAACTCTCAATCACTTTCAATCTCTCTTTTATCACAGAAACATATAGATAATTGTTAAAGACTCAATATGTTTCACACTCATCAACACTCAACATCTTTCTCAAATCAATTCAGAATATAAGAACAATTTTTTTCATAGAACTTTAATTATCACTTCACACATCCACTTGACTAGGCTCAACCAACTCTACTTAACCAATCACTCAATTAAATAATCCTTGCTCACAAACCCTAGTCCAAGCATATGAACACTCACTCAAATGTTTCCAAAAATGCTTATCAACCAATATCACTTTTTAATGATACTTATGTTCTTTGCAAACCCTAGTTCAAGTTCTTCACTCAATCAATCACTTCAACAACAATGCTTATAAAACAAGGTTTTAACAACTCTCAATTCCAGAAAACCTTGAAGCATTAACTCAAAACACACTTAACAAGGAAAACCTTAATCAAATCCTTTTCACTCCAACTTAGCATTCACAACATTCAACAATCACTCACTTGGAAGAATATGCCCATACCTTTTGTTTGATGTAGAAGTGCCCTTGGAAAACCTGTCTAAATCACTATTTCCTTCCTTCCAATTTCAAGGGTTAGATGACAAAATATCACTCAAACACTTTCTCAAATATTCCTTGGACACAAAAATACTCAAAGCTCAAATACACCTTATTTCTCCTACTTGTAATTAACATTCATCAAATCATGCACAAAAATAATTACTTGGATACACCTTATAATCTCCAACTTAAAATAATATCCAACACCACAAAAATCACAACCAATCTTTCTAAAAACACCTTTATTTCTTTTTCAAACCCTAAAACAAATAATACCAGAAATTTATTTTGCAATAACCTTATAGCTCCCCAAAAACCTCATATACCAAATAATAATATGCAAAAATTAATTTTTAATATCTCAACAACCTTCTACGAAAATTTTGGTGCTCAAACTTTAGTGCATACCTCAATATTCCCCAAAAGGGTTTCAGCATGATTCGATTCACCATCTCCCCAAGCGCCAAGTGCCTTAGCGCTTTGGAGCCCATCACGTGGGCTACAGTTGTCCATGTGAAGGAAGCAAATCTTCCTCCCCTTTCAACCAATGTCCACCGCATTTCCAACACCAAAATAAAAGATCCTTCGTGGGGGATTTGAACCTACGCCTATCGCTGCCCTAACGCCTTACTACCACCGTGGTTGCCAACTGTGCTACCAGTGGTTGGTGACCAAGGCTCCCTCCTTGGTGGATGAAAAATTCTCGCCTCCTCTTAGCACCTTTTAAAAATTAAAAGCTCTTTGTTGCACACACAATTCGCATGAAATTTGCACAACATAGGAAATCGTTCGAAAGCATTGGGAGTTATGGTAAGGTGGGTAATCCTCCTTTTATACACATGGTAAATGTTCTTCCCACATCAGCGCTTAGAAATTCAATTTTGAATTTTGAATTAATTTTAATAACCCTCCTTAGGGTTAGTTAAAAATTAATATAAATTAATCTTATAATTAATATCAAAATTAATTAATAATTAATTTAAATAACTTTAAGTTAAGTAAATTAAATTATAAATTAATTTATAATAAAAATTATATTAATTAATTTAAAACTTCCCTTTATAATATTATAAAAAATATTATAATATTATTCACTTGGGATTTTTGCATTTTAGACCATATTTGACGTCCTAAACCTAGGTCTTGATCAACTGAAACTGGAGAACCTGAAACTGATGCTACCCACTGAAACTGCCACTGACTAGTTCTAAAATCTTAACATTAATGACCATTCACTCTTGACATCAATGACAACTTATCTAATCAAAATATCCAACAATCTCCCCCTTTGTCATTTATGGTAACCCATATCCTTTTTACCAAAACTTAACCTTTTTCTTCTGCTCCCCCTGGGACATTTCTCCCCCTGACTCAATGCTCTCTCCTTAAACCAAATCTCTCCCCCTTACTCAAATCTCTCTCCATTTGACATCAATGGCAAAGGGTCACCTTTGGGGCTCAGGGATAAGAATGAGTCTCTTAGCTTAGCCCCTCCCCCACCTCCTCTTGAGGTGGTTAATTCTGGGGTGGGAGTATTTCTACTCCCAGAAAGCATTGCTATTTACCTTTGTCCTATTTCCTTCTAAAATGATTCCTCTGATTCCTTTGACTATTCCTGTATATGTCCATATTCCTATTTTTTTCATGTCCATATCCATATTCTTGTTCCTATTCCTATTCCTGTTCCTATTCGTGTTCATATCCATATTCCTGTTCATATTCCTATTCATGTTCTTGTTCATGTTCATGCTTGATTCTGGAATGTTTGCTCTACATCACTTTACTGTATGTCCATCATTATTGCACTTATAACACTTAATGTTATTATTCCTTGGAGGTGCAAATATCTTGGTATTTCTCCTAGTGAAGCCATCTCTATTCTTGTTATGTATTTTGCAATTTATTGCCTTGTGACCAAACTGATTACATGAGTAGCAATACCCATGAAAAATTTGTCTATTTTTGAAGTTCTCATATTCCTATATTTTGTGTGTCCTGCACTGTGAAGCCATGTGCCCAAATATATGACATGAGAAACATCTTCCATTGAAGTTTCCTTGTATTGACGTCATTGGTCTCTTAGTCTCTCTTCATCTATTCTGACTATTTTTCCATTTGTTTCTCCTTTGTGCATTGTTTCTTTCCTTGTTGAACTTTATGTTGTCCAACTCATCCTTAGAAGTCTCACTTTCTCTTACATTGTCTTCTTCTGAAGTTTCTTATTCTTCAGAACTTGAGGTTGACTTTTCTTCTTGTTTATTTTGAGCTTGTTCAAAACCAAGACCTATTTTGTTTGTTGACCTTATTTGTACCTTTATCATTTTATCTATAATATTTGAGCTCTTCCCAAACTTGTGTAGCTTGTCCTTAGACTTTTCTAACTCTTCCCTTATGCAGACACCTAAAAGTCACACATTGCTATACCTACGTACTTGTAGATCCTTTTGAACACTTGTAGGTTTACATAGGCAATCCTAGATACCCCTAGGCTATCATAGACCAACATAGACTATTGTAGATCCTCATAGACCTATGTAGACTGTTATAGATATGCATAGACATATGCATATTGTTGTAGACATGTGTAGACTAGCATAGATCACCATATATTACCGTAGAATTGCGTAGACTTCCACACACCACTTCACTAGTTTTTAGATCCAAAACCCTAATAAACTACCTGAATCACATCATCTACACCTTCCATGCATCATAAAACCATCCACCAGCCTCCTAAGGCGATACAAGACTCTTTTATATGCAATTGATGCCCCCACGGGCTATTAATTGGCAAAAGTATTAATTGAGTCAATTGTTAAATCTAATTTTAAAGTGACTTCACTTAAGTTCACTTTTAGGGCTAAAAAGGTTAATTAGGTCCTTAATCCCTAATTACCCCTAATTACTCCCTCCCACATGTGTGTGCACTAGGTTAGGTCTAGGGTTAGGTTAGGGTTTCCTAACTACACCCCCTAAACCTTAGGTTTTCTTATAAATAGTGGGTCTAAACCCTCATTTATCTCTCTCTCCACTTCTGTCCAAAGCATAGAAACTTTGCTAAAATATGTACAGAATCATAGCAAAGTAGACATGAACCTGAACAGTAGTAGTACAGCAGCAAAGGAACCTCTCCATCGAAGGATTTCTGAAGAACATTAATTACAGTTGGATTCACCCCCCGCCCCATGAATATGGCACCAATTCACCTCCCAAGTGGTTAATTGGTTCTACAGGACCCAAATCAGCCCAAATCTTGGAGGTAAGCTTCATTTGGTGTTTTCATGAGGTTCTGCATCATTTATTTCAATTTTTAACATGTTTTATCAGTCGATTTATCTTTCTCATAAAGGGGCCTGACTAAGGCAAGCCCCCTAACCCACTAACCCATTTTCATAGGTTTATCTCAGAACCAAGTAGGGAAACAAAAACTACTACAATCCCATGGTGGTACGCAAGCCCATCTACATTGATGAACGCGAAAATAAGGCATCAGGCCTATTGTAATATTTGTGAAAAGAAAGTAAAAAGGGGAATTCTCCTTATTTGTAACCTATGCAAATCTTATCATGAATAAAATATATTTTTTGAATAGCATGTGTCTTTAATGTGTTGTTAGATCAAATGCTCTCTTTTGAATATTTTATTATGGCATGCCCGATGGGACCCCCACAACGGATAGTGTCAGATTAACTAGTTTTATGAATCTGATAATATCCTCTATTTTTGTGTCTTCCAAGTACTAAATTTTACTGTTACAAAAACCTCCAAATCCGTAGGAACCACCTCAGGCCTTCATAATAGATATTTGGGATATCTAAACCTGATTCACCCCCCGCCCTACAAACCAGATATCAATTCACCCCTCAGGTGGCAAAGTCAACCTACCAGCCTCAAAAGCCCCCAAAATTGTAGGGGTGAGCAACACAAGAGCCAACCAGACCATCTATAGCATTAGAGTCCAGGTATTCCACAAATTTATTTTTGTTTTGGAATGTATGAGTGAAAAATAATTTATTAATTAAAGCGTCAATATGGTTGGTAAATCCCACTTTTCTTGCATATCCATCATGTTAGAAAATGTATTTTAGTTGTAGAATCCTGCACAAAACCAGCAAGTCTGATTTTGTAAAAATTTATGCAAATTTTAGTTTCTTTGCCTAACTCAAATGTAGCATAAGCTTTCCATTGCTTCTTTACTCCATAGCATACATTTCCATTACAAAAATATTTCAAATTCTTAATTCTAAAGTTCAGATTTAGGATTAAGGTTTCTTTCCTTTGTACATGCTTAATGTAATATGGATAATTTATCCTCATATAAATACATGTTACATCTTTTCCTTATGCTATAATCTAGGGTTCCATAAACCCCTACTCACATACCTTTCACATTACTTGTTTGCGTGTGTTACAAAATAGAGTCAATTTCTTTTCCTAAATGCATCTAGGATTAGATATATTGTTTACAAAAAGTATATCATTCTAGTCTTTTTGCTTTCAAAAAACGCATATAGGTCTAGCATTCAATGGCTTACCTATTGAATGGTTGTAGAAATTCATTGATAGGAACTATGTTGGAAAAAATAGATGAGGATATCTATTCTTGAGAAGAGTAGGGGATATTCTCCTTGAAATATAATTAATTATGGAACTATGGAAGTTCTAAGCTTTTAATAAAAAAATTGGAGAAAGAATGAACATGGAGTTCATTCTTGAAGGGATTATAGGGTCCCTTATTGAAATTTATTTTATGCAAAATGATTTTTGAAAACATGATACCTTGTTTGATGAAAACATGTTGTTATTTGATGTTTTTAGAAATAATGGTATTCTTTTGTAACATAAGAATTGTGGAAATTCTTATGTATTTATATGGATGTTTTTGGAAAAGGAATCATGGAAATTCCTTAAATTGATTGTATTGGTGAAAATCTTGTTTATGAAATAAAAGAATATTTTTGAGGCTAGGTTTTTCCCTTAGGGGTTTCTCGGGATAAAAGTGATGTTATCTTTGAATCTTGCATCTTCTACTTTAGTTTATTGTATGCTCTTCAATGAAATGTTATTATTATGGATATGAATTGAACCAAGGGTTTTCTTTTGAAATGCAAGAAAATTTATTCATGATGATATATGCATAGTCTTTTGCTAATATGAAATATGAATGAATTCATGTCTTATTTATATGATGGAATGGTTTATATTCACTTAAGAATGCTTTAGTTAATGATATTTGTCCATTGCAATGGTTTTATGAAATATTAAAGTAAAGGAATATAATATGCTTAGAGAGATGGTAAATTATATGTGGTTTATTTATGTTCATGTGGGGATACTTGGGAATACAATACTTTAGACATCATGTCCAGTACCTTGTCAAGATATTTCCACGATTTGGGATAGTCGCGAGTAGGCAACTACCAAATCGGTTGAAGGAATATTTTTTGAGTTGTGGATCGAAAGTACATTCTGGGTTGTAGCCTGAATGTGTTTAAGTTGTAACTCAAACAATATCCCACATTTGATTGCAAGGAACACATTCTGAGTGGTAGCTCGAATGTAAATTATGGGTTATAGCTTGAATGCATTGAGTTGTAGCTCAAACGAGTTCCTATATTTTGAGTTGTAGCTTGAATGTACATTTTATATTATATCCCGAATGTGTTTGAGTTGTAGCCCAAATGATAGTTATGTGGAGATAACTAGCAATCATTAGCAATAGAACATTTTGGGTTGTAGCCTAAATACGTTTGAGTTGTAGCTCAAACAAGTTCTTACATTCCAAGTTGTAGCTCGAATGTACATGTTGGGTTGTAGCCCGCATGTGTTTGGGTCGGAGCCCAAAAGATAAGAACTCTAAGCTATGGGACATTGATCAGTCCTATCCACTTGAGTGTCATAAGCTACGATCGATCTCAAAAGTGGTTATGCCTTATGTGAAATATAAATATCTTGTGAACCTTGTGCAACTCTTGCTTGTGAATTCTGTAATTTAAAAAATATATATTCTCTCTTCGGTTGTTTTGAGTTGAGTAATGAGTGGGTCGTTACACATTTGGTGCCTACAGTAAGTCAGCCTACATAGCAACAATCCCAACCATAGTAGTTAGTTTCTATCTTTCCAAATCCCAATAATGTTACCTTTACCAATTTTGGCATTGTAAAAATAGATAAATAGTCCATATTTGAAGATGATGTTATATGTGCTAACCAACAAGGGTTTGGGACTAGGGACAATAACAAAAAATCGAAGGAGAAACTATATAAAAATAGATTGAGAAAAATATGTACACAATGGTACTTAGAAGAGAGAGGTATCTATTACACTTGAAGAATAAAGGGTCAATAAAAACAAGACAAAAGAAACAAAAGAAAAAAATGTTGATAAGTATGATACAAATAATTCACAAGCAGAGGCACAAAGTAGTAATAACAAAAAAAAAAAAAAAGGATTTTGAAACTAAAGGAAGGAATATATAAAAATAGATAAATCAATGAGATAAGTTATAAAGAAATAGATCAAATTCAAAAGGAGATAAAGCAATGTCTAAAATACCCCTATCATAAGTGAAGGTCGTGTGACAACTACAAGACAATACAAAAAAATTATTGCACAAAATAAGAGCAACTTTATCGATTTTAAAATCAACATACTGGAGAGATGAAAAAGACACCTACCAAAGTGAGTGAATGAAAAAGGAACTAACTCTACCCAGGTGAATGGCACTAGGTGAATGTAGTAGGATTTCTCAAAGACTTGATTATGAAAATAGCGAAGCACCTAGAGTTGGTAGTAGAACAAGAGGTGATAGTCCTAGATCCTCCCCCATACTTTGGCATGTTGTTGTCTACAGAAGGACATAAATTATCAGGAGATAAGTACTTGGTAAATTATTATACTCACATGAATATGCCTAGAGATTGGAAAGTTATCATAACTAAGAATGAGCCTCCTTGCAACTAAATTCTACACAAACTAGATGAAGATGGCACTATAAACTAGAATGAACTCCCATAGTTTGTAGAAGAAGTTGAAGGGCTTGAAGATGATCAAACCTCTAAGATTGATATCATGATTGGCATGCTTCACAAAATATCTAGAGGTGGATTATAAGGAGACTAAGTTTGGTAATTACCTCATTACAGAATAATATTCTAACCTCCCAACTCTAACAAGTCAAGGAGTTGATAAAACCTAGATGATGCATTTTGATGATACCAAAACTAGAACAAGAAGGTGTTGGCATTCAATTCATCAATTTGCATGGTCAACAAACCCATTTTACATGTTTATTATTTTTGAATTGAACCAACACCATGGCCTAATATGAAGCACTAATCATAGGCTTGAGGAAAAGTGAGAAGATGAGAATTAAGAAACTGATAATATATTACGACTACAAATTGATTGTAAACTAGGTTAATTTTCAACATGTCACAAGAAATAATCACTTGAAGTCATATAAGCATCAGGTATAGGATTTGTTGAAGTGATTCAACACATAAAATCTATGCCATTCCCAAGGAGTTAAATACCAAATCAAATGAATTGGTAGGTATGGTGGTAAGATTTGACCCTGCCACTAACATGTGTGATAAGCAAAAGGAGTTAAAAGTGGTCTTTAAACTATCCATCTTTGATAAATATAACCACTAATATATTTTCAATAATTATGAATAAATCATTGAGTTTTTTTATCATAGAGGTACAACATACTAAAGAGAAAAATAAATATAGGGATGGCATTAAAGATGAGTTCATACAACTAAAGACAAACTCGTTGTCAAAGGGGTTAATTACTCTAGAAACCCTATTTAGCCCAAATTATAGCATGAGGAAACCAAACTCAAATTGAAATCCTATTCTTATGATCCCATTGAAGTTTATGAAGAAAATAACTTGCTCCTCGAGAAGAAGTGCACTCAAGAAGAGATCGACCTATTCAAGAAACTTTGTGGTAAGCGTAGGGATATCATTGCATGATTGTGTGAATATCTCAAGGTAATGATTGATATATGATAGAACATACTATTGAGCTAGATATATAATCATAATATCATAGAATATACTATTGATCTAGAACCTTATGCCAAATCTTTTTGATAAAAACAATGGTTGGTGAACCCCAAGAACAAGGTAGTGATGAAGAAGGAACTCTTAAAGCTCTTATAAGATCATATCATATTTTTAATTAAACACCACATGGGTCATTTATATGTTTTTATATGCAACAAGAATTGTACTATAGGGTTGTGTGTTGGTTTCAGGAATCTAAACAATGCTTCATTAAAAGATCATTATCCTCTGCCTTCTATTGATCAAATTTTATAAAAACTAGTAGGATCTCAAATGTTATCATTGTTGCATGGTTTCTTAGTGTACAACTAGATCTAGGTCAAAGGTAATAACCAAAATAAGAAAGTGTTCACCCCTAAATAGGGGATATTTGCATATTAGAGGATACCTTTTTTGCTATCAAATGCAACCACTAATTTCCAATAGGCCATGGACATCGTATTTGCTAAACTACTTGGAGAGATAATCCTCATATACCTTGATCATTTCACTGTGTATTCCAAATATATAAATAAGCACATTGAACATCTTGAGTTAGTCTTTCAAAGGTGTAGAAATTTTAGCATATCACTTTATCCCAAAAAGTCAATTTTCATAGTCCAGGAAAGCAAGTTATTGGGTCATGTAGTGTCAAAGTAAGGCTTAGTCGTAGATCCCTACAGTATAAAACCTCTTATTTCTCACCTCTATCAAAGGAATACAATATTTCTTAGGTTAAATCCAATTTATTTCTAAATTTATAACCAATTTTGTCTAGATGATCATCAAAATTATTACCAAATTGTTAAAAAATGATGTTGCTCTAGTGTGGACCAATGAAGGTAGAAAGGCCTTCCAAGATATCAATGATGCCATTACCCATGCCCTAATGCTAATCAATACCAATTTTTCCAAATATCTTAAGCTTTATGTGTTCAAGATAGACAAAAGTATTGTCATTGTCCTAACTTAGAAGAATGAAAAGAACAAATAAAACCACATCTCATTTATGATTCAAGTCCTTCATTAGTATGAGGAGAGAAATATTTATTGAAAAGAAGGTATTTTCCATTATGAAGGATCTTAGGAAATTTAGGTGATTCCTATTGCAAAGCTAGACTATAGAATTCATAGTACACCCCAGTGTTTTATCCATTGCACTACATGGAAAATTGATGGAAAAGAGAGTTGGGTGGATTAACAAAGTCCAAGAATTTGATATCAAAATTAAACCCACCAAGCTCATTAGAGGAAAATTCTTATGTGAAAACTTGACAATGCCAGTCCCCAAGGATCAAGTCACCCTAGCAAAGGAGATAAAGTTGGATGATAGGATAGGATGGATAGGCAATATATGTAGGTACATGGCAACTAGACAAGTACCATAATGATTGACCACTAAAGAAAGGATCTGGTTCAAAAAAAAGGTAATACTCTATACATGGATTGAAGGAGTCCTACTACACTGCCTTGAAAAAGAAAAGATTGAATCCTTGATCAAGCAACATCATAATGATGGAAGGAATTATTTTGTGCTAACCATGACCCACAAAATCTTAGGGGTTGATTATTATTGTTGCACCATCATTTCCTATAGATTCCAATGGGTTAAAAATTGGAATTCCTATTGTACATTCAGGGGCAAGAGAAGGAAAGCATTGATTCCCTTGAAGCTTGTCATTTTGACCAATCCTTTTTAGTAATAGGCCCTAGACTTCATTGGCAAGATCAATCCACTACCTAGGATGGGACATGGATGGAGTCACACCACCATAGACTATTTCATAAAATGGGTGGAAGTATTCCCACTTAAATCATCTAATCAAGAGGTATTGGTCTAGTTGTTCTAAGACATCATCACCAAGCTCAAAACTCTAACTACCATAATCATTGATAACACTACCTACATCAAGGGAATAATTTGATGAAATTTGCTTTGGAATATGGTTTTTTACTCAAGACATCCTCCATTTATTATCCTAAGGGCAAGGGGTTGGAGGAATAAACCAGCAATAATATAATAATGATTCTAAAAATAACTATTATCGAGTCTGAGAGAGATTAGAACACCAAACTACATAAAGCACTATGGGCAAATCAAGTAACACCCAAAGCATTCATAGGGTCATCTCCTTACAATTTGTTCTATGGTAAAGAGGCCATGTTACCAATCAATTTGGAACTCTCTTCCTTATAATATCACAATAATTAGAGTTTGAAGATATTGATATCAAATCAATGCAAGCAAGGTTGAATCCTTTATTATCCTTGGAGAAAGAGAGATAGAAGATGTTTAAAATAATGGTGCAACACCAGGAGGCAGTCAAAATATGATTTTACAACTGGGCCATTGAGATGAAATATAAATAAGGAGACCCCATGTTTAAATGGGATGAAGATCAAGTAAAACTAGTTAAATATCAAAATTTTGACTCACTTTAGAGTAGGCCATATCAAATCCTACGGATTGTGGGACCAAATGCTTAAAAAGTGGCCACCATCAATGGAAGAACATTGTCATTCTAGTAAACATGCAGCATCTCCACTCCATCTATTAGAAAATATTTGGCCAACAGCAAATGTAAATATGTACATATATGTTTTTTTTTTTTCTTTTTAGCTATTATTCCCTAACTAGTGTTGCCTCATCATCCCTTCTTCTATCAAACCTTGCTTTTGTCTTTTTGCTTCCTCCATAACATTATTTTTTAGAGTTACTTTTCTTTCTCTCATGTCTCATCAATGATTTGGGGCCTTTGTAGTTATTGCATTCAAAAAAAGAATTTTATTCCTCACTTGAATGAGTGATTTTCTCACCTTAGCAAGTGAAGTGTCTATCAGGGTTTCCCACCCTAAGTCAACTGACTAGGTGGGCCAATCAATGCCATATGGATCACTTACCTTGCTTGGATGGGCTAGTGTTGAGCGCAAGAAGCATGATCAGGAGACCACATTAAATGGGGCCATAAAATCCCCCTACATAGGGCCCCACACATGATCTTTTCCCATATATTTTGATCTAGAGCTTGTACATAACTCACTCTTTACATAATACAAGCAAGTTGCTCTTGTGTACCCTAATGGGCCAAATAGACTGCTTAACCAAAGTAGCTTTAAAGATAGAATCTTTACCTATTGGGTTGATCCCAACGCATACATTTCCCTTGTTAATATCATCCCCCTTAATTAAAACACCATCTATCACAATGGATATTTTTCTCAAATCGAGCGAATCAGTTAGGAAGTTAAATTTAATAGAGATATGAACCATTTAATCCACCCCTATGCTTCCAAGGTCCCTCTACCTAGCAAATCATTCTCTACATTGAGTGAATTTATCCATTCTTCAAAATAATTCTAAGAAAAATCCTAAGTGCCCCTAGTGAGGAAGTCACTCGTTACAAGCAAATCACTTGCATTTTGAAATGAATTGCTCCATAACAAAAAATTGTCAAGTGACATTTTGAGTAGTGAATTGGTCCATTTTTTAGTGAATATCTACCAAAAGTGAGTGAATGACTTTGTTCTTAGGAATTAAAAAGCATTTAATCAAAAAACCCAAGTTTCACACTTACCCCATTCATCCATCATGGATACCTTAGTCTTCAAAGTTCCTTCCATACCTGAAGCCAACCTCGCTTCATCAACTTCCACTACTACCACCCCGCCCACATCTGCTCCATCTTCACCAATGCCCAGTTACCATAGGAAGTTGCATATTCAAATGGAAAGGGAAGGAAGAAAAGAGAGAAACAAAAGAGACAACCACCTCATACTCCTAAGATACATAAGAACTATTTGGAGACCCTTATAGAAGTACAAAGGAAGGGATTTATAAGCATTCAATTAGGAAAATAAAAAATGGGACATTAAGAAGATTTAATTTGGACCCCCAAAGTGACTCATGGAGCATTAGTCGTATCTAAACATCAAGGTTGGCTATAAGCTACCTAGAATTGGTCAAGGAATGTATAAGAAGATACGACCCCTCTAGACATACCTTTTCCTCTCAAAGGAGTGAAGAATCATTCTACATCAGAGGGGGACATCCAAAATATGCTAAAGGTAGTAGATGATCTAGCTATATGGGTGTCTTACAACCCCGAAACCAAAAATGACTTTTACTACCAGAGAACAAGCACCTGCTATAGGGACTTCTTAGTCCCATACCTGAAGAAGCCTAACCTGCCATCTGATATTAAAATCCCACTAGAGTTAGAACTCTTTAAGGAATATATCCAAATGGTGCTATCAAGGATCATTATGGTGTTTGGAGAAAGAACAAATTTTAAAATCTATGAAGAACACATTGCCCTGCTCCATGCATTACAAACCTACCTTGGGTACTCCCAAATGATTTATTATGTCAAACACATCACAGGCCCAATTGATACTCAATTAAATACCTAAAAAGAGGAAAGGAAATTCACCTACACCATGTACCTGGTTAGGCTTATCATCTTCCAATAGGAACGTTGGTTTCTAACTCTTTAGTTAGACCAAGTAGGGAAAAATGGAAAACGTATTTCAGTTGTTGAGTGCACATACCTTGTCAAAAAGTAGACGAGACCTCCTATCACTTATATGATGAGGTATATGAGGTTATGACGGAGAAGTTCATGGGAAAGGCACCAAGGCTATCGGCTAAGGACCAATAATTGTTGAAGTTTGTAGAATGGTCAAATGGGGACTCTTATTTGGGGAATATTATGTCATTTATACACCTCTATGGCTTTTTAGCCATGCCTTTCAAGTTGCTCGTGTCCATCCAATATTATATGTTCAACCTTGAGTATATGCAAGCAACAACATGTTGACTATGTGGGCCTAAAGTACTTCAAGAGTAAGAAGAAAATAACCTTCTACCCACTCAAGCAATAAATAATGAAAATCATAGTAAAATTGTGTGGGTTCCACCAAATGATGGAAGTAAATCTAAGAGACATGGAGATCAAACAACTAAGAGACTATAAGAGAAAGGAAATAGATATCGAAAATGCAATTGACGTCCTTATCACCAAGAAGAAGAAATGGAAGAATGGATACAAGTGACTAAAATATAATCTCCAATAATTTAATCCTGATGCAGTTATAGCTAGCAACAAAGGGGATATGATCTACATAACAAAAGCTAGGGAATCCAACCCATCCAACATGGCATAGTCCCCTGCTAACTTGACTACCAGGGTTTTCGAGTTGTATCTTAGTCAAATAGATTGATATGAGATGATCCAACTTGTAAACCAACTATTAATTAGTTTGGCCATAAAATTTAGTCGAATAAAAGTCAAGGATGAAGCGTTTATGAATAAGAACCAAGAGCTCACAACAAAGTAGAACTCAAAGGTATAGAAGATACAACTCCAACTAGAAAATGAGGTCCTAAAGAAAGATATCTCAAAAATGGATCAACTAAAGAAGTAATTTGAGGACCTCAAACCCCAATTCACTGAGGCTAAGAGGAGCATACAACAACTAGAGGATCTCTCAAAGAAACTAGCATAGGGGTAAAATCAAATAGAAATCCAAGAATCCCTACAAGAGAGATCAATGAATTAAATAATTGATAGCGTTGAGACCAACTAAAGCAATCATAGCCCAAAGAAGGCTTTTGACACTCAATGAATCAAGTACCTTTGGGACAATATTAGGAAAAAAGTAAAGAACACATAAGAATACTTCCTCTTTGTTGTTTATGTAGAGCAAAGCCTTAGCAAAATGATAGAAACCATTGGACAAGTGGAGAAACAATTGATTGCTAGGGGAGATTTCCATGAAGTACTGAAACTTTTCTTCTACGTTGACATCATAGGTACAACTAGGCATGTACAAAAAGGGCCTAGTTAAAAAACTCAAGAAGACCCCAGATGCCCAAAGAGACCTACAAATTTGCAAAAGCACTTTGGCATATCTAAAGACCCCAATTCAAGAAATAGTCAAGGGAAATTAGTGGTTAGTTGTTGTTGAGTTACCAAACATCCTCGACCCATAGATGAAGATCCTCGATGATGATATTATTAATGTTATGTTCAAGGAAGAAAAGGATCAAGCCAACGAGGAAGATATAGGTGAAATATATAGGAAGTTGAAGACTTTATATGCTAGAATATAGGAGCTCAATTGGAAATAGGATGAGTTTTCAAAGAACTCATATGAAGATCTTATGGGAGAATTTGAAGACTTGGTGTCTATCCAATTGCCAAGTGATGATGAGTAGCAGAAATTATTGGGGCTCCTACCACAAAAGACGATATCAAAACAATTTTTTGACAATTTTACAATGGGGATCTCAATTTTGTAGACTTTGTACCCAAGGATAAAGGTAGGATTTGGAATCTCTCACTAATCGAGCTTGGCATACCTTTTTGTCACTAAAAATTTGGAATTCATAATTTTAAAAGGGTACAAACTAGTGAAATCAAGCAATCCATGCCTTTCAAGACCCTTCAAACTTGACTAAGTCTAGCTCAAGTATCAATTAATTCAGGAGCAATCCACTTACAAAGGTATTAGATTGGCTCAAAGGAGTGAACCACCAAGGGTTAGCTAGCAATTTGCTAGCAAAGTTGAGTGATTCATTCACTTCCTAGAGTGAATTATTTGCCAACCAATAGAGGGATAAAAATGAAGGCACAAATCCTAAGAAGAATATTTTGAAGCAAAATTTTAGCATGTAGTGGCACACTAACCAATTTTAGAATCATTCTAAGCTTATTAAAGGTATGTAGCATTTAGGAGTGCATCATTTTGTTAAAGATACCTCCAAATATTTACTTTTACTAGGAGTAATAGTTTCTCATCACAAGTAACTCAACAATAAACTCCTAATATAAGTACAATCCATGGGCTCCATTGTATTGAACCTTTAGCCATAATAATATAGAGCTATTCTCTATGAAACCCACATTAAGATTTGTATCTTATGAGATTTTCGAGAAATTGGCAAGTCCTTTTTGCATTCTATCAATGGCACTGCCCTCCTAGTTTGCTAAGTGCAAGGTGATTGAAGCATAGCCCTTTTACCCATCTTGCCATTCACTGAGCAATATCATACTTAACGAATAGGGAAACATTGTTGTCATTCAAATTCTCATGTGTTGATTGATCATGCATACTTCCTTGCTATGATTAGCCCCATATTTTATTTGAGTCCCTCACACCATTAATATTTTATGCATTTTTGTTTTCTACCCTTTACTTTTCCTGTAATAATTGTAGGTTAGTGTAGGAGTATTTAGTGGGATACTGGGGAGTCAACCTCAATCCATAGGTTGGGAGGAGTCATTAGCCCTTCCTTCCATCTTTTTTGAAACTAGAATTTGAGCGCATCATTAAATTAGAAGTCAAAACTATTCCCCAATTCAACAGGAACCCAATGCATTCATGGAGCTACCATAGAAAAGAAAAAACTAAGCAATAGTTTAAGATGATTGCAAGATGATGCAAGATTTTATCACTAGCATGTCCCTACCTATTCCAAGGGACTTATAGAAACATAAAAATCATTAACCACGTTTAGAATAATTTGCAAATGAAATAGTTATTGATTTTGGGGTTATTTTAATTTTTTTCTTAAAGCCTTAGAGAAGAGAGGGTGTCTTTTGTTGGCTAAAGACACAAGAACTTTGGATACTTTCTTATAAATAATTTTCTTTCGGACGTCAAACCAAAAGAGAGGGTTTAACTTAGTATAAATATCATTTGAGCTAGGACAAAATATTAAAAAGATTAGATAGATTTTTTATGGATGATTCACTGTTAGAGTAAGGTGGATGGTTGGAGAGTTCAATTTTGAAGAGAGCAAGGTTAAGATCAGGTTTTCTATGCACCCATATATTTATGAGCTTACTCAATTCTAGTGGTCTCAACCACTAGAAAATTCAAGAACAAACTTATTTAAAAAATCAAGCACAAACTTAATATCTAGAGCAAGAATGTCTTTAGTGATATCTTCATTAGAAAGAATCAACTAGGAGACGATATGGGAAAGTTGCAACAATAAATCCAAGTTTCAAGATTGAGCAAAGATATTGTAAAGAAGGAAAGGAGAGTAAGTTAAGCCTGGACCAAGAAAAAAAGTTGGAAGTAAAAAGCTAAACTTGCATGGACCAAAGGACGAGAGCAAAATATGAAATATTTTGCATGTTCTTTTTTTTTCTCTTTCATAGAGACATCAAAATCAAACTAAAATTGCAGAAGAGTAAGTTAAGCCTTGGAATAAGTAATGGTCCAAGAAATTGTTTTTGAAAGCAAAAAGCTAAACCCACATGGACCAGCAGAGGAGAGCACAACATGAAATATTTTAAGTGTTCTTTCGTTACTCTATTGTAGAAACAAAAATCAAATTAAACTACAATTTGTCCTAATGGTCTAGAGAATGTTCTTTCCTTTGAGGTTAGGTAGGAGGTGATCTAGTACTTCCAAACTCTTCTAAAGGAGAAGGAAATCAATAAACATAATTACTAATGCTACTTATAGAGCAAATTCTCAAGCTTATTCTTGAAGAAAACAATCCAAATTTAATGGGACTGATAGATAAGAAAGAGGTGAAAGTTATCGGATAGATATTTTATAATATTCTCTAGGTACTTCTAAAAGATCTTATAATATTTTCTAGGTACTTCTAAAATATATGGGGAATGTTGAATTTAGGATCTTAGAGAAAAACAAAACTTTAAGCATGATTTTGAAGAAATGAATAACACATTTTGGTTTTTATCGTTGAATCCAAAGAAAATAGATATTTCAACTGCTACAAACCATTATGTTAAAAAATATATTTTACAAGAGCATTCAAATGTGAAGGTGATTAAGCTAAAAAAAATGTCTTTCCAATATTATTTTGAAGGAATAAGATGGCAAGTCATCCAATAATGACTGGCTTTATCCTCCATCATGAATTGATATATTGTACTTCTAAGAATGGTAGGTTGATAATGATTATAAAATTAGGCATGGTCAAAGTCTATGATAGGCTTTAGTTGAATCTCTTTGGATCGTATTCGACAAGGATTTGGTTTTTTATTGTGGGGACTCCAAAATTTTCTATTATAGTGAATAACATCCTCAAGCTTTATTTTTTATATAAAGAAAGGGATTTATGATGAGGAGACCCAATCTTCATATTTTTTTATTTTAGCGAAAAACCCTTTGCGGGGCCGCCTTGGTCTGAGAAACCACAACCAGGGGGTTCTACACTGTCAAAATCACCCGGGAGTCACATCCGGCCCTGATCGCACCAAGCATTATCAACTGGATTTTGGGTACTCGATGTGCGTTTGGTAGGGTGGAGATTCGAACCAAGGACCTCCCTTGGAGGATTTCCCTACCCTCTCCAACTCACCTACAACACGTGTTTAAGAGGGATAATAAGCTTTAAAGACTTCAAGTTACATTGAATGTGAATGTAACGCACCTTCATTTTGTGGATGATATAGTTTTGACCAATAAGTTCACATATTATAAATCTAAAAACTTCTGAAAGGCTCTTAACTACCATGTGAAAACAAAAATGCAATAAATTAATAGCAAAAATCCTGATTAATTTTCTTAAACACTCCAAGATATCTTCAAATTAGAATTGACAAAATCCTTGGTCTTCCTTCCAATAATTTTCTATGTATTAAATTTCTTAGCATTTTTTCTTAATTTGAAGAGAATCAAAAAGTATGGGTTGGCCTACTAGAGAAATACACAAGAAAACTAAAAGGATAGTCAAGAAAGTAGATTTTTGTTGTACAAAAAACTCTTGAAGTCATTCCTCTAAGAGTCGCAAATTTATTAGACTTCACTTCTCCAAATACCATCACAAAGTAATGGGGTCACTAAAATCAAGCAAAAGTTTCTTTAGAAAGGGAATGAAGAGATGCATCAAATTCCTCTATTGGGATAAAAGAAAGTCTATCTACTAAAATATCAATGCAAAGCATATTTTTGAGGTTTGCAACAAACAAACAAAACATTGGAGACCATGGTTCCATATCATCTCTATAGGAATCAAAACAAATATGAAGCCAACAAGCAAACATAAGTATGTAAACAATATGGATTTCACATTTTCTTGATCAATAACTAGATAGATGGATCATCTTTCTATAGGTTGATTTTCAACAATAAAGAGGTTATCCAACACTGGGATGTACAAAGACGTGACAAAGTCTACTCTTAAACTAATTCATGACTCCATTAAGAGAATGAAGAGGGTTTTATGATGTATCACAATTTTAAACATTGTTAGGAATAAAGGTGAAATATTAGACGAAAATCAACTATGAATAGGGCCTTCAAATAAGAAGATAGCATCAATGAAGTTTGGAGAATCAACTTCAAAACAAGTGGGAAGATTTTTGTCTTAAAACTAGTAAGTTATTGGTACCTTTTAATTTTAGGATATGGTCCAACTTTGAAAATTTTATAAATTGTTATATAGTTTTATAGTTATGTTCAAACTTGGTAGTCTTTTAATTTTTTTTAAGGGTCATATATAAGTAAATGTGTAGGTTTTGGGAAAGGTGCCCTTAAAAAGATTGAAGAATAGTTTGGTAGGTCATTAGTTTGTCTTGCCTATTTGTAATTTTGAATTCTGACCTTTATATAAAGCTAAAGAGCAACATTACAAAAAGAATTAGGGTTTTTTTCCTGAAAAACGAAATTGCAAAGTGCAAAGGATTAGTGTTTTTTCCTGAAAAATATCTCATCTTTTAGGAACCATATCTTCGTGAAGAGTTATCTGATTTTGTTGATTCTCGGACCAACTTGTGCAGATTTTCAATAGTTTTAAAATGAGTGGTCATATGCAAAAATCTGAGCAATATTGAGGGATATATAATCCTGTAAAGTCAACCATTCGGAACAAGGGCAGTGACAATTAAAACGAAATTGCAAATATTTGCCAACTAGGGTTTGAACAATGGGAAGAACAATGAAGGGCTAGGACTTCAGTGAGGCAAGACATTCTATCTAGACAAAGAATTTTTCAGCTAAGTTCTTTTTTACTTTTCTTTATCTTAGAAATTGTGCATGAAAATTTTGTAAAGTTTTTATCAAATATTATATTTGTTATAGAACTTTCAGATAAATTTCATTAGATTTTAAGTTTTAGTTACCTTTCCATGGATCGATTTATAGTTAAATCCTTAGAATCATCCATAGTGGTAGAGGTTAGTGACGCACCTCAGAGAGATCCTCATTGCTTCAAGATAGGGCATTTTTTGGTAAATCTAATGGGTATTGGCCAGGGGCTTCAACCTTGAGAAAATGGATTGATATGAGTTGGAAGTCTTCAAGAGTGATTCTATCATTTCTTCCCAAAGGTTTCTTCCTAGTCATTTTTTGTTCTAGGGAAGAAAGAGAAAGAATCCTAAAAGGGGTCCTTGGTTTATGGGAAGAGCACGACTCTTCCTTACCCGCTGGTATGAAGGCTTTTCACCTGAAAATGTAAATCTATCCCTAGTACCAGTCTGGGTTAGGATGTTTGGATTGCCCATTGAATTTTGGGAAATAGATACCTTCAAGGCAATAGACAACACTCTAGGAGAATTCCTTGAGATTTCAAATACAATAAAAGATGGATTTTTGGCTATTTATGCTCGAATATTGGTCATGATTGATATAAGTAAAGCTTTACCAAAATCAATCATTCTTAAGTATGGGGATAAGATGTGGACCCAAACTATAGATTATGAAAACGTATCTTTTAGATGTAGATGTCATGAGGTGGGGCATATTGAGAGATCATGCCCTAAGAAGACCCCAGCATAATCATATGTAGAAAATCGTAAGAGAGATTTACAAATGGTTATGGATAAAGATGGTTTTCAACTTCCAACAAATAGATCTAGAAAAATAAAAGGAAATGAAAAATGGAGACCAATAAAAAAAGGATACTAGAAGAAATTCTAATTCTTTTGAGGCTTTAGCCTATGAAGAAAAAGTAGATCAAAACTTAGAGGACACAGGACAACAATTTCAACATATTAGCAAGGAATCATCTATTCAATATGATCCTAATTTAAGATGCAGTTTTAGAAGTTAATACCTCTGCCATTAATAAGGAAATACCAAAAAATGAGCAAGATAAGTCAAAAGCTTCTATAATAGAGCCAGGAGAGGATAAATATATTGAAAAATAAAATGGTGAAAGAATATTGAGGAATAGAATAATAAGACCTACTCATGATATAGGCAAGGCAAAAAGAGGAAAACCCTCAAATTTTCAAGCAAGATCCAGGGAAAAAGAGCTAACATAGAGAAAGAAACACAAACTAAGTTGGTTGAACTTCTCTTTACCAAACAACAAAATGATATTGGTAATACGCAAGAGGGGCCAAAAGCCTCTAATGAGACATGATTATCATCTCATGGAATATAAGGGGTGCTAATGCCCCCTCAAAGCATAGGTGTATTAGGGACCTATGTTTAAGTAATAAACCTAATATTCTCTGTATCCAAGAAACTAAAATGACAAAAGAAGTTTCAAAAACTATGAAAGCAATTTGGGTAAGATGTGAATGGGATGCTATGGATTCTGAAGGAGCAACAGGGGGAATTCTAACTTGTTGGAATCCTTCTAGAACCTCTTGTGTAACCATTCATAAAACTAGGTATTGGATAGCCTCTTTAGTCACTTGCTACTTTGTTGATATTCGCTTCATCCTTATCAATGTGTATGGTCCTACAACTCAGTCAGATAGATTAGAAGTTTGGAGTGGGATTGAGGCCTTTATGAGAAGTAAAGACCAAGAAACTTGTTTCATGATCATTGAATATTTTAATGTCATTACCAAGCTGAATGAAAAATTTGGGGGAATTAGGAAATTGACCCAAAGTATGAAAGATTTCTCAGCTTTTATTCAAAACAACAATTATGCGAAGTTGAGTTTGAAGAAGACAACTATACTTAGACCAACAATAGGAGAGGTCAAAACCTAATAGTAGAAAAAATAGATAGATGCATTCTCTCAAATAATTGGCTAGATGAAGGAACTTGTGCTAAAATTAATATCTTAACAAGGATTGGTTCAGATCACTGGCCAATAAGAGGTAAAATGGTGGTTAGTGAATTCAAAAAAATATCATATTATAAAAAAGAGCAGATGTGGGAAGACCATCCTCAATTTGTTAATATGATAGCTCAAGCATGGAATTCTTTAGGTAATGGTGGGTTGTATGCTCTTCCAAACCAAATTAAAGCTATGACATCTAGATTAAAATAATTGAAGAAGAGCACCTTTGGAAACATTTTTTAGAAGAAAGAACTAAAAGATAAACTTTCAAAATTTCAAAAAAGGTAATGAAAATAATACAAGCTCAGAGGAAAGGGAGTTGTTGAGTGAATATCATAATATTTTGAGTAAGGAAGAGAAATTTTGGAGATTAAAATCAAGATAAACTTGGTTAAAAGGAGATGAAAATACAAAGTTTTTTCATAGGATGGCTATAGTACAGAGATCTTCTAGAATTGGTAGAATTAAATCAATAGAAGGGGTTTGGATTGAAGATTGGAGTGAAATTAGAAAAGAGGCTAAGTCGTTTTATCAAAATATTCTTGGTTCAGAGGAGACCAAAGTTCTTAATGATAAAATTCTTCAAGATGTTCCTTCAATTATAACAAATGAATACAATAGGAAACTGATGAAGCCTATTACTCTAGAAGTTCATTTAGATCTTTTCTATTTTAATAAGGATAAATCCCCTGGTCCAGATGGGCTCTTCACAGCTTTTTATCAACATAATTAGGATATAGTGAAGGATTCTTTATTGGTGGCAGTGGAACAGTCTAGGGTAAAACAATACATTCCTTATAAAATAAATGCAACTTATATTACCCTAATTCCAAAAAAGAAGGATGTTGAATTGTTTGATTCTTTTAGACCCATAAGCCTATGTAATATGGCTTATAAGATTATTTCCAAAGTGATGACGAATAGATTAAGGTCATTGTTAGACAAAATCATTTCATGCAAGAAGGTTTTATGAAAGGGAGACAAATTTGGATGGGATCATAGTAGCTCATGAAGTTATACATTCAGCAGCTTCAAGAAAAGAGAAAGCTATGATCTTAAAACTTGATATGAGTAAAATCTATGATAGGGTTAAATGAAATTTTATTTTTGCAGTTTTAGATAAGTTTGGTTTTGGGAAGAAATGGGTTAGATGGATTAAAGTTTGTGTCTCTACAGTTTCTTATTCAGTGTTGGTCAATGGGTTAGTGACAAAATCTTTTAAAGCCAAGAGAGGCCTTAGACAAGGAGATCCTCTATCTCCTTATTTGTTCATTATTATAGCAGAAGTTTTGAGTAGGAACTTAAAGAAGGCTTACAAAGATGGGTTTATAAGTGGACTTAAGGTTAGTAATAACATCAATAACATCACCCATCAAGAGTTTGTAGATGATACAACCCTTTTTGGAAGGGCAATGATAAATAACGCTAGAGTTTTGAATAACTTTTTAAAAGAGTACAAAAGAGCTTCAGGGCAAAAAATTAATAGGACTAAATCCAAATTTTACTTGCTTAACACTCTTGCTAATATCAAAGCAAGAATTTGTAGGTTGCTTCAAATGGAGGAGGCAAATTTGCCAACTTATCTAGGGATGCCTTTATTTGAGGGGAGAATGAGGATAGATTTATGGAATCCAGTTATTAGTAAAGTTCAAAATAAACTTCCAACTTGGAAAGGTAGATAGTTATCATTAGCAGGAATAATGCAGTTAATTAAGTCAATCTTACAAGCCATTCCAACATATTATGTCTTTGTATTCTATGCCAAAATCAGTTGAAAAAAGTTTAATCTTTATTATGCGATCCTTTTTATGGTCAAGTTTACATGATAAAAAGAAATTTTCTTTGGTGAAATGGAGCAAGTTGTGTGATGACAAAACTAGGGGAGATCTTGGTTTAAGAGCTCTTACATATGCAAACTTAGCTCTTAGGGGAAACATTATCTAGAGATTGTACAAAGACAGTCAAAGACAATGGACAATAATTCTTATAACTATGTTAATCCCAATTACCCAAGTTTAATATTTACTACATTCTCTCTTCCAAATGGTTCTGCTCTTTGGAATGGTTTAAAAAATCTATTGATCTTATGATTAAAGGTTTAAGATGGGTGGTGGGAACTGGAGAAAAATTTTCTATTTGGATGGATACTTAGTGTGATAAAAAACCACTCAATTTAGATCCAATTTTGAAACCTTGGATGAGATTGCTTCAAGACAAATACGGATACGGTGATAGGGTTTCAAACATTTTGTACAAGGATCAAGAAGGAAGATACACATGGAAAGAAGATTTTTTACAAGTATAAAAGACATTGATGCTAGGAGGCAGTTGAGTAGAAAGATAACTGTAATTATTCCGAGGGATGCCAAGGATAAATTGATTTGGGAGTTGAATAGCTCAAGAGAATACACAAAAAAAAATGGATATAATGTTCAACACCAACATAATAATAATATCACTAGAATTTGGAGAGATATTTGGGAAAGCCCAAGCATTCTTAAAGTAAAAATGTTTGTTTGGCTAATAGGTCATAGAAGAATTTTATCCTGGAATACCCTTATGAAAAGGGGTTTTAATGGCCCCTCTAAATGTGTTTTTGGAGGAGAGTATTGACCATCTCTTGGGACATTGCTCAATAGTTTGGAATCTATGGCAATGGTTTCTTAATATGTTTGGTAAATGCATGGTGATGAATAGCAGAATTGAAGATTGGTTAAAGCAATGGCAGAGCACTTATAAAAGTGAGGTTTTACAAATAATATGGGATATATCAAAAGATACAATACTTTGAACTATATGGCTAGAAAGGAATAGAAGAATATTTAAAGGAAAGGAAAGCAGTTTAGAGGTAATGAAAAAGAAGATATGTTTAGCCATAGAGGAGTCTAAACCAACCCTATCAACTCACCCAATCCCTAATTTGGAAGCAGATAGTATTGATAGATGGAGTCAAGTCATTAAATGGAATTATGATGTTGGGTACATGAAAAGCAAAAATAAGGTAAATAATATAAAGTGGAAACCACTAGATGTGGAGTGGGTTAAATTGAATTTTGATGGAGCATCTAAAGGAAACCCAAGACCATCAGGGGGAGGAACAATTAGAAATAATAGAGGAGAGATTTTGTCTCATTATGCTTTCAATTGTGGATTTAAGACAAATAATGAAGCTGAAGCTTGGACAGCTTTAGAAGGGTTAAAAATATGTAAACAAGTGTAATGGAATAGAGTTTGGATGAAAGGTGATTCTCTCATAGTAATAAATGCAATTTTGAGGAAAGCAAAGGCTCCATGGAACATACAAGAGATAATTGTGGAAATTCAAGATCTTGCTAAAGAGTTTGAAGAAATCAGTGTACATATATATTAAGGGAATGAAACAAATGTGCAGATAAGCGAGCCAATAAAGGCGTTTTGATTGAGGATCATAAAGTTAACATCTTCTTTCCATGGTTAGAGGAAGTAGAAAATTTAGTTGAAGCTGACAAAAATTGTAGATTGCCTAAATCAATTAATGATTAAGATTTACTTTAATGTTTTCCATTGGTAATATTTGTTTTATTTTGTAACAATAATGTGTGTTTATTTAGACTTTTTATTATAATTTTTATGGTTGCACTTGTGTTTCAGGAAGGAAACTAGCAATCCATATTTGGTAAAGCGAACTATATTAGTGCGATGTTTTGGAAATATTACTTTACTAAGATGCAAGGCATAGATAGTAGAGGTGAAGTTTTGACATTGTGAAGGCTGCTATAGAAAAATGTCAAGAAAGATGCTAAATTCTAGAGTAATTGTATTCATACAGAGATTTGAAAAGATCCAAAAAATGAAAATCAAGAATTCAGACATTTTATGTAAAATGATGTAGGTTTCTTACTATAGCATCTTGATTGAAGATGAGAAGTGTATCTATTTGTAAACTCTCAAGCTCTAAAGAAAAGCGATATAATTTGTTAAGGGTGGGGGACCCGAGTACAACCCCTTTTTATCAAGCAAAAAAAAGAATCTTGGTTGTAGTTTTGAATTCATGGCCTCTACATAAATCTAAATAGCAACACAGCAACCAAAAAAAAATGTTTTCAAAACGTAGTTCATAATGAAAAATAAAGTTCAAATGTTTTTTATAAAACAAAAAGGAGAAAACCAACAAATTTAAAATGTTTTCAAAACATAGTTCATAATGAAAAATAAAGTTCAAATGTTTTTTATAAAACAAGAAGGAGAAAACCAACAAATTTATTTAACCAAGGAATATAGAGATTATAAGATTGTATGTGAACGATAGATGTTTAACCCAAAATGAATTGTTCTTATATTTAGTATAAAAAAAAAACTACGATAACCAGTTTTAAAAATACATATTCTTAATTTTTATTTTTTAGTAAAATCACTTCCATTTTTACATTCTTCTTAATCTTAATTTTTAAATATATTTAAATCTCACATTGACAATTTAGTGAATGGTTGGTATGAAACTCAAAAACTACAAAAGCTATAAAAATTTACTGAGGATATCGAAGTGAAATCAATCAATCTACCTGTGTACACTTAAAGAGGTATGCATTGAATTTAAATTATTCTTTAAATGATTAATTATCTTCTTATAAAGAAAGAAGTATCTTGAAATTTCTTATGGTGCACATTTTGACTTTCTATAAAATTTTGCACATAACAATGTCTATGCTGCACATTTTCAATTCCTATAAAATTTTGTGAGACTCAACTAGAAACAAAAAAAAAAATTAATGGTCCTATAAGGTTTTGTACATAGTAACGTCACTTTGAAATAACACCTAGTTTTATCTATCCTGAAATTCCTTTAAATTGTTTTACACAGCAGTGCAACTTTACTAAAAAGTGCTAGCTTTGTCTGAATGCTGTCTTCAGAGTTAAAATACAGGTTTCGTATAATCATTACGTAAGGTTTTCAAGAAGAAACTCACCATCATCGACTATTCATTTCAGCATGGGTGCATCAAATAAATGACTCAACCAAAAGGAAAAGCATTCCTATGGTTAAAAGAAATATAAACAAATTTAACAGGCAAAAACAAAATGTTTTAAACTTGAATCTGAGTCTGCTTCACATGAATCAGCCACAATTTGGCAAACGCATAAATAGAAGAAGAATATTAAATCAAATGAAAGAGTTACTTACTGTTAGTATACAATCATATGGCAATAGCTTAACCCGTTAGATTCCTCAACATTCGAGGAGACCCAGGTTCCAATCTTACCAAGGGATACATGGATAATATCCATGCTTTGTTGTAGTATCACTATGTGGTGATGATTAATACAGGTGGGGCCATTTCAAAGAGATCATTACATTCCAAAGTTCAAACAGTGTCCAATTACAAAAAAGAAGCAATGGTCTGTTTTTAAATTTATAGCCTCGATGAATAAATTGTTCTTTGTGGAGATATGGCATCTTTCAATTTAAAATTACAACAATCCATATATAGCTTAAACACATCTGTTGCTATAGAATTGTTCAAAGCATGCAAAGGTAAAATAAAGCCTTCATGGAGAAATGCATTCTTGTAGAGTGAATGTAAAAGTAACATAGATTTCTGACATCCATATGTGATGTTCTACATGGAGCTTATTAGATTATCGTTCAAGCAGAAGTTACCACCGTCCTTTACTATCCATATATAGCTTAAACACATCCGTTGCTATAGAATTGTTCAAAGCATGCAAAGGTAAAATAAAGCCTTCATGGAGAAATGCATTCTTGTAGAGTGAATGTAAAAGTAACATAGATTTCTGACATCCATATGTGATGTTCTACATGGAGCTTATTAGATTATCGTTCAAGCAGAAGTTACCACCGTCCTTTACTTTTTCAGTTTTTGAAATCTGGATTTTCAACAGATTTTCACAAGCCTGAACCACAGTTCCTTTGTATGCTTTGCATACGTATTCTTCTACATTTTCATAATCCTGGAAAAGAAAGTAGGCCAGTCATTTAGTGACTAATATTAAGATCAATGAGTTAGACTTTGTGAAAGCAATCCCAAAGAATAAAAGCTTGGAAAAAAAGGTAAAAATAGACAGATTCATTGATCCAGATCTGCTCTAAAAAACTCGAAATAAATGTCACATGACTCAAGTTCCAAAGATTATGGACACCAATTTAGCTAGTTATGTCAAGCCTCTAGTGATGCAAGTATACAAAATGTCCGGTGGAGGTATGTCAAACGTCTAGGAAGGCGTGACTGTATGCCTGCTCTTCAAAAGGGTTGAAAAGGAAAATCCCCAAATGCAATCTGCATGGGTTAGGATGACTCCTCTTAAGCTAGGGTGTGATGAGGACTGCCTCATAGTTATTTCACGGGGTTCCAATCCCCAAAAACCCAAACATAGATGGTTTAGACCCAACTGTAGGTGGTTTCGACATTGGTAAGCCCCATAGCCTCTTACCTCAACACAAGGGAAGTTCTATTTTTTGGAGATTGGTGTGGAAAGCACGATGGAATGTTAAAGGAACTATAACAAAAATCAAATATAGAACTTTCTCTGTGTTGATTTCAGGGATTAGCAATGCCAAATATGGGACAGGTAGGGTGATTTCCAAAGGGTCGGGGTAGACCCCTTTTCCACTGAAGTTGGCACAAGTTTCAGGAATTTTAAAACTATGATTCATAAATAGCAAAGATGACAGTGGTTGAGAAAATTCGGAAGGTAGCTCAAATACAAGTAGATGTCAGAATTCACCCTCTTTGAAAATTTGAGGAATTCTACCACATATTGCCATTTAAACCCACAATTTACCCAGATTGAAGTTTTTCCCTACTCCATAGAACAATTAATAAGAAGCAACACATGTACCTCAGATAAAAGAGACAAGTCTCCTGCACAACCTACTGGATCTTCAAGAAAGAGTTGGTTCCAAATTTAAACGCATGTAAACATTGGCTACAAAGTTGGGGCAACGCAGTCGTCTCATCGCCCATTACACAAGATGGAGCAAGCTGAAAAGAATGATAGATATCTATAATTGCAGATAAAAAATGCCAGACAGCTCTACGAAATTTAAACTAATTAGATTGTATTCAAAAGCTGGCCTTGTCTTTCCATGAGTGATGGTTTTGCCTTTCCACCATTCATGAGCCAGCATTCTCTTGGAAGCAGTATTGCACGAAAATGGATATCACAACATAGATGGATATGGTAATGGAAGTTGATAAAGCAATAAAGGGTAAAGGGTATAGTAGTTTTTAATGCCCGTGAGGCCATAGGCCATATGAGGCAACCCTCATGGAGGATGTTATTTATCCAATATATGGTTATCCAGCCATACTTCAGTTACCAAGCATGCTGTACAACCCTGGCCCCATAGGGTTCAAACCTTAGACCTTTTTTTAGAGTTCCAAAGTTTTCAGTATCAAGAACCCCTAGTACGATACACCATTATAAACAAACATGTAGATTTTAGATATTTAAAAAAAAATAGAACATGAAAATATTTCCACAAATTCCAAGGTATTGTGGAGCAATGATATATGGGATGCAGCCTGCATTCAAATCTTCTCATTGTGACCGACACACCCCAATGATACAGCTGTGATAATATGGTCTGTTGAAATGTTGTCACAATGTGGCCATCATATGATATGTTGACATGCCACTACTATGCAGTGATGATGTTATACATCAAAAACTGCTATAACAGGGGCCGTTCAAACCCATGAAACCAAATTAAAAGGTATATATATTCATACCAATATTATGTATAAATAGGATACTGTAATGCAAAATTTCAATGACCCTAGTAAAATACCACTGGATACGACATTGTAGAAAGTATCTATATTTTAGATAATAAAAAAGAAATTGAGCATAAAAATCTTTAAAAACATAAATTGTAAATTGCTATTTTTATTGTTTTAATTGCTTTTTAATTCTTAAAAGTTATTTTTCAATCTCATGTTTATGCTATGACATGAGATGTGGCCAGGCCATATTTGGATGTATTAAATATGGTCTCAGATATGGTATTCATGTATTTGAATACTTCTAAGTTCTAAATATGTTATCCAGGCAGTAATCTGTCCACATTTGTAGATCATGAATACTTCTAAGTTCTAAATATGTTATCCAGGCAGTAATCTGTCCACATTTGTAGATGATACATAGAGACGCATGTCCTTGCAAGAGTATTGCATATGGTAATGGTGCTGGGGAAAGAATAAACTGATTCTTAAACTGGACATTGTATTTCTAGGTAGCAACCTAAGGGAGTGAGACAAAATTGTATAGCACGTTATTGGATACTCCCAGATACCTCTGTTTACATGTTTGGTATTATCTAGTACTGATATAGATGCAATAAGGATATGTATGTGATAAATCAAAAGTTTTGTGCCATACCTAGTTCTATCTGGAAATGAGGATTTACCTTTATCAAGAAACTATCAATCTTTTACACACACAGGGAAAGTTTCCTCTGTTTGGAAAAATTGAAGTCAATGACAGGCCATCTTTGCTTGTCCTACTTACTTTCAACATTCCTCAAGAAAGGAATCATTTTTTCATAAAACCTTAGGTTTGCCTCTGATGTGATTGCTCCTGTGTATGATATGTGAAAGAACATAGAACTCAAACAAATCAACATAGGCATCAACTGTTGGACTCAGATCATTTCTCTGTAAAATGAGGGTTTCATTTGTTGGACAACTTTAGAAATGAGCTATTTAGAATTTTTATTCGTAAGTTAAAAATAACACACTTTTATAAATTGTGAAACAATGCTCTCAAGCTAAATTTAGAAACATATTTTTTCTAATTTTTGCGATTTACGCATGGAGATTACTGATAAAATTGTTTTAGAAAAAGTGCTTTTTAATATGGCACTTCCATTTTTTGTAGTAATTTGTGGTGATAAACCCCATGTATACAGGTTAATTATAAAAAAGGGTTTTTTTGAATTTTTATTCGTTAGTTTAAATAGCACTTTTATTACTTGAGGCAGTCGGAGATTTAAAACCCATGCTTACAAGCTAATTTTAGAAAGGTGTTTCTCTATTTTAGGATTTTGTCAATTTAGCCTGAGGATCACTTACAAATTTATGATTCATTGTAATTGCTCTCCGTGTCCCTAATGAGGTGGTGAAAGCAAAATACACTTGGTGATCCTATAAATTTGATGTTCCTTAGTAGTAATATTTTTTCTATTCTCTATGTAATCTTTTTGCACTCATTTTTTGGAAGTCATCCCTATATAGGAAAATGCATTTGGTGTTCCTCAGTAAACATTTCTTTCTTTAATTGTTATGTAATCTTTGTGCATTCAGTTTTTGAATGTCATCCCTATATTACATCCCACTTCATTGTCTTGAGTAATAAAATAATATCTTTTTATACTTAAGTTATCCCTATATTTCTCATGTCAGTCTAACTAATGAGAATGTTTGGCTCACAAAAAGATAGCTAAGGTTCAATTCCCATGGGTGCCATGATAATACGGTTTGTTGTAATATCACTATATGGTTCGTTAGAGTATTGTGGTAACACGATCATGATGTAATATGCATAGGGTTCATTTCAGTCCCATATAACCAATTAAAAAAACAAGTTATCCTTATATTGCATCCTCCTTCATCGCCTTGAGCAATAATAATTTTTTCTATTATTTTTGTAATCCTTGTGCATTCATTCTTTTGAAGTTGTCCCTCTATTGCAGCTTACTCCATTGCCTATTTGTGCTTGAGTGCTTTCTCCAACATGTTTTACTTTTTGCAAACCTTTAACTACCCTTTCCATATCACACATTGGTCCACCAGCATTTGCAGTTAATCTTACAAGTGACAATCACCCAAATCTTTAGAAGCATCCTGGAACTCCCTTTCCTCAGGAAGTCTGCATTATAGACAGACTCAAACTTGCTCCTTGAACATTGTTTCACAACCATAGTCCAATTCATCAATAAACTGATGGTCTAACAGCTATGGCAAGTCCTCCTCTTCTTCTGTATTTTCAAGAGTTTATTGATGTTGATAAGAATCCCAAAGCTCCTCCTCATGTCATTACTGTGCCATGAGTGGGAGTGGAGGATCAACAAGACATTAGTTGACAACATCGCAGCACTTCATGGCCCCCATGCTTCTCCCTTCTATGGACAAGATTATACAGATCACTTTCAAAAATTCAAAAGTTCTAAAGAAAATAGCAAACAAAAGTGCCAATAGACTTGCCATAGTGAAAAGATCCTAGCATATGACATCATTCCTCAAAGTCTTCAGATCCATGCTCCTAATGATAATGTTAACCAAAAAAATTAGTAAGTCCTTGATAATTTAACTTCCAAATATTTTCAGGATTGTGCCAGAATTTTATTTGGAAGCTTTCAATCACCATGTGGAAAAGCGCCAATGTCAAGTAGATGAATTCATAGAGGATGGTCTCAAACCTCTTATTGTGTCCCACATTAATGATGCAAATGATAGAAACATTATTAGCATGCAGATAACAGATGCATTGTGGAACCAGGTGTCAAATCTATTACATGGCAAAAAAATAATCTTGGGAAACCTAGACTATCATTTAGAGAAATATGCATGAACAAGTTGAAGCTACCTGAAACAATGTTGGTTGCAAAGTTCAAGAGGTCAACATATATAATGCAAGAAACAATGTTTCAAAACTGATCAAGAAAGAGATAAGCCCTTTAAAAGTATAGTATGAGAGACTCAAAACTGTTTACTAAGTTGTAAGACAACATTTCTCCTTCCAACAATCACAAAAAAAGGGAATGGAGAAGAGATTGTCAGCCACTGCAATAGCAGTAACCTTTGCAATCTCAACAACATAATCAAGAACAGCAATTCAGTTCTTTAAACTCTCAAGGCTTCCCTTGATTCTGTCATAGAACTAGTTGAGGTTGTTGTTGTTGTGGAACTCAGAATTTTCCCTCCATTTCTTTTTTCTATGATTGTTGGGGAGGAGAAATGTTGTCTCACAACTTGATAAACATTTTTTCCAATCTATCTTACCTTAAAATAAAAATGGTAAATATGATTGAAATAGGCCCTGCGCATACTACATCATGGCCGCATTACTGCAATAATTCAATGAACCATATTATCGTGGTATTACGACAAACTATTTTGTCACAATACCCATGGGGAGTGAACCTTGGTGGGCTCTTTGTGAGCCAAATACTCTCAAAGTCTCACCAGCCAGACTTCAACTCCATAGACAAATGTTAGGGTTCACCAATCAAATTGGAACCTTGGCTTATGATGTGAAACTCCTTGCTCCCCATAGGATTGAAAGGCCCTGCACCTACTACATCATGGCAGCATTACTAGAATATTTCAATGAACCACATTATCGTGGTATTACAACAAACTGTTTTGTCACAATACCCATGGGGAGTGAACCGTGGTGGGCTCTTTGTGAGCCAAATACTCTCACCTGCCAGACTTCAACTCCATAGACAAATCTTAAGGTTCACCAATCAAATTGGAACCTTGGCTTATGATGTGAAACTCCTTGCTCCCCACTGCTTGCCCTAAACCCGTTGGGCAGTCTATCATAAAGCGCTCATCTCTTTTTCTTTTCTCTTTTCCTTTTTTTTTTTTTTTGGTTCAGTTCTTAAACATTGTTTTCAACGTAACATGTTTTGATCTCTGAAACTCCATGAGCCACATTGTTTTAAGAATCTCAAACTTGTTCATGCATGTTTTTCTGAATGATGCCCTTGGATTCCCAAGATTTTCTTTACCCATATAATAGATTTGAGATTTGGTTTTACTGTGTGCATTTGCTACCTACATTACTGATGATCTTGCTATCGACTGCAAACTCAACATGGTTTGAGTGTATCTTCTCTGAGCCCATCTACCTAACACTGAAGCTTCTTCACATAGGGTTTAAAAGTATTAATAACCTTATAAGAATTTCTTTTAAATATCATCATGAGGTATTACAAGATAAGGAGCATGGACCTTGAGAAATGACATTGTTTGTCAGGTTCTCTTTATGCTTGGAAAGTCCACAATCACTTTTGTCCACTTTTTCGTTAGAAATTTGAAATCTCCAAGTGGTGTCCATAATCCTGTCCAAACAAGCTGGAAGAACAGGCTGGCCATGAAGCACTCTGATGCAGTCAACTATGTCCCACCAATCTTGCAAACTAAATCATGACACATGTCATGGGGAGAATCTGCTGGGACTCTATCAATGTCAAAAAACTCCTGAAAACACTGATGAAGCAAAAGACTTCCCATAGCTATTAGATCAAGAGTTTGTGGATGAGCACAAAAAAAAATGGAAGTGTTCAATGAGCAGGATCAAGTTTGTCTAGAATCCAAATCTTTGTTAGCAAAAAGTGATTTAGGATGCTTCTCAAGAAGCAAATAATCTTGTAATATCAAGTACTCCAATTAAGTAAAACAAGGCAGAGAAGAAACGTTAAGGGCTTGTAAAAAGTAAAACAAGGCAGAGCAGTACTCTAACACAGAAAGGCAATGAAGTAGGATGCAATACAAGATAACTTATAAGAATGAGCGCACAAGTATTTTTAAACAAAAAAAAAAAAACAGAAAAGCTTTTTGTTATTCAAGAATGCCAAATTCATTTACAAAATCATATATTTATAAGTAATCCCTCTGCTAGTTTGAGGAGATCTCGAAATGGAACCTGTCTCTTACTGCCACAAGCTATTATGAAAATATTGAAGGGCTATTTTTAACACACTCATGAATTAAAAAAATCTAAAAAGCTCCTCTAAAATTGACATATAAGCATGGGGTTCAAGTCTCCTACTGCCACAAATAATGGGAACATGAAAAGTGCTATTTTAAACTGTGAATAAATATTTTCTTATATGTTATTTCGAAAATTAACTTGAATGCACAGGTTTTAGTCTCCCACTACCAAAAGTTATTACAGAAATAGAAGAAAGTGCTATAATTAAACACATATCTAAAATAAACTATAGAATAAAAAATTCATCTTTGCAGATGATAAGCAGAAGCAATTTAATACTTTAGGTCCTATGCTAAAGTAATCACAATTTCCTACCTGCATCTGGGAAAATGACTCTAATTTCTTTGGTAGATTAGGAATATTCTTATTAAGATGTTAATAAGAAACTCCTTGGATGCTGTCATTGTGATACCCAATAACCAAATCGTATCCAATCTTCTAGAGTGGTTTGCTAACATAAATGGGCAGTAATGAACTACGAATATAGTGTTGAAAGAACTCCATGCTGTCCTGTGTGAGAAGAAACATGACCGTCTAATTGTGTACTCTGACATAAAACAGGATGATTTTATAGTTTCTTATTTCCACTGTTGCGATCCAGAAAAGGCTTCTGCGAGATTCTTTGAAATCCCCTAAAGCTAACAAAATAAGTCCAAAATGATGGTCCAATTTCTGTAACCTTTTTATTCTTTATAATAACTGCATCTTGTGTATAATATGGAGAGCTTTGGAATAAGCGGGAGAAATTCACAGATCTTCCAGATGTAAAGCCCATAGGGCTTCGAGAGCAAGAGGGCAATTAGGAAATCAGCTACCCTCAACCCAATCACCGGGCGAAGCTTCTAGACATGAACATGCTCCTGAATTTTTAAATTGGAGATTCAGGGACTACGTGGGTTAGTGACTGGTAAGTCGGATAGTTTCCTTGCTAAGAAGTAGATGTTTGCTATTGTTGAAGACTTGGTCCTTTACTAAAGAGAATACTATTGGTGTCATTATTGCTATAAAACAACTCCCGGTTCAATTTGAGAGGCATCATTCCTGGTCACAAAAGATGTGTACATTGCAAAGTATAATTAGAGTTAATGAAAATAAAACATACCTATCAGGAAGAAATCAGGTTTTAAATTTGATGTTCAAGTCGGCACCAGATAATTTTTTTTGCATGCTCTACTACTTGTTTTTGTCCTTCTTACTACTCTTTAGAGTTTAAATGTACACATTTGAATCAAGTCTGGAGCCCATGAGAAGGCTTGACCCACAAAAACACAAATTTAATATTTGAGAGGTACTCTATCATGTCAAAAGCCTGATTTACAGAGTTTGATGTGAACATCAGCAATTTAGCAATGCATTTACAATACATATATTCTTTTATATGCTTATGTAAAACACATATTGTTACCTAGGCATGTGTTTAGAAATATGCAAATATGACCTAAAAGCATCAAAGTTAAACGCTTGAAAGAATGGGGAGCCACAATAACTCCTGGATTGGATTATGCTTTCATTTAAGTAATCAACTCTGTAAAAATAGAATACAGCACACTATAATATAATTCCATTATGAATATATAAATAAAGGTAGACAATGGGAATAACTTATAGATACATGTAGATACACTGCACATACAACATGTATCCTGCACAACCTAGTTATCTACAATACATTGTGGATCAATCAAGCATACAACACACACGACTTGTCTTGACCAGCATCGACCAACACGCCTTCACCAAGGTAGATGGTCTACATATAGGCAAGACAGGACCCATAGGTAGCTGGTAACTAACTAATTACCACCGAATTAGCCATACACATCAAAACATTAAAATACCCCTTGTTATTACACAATATTTATTACAAACACATCATCACATGCACATACGATGACAGTATGTGACAACACTCACATATGACAACTCTTTTTATACGTATCACCACCATGTGGCACATGCATCCATGTGCACGTGTTGATACACTTATGCATTCATTTAGATGTACACTCATGCAGACATAACGTTCATTCATGTGTCAAATCGTCTATCCACATCTATCCTCTCCTCTAGATTTGTCGATGTCCCCACCAACAAACCAACTGAACACAAGGACAGAAGCACTGAACATGGTATTTAAATCTCTTATGGCACTCCTTCCACTTCTTTCTATTCCATACATGCCAACAAAATGGTGTTCTCCCTTTGCTTCCTCCAGTTCGTGCAACTTGCCTAGCTTCATGCACCGACAACGGATGGCGATGCACAAAAGGGAGATGGCATGATGATGCATCAACAGAAACCCATGTGCGCAAACGACAGATGGCATGGCAATGCACCGATGGCAAACGCAAATAGCAAATGCTCAAATGTAGTTGCAAATAGCCTATAGATAGGCTTGTCTAGCCTACACAACATGGTAAAACCCTTGTGTTGTTCAAATCTCCTCTTTGTAGGGTTGGACAACTTGCTTGTTCCCTCTACTGACACTTATCATGGCAAAGACTTGTGCTCAAGCAAGAAGGGTTTGAGCTTGGATAGCACCCACCTTCACTCAGATGACTCTCTTTCCTACGACATCTTATGTTCTACAAACTACCTATAAATTCTCTTGCATGGTCTAGTCAATGTGAACAAACCCTAGCAACGCTCGAACTTGTTCCTTGTCGGCTTGGACAACCACACATTTCTTCTCTTCATCATCCATTAAAATTCCTTCTCTCCCACCTTCTTTCTTCTCCCTCATTTGTTTGAGTAAGTAATTGAACGAGGACAGCGTCATCTATACAAGAGTAATTTGCCCCTTCAATGTTTTTCTCTCTACAACTTTAAGTTTTATTGTAAGGTTGGCAGACAACTTCCCTTTATCTTGACTAATAATAATTTTGAGTGTGAAGAAAATTTTCCAAGTTATAATTAAAAACCAATATAATTTGAAAAAAAAATACCACTGTTATTCTCCCTCTCTCTCATCTATCTTTGTTGTCGTCAATGGGTCTGAGTTCCAAACATCCTCGTCCAAACTCCATCGCACATTCCATGTCATCTTCACACAAATTAGCTTTGTCACTACTTAGACTTTACATGTCTTACAAGACGCTACAACATCCTATGTCATCTAGATGGAAAGCTTGTTCAAATGGCATCCTCCATCATTTAGAGAAGTTTCACCCCTATCCAAGTGACACGCTCTACTACACAAATAGTCCTTGTCTTTAATTACTCAATCAGCATCCTCATCCTGATAGCCCCACTTGTCTAAAGGGCACCCTTTTTCATCTATGTGATACATTGGCTTGCATTTTTCATCACACAGGTTCTTCATTTCATCCCAGATATCATCCTTTGACCGCAACCAAAATCATTTAAAAGAGAATATACCAAGATTTCCCAATGCTTTTCCTTCCACATTTGAGTTGGAGGTAGATGTCTTTGACTGTGTTAGTGTTTGCATCTACACAACTTGTTGCACATTCACCACAGCATGCTCCATCTCCTCAATTGCAATCAAGTTTGCATTGCCCACTTCTTTTTGTGTTGGACTATGACTCTTCTCAGTTTTTTGAGCCTCGAATATGACATCTATGGCATTGTACAATGGGCCTGCCTTGAGTATCTTACTCAATTTGACACCTTCCATCACTTTTATAGTTCTCATGGAATGCACCGGTGATGGCATCTCTCATTCAAACAATGTCCCTACGTGTCACATCCCAAATCTCATCCTTTGTCTACAACCAAAATCATTCAAAAGAGAATATAACATGATTTCCAATTTTTTTCACTTCCATATTGGAGTTGGAGGTAGATATCTTTGATTGTGTTAGTGTTTGCATCTACACAATTTGTTGCGCATTCACCACATCATGCACCATCTCCTAAACTGCGATCACGTTTGCATTGCCCACTTCTTTTGGTGTTGGACTATGACTCTTCTCAATTTTTTGAGCTCTCTACACATCATTGGCTCCTTGTCACTCTAACATTCTTGTGCAAAATGCCCCCAAATTTGACATCTATGGCATTGTACGATGGGTCTGCCTTGAGTATCTTACTCAATTTGACATCTTTCATCGCTTTTATAATTGTCATAAAATGCACCATTGATGGCATCTCTCATTTAAACAATGTCCCTACGTGTCACATATATCTATAGCAACAATTTTACCTTGTTATACACATTTTTCATATCACACTCATTCTCTGAGTCATCATTCTCATCATTCTCGTCTTCAAAGTCGCTCTCTTCACTGACTTCTCAACACCAACATCTGAATGCCCTTGAAACATTCTCCAAGTTTTTCTCAAAATCCTCGCTCTCATGGCTAGAGTCACTCTCATCATTAAGATCTCTTTCCTCACTATTTGTCTAACTGTAACATCTTTATGACATTTTCACATCGTTTTCCAAGTTCATGACCTGCTTTGGTTCTTCTGCCTACAAACTCTTCACTCTTACTCGTAAATATGCAATTGACTAGTTGTTAAGGCAACAACGACTTCCAAAAAATTCAACTAAATGTCATGTGGATTTGATCAAAGCAAGAACATTAGGTAGCTCAAATACATCATTTTGTGAAGAAAGAATCTTTTATGTATTAAGGAGAGGGCTGGTTGAAGAAATGTTGTCTAATCTAACCCCTAGTTATTGTCCCATTATGTGTCCAGACATGGTTGTCATTTGGAACATGAACTATTTATTGGTTTGTCATTGATTCCAACACAAGTATATATGTTATATGTTTTTTTTAATAATCTATGTGTGGCTTCTATTGGGGGCCACTCCCATTACAAAAACAAAACATTACATTGCTCTCATTACATTTCTAACAAGTTAATTAAAGCATATCCAACTTTGCCTTTCTATCAAAGATATTCTTCATTTGCCTTTCTATCAAAGATATTCTCCATCTTCCTCAAACTGCTAAGTTTCCACAATCAACTCCTTTTATATCAGATGCCTTCCAAAATTTAAATTCTGTCAAGATGAAATTCAACACTATGAATGGCTAAAATATTTGTTGCCCAACTTCTATATCTATAAATATCTTGTCTATAACAACCTCACAATTTCTTAATACCTTTTTTTAGGGTTCTTATTCATTCCCCTAATATTCCAAGATATTATTTTCATTGTTATTTTTTGTTTTTATTTGTGGGTTTAGCCCCACTTCTTGTTAGCACTTGTGATATTTGCTTTTGTTTTCCCATATCAATATCCCTTTGGGTTTCTTTTTCTCTTTGTTTTTGCTTCTTGGGTCTTCCTCTCTTTTTTCATTCCCAACAATACTTTCATCTTCATCAATCTCTTCAATCTTCTCACACTGCTCATAGTAAGACTTATCATCTTTAGGTTTGCCTTGTTCTGAAGGATCTGAAGTGCAAGGAATAACCTCAAAAGCACAATCTTCTTTATGTTGCCCTAGAAACCCTAAAGTGCAAGGATGCTCTTCTGTAGCAATTACCTTCTTATTCTGCCCTAAAAAACCTAAATTGTTATGGGTTTCCTCCATCCTCATTTCTTTATTATGCTGCTCTTGAAACCTTAAAGTGCAAGGGATAACATCTTCACCCCTTTCACTTTTATTACCTGGAGAGGATTCTATACTACTTGAGGAAAATGAAGATGATTTACCTGGAATAAACTTGACCTCTTTTGTCGTCTTTGTTTTAGGATTTCTCTCCACATCTTCTTTTGCACCTTTAATTCCTTCTGAACTTGCCAAATGATATTGTAGATAGGCTTTCTTTGCCTCTTCTTTCGGAGTGGAATATCCTTGATCTGATCTAGCTTCTATTATTGTATGATTTCCTTGCTTCGTCTTGAAGTTTATCTCATGGCTAGAATTTTTTGTCTCTTTCTTCATAGTTTTCACTTTGCAAACTCTTGCCATGTGTCCAATCTCATAACAATTGTGGCAACGAAATGCGATATTTTCATAATCTACTTGTTGATCCCATTCTCTTGATTCAGATTTAATCTTAATGGATTGTGGCAAAGGTTTTGAAATATCCATAGCAACACATATTCGAGTATATATAGCATGCTTTCGCTCCTTAGTAGTTAGTCCTTCCTTGATGAATTCCCTAGGGTATTTCCAATATTCTTCAAAACATCCTTATTTATAAGCTGATATGGAAGTCCAAAAAGCCTAACCCACATTGGAAGCTTCTTAATAGTTTATGTCTCAACAGAAAAAATTTCATTCCATGGTCTCAAATAAAGTGCATCTCTTCCCCTAAACCATGGGCCACCAACCATTATTTTATCCCTAATTTCTGAACTGGAAAAGATGATGAGGAAAAAACCTTTAGGAAGAAAAGTCACAGAGTAATTTGAATTCAATCCCCACTTCCACTTGATCCAATTTTGAATCTCCAAAAACCTTGGCCATGATCTATGGAACTTACATATTAACCCTCTACTTTTAAGAACCATTATATCATGCTCAATCATCTCATCCTTGATACTTACTTCTGGTGTAACATCTGCTACCTGGATCGAACTTGCCATGTATTCGCTCTTTTGCTTATCTCCAACTTGGGCCTCCATACTTCCAACTAGGGCATCCTAATTTCTAGCTAGGGCATCCTGACTTCCCATTAGGGCTTTCAAATATGACTTTCCTTCCATACTAGCTAATGGGGCTCACTCTTGGCTTGCACTCCCTCTTGGCTCGCACTCCCTCTTGGCTTGCACTCCCTCCCAACTTGCACTCTCTCATGCCTCACACTCACTCCCAACTTGCACTCCCTCCTAGCTCACAATAGCCCCTGTCTCTTCTTTTTCCCAGCATTCCTTTGCTTCAGCAATTTTCTGGAAACAATATTCGACGCATTAGCGGTAAAGGTTTGAAGCATTGATGCACTTTGGATGATCCTGCCGCTCTTCCACCATGACTAAATCTCGGCTCGCACTTCCTCCAGGCTCGCCTATTTTTCAATGGCTTGGTATATCTATTATATGTTATTATGTAGCTATCTAACCTTTATGTGCCTCAAATAGAAAAAATTTCAATGTTTCCACTTATAGATGAAAGACCAATGAAATTTAGTGATAGAAAATAGGGCACTCGTGCAACTTCTGAGTTTTATGGGTAATTGCCTTTTTCTATATGTTTAAATGAACAAAAGAGTTCAAATACGTACTTTGTACCCTGTGTTTAGTAATAATAAGAAGCCTTGGCCCATCAAAGGCAGATAAGAGAAAGAAAGTACCCAAAAATTTGATAAATTATAAAATTCCATTTGAAAGACAAATTTGAAGCTGTAATCATGTGTACTAATGCTGAAAGCATAAATCCCACAAAGAAAACCACTTGGAAGGGTGTCGAAAGAGAGGAAGGGGTCTTCCTGCCATGATGTTAAATCTGAATACAATTTCCTCCAGAAGATTGACAAATAATTGCAATCACAAGTCCTTATTATATTGAATGATATGCAAGTTAACATAAGGTACAATAATATATTAAAACATCAAAAGACAGAAGCAAGAAGAGAAACTTATCTTTTAATGTTATTATATATTATAATGCTATCATATTTGACCTTGTCATAAAAATACATATACGTTCGTGTAATAAGTTCTATGATTGCCATCTCACACACACAGATGGGAAGAAGAAAAGCACCTCATAGAGTGGCTGACCATTCAAAACAACCCATGGCACATATTGATGTGGTGGCTGTAGACTGTTTGTCTCTGCTGCATATTGCAACTCCAGCTGTAGACACCAATAAAACAATTTTAGCACAAAAAGTAATAGAGGTCCATTGTTTATCTTTGTGTGTAACTCCATTAGAAATAACGTACATCAAATAATAGGTGATGATCAAACATAGATGCTTCTGGAGCATTGAACTATTTGGCCTAACTAAAACAAATTTTGACAACTTGTTAAAAACGAGACCATTCCATTGATCACGTACTGAGTTACTAAACTGATTTGCCAAGACCTTAAAATTTTACATCTAAAGGTAAGTCATCAGTAGATGGAAAGAAAGGCCTTGTAAACATTATAGGCACAATTCAAACAGCACACACAGAAATGATGTTTTGCCTTGTAAACATTATAGGCACAATTCAAAAAGCAAACAGTGAAATGATGTTTTATCTATCATACACATGGTCTTGTCAATTATTGCACAAAGGTTACATTGTCGCCATGTGTTTTACTAGATAATTCCAAACATGAGAGGATATTATTATGTGGCACTATAGATACATCCTGAGCAAACAATTTCTATTGACAAAAACAAGCATTGCTCAAATTTTCTCTCCCTATTAAATTATTGTTGGCACTACCAGTGCCATACATTCACTGATAGAGCATTAAATGTCATTTTTGTATATTATAAAAGCGATAAATTGAAAAATAGATTGTTATCATGGAGATGATCAGCGCAAACAAGCTTCTTTTTTTCCTGATTGTCATATAGGCACCATCTTTCATTCTTGAGTAGCCATGTGAAGACTGTCCAATGATCTGACCCTTGATATAGCTGTGAATGTTAGGTCCTTTTCTCAATGTTACCAATGTTAATTGTGGCTGTTTCCAATGTCAATCCTTGAGATTTATGTATTGTGAATTCCCAAAGCCATGTGAAAAGGAATTTGTATACAACTGCCTCGTGTCACAGGCCATACTGGTCTGCTCTGTTTAGCAAACTTTACAACCACATAAATTGGCAAATCAGAAAGTTTTGAATTAGGTTTGTAGAAGATATTTTTGACCTGTCTGAAGGCTGCATTTACAAGACAAATAAAGCATTACCCATTGCCTGATGCATGAGTACTTTTTCTTTTATGTGGTTGTCATTAGATTGGTTGTTTAGCATCAATTACACTATATTACTCTTCTTGCAATTGGAGAAACTTGATGATTTTTTTATCCATTTATTATACAATGTAACAAGTTTGTTTGTTGTAAACAAGTGTATAGTTGAGTTGGTTGTTTAGCATCAATTACACTATACTACTCTTCTTGCAATTGGAGAACTTGATGATTTTAACATCTATTTATTATGCAATGTAACAAGTTTGTTTGTTGTAAACAAGTGTATAGTTGAGTTGTTTAGCATCAATTACACTATACTACTCTTCTTGCAATTGGAGAACTTGATGATTTTAACATCTATTTATTATGCAATGTAACAAGTTTGTTTGTTGTAAACAAGTGTATAGTTGAGTTGTTTAGCATCAATTACACTATACTACTCATCTTGCAATTGGAGAACTTGATGATTTTAACATCTATTTATTATGCAATGTAACAAGTTTGTTTGTTGTAAACAAGTGTATAGTTGAGTTGTTTAGCATCAATTACACTATACTACTCTTCTCGCAATTAGAGAACTTGATGCTTTTAACATCTATTTATTATGCAATGTAACAAATTTGATTGTTGTAAACAAGTGTTTAGCATCAATTACACTATACTACTCTTCTTGCAATTGGAGAACTTGATGATTTTAACATCTATTTATTATGCAATGTAACAAGTTTGTTTGTTGTAAACAAGTGTATAGTTGAGTTGTTTAGCATCAATTACACTATACTACTCATCTTGCAATTGGAGAACTTGATGATTTTAACATCTATTTATTATGCAATGTAACAAGTTTGTTTGTTGTAAACAAGTGTATAGTTGAGTTGTTTAGCATCAATTACACTATACTACTCTTCTTGCAATTAGAGAACTTGATGCTTTTAACATCTATTTATTATGCAATGTAACAAATTTGATTGTTGTAAACAAGTGTTTAGCATCAATTACACTATACTACTCTTCTTGCAATTGGAGAGCTTGATGCTTTTAACATCTATTTATTATGCAATGTAACAAGTTTGTTTGTTGTAAACAAGTGTATCGTTAAGTTGAGTTACGTTTGCTCATACTCTGACAATTTGTTTGTGCAAGTCATCAAAACCTGCCAATCTTTCAATGTTGGCTCTGCATTTCTTATGTTCTTCAACAAATTTGGAATTTTTACCTGATTTGGAGTATGACTTGATGTCAGAAAATTCATTCTAAACTTACTACTTTACTGAACATAGATTTTTTGCATGTGTGTGCTGTATACATGGGTTTGTCTTTGACAGGTGGTTGTTTGAGCAGGTCAACAAATAGGATAATAACTAGTCCACCAAAGAAGATATATCATTTACATAGAAATACCTGTCAAAAACAAGAATCTATTTGTAGAAGTAGTTGGTCCCATGAAGCTCATGTCATCAATAAGGATATATTAAACATGTTTCATTTCTTCTTCAAAGATTGCCAAAGGTTGTCCTTGAAATTTTAAAGTCACGTGTACTGTTGGAGCCTGTATGTTAAATGCAACAACACTTGTTGAAGCAAGTAAAAGAAGTGGATTCTGTGCATAAAATACCGTAGTTGCAAGGGCATGCCTGGCCCAGTTGCTCAGATATGGTTTTCTAGTGCCTACAGTCCTTTGGATTACTATTCTCAATGGATATTTGAAATCAACTTCCCTGGAATGCTTTAAATGAGAACGAATGCTAGTCATTGTTTTGGTGACATGTTAAATGAAGAGGGAACACTTGTTTATGGATATGACTGTTGTTGCAAGGAATCATCGTTCTCTATGAAAGGAATAGCAGTGTCATGCAAGTGACTTGGCACTTTATGTTCCTCCCATTTATAGTTGTTATCAAAGTCACAGTGACCAAGCATTTGAAGGCCATTTAGATCTGTTGATCCAAGCATGTGACCTAACCACCTTGTAGGGGGCATAACTTTATGCTTAGTAATCTGTTTTGACCTGCTCAAACCGCATTTGAAACTTTAGAGCAAGAACAAGAATGTTTCTACAGGGAACCTATGCCCAACAACTACATGAAAAAGAGAACACTAACCACTACAAATAGCAAGTTTCTATTTTCAGATATTCGAATCCAAAATACATCTCTAGCCATGTTGACACATCACTAGAGGACAAAATACAAAAAGACAATTCATGTGCATGTGGATTTCATTTAATACTGTTATGAACCTCTCTTCTCATTAACAATAAATCATTCACCAATATGCAAAAATATCAAACATGCATCCACAAATAAATTCCACAATAACAATCCACACAATAAAATAGAGATAGATAATACCCTTGAGGTAGGGCAACACCAAGAATACTCCTTAAGGAAGGAATCACTCCACAAGATCTCCAGCTCCACGAGCCAAGACTCTTACAAAGAATACTTCATATGACTTTCTTTTACAATTGGGGGTACATCTCTCTTTATACAAGAATGTGATGGTTCACCTTCCATGAGTTAGAAGGTCACCCATGTGGTGATTCACCTTCCATGAGTTACAAAGTGCATAATATTATAATATGGCACTATGTTATATATTATTATAATTTTATGTGTGACCCATGCCATAATACAATATTATATTATATCCCCACATGCATATACTTAGGTACCTAACATTCCATCCCCCTTACAAAAATGTTTCGTCCTCAAAACATAGGAAGAAACTAAATAATATGATCTTCTAAGCAATGTTATCAATTGGTACCAATCTTGATTATCCTTCCATCCAAGTGAAATTTTGATCGGTGGTAGTCTGTGAGGATGCCAAGCTGCCCTTGTGCCATTTGAATACCCATAGTTTTTGCTCTTTTGGTTCCATGTATATCCCTCATATTTCTTTTGTTGCCTTAAACCTTGTTTCCATGATTGTTGCCTCTCATGGTGATGTGGATGGCGATATGCTCCCATATTTTGTGCCTCTATTTTATGCTCTTCTCTCTTACTCCCCTCTTTTGGTTCATTCTTGGACTTTGCTTTAGCTTCTTCTTTGATCTCTACCACTGCCTCCTCCTTAGATTCTATTTCAAGTTCTTTTGCTTGTTCTTCAATTTGTTCTCCTATAATGATTTCCTGGTTCTCCCTTGATCCTTGCTCTCTAAGCTGAGAAATATCTTGCAAAGTTATCTTCTTTTTTCTATACCATAATTTCATAAATTTCTTTTGCACATTTATGTTAATAGTGCCCAAAGAATGCAACCAAGGATAACCAAGAACAATATCTGCATCATCCATCTCAATAGCATAAAAATCTGAATGTAAAACATATTTATCCATGGTGATCTTCAAATCTTCAAAAAATTGAACATTCTCACCCTCAAGCTGTATGTTTTTTATTTTCTTTGCCTGAACTTGCAACCCCTTAGCCAAAGCAATATTAATGAAATTATATCTGCTGCTAGGGTTAATGGAAACAATAACTTTTTTATTTTGAATGCAACCATGAACCTCTAAAATAGAATTTTTAGATTCAAACAATTCCTTCTGACCATTGTTTGACACAAAAGGTGTGGTTTCCTTAGCCTGCATATTATTATCATTTTTCTCCAATCCCCATTTGCTTAAAAATGCAACTTCAAATTCTTCCCATGTGTATATATAATTGCAAGCACTAGCAAAGTCTAGATGCCACTTTGAAGCTTCCCCTTGCAAATAAGCATAAATCTTACATCTCCATTCTATCTCAGAAAAACTTACCACTTCATCAACCATTCCCTAGCATCACTATCATCCTCTCCAATGAATATTGGCAACTCCATGACCTCAACCCAAAAAAATTTCCAAAGCAGCTAGGGTTTTAAATAACCGAAAATTCTCAAAAATTAAAATTTTTCAAATCTCATCTATTCCTTTCTTCAAACAATTAAATCTGCAAATTTTCTTTAAAACAAAACAAACGGCAACTGATTTGCTTACCCGGATTGGGAGAGATGAATGTTTTTCCCTTTGCACAAATTTTCCATGCAGCCCAAAAACAACATCAAAAGCCCAACTTCAAACAGTTGTAACTCTCTCAATACTTATCAGAATTTAACAAGTGAGCAACTGTTTTTGTAGTATTCAAGAAGATCTACACAATGATGCAAAAATCTTCTGAAGATTACTAAAAAAATTGGTATAAATTTTTTTCTTTCGAAAAAAAATTTATGTAGCCAAAACAACAGCATAAATATCCCAACTTCAAACAGCCATAACTTTCTCAATACTTATCATAATTTAACAAATGAGTAGTCATTTTTGTAGTACTCAAAACGATCTACACAATGGTGCAAAAATACTTCTAAAAATGACTGCTGAAAAATAAGTTATAGCCCCCGCAAGATGGGACATTTTTTTGGAAAAATGTGCCCTAGCTTTACAAAAACAACCCCACTTTGCTAGAATCATTGCTTTGATACCAATTGTTATGAACCTCTCTTCTCATTAACAATAAATCATTCACCAATATGCAAAAATATCAAACATGCATCCACAATAAATTCCACAATAACAATCCACACAATAAAATAGAGATAGATAATACCCTTGAGGTAGGGCAACACCAAAAATACTCCTTAAGGAAGGAATCACTCCACAAGATCTCCAGCTCCACGAGCCAAGACTCTTACCAAGAATACTTCATATGACTTTCTTTTACAATTGGAGGTACATCTCTCTTTATACAAGAATGTGATGGTTCACCTTCCATGAGTTACAAAGTGCATAATATTATAATATGGCACTATGTTATATATTATTATAATTTTATGTGTGACCCATGCCATAATACAATATTATATTATATCCCCACATTCATATCCTTAGGTACCTAACAAATACGCACTTTGTAACTCATGGGAGGTGAACCACCCATTTCCATTCAAGTGACCTTCCATATTCAATATGGTGGATTTCCAACCCACCAAATTTTGTATAAAGTGAGATGTACCCCAAAGTGTAAAAAGCATGACTAATGGATGCATGCTATAGCCCCACATCTCTACTCAAAGATCGCTTGCAATGTACTGTTCTCTAAGCAATAAAATCATTCTGTTATTTTTCTAATATATTTCGGTATTCTAATTTGTTATATTCTGTTACTGTTCGAACTGCACTATTTCCTTAACACAAAACTCTGAGTTTCAGATCATCTATGTTTTTTTTTGGAGATAGTTGTGAAAGCCCCTTCCATTCATCTACATTTGTGTTATGCTTGTCATATGCTTTGTCATCCACACGATCATTTTCTTCAAAGGGTTCATCCAGTGGAACCAATTTGCAATGATTTCTTGTTTACATAGGCCTATGTCTATGTCTATCCTATGTTAAGCTGATAGGAATAACAAGAAGTATAATTGATATAAATGTTAAGGATTCACAGTTTAAAATGAAATATGAAGATAAATTTTAAAAGTAATACAATATGTTTGTTGATTTGCCATGCCATATAAAAAATCAAATTATTTGTTAATAAGGTTGTAAATATTTAAAGAAGATAAAACATTTTGTTTATTTTTGTTATTCATATGCTCATTAGAAAGATTGTAAACATTTATGTTGTGTGTACCTTTGTTCTTCATATGATCATTATAACAATGTTGTAGTTAACAAAGAACACGGTTGGCATAAAACTAAGTAACAAAGTATATCAAATCTTGTGTTCATGTGATAAACTTTATATTGACGAAACAAGATCGATCCAAAAATACAACAAAGAAGGTGGTTTCCGTAAAAGTAAGCAACAGAGTATATCTAGTCCCTGCTCTTGTGATAAACTTTACATTGACAAAACAAGCAGATTAAATCAAACCAAAATTTTTGAAAATTCTGTAGAACTTGATAGAGTCAACAAATTAACTCTTACAAAATACAGACCCTTACAAGCTTTTACTTAGTTAAGCTGTTATGAGATATGTCTTGATGTTAATGTTAAAATTTACACTTGATATAGACCTTTTCTTGTTAAAATTGAACATGTGTGGACCAGTTGAATGTCTATCAAACTCAACAACTTCATTTAAAAAAAAATTTGCATAACTCTTTAGAAAACCCCTGACTAAACTGATTGTGTTACTTTATTTCCTTGTTAATAGATACACATTTTCTACAATTATCTTACCTATGTATACTCGTTGGGGATGCCTTCTTCCACCATATTTTTTTGAAAATTGAGTGATTTTTTGAAGTTGTCAGTCATTTCATGAATTTATAAGAGATGTTGCAGCTTCTCATATGATTCAGGTATAGGACACAAAAGTTCTAATTATGGCTTTGATATGTTTAAACAATTGTGTGTATCAAGACAACTCAAGACTGATCCTCTTTCATTTGGCTATTGAAAAACAAATTCCATCCCTTACACTTTACCTCTTTTGATCCACAAATTAGAATTTAGACTTCCCTTGATATGAACCTGCAGTAAAATTATAACAGCAGAATGCACAAGCTGGAATGTAGAATGCAGAAACTAAGGACCAAATAAGATAAGATAGCCACCAAAAACTGATGTTTTACTCTCTTTATTGCAATGTATTAAATATATGTACAATGATATAGATGTGCTTGATGGATAAGGCAAAAAAAGCATATGCAAAAGATGCTAACTAGAAATTTTTTCTAATTTGAAAGATGCTTATTTAAAAACTAAAAGATGCAAATTGCATGGATAGAAAGTATGCTACAATGCATACAACCATTCTAATTTAAAAAAATTATTCTCTTCATTTCCTCCTTGCTTATTGGAAGTTGTCCCCAACTTCTACAATAGATGAGGACACTTCACTGCAAGAGCTCACTTTGAGAACCAGTTGGCCTGCATTGGCAAACCGCCTTTATGGCCTGCAACCAAGTAAGTAGTGGTTTGTTTCTTGCAGTTGGCGTGAACCAAACATCAAGCAAAGTATCATCCACCAAGGGTCACTGAAAATTTGGAAAAATAACTTCAGGATGAATGACAAAAAAGTCCTTCTCTAAGTGACATATCTGTGAGAGCTGTACTTGTCCAAGTGAAGCCAAACATGCTCACCAACTTCGAAAAGACATGAATTACTCAAAGTCTGTCATGAAATTTATAGATGCTGAAGCATATCTTGAACTTTGTCATAAAGCTTTGTCAAATACTGTACAAAGGAAGAAGCTTTGTCTTGCTTCTTTTGTTTATGGGGTGAACAGGTAGTTGGAAGAGCTACTGGAATAGGAGCCAGGGGTTGAAAGCCATCACAGATTGGTTGACCTCCCTGCTCAAGAACCGCATCAATGGCTTAGGCGTTTGTATCAAGGGTCAATGGTTGTTGTAGGTAAGGAGGATCAAGAATAGGAGCAATGCAAAGAGCATATTTTTGAAAGATACAAAGAGTAAGAAATTTGTGCAAGTTGACCTTTTTTGTTGCAGGTCTACCAAAAAGCAAAGAAGTAATAAAAGAAGTGAATTTATACATTTGCAACAGGTAGGTCTTGGAAAAGCCATTAAAAACAGCCTTACAATCATACTGATTTGGTGCTCCATTTAACAAACTGCAACAATCCAATGCAGTGACATCACACTCCACCGTGTCATGGAATGACTCAATGGCAAATATCACAAAACACTGGCTAGTGACAAGAGTAGACTGCCCTGCTTGACCCATCCCAACAGGTATGGCCATGGATGTTTTGTAGTTGGCAAAAGGAGATCATCAAACAATTTTTTTGAAATCAGGTTCTTTTGATTGTTATTATCAAGGATCGGCTCCACCAATCTGTCCTTGATTTGACATTTTTGGGTGAATAAAGCTTCCTGAAATTTTGCATCATAATTATTGACCATAAGAATGAGTTGATGATTTGATGTGTTGGGATTAGTTACTTCAATTGTTGAATTGTCATGCTGCAGCTGTTGCTGTGGCCGTGACTGTGACCCAACTAGAATGACCTTGGCCTTCTTTGATTGCAAGATGTGGCAATTTTATGTAGAATGTCCAATGTGCTTATGATAAGAACAAAACTCTTCCCATTGCCAAAACCCTTAGTGCAACCATTTCAAGAATAACTCCCATTCTTGGATAGGGTGGCAGGGTTTGGGGAGTTGGCCAGGATAGAGATGCTCTTTTGATGAGAGGCAAACAAATAATTGGTATTCTTTTGCTACCTAGCTTCCACCTTTCGAGCAAGTTGGTAAGCCCGCTCTAAGGAATTCATGATGATAATTTTTATAGCCTCTTCAAGATGAGAAAACGATCTAGAGACATATTTGATGCAAAAAGCATCATCAGATTAAACCATAACCAACTCGAAAGTCTATTAAGGTCCTCCATATACTACTTGACTGACTGGCCAGACATTTTTACGAAGATAAGGCCAAAGAGCTAACATCTCCTCTATATATCCATGGGGATAAAAGCAAGCCCAAAGAGTTGTTTTCAACTCTTTCCACATAGCAAGTTTTGGCTGATATGTTACTTGCAGAAGTTTGACGTGGGATTGCCAGAAGATGAGGGTTTGATTGTCCATATCAACTTCACCCACCATGATCTTTTATGCCTTGGTGAGCTAGGGTTATGTCTTGAAATGTAGCTTTGACACCAAATGACATGAACCTGCAGTGAAATTATAATAACAAAATGCACAAGCTGGAATGTAGAATGCAGAAAACAGAATCTGAAGCACAATGGAGACAATAGCAGCCAAAAATTGATGCTTTACACTCTTTATTAAAATGTATTAAATAGATGTGCTTGATGGAAAAGACAAAAAGCACATGCAAAAGATACTAATTAGAAGGTTTTCTAATTAGAAAGATGCTCACTTACAAACTAGAAAGATTCTTGTAAAAGACACTAATTTGCATGGATAGATAACATGCTACAAAGCATAAAAACATTCTAATCTCATTACTTGAAAGTTAGAAAAAAATTTATATGGCATTCGAATATAACTATCATGATGCATAGTTGTTTTCTTAAAATGAATGTAATTCAAATCTATTGAAGCCACTTCGGTGCGCAAGAAGGGCCAGCACGAATGACATTTGCTAATATTACAATGAAATTTTATTTGTGCTCCTACCATTGGCAACTAGACAATGTTGTTGGCTATCATCGGTTTCAGTGTTGCCTTGAGTCATGCACTTGCCATGTTCTCCTTAAGGGTCAAGCTAATAGCAACATGGCTGTGCATGAGCCTCCCAAGTCCCGCATACAGCAATCACTGGACTTTTCTTCTGCATAATGCTCTGGGATCGCAAGAAACTAAACAAACAAGGATTGTAGCCTAGGATGGCAGCCAACTCATTATCTTCAACCATGTCTGCTGATCCCTTGAAAAAAAGAAAACAAAAAGGACAATGATGCACATCAATCAGTACGCCCCTCTACATTTTTTCCAAGTTCAGGCCCAAAACCATAACAACAGGAATGCCCCAACACACCTATATCAAACACGCATTCATAACTTCTAAGACATTTTAGGTGGTATTGTCATTGGCACGAATGTGGCTGTAAGTAATTAGCAGACCTGTCATTGCCTTGCTCTTCATTTTGGGAATGACGCATTTTACCTTTTTCACAGGAAGAATGTGCAATTTTGGTGCTTCCTTTGATAAGGAGTTGCATTATCTACTGTTTGAATTCCCACACCTGCAGAAATAATTTGCATTACATGTTTGATGGTTTTATGTTGGGTTTGATGGGTTACAAAGCACAAAGATTTCATGGATGCACTTCTCACTATAATAATTTGCATTTGTAACGGAGTTACACACAAAGATAAGCCCTGTGAGGAATGCACTTCTCACTATGATAATATTCATGCACAATTGGGAAAGCTTTTTTCTTTCAAGTTCTAGCAAGCACTTAAAGATTTTTCTTCATGCAGTAAAAATGAGTAGTGATTTGCCCAAGGGGTTGGGGCAAGAGGTGTGAAGCAAGAAGTTTTCCATTTTAGACCAAAGTTCCAATCCCACAGGTGAACCTGATACTTTTGTAAAATGGCAAGAGCTCAATTGGTTAAATACTTCAAATTTCATGGCGGAGACCAGTGTTCAAATCTTTCCAAGTAATATATGCGTAATTGCCAAGATGTAATACCATGGTAACATGGTCATGATATAATACAGGTGGGGCCCTCTATAACTAATTTAAAAAAATGAGTAGTGGTTTTGTAAAGGGACTGAATAACACATTTTACTTTGCAAGAACATGATTTTGTGGACAGTATTCTTTCATTATCTACTATTGACTCTTCTTTCCTTGGTTTTACTTTTCATCCATGCAAGCAGATATGTCATTCAAGAATTACAAAAAATTTGCAGAAGAGAAACATGATTTCTTCTGGGCTTCATGGCCTCCTGTGATGGTATATCTGTATTAGGCTCTCACAAAAGCTTTATCACAACTGCAATAGAAGTCGGAGGGGCACTTACAAGGATTGTGACAAACAAGAGGTAAATGAATTGAAGAACAAGGATACAATAGATAAGTATTGAGATCCTCTGCTATCGTTAGGAGGCCAAACACTTGCCTTTGAATCAAAGAAGATGTTGTTGTGCTATCAAACTATACACTTGTGGGTACTCAATATATCAGTGCTCAAGGCCTGCATGTTTTTGCATCATCCTGCAGTGCTCAAGCATGAGCACCACATCATCGTGTTCAACTATGCCACACAAGGGTTGTTGCTATACTACTTCAACCATGACAACAAAGCCTTCTGCAACACACACTTCAGCGCGAAGATCATCTATGAAATGTGTATCATGCATGCCACCTAGGCAACCACGTGGTATGCTTGCTGGGGAAGGTGCCAATATGTCAATATCTTCAAGGCCCCAACAACTTGGAGATCAACGAGGACATAGCCTCTGTGGTGAGAGATCAGACGATGTTTCAATTTGGATGGTTCCTTTTGCTCTAAGGCTAAGTCTGTCCATTCCACTTCTTTTGTTTGCCATTTGTTCCCATGTGAGATCAAAATAAATATGTTGCATCGCAGATCACTCCTGGATTGTACAAATCTGTCCCCAGTCAAATTTTTTTTTCACAATCAGGAAAGCATTTTCCAACTTGAGTTTCCTGGTGTGAGACAAATCCAGGAGACATTTCCCCCATGCAAATGCCTATTGGTGCAATAACTTGCGATAACTGAGCAAACTCTTGATATGTGCCCAAGAATTTATGTGAAAATATTACCCAATGAACACAGTTAAGCCAAAAGAGGTTACCCTCCTAAAAACTAATAACCAAGGAATTACTGCACATAAAACTCAAACTACAAAAACCACCCTAAAGTGTTCAAGTCAACCACTAATCATGAGTGTCCATAGCAGCAAAGGCATCTGTTTTATTGATCAATCAATAGCCCTCAAATTCCAAATTGTATTTGAATGATGCAAAAAGGTCTGACCAATACATATGGACTTGGAAACTACTAAAAAAGAATATCAACGCTGTGATTTATACAACAAGTCACAAGGTTGTAAAGTTCAATATTAAAGAGTAATGAGCTTATTCTAAAGTGGTTTCCCAAGCATATAAACCAAATTTCTATTAAGCTCCCAAATACCCTACCAAAACATGATTAGCAAGAAAAAATTGTTAGGAGTAGTTTGTATTGAATAAGGCCCAAAAGAACAGATAGGGTGTAAGAACAAATAAAGGGGGTTTTCAGCTTCATTCCATGTATTCCATTAGCTACATATTGCAGTTACCCATCAATAATAAAGATCCTTAGGGCAAAGAAAAAACAAGTCACCATGCTTTACAGGGAAGTAAGAATCACCTTTTCCTATATAGAATTTCGTTTAATCAGGAAGTTCATGTCAATATAGAAACTCAAAAACACATATTTTCAGCTTTGGAAGCACCTCTCCTGTATGGGAATTCTGGGAAGATGTAAAATGAATGCTCTATAAATATATTCCAAAGATACAAGAGTAGATTCAATAAGACACAGTAGTCTTTACCAAAATTGTTTCGCAGTTTACAGCACCTTGTGCCTGCCAGCATAAGCCTTCCTATTCTACATCATTCTTATTATACATGATTATAAAAGACACACTATGGTAAATAAATATAATTATCAAATCAGAGGATCAACTTTCACATTAATCAAAATGCAACATTTTGCTCTAGTAATAGAACATGATGCATGATAAAGGATGCCATTCATGTAAAAGGAAATGCATACCTTCTTCCCATATCCATTTTCGTAACAATTTCCAATAACCTTTGAGTCTAAGCCAGTCTTTTCAAAACATGTTTTCCACTCAGTTGCTTCATGTTCCAACACAAAGCTCTCAGTGCAGTAAATGAATGGAAAATATTGGGTCTGCATGAACAGGAACATTTTATAAGCAGTTTAAATAAAAAAGTTCACTAGCAATTCCACACTTCATTAATTTCTCCCTTGCCTCATTCTAATTCAGTAACTTTATCCGTTTAGGTAAACCTCAAACAAGTTGGGCAATGTTCAATTAAAGCCAAAATGCAGACAAACAAGTATGTTAAGTACAAAAATGCATGTTCTTATGAACATGACATCTGTGAATAAAGGCATATTATACACTACACACAAAGGAAATGAAAGAGAGTTCACTCTAACATCATCAAAGTAGAAAGCAGAAGTGCCTAACTTGATTTGTCACAAATCTTATAATTATGACAATGTTTGTAGGCCATTCAAATATGTAAAGAGCATTGTTTTGTTAAAGTTCTCTAGAAACCTCTTTTTTCTCTAGAACAGGGGGACAGCTTCGGGGCCATTTCCTGCTGTCCCCCTTTCGGGGACAACGGGGAGCCATCCCCAGGATGCCAAGGGCCTGCAGGGACGTCTCCTATGAGGGGTCGTCCCCAAGACGTCTCCTATGAAGGGACGTCCCCAAGGACTCCTAAGCGTCCCCCAACCGTCCCTATAGGCGCCGACCGTCCCCCATAGCAGCGTCGCACACTTAATTTAAAAATTAAAAAAAAAAAATTTGCTTTTTTAAAATTAATAAAAAAAAAAAGAATGGGGGTGGGACCCATGAAAGTCTCCACCCCCCAAACCCTACAAACTTAAAAGAGACTCTATAACTTAAAAAGAAAAACTTAAACTTAAAACACATTTGTCATTCATTCAAAAGCAGCAATGAAGAAAAAGAGCAGCAGGAACAGCAGTGAAGAAGAGCAACAGCAACAGCAGAACAGCAGTGAAGAAGAGCAACAGCAACAGCAGTGAAAACAACAGCAGGAGAGCAACAACAACAGCAGTGAAGACAACAGCAGGATAGCAGCAAAAGATCCAAGTTTGTTTTCCTATTTTGAAATTTTCATTACCTCATCCAAGTCTATTTTAATATTAAAAAACCTCTGCTGCAATTTGTAACCAACCGTGACCAAGGGAAAAAAATTTTGGGGGCTCAAGAACATGGCTGTGCAATTTTTGTCAAACTGAGTTTAAGGGCAGCTATACTAGGGTTGAATCTCATCTTACTGATAAAGCAGGAACAGGGGTTAGGCCTTGCAAAAAAATGAACCGGCTACAAGTGGTTGAAGCCAATAGGCTTGTGCAAGAGGCCAAACTTAGAGGTTTAGGCATGCCTTTCCCTAAACCTGGCCAATCATCTAGAAGTGACTTTGGAGCCTCCTCAAGACAGCCACAAGAATTAACCCAAACCTCTAGTATGCCACCGCTGCCCTCAAAGAAAAAAGGAACTATAAATGAGATGCTTAATGTGCAAGCAAGAGAGGAAGCAGATGATGCTATAGCACAATTATTTTTTGCACATGGGCTTCCTTTCCATATTGCATGTTCCCCCTATTTCAAGGAAGCATTCAAAAAAGCAGCCAAGGCAGGGCCTTCATATGCAACGCCTGGAGAAACTAAGCTTCGTACCTCTCTCTTGGACAAACAATATTCCAGATGCAGTTTGGTTATGGAGCAGATGAGGGACACATGGTTGACGAGTGGATGTTCTATCATCATGGATGGGTGGACTGACATTCGTCAGCGTCCACTCATCAATATTATTGTCACATGTTCAGCAGGTCCCTATTTTCTTCGAGCCATTGATTGCACGGGGAAAAGAAAGGATGTTGAGCACCAGTACCTCCTGTTGAAGGAGGCTATTGAGGAGGTTGGACCCTCCAATGTTGTACAAGTAATCAATTTTCGTTTTTCTTATGAAAATCTATATGGTTGTGTAAATGAGACTATTTTTGTTGTGTAAATTATTCTAAATATTTTTGTTGTACACTACAGGTAATTACAGATGCAGCCCCTGTTTGCCAACATGCGGGGCAAATGATAGAGCAATCATATAGACATATTTTTTGGACCCCATGTTGTGTTCATGCATTGAACAATGCATTGAAGGACATTGGGAGGATAGATTGGGTGAGGGCTATGGTTGCAGAAGCCAGAGACTTGCAAATGTTCATTTGCAACCATCACACTTCCTTAGCCCTCTTTCGGTCCTTCTCAAAGGAGTTCATCAAACCAGCAGATACTAGATACGCCACCTACTTCATTTTATTGGAGAGGATGATCGAGGTGCAGGATGCTTTACAGTCCATGGTAGTATGCACGGAGTGGAAGAGGTGGCCGGAATCAAGGACGGAGGAGGGAAAGAAAATCAGAGACAAAGTATTGGATGATAGTTGGTGGACTCAAGCCAAGTAAGAAATGTTGAAGTTAAGATTTGGTTCATGTTTATTTTTTTTGTTTATGATTCATTGATTTATCATTTATGATTTTATGATTTTTCATTTTTAGTTTCAAATTGGATTGCTCATATAGTCTAAGTTTTTTAATTTTTTTTTTATTTCTTGTAGGTACATTGTGTCTTTCGTTGCCCCAATTGTTGCAGTCATCAGATATGTTGATACAGATGCTCCTAATCTAGGAGAGATCTATGAGACTTTTGACAACATGCTAGGGGAGATGAAAAGAATCATTTGTGCTAGAGATCCATCATTATTATTCTATGAGGCCCACATTAGACCTATTATACAAAGGAGGTGGGATAGGATGAACACCCTTCTTCATATGGCAGCATATGCGGTAAACCCAAAGTGGTATGAGCCTAGGCCTAGGAGAGTGCCTCCCTATAAAGATCCAGAGGTGAGACAAGGGTTTTTGAATGCCCTTAAAAAGATGTATGCGAAGGAGGAGGGCTCAAAACTTAGAGATGAGTGGCTCAAATTTGTGAATCTTAGGGGCCCTTGCTTCAGCCAACCAGAGTGTAGAGAGGATAGGGCTACCATTGCCCAATCAGATCCCATTGGATGGTGGCAGCTATATGGGGATGATACACCTAACTTGCAACATTTTGCAATTAGGCTTCTTTCACAGGTTGCTAGTTCCTCTGTTGCTGAGAGGAATTGGTCCACATACAGCTTTATCCACAATGTGAGGAGGAACAAGCTTACCTCTCGCAGAGCGGAGAAGCTAGTTGCAGTGCATAGCTCTCTTCGCCTTCGTGAGAGAGTTAAGCCAAAGTACAGGCAATCTCCAGCTACACGATGGGATGTTGATCCAGAGGATGCAAGACAGATTGATGAGGATGAGGATCAGGAGGGGTTGGTTGGAGTTCCATTGGAGGCTCTTCACTCAGATGATGAGGGCAGCTCATCAGATACAGATTCTGATAGTGATAGCCCAGCAGAAGTTCCTGCATAATGAGACTATTTTTGTTGTACAATGTAAACTCTTTTTGTTGTAATGAGACTATTAGTATTTTTGACATTTGTTGTAAAATTTAAATTATTCTAATGGCTTCTAAGTTCTAAATATTTTTGTTGTAAACTATTAGTATTTAGTATTTTTCATTTTTGTTGTGTAAATTATTCTAAATTTCTAAAAAATTTAATACTATTATACTTGTCATCCCCCAACCGTTTCCTAAAATCGGCTTGCCGTCCCCCGCCGTCCCCAAAACCCGTCCCACAGCCTCATGGAACTTTGCCTATATCATTAAAAATAACAATGGGCCTTCATAAAATGGCGCAAGGAAATAGAATCAGAAAGGATGCAGTAGTAGTAAAAAGAAATACTAAATGGAAGAATCACCAAATGAAATACCACCTTGCCAACATAACAGCAAGAATGAAGCACCATGCCATATTGTCCCTCTTGATATTCTCCTCCAATTGACGGCTATTTGGAGACCAAAAAGAAACCAACAAAACAAGAAAAAAATTAAGGAAAGAATTTGGGCAAGGTTGTCACATGCTAAGGTTCTTGCAACAAGCTGAAGGTAGCTTCATGCCCCTTATTTTACATCTTATGATTTGTTGTCATCAATCAAAGTTGACTTTGAGAATAAAGGTTTCAAATCATTCCAAGGTCTATGGGTTCAGAACTGGGACTAAAATGATTAACTGAATCCATACGGGACAAAACACTTGGTACCAACATGACAAACTTTGAAAAATCTAAAAGGTCAAACAAAAGAAATGTTGTTTCCTTTCGTTTTAAACCCCAACAACATAGGAACCTTAAAAGACATAGAAAACACTATAAATATATCTATCTGACTCATTTGGAGGCATGTCAATATGCTAGTACGCTTAATGTGCGAGACACTTTCCTTTGATGATATCAAAGTAATTAGAGGCTGCAAAGACATATCAGTATTGTCTGTATATCAGATTATATCATCATAGAGATGATAGCTGTAAATCAGATTATTAGCTAGATAAACAGGACTTGCTATTCTCCACTTTAGAGAGAGGTTATACAGCCGCTATAAGCAGCAAATTTGCTACAACCACCCCACATGAGAGGCCAAATTTTGTAACATCAGCCTGTAGTTCTTTCTATCCTCACCTAAGTACAAGTTCTTATTTGCTTCTCTTCTCTTTCCAAATTCATGACAGATATTAATGCTAACATTTTATCACATGGTTGTTGTGCACAAATGCCTTAGATGAGCCCTGCAAAACTCCAAGTCTTGCACAAATAGTTTCATAGTTTTACAATGTTTATTGGGTGCAGTTATTGGAGTGCATAGTTTTGCTATATGATGAGATATAAAGAAGTCCATATGGGTAGTGGTAAACTCCAACTAAGCATACATTGGATGAGTCTTTATGTCAATCAACACAAAATCCCTTTTGCGTCCTAGTGACATGGATTGTCATAAGGGCTCAAAAGCACTAAGGAGATTCCTCACATGCTTGTAAGCCTATAATGTTAGGGTGAAGCCATCTTTGAGATACTGCCAACTAAGAGTTGATGATGAACTTGAACTTAAGTGCTGACTTGGAGGGGGGTTTCCTTGGAATGTTCATGATGACTGTAACTCTTTCAATAGTGAATGGGCTTCGCAGGCATGTTATCTGAATGGTTCTATTTGCTATAAGTTTTCAATTAGGTTTTCCTATGCACACTTAAAATATCAACAGTGGGTGCCTATTATCGTGAGTTTATGTTTCAACTTGGAAAATCAGCCCCATGATTCACTTGCAAGCATTACCATCTCATTCAAGCTTTGCTGACAATTGCTAAAGTTTCCAATGCTCCTAGAACCTGCCTTCATACTAATTTACTCCTTGGATGCTATTGGTGATCAACATCCATTAAAAACGCTACCGGAAAGTTAAGAGCAGTTTTTTGAATTAGTCATACTATTGTTAAATGTTGCAAGATCTTTCTGTCAATTAAGTATTGTTCATGACCACCTGTTTGTGATGTGAGTTTTTGAGCCTCTACTATGTTCTTTTGGGGAGGATTTGGATAGTGTCCAAAATGTCACATTAGAGCTTGTACTTGAATTACGTCAAGCCTCTTGAGAACATTTGAGATGCACCATAATATTGGATGGATGGTTTAATTCGAGGGGGAGGGAAGGAAACCCCTTTAAATTTCTCTGTAAATTATACCATGTTTTTTTTTGTTTTGTTTTTCAAATGCCAAACTGCTACATGACCCATTACATTCTGTTGTTTTGTTGGGCAGGTTGGAGAATGTTATGCAAGCAACCGTTGATGACGCTTCTACATATGTAGCTACCAAAAGCCTTTTCGTGGACAAATACCCCACTATTTTATCATTCCCTTACATAGCATGATATATGGATCTGATGTTAAAGAATTTTGGAAAAATTAAGCAAAGAAATTGTGGATGAAGCAAAATCCATAATTCAAAATGCTAAAATCTGTTTATGGGCATTCAACTTGATGAAGACATTTATAGCAAACAAACAGCTCGTCTGAGTTACTACCACCCACTTTGCTATAGAATTCATATTTTTCCAAGCACTTTATGACCAAAAGGGAAATTTGAAGAGAGTGCTTGTCCACAAAGACCGCATTCAATCCAGCTATACAAGGAAGATAAATAGAATAAATATTCCAGGTGTGTTTCATGAAGTTCTTTTGAGGGATCCTATATAATTCTCATAACTAATGGTAAGTTTCTTCACATGGTAGACAGAGATGAGATATTGCTAGGGAAGGATTCAAGCTGTCCATAAAGGCAATCAGGATAATTCTTTGAGGTATTATTGACAGAAGTCAGTAGCGCCAATAAACCTCTTCATGCATCTAAACACTACCAAAACCTGACATATTTTTACGATAGGTACTTTCGTAAAAATATGGAGGTGATGGAAGGCCTACAGATATACACATAGACGATGACATGTGAAGAATCCAATGACAAAACCAACCAACCCAGTTCCAAAAGTGTAAAAAAACATATAGAGCCTCTATGGATATAATTCACCAATTGAGTCAAAGAAACACTACTCCTAGGTATCTCTTTAAATACGAATCTTGTTTGTTACAATCAATTTCAAATTGTTGAGCATTGCAAACGTTTTAATTTCGATGATCAACTGAAATCCTGCTTTGTCTTTGTATTGATTATGTATAATGATGCATGAAACTGTATATGCTCCACAAATGGAAGGAGGATTATGGTGCTCAAACTCACAGCTCCACATATTGAAATTAGAATTCTGAACCGAAGATGCATTACTTTTGATGCGAGTTTAACCAGAGTATGTTCTAGCACGTGCCCCAAGAAACACAACAAAAGCTTGTAAGGAAGCAATGTGCAGGCCATTCAGTTGGAGATGATTGATCCCTTGTCTGATGTAAGATCATTCTTCATTGAGTTCGGACTCCAGAATATATATAAATTTTAGACCTTTTAATACTAAAAGTTGTCTAAACTTTATCACTAAACTTTGAATATCAATGGACATTAAATTGTTAGTGCTTAATTTGATATGTATTTATGTGTTTTTTGATGTCTAAGAAGTTAATTCCTCAGCACAAAAGAAACCCAAATTCTCTTGCAAATTTCGCCAAGTTTTGGTGCCAGGCCTTGGTAAGGCACAAGCCTCTCACCTTGCAAAGTCCATGTTCAGATCCTAGTCATGAAACATATTTGTTTAGGGCTTAATATGAGTTTGCAAGTTTGTTGGTACACAAATAAGAAACTAATAATAAGCTAAAGTACACTTGTAGATAATTAAAATGTCAATGTTTTAGAGAAGAATCACTACACAATTCAATAACTATACAAACTATGAATATTGTCTTCCTAATAGATCCTAGCAATCCATTGGCGAATCCCTTTAGGACAAGACAACATTCTTCCTTAGAAAATGTTCTCACTATAGGTTTTGTTGTTGCCATAAATCATCATTCATAACTCAGAATTTTTTCTTAAATAATTACAATCCCAAAACACTACTAGTGCCTTCTCAAGTTGAGTCAACATAGCATGGGCCATCTCTGATTTTGTAGTTACAGTGTGGCCTATCTAAGCCATTATATCCTTGCTCTGGCCTTCCACATGTTTTAAAGGTCCTCTCTAATCATCATTGCTGTCATCTTCTCTTGTCAGTCTCCTATAGTGTCCTTCAAATGTTTGTCATCATGCTTAGAATGTAAATAAGTTTCAATGTTTTCATATATTATAACTAGTTCCAATTTCTAGCATTTTGATGCTATTTTTAGGTATGTTTCATAGAGACTTGTTTTGGGATTCGAAGGCCGTCTTGGAGATGCATACCGACATCCCGAAAAGTCATTTCAACATACTGGAAATGCATCCTGCCATCCCAAAATGCCGTCCCACTGTCTCCATCCAAGAACTTTGTGTAAAATAGGTTTTTAGCCTGCCTTTCATCAACACATGATGTCAACTTCACTGTTAAAATTAAGTGCTACATAGATTCGAGAGGCTGCTCATTTTATTTATGTTTTGGGCTGATTGCAGACTAAAAGTTCTCAAACTTCAATTCAAAAGCAAAAATATTCACAATTGCCAAATAAAGATTTAAAAAGCAACAAAAAAATGATTGAAATAACAATGCATCATCAATATTATTGCAATGACAATAAGCTTGTTAGCAAAACTTGTGAGATGTATTTCATTTTAATAATAGCAATAAAACCCTAAAAGATGCTTAATGATATGCACAAATCCCTTTATGGGGAACACAATCTAGGTACTAAAACCATGAACTTAAAAATGAGAAACAAAAATTCTAAGAAGTTAGTCCTCACCAGATTGGGATATGCATCAATCGCGCATGCTTCAACGGTATTAAGTACACACTCATATGGACCATGCTGCACATGAAACACAACATAGTTTCAAACTTTCAAATTTAAAATATGTATACAAAATAAATTTTATCTTTCAAAAGCACAAGTGACAAAACTAGAGGAAAAGAAACTTGTGATATATGCAAAATTAATAATAAAGAAAAATGGCTGAGGCAGTATCCAATTCCATGTGCACCAGCAAAAATCAATATTCCATAAGACAAATCGTATAATGTCCATAGATTAGATGGTAACATTCATGATTTGAAGCCGTTCCAATTAATAAATTGGATATTTTCAATTTAAAAACAACACTATGACAAGGTCATAGAACTTCAAATAGCAAACAGACGGTGTGTACATTCCTTCTTCGGCAGTGGAGATAAGTTCTTGCAAATATAAATTGTTTAACCATGGTTAATATTACTTGGAAATACATTCAAATAAGGTATTAAAAAATGATCTCAATATGCTGCTCTATCACGACCAGAATCTGACTGCTCCCAAGAGGCAAATATTTCAGTCAATATTAAAACAGAAAATTAAGAAAAGTAATGTGAACAGAGAATAAGAAAATAGTTTGAGAAGATACTGACACCTATCTCGAAGCATTGAATGTTCACGTGACAGTTTCCAATACTTGTATGAAATTTTGTTTTGAAATAAATTTACAAAACATACAAGAAGATAATAGAACTTGTCTCTCATAGAAATTTCTAACAATGTCAGTGGGACTCCTAACAGGTAACCTGGGAAGAACAGGGGCTATGGTGCTTTTCATTGACCTGGAGGGTAGGAGGGATCGTAGAGTCACTTTAGCATGAGGACTATAGCAAAAGACCAGAACATTCTCAAAGACTTGGACATTATGAGGGAAAACAAAATGGAACTTATAGAAGTATAAGGGACATCTTGTCTCATGTACAAATCACGAAAGGTGAAGTAGCTGCACGTGATATCATTTTAAAGATATGGAATATGGGAATGATTAAAGGTATTTTAAAAAGATAGTTTCATAGACTTCATTAATTTCCACACAGCTTGGATTCTGATGCAGAGAAGCTCACTAATCCAGTGAATTTAGATAAAGCCATCATTATTATAGATGACATGCCTCACGCACACCTCACCCAAAATTACAGTCATAACAACTTGAGTGAAGTCACAGTGGATTCATATTCATGAAGCTCCTGGCTACCATGTACACTTTGATTTTAAACATTTAGTTTCAACCTTCTGCTGTGCCCCCCAGACACTGCATTCCACATAATGTTAGCAACTACAATATAGGAAACCTTTGAATTAAGGTTAACAACTCTGATGTCGGAAACCATTGGATCAAGGTTGAAGCTCAGAAGCTGGACATTCAATACCTTTAAAACCAAGTCTTTGGCCTTGACAAATTCAAACAAGCATGAGAATTAGAACTGTGCTTTCATTCGTTTAGAACCTATGCGGTCTCTGAACTTGAAAAGATGGGGAAAAAAGAAAACACTTAGATACAATGGAGATAAAACCAAAGCAATTGAAGAACAGAGTGTTCCTCAAATAAAATTTAAAAGCGGCACTCCAGACTGCGAGTATGTAAGGCCTCCTGACTCCAATTTGTGTGTTACCTCATATCTGCCTTTAACGGAGCCGAACAACAACATTGGAGTTTATGCTGCTCAAGGCAAAGTTGAAAGTGAAGAGGAAGACAGCAATAGAGCTATTGAGTCCTATTGTGTTGCTCTTTGAGGATTTTAGACTTAAAATGGAAATGAAAAGCTATGGCACTTCGTTCTCCTTAGGTGTGACTATTATATATATTTATATATATATAGAAAAGAAAGGAGAACGATGTATAATATTTCATTTAATAAATTTTATTTTTCTATCATTATATTTCGAATTTATATAAAAAAGTCAAAGCTATCCAAACTATTTATCCATTATTTATCAAATTTGCTTTTCAATCCATGAATTCACAAAGCAAGCAATTCCAGATTCCTTTGCAGTTTGAACTTACCTGACAACTGATGGATTCGTTGGGGCCAATCCTGGCATTTCCATATGGAATGAGACGAAGGTCCACAATATCAATGAGCCCGTTTGTGAAGAATTTCTGGAGGTAATTAACAATGAAATTGGCGCTGTAAGGGCACAGCGACTCGTAGTAAAGTTCCAAAGACACTTTCTCAGATTCTTCCCCTGTAGCACAAGGAATAGTTGCTACAGACAAAATCACCAGCAACGAGATAATAAGGGTTCCGATGCTATGAAGTCCCTCCTTCATATTCTCCATATCCAAAACCACAGAAACTGTGGGAACCTGAAAAAACAAAACGAGTGATTTAAAGGCTTGCAAGCTGACCTTCAAAAACGTTCTAATAAACCATGATCCATGAAAGCACAGCGCAGATATCCGGCACACGTGTCAACTATTTTTGGCTAGTGTGCTTGGTGTAGATGGATATAATAAAGTTTTGGGTTTAACTTGAAAAGGATATTCTAGTTAGTAGTAAAGAAGATTAGGTTGTCCGCCTTTTGGATTCTAGTTAGTAGTAAAGAAGATTAGGTTGTACGCCTTTTGGATTCTTTAGACGATCTGTGAGGATCTTGTTCGATCCTGTTGATTTTATTTTTAAATAGTAAATTAAAGTTTAATTTTTGGATGATAGGACTATGTTGATTTCATAAAGTTTTGATTTCATTTTTATATAGCAAACTAAAATCTTACAATTAAATTGTGGATTATCCTTTTTCAATTCTTTAAACCGTAATTTCATCTTTACATAACAAATTAAAATCTTAATTATAAACCATCCGCAACCGCTATCTGTTTTCATCTTTATACATCGAACTAAAGTCTCGGGTTTACTTTGGTCTAAATTTCCAACAGCGTCTTAAGGGAATATACTAAAACAGTAACCAGCTATCTGTTTTCATCTTTATACATCGAACTAAACTCTCGGGTTTACTTTGGTCTAAATTTCCGACAGCGTCTTAAGGGAATATACTAAAACAGTAACCATCGAACATTCGCCGTCCACGGAGCATCTTCCCTCCATGAGGTAAAATAGATTTTATTAGATTAGAATCTTAATTGATAGTAAAATAAAATTGTAAATGTAATCAATTTTTTAAAAAAATAAAGATAAAAATATTTATTAATTTTTTATTTATAAAATATATTTTTTAAATAAAAATAACAAGATTACTTATAAATAAATGTTTTGACAAGGACTTAAAAAAGCATGAAATTGACCCCAAACCTCCATTCTTCTGTCTTTAAGGTTGACTTGATGCTGATTGAGTTATTTATATTTATTTAGATATGATTTGTTTTATGTTTATATATGTGAGAAATTTTTATGATTAATTTTTAGTGTTAAGTAGTTTTTTTCAACCATGATTTTTTATCAAATAAAGGATTAATACATTTTAGGGGCATGTGTGTTTGCAAAGGTATAAGCTTGCTGGGACAACCCCTATGGTTTGAACCTTCTACTTGATAGTGACTAAAAATAGTGTGGATATAACCAACTCCGTATGTATAAAAATAAGAATAATAATAATAGAGGATTAACACATAGCACACGCACACACACGCAGAGAGGTTTGAACCTTGGGCTTCCTAAAAAAAACAAACCCCAAACCATTGCATTGTCCTTGGGACTTAATATAATTTTTTTCAAAGGTTATAAAATTTTGTTTGATTAATTATTTTTTTAACCACAGTCTTTGAAATTTTATGTAATTAAGGTATATTTATTTTGGTAAGAGTTTTTTAACACATACAAATTTTAATGGATTAATTTTTCTAGAATCATAGCTTTTGGAATGATAATTATATGAAAAGCATTATATTAAAAAAGTAATAGAATACATTTTTACAAACAAAAAAAAGGCGGACAAACATATCGCGTGGTCAACGCCATCAATCAAAAAACAACCACCATATAAAAACAACATGAGAAATAAAAAAATCAATAACTAATCAAATAGTGTCTTACAGAATTGGCAGGCAGACACTATCAACTAGCTCACAAAATGATTACATACTCAAAATGATGGTTGAGGACACGCCACAAGTGCAAAAGCAAAAAAAAAAATGGGAATCCCTTCAATGGTGAAGAATTTTTATATGGGTTTAGCCACCATTAGGACCGAATCCCACCCAACATTATCATCAAGAGACTTGACTAAACCCCATCCTTACCCATAAGTGTTGGGAACATCTTCCCATTTGTGGATAAATGGATCCTCGTTGGTAGTAAACATTGGAGTACTCGACATGACCCAAGGGAGAGAGAGGACCAGGGCTAGTTCTATAAGGAGGGTGACCTTGAGTTGTGTGGGAGTGTGATTTGGGGTCAAGCAACAATGTTGCCTAGATCTAGATTGGCTTCGAGGATAATCCAATTGACTATGCACAAAGCATTCCCCCAATGATCAATAAGCTCTTGAAGATGAGAGAGCTCCATAGTCACCTTACTGGCCTAAACCACAATCTGAAAATACACAAACAAAATAATATTAGATTTCTCAAAAGCAAATATGTGAAGAGAGGAAGAACACTTACCAAAGATATAGTCATTTCTAGCTTTTCATATGTTGTATAGGGTTGTCATACGAAACAAGTGCCACACTTCAAATAAAATAGCTAGCAAGGGTGGGGGATCTCCCAAAATGATATGCTTCCACTCAAGCATGGCATAGGAATAGGGTCTAAAAAAGAAAAAAAACCACTCCCAAAGGGAATGAGCACGAGCACAAAACCAAAAAATATGGATAAAGTCCTCAAATTGAAGATAAAAAGGACAAGAACGGCTAGGGATGCCTAAATGTCGAAGATGCTCCCCAACAGAAAGCCCTTAGTGAAAAAGACTCCAAGCAAAACAGAAAATCTTGGGCTCTAAGAAAGGAGCCCAGGCAATTTAGAACTTGTGCATCCAAATAGGTCGAGGAGAAGAGACATTCCACCATTGATTGAGCTTATCAATCATGGGGAGGCAAGGAGAGAGCCATCCATACCCCAAACAAGCCTTGTAATTTCATAGAGGAGTGTATGGATACCACTTCCAGTACTTCCACCAATGTTGTTGCCAAAACACAAAAAAATTGTGAAACATGGACTCAGGGAGAGTGGCCTTGACAACCTCAAATATGTATTATTCAACATAATTAATAAATATAAATTATATCATTGTTCATTTAGTGCAAGCTAAGAGGAAGTGTAAGTCGAGATTCAATCATGGTGAAAGAGTAATGGGTTCATCTAGAGTGTACCAATGTTTCAAACCCTTACCACAAATGCGTGGAACATTATTTTCAAAAAATCATCAAAGCGAAAGATCATTGAAAAAAGATACAGGAGCAAGTGCAAGGAGTGCAAGTCGGGAGTGAGTGTGAGGAGGAAGGGAGTGTGAGTCAGGAGTGAATGCGAGCTGAGAGGGAATGCGAGCCAAGAGGGAGTGAAAGTCAAGAGCAACCATTGCTAGCTAGTATGGAAGGAAAGTCATTTTGAAAGCCTAAATGGGAAGTTAGGATGCCCTAGCTATAAGTATGGAGGCCCAAGTTGAAGATGAGCGAATACATGACAAGTTTAATCTAGGTAGCAGACGTTTGACCATAAGTAAGTATCAAATATGAGATGATTGAGCATGATATAATGGTTCTTAAAAGTAGAGGCTTAATATATAAGTTCCTTAGATCATAGCCAAGGTTTTTGGAGATTCAAAATTGGATTAAGTGGATATTAAATTCAAATTACTATATGACTTTTCTTCCTAAAGGTTTTGTCCTCGTCATCTTTTCTAGTTCAAAAATTAGGGATAAAGTAATGGGTGGTGGCCTATTGTTTAGGGGAAGAGATGCACTTTATTAAAAAAATTGTTGAGACAAAAACTATTATGAAGCTTCTAGTGTGGGTTAGGATTTTTGGACTTCCATATTAACTTATCAATAAGGATGTTTTAAAGAATATTGGATATACGTTGATGGAATTCATCAAGGAAGGACTACCTACTAAGGAGCGAAAGCATGTTATTTATACCCAAATATGTGTTGTTATGGATATTTCAAAACCTTTGTCACAATCTGTTAACATTAAATCTAAATCAAAAGAATGGGATCAATAAGTGGATTATGAAAATATCACATTTCAATGCCACAATTGTTATGAGATTGGACACATGGCAAGAGTTTGCAAAGTGAAAACTATGAAGAAAGAGACAAAAAAATTTGATCATGAAATAAACTTCAAGACGAAGTAAGGAAACCATACACTTCAAGTAGATCCTAGATCAAATCAAGGATATTCCCCTCTAAAAGAAGAGGCAAAGAAATCCTATCTACAACATCATTTGGCAAGTTCAAAAGTAATTAAAGGTGCAAATGGAGATGTGGAAGAAAATCCTAAAACAAAGACGATAAAAGAGGTCAAGTTTATTCTTCATAAATCATCTTCATTTTCCTCAAGTAGTATAGAATCCTCTCTTGGTAATAAAAGTGAAAATGGTGAAGATGTTATCTCTTGCACTTTAAGGTTTCAAGAGCAACATAATAAAGAAATGGGAATGGAGGAAACCCACAACAATTTAGGATTTTTGGGTAGAATAAGAAGGTAATTGCTATGGAAGAACATCCTTGCACTTTAGGGTTTCCATGGCAACATAAAGAAGAATGTGCTTTTGAGGTTATTCCTTGCACTTCAGATCCTTTAGAGCAAGACAAACCTAAATATAATAAGTCTTATTATGAGTAGTGTGAGAAGATTGAAGAGATTGATGAAGATGAAAGTATTGTTGAGAATGAAAAAAAGGAAGACCAAAGAAGCAAAAACAAAGAGAAAAAGAAACCTAAAGGAATATTAATATGGAAAAAAAGCAAATACCAGAAGTGTTAAACAAGAAGTGGCGCTAAACCCACAAACAAAAACAAAAAATAACAATGAAAATAATATCTTCGAATATTAGGGGCATGAATAAGAACCCTAAAAAAAGTATTAAGAAATTGTCATATTTTGTTTTTATTGTGCAGGGGAACAACAACTATCTCCGTCATATTATCCCCGTGGGCACGATTCAAATATGCAAAAATTATCATATTGTTATAGATAAAATAAATATATTAGCCATTTAAAGTGTTGAATTTCATCTTGGCAAAGTTTAAATTTCAGAAGACATCTAATATAAAGGAGTTGATCGTGGAAACTTAACAGTTTGAAGAATATGAAAAATATTTTTGATAGAAAGGCAAATTAGATATGGCCTAATTATCTTGTTAGAAATGTAATGGGAGGAGTGCAATGTTTTATTTTTGTAATGGGAGTGAACCTCAATAGAAGCCACACATAACTTGTTTAAAAAAATAAATTAATTAATAAGTATAAATTAAATAAATAAATAGTTTTGAATAGTTTTATAGATGTCATGAGAAGAAAATGGTGATATGAATTTGTTGTTAAAGTGAGCTTGTTAGAGAGAATGAAAATCATTAAAAAAATGGTTTTGGAATTTATCTAGACTAATATCGTAGTCTTTAAAAATTAAAGTTGTTAGCATCATTAATTGCATGACTTCCACATCAAAGTATTCAACACTTTTTTTACAATATGTTCTAGTTAAGCTCTTGAAGTTGAAATTTGTTTCCACCATGGTGGTTTCCTCTTTTGAGATGGCAAAATAATTTCTAAAAACTCATGATTTGGTGTTTGTTAACTATCCTATATTTATAATTTCAAAGTATCAAGAATACAACAATAGCTCATTATGTCCCTTATGAAGCAGATATATGATTTTTTTGACATCATAGTTAAAAATATCATTAAAAAATATGTGGAGCTTAGGCAAAATGATAAAGAGGAAGACCATATCAAGGACTTGGTTGACATACTTCTAGATAGGAGATGGTCAAGAGCAACAACGTGATTAAAATAAAGAGATTTTTTTTTGTATGTATTTGCTTTCTCCCTGTATGTAACAATATTTAGCTTAAAAAAAGTCATCTCACCTATTTATTTATAACCAAATGTATAATAAAACAATTTTTTTATGATTGTTTTACAAGATATGTTTGTTGATGCAATGGAGACAATAACTACCATGTTGGAATGGACAATAAGTGAGATGTTGAGGAACCCCATATAGCAAGGAAAGTGCATTAAGAAGTTAGTGTCATGATTGTCAAAAATCACACAGTAAGAGTGTAATTTTAATCCCAATTATAGTTTCAGATAATTTTCATATTTAGGACTTAATTATAATATACTAATTAGTTCTACAAATTAATCGTGGTAGTAGTATGATCCACAAGGTCCTTAGCTTGTTATACTTATAGTAATTAATGATTTCCAACCTACGTTAATCCTAGAGTTCCACTCTCTATCTGGACTTGATGAGTATATCTGTTTTCAACAACCATAGCATAAATATCCATTAGACTATTTACTTTCCCTTAATGCAAAATATATATTCAAGTTGCCATATCACTACGATGTTCAAGCTTCAAGAGCTTATCAAGTAGTATTTAAAAACTTCATATTTATTTTATATTGTTTCTATTTCATATTTGATACAAGTCAAGTATTGTTACATCAAATATTTGGTTTTTGTTGTCCATTTGAGGATAATGAGTGTTCAAGTTCAATTTTGGGTATAACAAAGCCTAACATTTATAGCTAGTCATATTCCAACCTATTAATCTCATGCACATAAAGAGAGACTTCTATAATTATTTCTAGAATAAGCACAAAGTTTATCCATAGCCATTATCTTGCAAGGGTATTATGTAGTGATCAACTACTCACATAATTCCATGCATGGTTTAGATTTTATAGTAACATTCATTTAGTGTAAGCTACATTGTAGATTCTAATGCATTCTATCAAATTTCAAGTACTAAACAACTACTTAGTCAATATTAGTTACACCCTTAGTATCAAGTTCGAGTTCGTATTCGGATTGGACACATTTAAAGTTCGAAAAAAATTGACATGTTTAAAATTTGGAATAAAATTCGATATATAATAAATACGAATATATAAACTTAGTATATACACAACATTTTTTCATTGCCATGCACAAGTGACTTAGTAAATACGAATATATAACGATAAAAGGGGTGTTGTGAATAAGTCCCCCATTGAATTTCATCGCTTCATTGGTGCTTATATCAACTTCATACTCGTCTAAAGTGGGATTGTGCATTGTTATCTTACTTTTATTCATCACCCAAGTCTCGTATGCATGTTGGGTTACTTCTAGGTGAGTTTGTCTTCTTTCCTTCCGTTCATCTAATATCAGGATAATGATTTTGTATTTTGTTACCTGAAATCTTTCATTAAACACTCCATGTTGTCAGAACCAAGCTAATAATTATTATTATTTTAATGAAAAAGTGCAATAAATATAGAACCAATCATATTATTCAATATTCTCATCTTATCTGCCACTAGGATTTAGAAGTTGATAAAATCTTGATAAAAAGTGTTTTTTGTCAGGGACTAAAGACGCTATTCAGCGTTAATAATTTTTTGTGTCCTTGTGCGCTTTAGCTTGGATTATGATTCTGTGTTAAGACTATTGTTAGCCTAAGAACATTAGGTTGTACCGTAATAGTTGCCTACTTTTTCAGCAAAAACTATTTGCTAACAGTGGAGAAATGGAATTGCATGAAACATCCTTTGCTCTCACTCCAATTCCAACTACCTCAAAATACTGATCACTCTTTGTACTCAAGTAGAGTTGGGGATTTCCTGTAATATGTGGAATAGGAAGTACTATTAGACAATTCTTCCAAAATTACATCGTTCCTCTTTATTTCTAATAAATAGGCACAATTACTTCTGACAGTGCCCTAGAGTTTTATTGTAAGACAGGTTTTCTGCATTGTAAATTATCGCCAAAAGAAATTCTGAACTAAATCTATATTATAAATTTGAATGATTTTAATCTAAATTTATATTAACCATGCAGAGGTCGCAAACCAAAAAAAAAGTGTACATTTTTCCATATTTACAACTTACAAGTTATGAAAAAATAAATTGTCGCAGGTGTTTTTCCCTTCTACATCGCCGACCCAATTTTTTTTGTCGAATTTAGGGTTTGTTCGCCGAATAAATTCGTTAAGATTTCAAAACTGACGAATTTCAAATTTCAACAAAAAAAAATCGACGAATTTGATAACTAAGGTTACACCATAAATAAAATACCTTCCAACACAACTCCATCAGACTCAAATTTTAAATAAACATATAACAATTCCTCATTCAATATACACTTTACCATACAAGAATTAGTTTCATCAAACTCAAATTTCAAATAAGTAATTAACATTTACTCATTTGTTACAAGTGGTACAATACAAGAAGTATGATGAATATCCAAAGGATAATTTATTTTATTCCAAATGTAGTATTAAAATGTGTATACAAACTTGACATATAAATACACAATGTATTCATATTGAAAGTAAATGCATAAAAATAAATGTTTAAATATTTAAGCATGAGAAATTAAAGAATATTACATGGAATTAAATATGTTGCAGCCATAAGAAGGAGATTTTATGATCAATCAACACATGAGAAAATTCAACAGTCATAATGTTTTCTCATAGATGTGAAATAAAATTAACAAGGAATGACAAAAGGATAAAAGTGCAATGTCACAATAATCAAGCATTCCACAATCCAAAAGAATAGTTGCCACAATTGCAAAATAAAAAGTCCTACATAATCTTTTATTACTTCCAAAATGATATTTTATAATATATGTATCACAAAGCATACTTTTAATTATCTCAAGATCAAAATATGTTAACAATAGAGGCCATTGATAGTATTTATAGAAGGAATTCACCCCTAAGTTACCTCGGGTGAGAAATGTCTACTTTTAGTAAAAGTAAAATTTAGGGCTTCTTTAGAAAAATGATGCACCTCCAAATATTATATGCTTCTTAATACATTCCTAAATGGCTTAGAAACCTTCTAAAATGGTTAGTGGTGTCACTACATACCAAAATATCACTTTCCAAGGATTTTCCTTATGTGCTCCTTGTTCTACTATTACTTGTTAATGTGTTATTTGCTCCTAGAAGAGGAGTGATTCCATATTGTTTGAGAATTATTTATGAGTTAATAACTCATACTTGATAAGTAATTCACTCTTTCTAGATCAACCACACCTCTTGGAGAAGATTGCATCTTTAGAATTGATATTTTAAAATTGGATCTTCTAAGTGATAGATACCCCAAAGTAGTAACCAAGTTACTACAAGTTTAAAAGTTGAAAAAAATTAAAAGTGAACTTGGCACCTTGGAAATGACATACATGCATAATTCATTCTATGAACCTTAAAGTAGCATAAAATAAATTTTAAAAAAATTCCCTCCCTTTTCCCACGTGATCTTGAACCATCATGAGTTAATTTGGTAGGTAGGATATGATTATTTATAAATACCATAATCTTAGCTATTAGTAAACTCACAACAATAGTATATGGCTATTGAGGTGTCATTAAGTAGAGAGAAATTTAAAGATGATGTCAAAACATGGATGAAGAGAGGAAAATGGATGGAGAAAGGGGATTGAGGATACACAAAAAAGAGATATATGGGGAGAAGAAGGAAGAGAGGGGATAAAGTAGAAAAATGTTTATAGTATCCTTTTACATTGAAGGGAACCCCACATGTATGCATATGACTTCCATTATAAAAAAGGTTACAAACTAAGTTAATTAGAGGCTGAGTTAAGTTGATACCAAGAAAGGAATTGAAGATCTAGTCCTAAGAATATTTAAGATTAAACATAAAGGTCATATAAAGGAAAATAGTTGCCAAGTTATCTATAATTACCATAAGAAAATACTATCAAAAACTAAAAGTAAGTTAACTTGCACTCAAATATGCATATCCTTGATGAATATCCCTCCCTTTATACTTTGTGATTGTGTGCTCATGAATGAATTGGGTCAAGTAACTTATGTGTTTTTCACTAGAACCATGCATTAGGTATATGGTTACCTTGATTATATAACCTTTTTTTTTTTTGATAATATTAAGAAAGAGGGTTTTGAGGGGAAACCCACAACCGTACACAGCAACTCCCAAAGGGAGAGAAAGACAAATACAACCCAACAACAATATCCAAAAGGAGATTAGCAACAACACCCCGAAGGGGGAAAACTGCCAACCACACCAATCAAGAACAAGAGCAATCACATCCAAGGTGCTAGAAAGCCGAGAGGATGCAGAGAAACCACACGGGCCACCACACGGACCTCACGCTCGAAAAGGTGGAAGAAAAATAAAATTTAAAATTTAAACAACCCGCCCATCCCATAAGGAACGAGCAAACCCGACAACTGGAGCAACGAGGACAACTGTCCCATCAACAGAAGGGCCAAGGCAGATAGCAAAACAACCCGTGCATAAGATTTCAAAATGAAACCACTTTGGCCCAAAACCACCGATGAGAACCAATCTGGAAACCAGATCCTATAGCATCGATGAAAACAGTAATGAGCAGCACACCAGTAACAAGCAGCACACCAGGACCTCAGATCAACCAAAGAAAGCTGGAATCCGAGACCTCAACAGAGGAAACTGACCAACAAACCCAATTTCCATTGCAACACTAATGAAAAACGCTTCCACATGGAACCACTAATGCAAGAACAAAGGTCCCTTGAAACACTCTGAAAATAGAGTCTGAATACAAAGCTCATGCAGGATCAAACCGTCCATCCAAATAACATATAATCAAACCCCACACATCGATGGACAAAGAAACCCAGAAACCCCAACAAAAATGGGGCTTTGTGAAAAAACCCATAAACTAGGGACCACGAGGGCAATACTTCCAAAAATTTTGGAGAAATAAACTCTGCTCTGCTGCCAGAACCACCAACCAACCACCTGAGCGATGGAACCCTGACTTGGCACTACCAGGGAAACTAGCCAAAAGCAACTGCAACAACAACACTCCACAATCACCCCAACAGGTTTGGTTCGGCCTTTGGTCCGATCCCCTTCCCACAGGGACCCAACCAGATATTCAGTGGCATACCGAGACCAAGAAGAAAAATAGAGCTAAATGACCAAAATCCCCGACAAGCAACCAACCCACAAGAAGCCGACACTACCAAACCAGGTGTTAAGAACCAAACAAGGGACCACCAACCAGAACCATCTACATAGCAACCAAAGCCCCAAATCACCCCCATAGGTTGGGCTGGCAAGTAGCTCTTTCTACCTGGTGGTCGCTAGGAAGCCAAATTTTTAATGTCTTACCACACCCCAAGAGATACAGAGAGAACTGACAAGGTCCGTCGGCTATCAAAAGACGTCGCCTACCACCATCGAGTAGAGCAAAAAAACCAAGAGGAGCACCCAGATGGAAGACCAGGAAGTACAGGGGCCTCTTGCTCAGAGGAAGAATCACAAAGGAGCAGGAGTGAGAGGCCCAATCCTAAATAATGACACCTCAATAATAGTAATCATATATACATTATGATAATTATAATATATATTGGTCTAACTGTGTATACATGTCTATAATTATCCTAAATATAGTTTTGTAGTTTTAGGTATGTTTGAAGCATTGAATCAAGTTGAAGGATAAATAGGTTGTTAAAATATTTGACATGGAGTGAAGTGGTAGCTTCTTTATTCTAGACATCACAAGAGAGGAGAATGGTTATGCCTCCTATAATTTTTTTAAGTGAAATATATTTTGGAGTGAATATGATTTACATTTGAACTTTTCTAGAGGAAGTTAAGCTTATCCAAACTTGAATGGATTATAAACTAAGCAGAATTTGTCCATTGATGCAAACCTAACTTATGATATTAGGAGCCTATATGCAAACTCTTACTTATGTTTTACCATAATTTACCATGACTATAATTATATAGTCATAAGTCTTATTGAAGATAAATTTTTGGAATGCTTGTGGGGCTTGGATGGAGGTAACATAGTTAAGCTTTATTCTTAATTGTGACTTAGGTCATATTACCAATTGGTAAGATCTACCAGTCGGCAAGATCTATGTATTTTAGGTCATATTACCTAATTGATGAAGTTTTTATCGTAGTGTATTAAACTTTAAGCTAAATAAAAATCTTATATTTTTATATAAGTCTAGACTTGATAGAAGAAATTAGTTTGATCCTTGGGAATTATAAATAATATTCATAAAATATCTTAAAAAGCAAGAACTTCAAAATAGACTACAAAAATATATATTTTTAAGATTATATGAAAGGAAATATTAACATTGTAAGAGCTGAGTATGCATTATATATATGTTAATAAAAATAAGTTTGTGGGTTATGAGGTTTTTCGTAGGACTGCCCAAACTACCGAACTCGTTTCGGCCATATCTCACTCATCCGAACTCGGATTGAGCTAAAATTTTGAGGGTAGATGCCTGAAAAACCCTAGAACATCTCCACCAATTTTCATATCATTTGGAGCAACACATATCCTAGCACATCCCTATGTGTGAACGATATATTTGGCAAGCGGCTATGCGAGGGTTTCATCTGGGTTGAGTGCAAGCAGCTCCAAAGGTTGGTTTTTAGGGCCTTCGGGCCCTAGCGACCAATATTTTTGTGGTTTATGCTCAATATTTTAGCAGGAAATGTTGCAGGGGATACAAGATGGGTTAGAAATTTGTCTTTCAACAGATCATACTATGAACTTGAGTGACAACGGCTTCCAATTTGTTGCACAAAAGAAAAGTGAAAACCATACCTTTCCATGACGTCTAGGGCAAGGATTAAAGAGACCACGAAATAAGTTTCAAGTAGTTGATCAAAAAATGGCTCATATCTCAAGTGAATCTGGTGCTAAGGTGCACCCACAAAATAATTCTACTGTGAAAACCCCTGTCAAGGGTAAGAATTTTGAAGACTCAGTCCCAAAAATGAATTTTAGGGATGCCCTTCGTGGTGGACAACCTCAGCCCAATGCTAATATCAATATTAGGGCTTCTCATAAACCTCTAAGAATGCCTAAGATTGATCCCAGGAAAACGGAGTTAGGATGTCTTAAAGCAACTGATGGAACTCCTATTGTTAAGCTTGATATGGGTAACATTTAGACTGGCATTGAAGATTTGGAAAAAAGAGGACTAATTTGTCGGTTCGTGGGTTTTCGTCCGAGTCTATCTACTTTCAAATTCTGGGCTGCAAAAAGCTGGAAAACTAAAGGTGAGTTACAAATCTCTATTTATCCAAATGGTTATTTTCTTGTTTTATTTGCTAATAATGAAGATAGAGAGAAAAATTTTCAAGGGGGTCCTTGGTTTTTGGAAGGGCAGGGCTTTTCATGAAGCCCTGGCATACTAAATTTAAAGCCGAAGAAGAGATGCCTTCTATAGCTCCCGTGTGGGTTAGACTCTTTGGCCTCCCTATTGAATTTTGGAATCCTACTATTTTTTCTTCAATTGGAAACTCTTTAGGAACTTTTATGATGATCTGTTGATTGTACTCAAAATTTTGAACATATTATTTATGCTCGAATTTGTGTTTTAATGGATTTTGACAAACCCCTACCTAAAAAGATCACATTACAATTTGGGGAAGACACTTGGGAGCAAGTAGTGGACTATGAGAACATTCCTTTTCGTTGTAGAATTTGCCATGAATATGGTCATTTGGCCGATGCTTGCCCAAATAAAATTCCTGATCAAAATAAAGAAGATATAAACTCAACAGGTTTCCAAATACGTAAGAAGAAGAACACTACGAAAAAACCAGTAATGAAGGATCAATCAAAGTCATTTGCTAATATGTTTGAAATCCTTTCCACAAATGATGTCCCAAGTGAGGAAGAGGAAATAATGGAAACCGAAATCTTAGAAACACAATTTAAATATGAAGGAAAGAACTCAGAGACAAACCAACAAATCAAAGGTTTTCAACAGAAAAAAAAGGAGAAAATTTACACAAGAAAAACAATATTTCAAATGTCAAAACTTCAAATAATGCAGGTCCCAATATAGACTCCATTGAACCATCTAGTAAAATTTTGGTCGTGTATGAGCATTCTTCAAGGTTAGAAGCCATCTCAGATTCAATTGGAATAAGTCAAGAAATAGGGAAAAAAAAATTGAAGATGGATTCTAATCAAAAAGTAGGTCGCAAGACCAATCAATATCATATGGTAAAAGAAGGTGAAAAGCTTGTAGAGGAAGGTAAGATTAATGCCCTTCCCAAAATTTTTAGCTCTGGTATTAATGAAGATCATCACTTGGAATATTAGAGGACTCAAAGGGAGTCTTTCAAAACAAAATGAAATTAGAAGAATGATTCAGATAAATCATCCACATCTTGTTTTCCTTCAAGAAACAAAGATGTCAATGGAGGATATGGACTTAATTGCCAGTAAAATTTGGCCACTGGAAAAGTGGTTTCCCTCAGTTCCCAAGGGACTTCGGGTGGCATTGCTTGTCTTTGGGACCCAAAAGAGGTAGTTATTCACCATATGGTTGGTTGTTGGGGTTTGTTGGCTATAGCTATTCAAAGTAGACATTCCAACCAGATTATGCTCTGTAATACTGTTTATGCCCCAACTTATTTGGAGGAAAAAAGAAGACAGTGGAAGGATATTACTCATATTATCTCTCATTTTCCTAAAGCTTGGATCTTGATTGGAGGAGATTTCAATACCATCCTCTCTCTGGATGAGAAAAGGGGGGGAAATAGAAATTTGGACAAAAGTATTGACCTCATGAGCGAATATATTGCAAACCTCCATCTTGTGGATATCCAACCAGATAATGGCCTTATGACTTGGTCTAACAGAAGGCAAGGCTTAGCTTGTATAATGGAGAGATTGGATAGGTTTTTGCTCTCTGAAAATTTCTTAATCCATGGTCACATTCCTAAAGTGAAGACTCTTAATAATGCTGGTTCGGATCATTGGCCAGTCATGGTGGAAATGTGGAAAACCAATGTGAGTTTCTCTCCTTTTCGTTTTCAATTAATGTGGCTTAGAGACATTTCCTTCAGACCTCGTGTGCAACAATGGTGGAAGGAAGGTAAACCTAGGCATGGGACTAAGATGTTCTATTTTGCCAAAAGATTGCAATACATTAAATCCAAAATCAAGACTTGGAACTGGAAAGAGTTTGGGGATGTTCATAAAAAAAAACATGAAGTTATTGCTCATCTTGAAAATTTGAATAAGAAAATCCGTTTAGATGGCCTCACAGAGAAGAGAAGTGCAGATGAAATTAAACTCACAACTCGGTTAGAGGAATGGGAAAAAAGAGAAGAAATCTTATGGAAGCAAAAATCTAGAATTCAATGGCTCAAAGAAGGAGATCGAAACACAAATTTCTTCCACAAATCTCTTCTAGCTCGAAGATCTCACAACTTTATTTCTTCCTTAAAATCAGATTCTGGAGATGTTGTTTATACTTGGGATGGCATGAACTCTATTGTTGTTGATTACTTTTCCAATATTCTTGTCGCTACTCCTCTTGACTCAACCTTCACAACAAAATGTTCTTCAAGCAATCCCTTCTCTTATCACTTCGAGGAGAACTCTATTTTGACTGCTCCTGTTACTATCAATGAGCTTCAACAAGTAGTTTTTAAAATGCAAAAAGGGAAAACCCCAGGTCCCGATGGTTTTCCTATTGAGTTCTACCAAGAGTTCTGGGATATCCTTCATGTTGATTTATTAGAGGTGGTGGAAGAAGCCAGGAAATCCAAAGAAATTTTGAAGGTTATCAATAAAACTTATATTACTCTTGTTCCAAAAGCTCAAGAGGTTGATCATATCTCAGCTTTTAGACCTATTGCTTTATGTAATGTTCTTCTCAAAATTATTACTAAAATCATGGCAGAAAGGTTGAAGCCTCTTTTGCATAAGATTATTTCCCAGAGCAAGGGGGATATGTGGAAGGACGTCAAATAGTAGATGAGATAGTTCTTGCTCAAGAAGCCATCCATTCCATGGATATGCAAAATTCTCCTTCTATGTTCATCCGGTTAGACTTATCCAAAGCTTATGACAGAGTGGATTGGCACTTCCTTATCAAATTTTTGAGGCAATTTGGTTTCTCTAAGGATTGGATGGATTGGATTATGGGATGTATCTCTTTAGTTTCCTACTTAGTTCTTATCAATGGCAGGCCTTCTCAGTATTTCCCAACTTCCAGAGGTATTAGGCAAGGTGACCCGCTATCCCCTTATTTATTCATCATTCTTGTTGAATGCTTGGGTAGGACTATAACCAAAAAGAGGGAAAACAAAACCCTTGAGGGAGTTACCATTGCTCATGGAGCTAGACCTATCTCTCATCTTCAATTTGTGGATGACTCTACCCTTTTAGGTAAAGCTACAGCTTAAGGAAGCTTCTAATATTAAGCAAATCATTAGCTGTTTTTCTAAGGCTATCGGGCAGCTTGATCAATGAAGACAAATCTAAAGTTATTTTCTTTCACCGCTCTGCTAGACAGGAATCCATGGTCTTGGATAAATTAAGATATAAGAAGACCTCTCTTCCAATCACTTATTTAGGTATTCCCATAAATATTCAAAGGCAAAAAAATAAAGATTGGAATTGGTTGTTGGACAAAGTCAAGAAGAAAATTGGAAAGTGGACCAACAAGTGGCTTTCTTCTTGGGGTAGAATCACCTTGGTAAAATCAGTCCTTCAAGCTATTCCTATTTATGTTTCTTCCGTTTTGAATATCCCAAAGGCTATTCTTCGAGAATTGGATCAAATCAGTCATCGTTTCCTTTGGAGTGGTACTAAGGAGAAAAGAAAATGGGCCTTGGTGAAATGGGATACTTTATGTCTTCCTAAGAGTGAAGGGGGGTTAGGATTCCGGTCTTCAATTAATAACAACAAAGCTTTAGCTGCTAAATTATATTGGAGGATGTTGCATAACCCCAATGCTCTTTGGGCCAATAATCTTCGTGCTAAATATGTTGAGAACAAAAGTCCTAAAGACCTTGTTCGCTATCAACTTCCTACCAAAGGTTCTCCCATTTTAGCAGTTCTTAAGACTGGTGAGGATTTGATAAAGAAAAAATTATTTTGGATCATTCATAATGGTCAACATGCAAATTTTTGGACAGATTCTTGGGATGGTCACAAGCCTTTGATAACTCAGTTTCCCGATTGGAGGCCTTGGATGGAGGAGCTTCACCGAGCTAATTGGATAAAGGTGGCTAATTACTCTCGGTACCATACTGGTAATTCAAAGGTTGGTAGATATTGGATCCCTATTGAGGACTGGCCTATTCAAATCCCATAAAGGCAAAGACAAGATATCCAAGGCATCCTTCATATGAGATCCCTCTCTTGGTCCCATGAAAAATATTGTTTTGGATGGAACAACACTACTAAGGGTGAGTATTCAGTTGCTCAAGGTTATTTGACCTTATGCCATAATAATCCCAACCATTCTTCTGACATATTTTCTCAATTGTGGGCTCAAAAGCTCTGGCCTAAGGTGAGGTTCTTTAATTGGATTTTATTGCATCGTAGGGTGCTTACTCGGTGAGCAACTTATGAAGCGTGGTTTTCATGGCCCTTTTAGATGTGAAATGTGTGAAGAGAATGTAGAAAATATCAACCATATTTTTATTGAGTGTACTTTAGCCTTTGAGCTATGGAGGAGAATGGCACTTTACTTGGCTTACAATGGTCCAATTTTTTCACTTTTGAACAACTTTGGAGGGATTGGCCTAATCAAGAGGGTGTTGATCATTTTATTAGGCAGTTAGTTTGGATGGGTTCTACCATTCTTCTTTGGAATATTTGGAATGAAAGGAACAACCAAATTTTTAATCAAGATAGGAAGGATATTCACTATATTTGGCAAAAGACCATAGCCAACTTAGTTGAATCAGTCCATCAACTCCTTAATCACCCCCAAAACTCCCACCAAAGATGGGATCAAGTGATGCAAAGATTGAAGATTAAACCTTCTAAGGGCAACCAACTTAAAGGGAATGTGAGTATTAGTAAGATGGATAGGACTAGAAATTGGCAACCTCCTCCTAAGGATTTTGGAAAAGTCAATACTGATGGAGCCTCTAGAGGGAACCCTAGAAAAGCCAGTGTGGGAGGAATTGGTAGACTTTCAGATGGCTCCCTAGTTTTTACTTTTGTTGAGAATTTGGGTATTCTTTCCAATAACCTTGCTGAGGGGTATGGTATCCTTAGAGGCCTTCAGGAGGCTACTAAGGTTGGATGGGAAAAGGTGTTAGTTGAGTCTGACTCTCAACTTATGATTAATCTCTTGAAGACTCCTTCTAAGAATCATAAGGTGGATTGGAGAATAAAAAGAATTATTGAGAAGATTCAGTTAATCCAGATGGGATTTTTGAAAGTTGATTACAATCATGTGGTTAGAGATCAAAACAAGAGTGCTGATGCTTTAGCTAATTGGGCTTTGGACAAAGGTGATCTTACTTGTTATGGCCACCCTCCTATATGGTGGGCTTCTCAAATTAGGGAAGCTCTTCTTTCTATCATTTCTTTGGATGGCTCCAGTTTTGAAGGTACCTAGTTTCTTCTTGTTTTTTTTTTTTTTGTTTCTCTTTGGTTCATTCAGTTTTTTTAGTTCCCTAGCTCATTCTATTCTTTATTTTGTTTCCTCTGTTGATTCTTGCATTAATAGTCTTCTGGTCTAGATAGGTCATTGTTTTGTTCATTTTTTTTTCTTTTTGTCTTTTTTTGTTTAGTTTTTTAAGGTGGGTGGGTTCTTTTGTTTTGTTTTGTTTTTGTGTTCTTTGTGTTGTTTTTTGTTGTTCTTGTGTTTTTGTTGTTTTGTTTTTTTTTTATGTTTTTTGTTATTGTTCTTGTGTTTTTTTCGTTCTTGTTCTTGGGTTTCTCTTTGTTTGTGTTATTTCATTTTTTTATGTGTGAGTGTTTTCTATGTTTTTTGTTTTTGTTTATTGTCTCGTTGTTGGTTGTTTTTTATTTTTATTTTTATTTATTTTATTTTTTAGGTTTTGGTTGTGTTTATTTTTCATGTTTTTTTGGGTTATGTCTTTGTAGTGTTTTGTTGTTTTTGTCTTGTTTGTGTTTTGTTATGTGGTTCTTGTGTTTTTCTATGTGGTTTGTGTTGTGGTTTCTTTTATCTTATTGTGCGTGTTTGGTTGTGCTTTTGGTTTTGACACACTCAAGGAGCATGTTTTTTATTTTATTTTATTATTTTTGTTGTTATTTACTTTTTTTAATTTGGTTTTGTGTGTTTGTTTGCTCCTTGAGTATGTCAAAGGTGGTAGGCCAGGTCCGAGTCCTGGGTGTTTTTGGCGGAATGGATACCCCTGCCTCCTTGGGTCTTACCCGAAAGTGGCATCCCTTTTGGGATGTTTTCCACAAATTAAAAAAAAAAAAAAAAAGTTTGTGGGTTATGAATTTTTTCTATTGTTTTTAAAATTTTCCAATTAGTTTTATATTGAAATGTAAAGATATGGATGACAGTCATTATGATCTTTAATGTGTTGAAATGTTTGATGAATGAGAGCTATGTAAAAGTGAAACTAACATTCTTACCTAAGAAATTATAGGATTTATATGTTAATTAAACAAATAAAATATTAATAAAAATAAGATAAATAGGTTTGAAAAACTCATTATGTGCTTACTAGATGGTAAAATATTATATGATGATTTATTTACAAATTATAAAACTTGTGGATGTTTCCTTGAAAATATTGGTCAAGATTTGTGTAATAAAAAGAACATCAACTTAGATTGTATTCTTTCATATTTTAGAGATATGAAAGTTCATTTCTTGATGAGAAGATAATTTCTACTAAGAATCGTGTAATTAAGCTTACTTTCTAATTGCATATATATCTATAGGTTGAATGAATGATATGATAGTTTAATTTATAATTATGATCATTGGTCTAAATCAAGAAAGAATAATAAATTAAAATAGATAGCACATGTTCTTATTGTAAAGGAATAAGTAATAAACTAATCTAAGTTATCAATTAATGGATCCAAAACTTCATCTTAAATTTGGAAGATCTACCTCCCCTAATCCAATGAAGACTCACAATACCTCCATCTCAAACATAGAATCTCAAATATGTGCTTGAATATTAAATAGATAGATGCAAGCTTTATTATGTTATACATATCTAAAGTTGGATCTAAGAATGAAAGAGCACACATCAATTAGTTGTTAATTTTACTTGAACTCATATTATATCATGAACTTTAGATTTCTTGTTAGAATATGTTAAATCTTTGACTTCACAAGTAGTCTATAGACCCTTGTTGTAACCATATCCCTACAGATAAAAAAATGTGCTAGATCACATATAGATCCATTAGCTTGTGCTATTAGGGGAGATGCAACCTCGTGTATAGTACCTTAATATAACTTGCAATATTGATTCCTTCATGGAAAAGTTTTCCTCTAGAGAAAATAAGATAATTTATCTTTGTTGACCCAACTCACATTAAGTTTTTTTCCAATGTGGTGGTGTTTTATCATGTTATTTGTGGGTTGTTTCTATTTGTGTGGATGTTTTTTGTTGTTCAAGACTATTTTTTTACTATTGTTAACACCATAGGCTAAGAAACCTCTTATCACATTTTTCTTTTATGTTGTGTTTGGAGGAGTTAAGCTTGAAGATAATAGATAGACTTTGGAGTTATCCATGATTTATTGTCCTCTATAACTTGGAAGGTGAATGCAAACCCTAGATTAGACCATGTTAGCCTAAGATTGAAACAGTGATTTTCACCTTGTTAGAGTTTTATCTCAATTGAAGGAGGGCTCATGAATACAAAGACATCAATAAGCACCACTTGGAGTGTTTTGATGTGAAGATTATTATTAGATTTATTTTTTAAAAGGCACCCCACTTGGAAATATTTATAGCCTAACTTCAAATTTTTAAGTTTTCACTCAGTTAATTATAGAGCTTGGGGATGAATAAATTAGGGTCTCTATGTGATTGAATCCACAAGGCTTGATATAGCCAACACTTGAAATATAAGTATATATTACATATTTTAACTAAAAAAGAAGAAAAAAGAAAAACATACATGATAAATAGAGTCATTATATAAATATACATGTCTTAGAAAATTTAATAACCAAATTACAAAAAAAGAATGGGTGTTTTTAATTATACCTTAAACAAGAGGAGGAATTATTATATATAAAAAATACATTTACTTATTAACAACTATTCTTAGGTACTTTTGTCCAAAGGTAAAAGGATCATACTATTATAATTTTAGGGATTTAATATTAATTATGTTTATTAGATATTTTGAGAGAGGAGATTGCTAATTAAATAGAAATAGTGATATTTGAACTATATAAATGTTTTGACAAGACCTTATTCAACTCAATTTGGTGACTAAAATAAAATTAAAAAGATTACAGATATTCATATGAATCCTAAAGAAGTAATCTATCAACCTTTCAAAGTTGATATGGTAAGTCTTGGTTGTCAATTTGCCTAATGTGGATTATACACCCTTAGATTACAACCAAGATTGGATGACTTTGAAGTTCTTTAGAGTCGACCAAAGAAGGGTAGTGGGATAAAACACTAAATAAAAATGCAAGGGTTGAAAAGGGGGAATAAGGGTTAGAGATTTATTAAAAAGCAATCGAGATTTAGCTTAATGACAATGAAGCCTACTATACCACCTCTCAAATTCAAACTAGAACAAAGATTAATAGACCAGCCATTAAATAGAGTATTACAACACACAAATATAATTAGCTCCAGTTACACATCTTGTAACATTCCAAGCACTTTATAAAAGGTAATCCAAAAAATAATCCAATTTTAACAAAATTTACCTAATAGAATCTACCATCCATAAAGCTTGAACAAAAATGCATCAAAACATATAACTCACATTCAAAATTGAATCTACAACACCATCTTCAATAGAGGCCAAACACCATTTTCTTATATTGACTGTAAAGCAAAAGATACAACATACAATAGGTAAAATGCTAAAGAGCCAACCATCATATTAAGGCAATTTGGGCTATTTATAAGTTTACATTGAATCTATTAGCCCAATCATCATAATGTTAATTTGTTATGGGCTTGATAAATACAACTTGTCCAACACACTTGAGGGTTATGGATGTCACTTTCCCACTAGCATAGCTTAACTATTTTGATTTTGCTATGGTGATGTGGTCGGTCTGGATCTCCTCCATAAGATTGGCTATAACACCCCTACTTGGCAGGACTTATTTTTTATGATGATTCATGTATGGATGTATGGATATCTAATGCATAGAACTTCTGTAATAATTGTGGTAGTTGCTATTTTTACTTTTGGAATATAGTACTACTAATGTGTTCATGGTTGTAGGACTAGGTACTCTCACTGATGGATTGAAAATAGACAATCACCTAAGTTAAGAGAAAATTGTAAAAATGATGCCTGATGACTTGTTTATCGACAACTGTAGGGTAAAGTATACCCCTCATGTAGGTGCATTATATTTTACTTACCGTTTGAATACACTATCGGGCCATGAGCTTTCTTGGAAAGAAGTCATTTTTAGTAGGTAGGGGATAACATATGGTTATCTTAAAAAATTCACCTACTCAAGAATAAAACAACAAGGTGTATTATGGTTTTAGTTAGAGCTTTGCATTATTTGAAGCATGAAATAAACTAATGTGTAATATTGTGAATAGTTTTATTAACATTTAAGGGAAAATGTTAATTACTAAGGTTAATAATCAATATTAATCCTTAGTATTAACTAATTAAGCCAACGATATAATTAGTGCATGGAACATCGATATTAATCTTGATATAGAGCTAAGGTTAGTAAAAATCCTCTTTATCAATGAAAATTCCATAGTAGTGGTGCTTTTAATAAGCATGATGGCCAAATTACCAACGTTCTTGTAAAATCTCCTACGTTACCTTCACCTTCTAAGAAGTCATGCCCTTAGATTATTTGAAAAGGAGGGTAAAGAGATTCAAAGAAGGAGGTTGGAGGAAGGCAATTACTTGACTTATGAAGGAGGGAGGATTGTAGTATGTACCAAAGTAAGAGAACATTGGTTAGCTTGACCTTCAGGTAGACTATTTATTTGTATGATTATTTTATTATGATTGGTGGTGCATGTGTTTTTGCCATGCAATTTTCTTGTGGGTAATTATTCTTTTAGAAGTCATTTAATCGTACCACATGCCTATTTATCACTTGATTGTTGTCATAGAATGTCTTGTTTCTTCTTGTGCATGTCTAGCTTTATTATATGTTAGTGCTTCACCTTGATCTTTTTAGTTTATAGCTGGATGTTTCGGGGGTAAAATGTAGTAAGTGTAGGCTTAGTGCCCTGTTAGAGACCCTCGTTGCTTGTGTCTTTGTTGTGTTGCATAGATTTCCTCTCCTAATCAAGTACTTGGGGCTTTTTACATATTTTGGATTTTAGTCATTCCCGACTATGCTCTAGAGTAGTGCTTCCCTGTTTTTGAAAAGGGATTGTATCTAGAATGCTTTGGCTATGTTCATGTTGGTTCACTATTTGTGTTGTGTTCTTCCTTAGAAGTCAGGCAGTTTTTCTGGTTTAGCTTCATTATTGGTCTTTTGAAGGATAGATGTAGCTAATATTATATTATGAGTTTATCATTTAATAGAAATTAGAAGTACATTCCTTAATGGTAAACTAGTATAAATAGATGCATTAGTAAATAGAGCATTATGTAATCAATTTTTGCTTTAATAGATGCATTAGTAAAAGAGCATTATGTAATCAATTTTTTCTTTAATTAGATGAATTAGTAAAAGATCATTATGTATTTGAATATGCTTTAATTAGTAAAAGAACATTAGTGTTCGATCCTCTTTTTGTAAATGTATTTAAAGAAGGCATTGTGGGTTCGTTTATTTATTATAAGGAATGCATGAGTAAAAGTTGCTTATTATGTTTCTATTCTTTCTTCCAAGAGTGTGTTAGTGAAAGAATATTAAAATGTTTCTACTCCTCTTTAAAAGAGAATGCATTAGTAAAATGACAGGGTTATATTATCTATCATTTCTAAAGAACAAAGAAAAATACCTTTTAGTATTCTTTAATTAATATTGGAAAGGATATGATTATAGAAAGTTTTAATCACTTTACTTCTTGTTCAATGCAATAATAGTTAAAGCTAGTAGTCATATGCTAAGTTGGTATTCTTGTTATAGATGAATGTGTGGAAGAAATATTTGTTAAAATATGGGAATGATTATAATGGTTTCTTGAGACTTGAGTAGTTAAAGGGAACCATTATTGAGAGAAGTATGGGATTCTCTCCTAGAGTTTTGTATGGAATTTTTGTATGTTCACTTGATCTTAAAGTAAATAATGGTTTCCTAATACTTGAGTAGGTAAGGAACCATTATTGAAAGAAGTATGAGATTCTCTCTTTGTTGTGTTCTATCAATGTTTATATGCATGGTTCCTTGCATCATTTAGAAGCATGATTGAATGCATTGCATATGGAGTTATGTTGACCCTAAGTAAATCTCAAGCTTGCAAATAATCCCTTTCATGAAGAATATTATGGTAGAAGGAGGCATATATATCTCTTAGTTGGATGGCTTTAGTTTAGAATTGTTTATGCATTGTTTTGATAAAGCATGTAAATTAGTCAAATACAATGAAAGCTTGACCATTGTACAAATTTTATGGACTAGTTTATTAGCCCTTTTTATTATCATTGAAAAGATAAATGATATCCTCTTTTGATGTGTCTTGTTATCATGAGCCTCCCTGGAAAGCTTTTGGCATGAAAACTATGTATTGATTTATGATGCTTTGATGCTTAGTTTTATGCAAATGAATAAACTATGCGATGCTTAGTTTAATATTTTGAAAGAACATGGTACTTTTGACATATTGATAATGTGCAAAATTAGGTACACTTGTGGGTGGAAGAGGTAGAATCATCCACCAAAAATGAGGTACTTGAGGTTGGGGAAGTGTGACTAAGACAACTTGAGGGTAACATGGATGGATAACTTCATATATGCATGCATTATCGGTTAGAGATAATCGTCAACTAGCCAGCCACCTTGAGCCTTAGTTGATAGCCTAGTAGATATCATAAATTCTTAGGCTGAGACAAGTGACTGGTTAAATGGAAATACTCCCTCTTTGTCTATTGCATATCATTGGTTGTCTTTTACTTCATCACTTGATGCATCACTGGTTATGAGAAAATGTGCATAAACTGGTTGCCTTTTGAAACTCCTTGTGTTGCTTTTAAAGAAAAATATAGTATGATATTAGTATTAGATCAAAGAACCTTGCTTATGTGTTTAAGTATATATATATATATCGTAAGTTATTATTCTAAATGATAATAGAATTTCATTTAAGACTAATAGATACTATTTTAAAAGATGAAATAGTTTCATTTAAGAATATAGAAAGCTTTATTTTAATTGATAATAGACTTTCTTTTAAAAAATAATGGAAATTTCTTTTTTAAATAATAATAGAATTGCTATAATCAAATAATAATAATAATAATAGAATTGCATTTAATAAAACAATAAATTTTTCTTTTAATGATGGTAGAATTTCATTCAAAAGAAAAGAGACTTTGTTTAAATGGTAATAAAATCTCATGATAAGTATTTTATTTAAATTAAAGTAGAACTTTTATTTAAATAGTCTTCAAACCTTATAAAGGGTATATTAAATAAGAGAAATTTATGTTTAATCATTTTATAACGCTATGAGTATGTGTTCGGTTGGATGGGAACTCCCCATAGCCTCATTTGAAGAGCTCCATTAAATAAGGAAGTCTTGGGATAAGAAAAGAATATTTTTAAAACCAAATGTCTTACTCAACTGTCAATAGGATAAGGAAGAAATAAATGAAGGGGGTTGAGAAGTAATGGGAGACATAGAGCAAGTAGGCAGAGAAAAAAATGAAGACTCTGCTATCCTTTAATATGGTAGAGGAAGAAGGAGGGTGGTTTTGGTTCACTGCAAAAGAGGAGGACATCATGAAAGGAAGAGGAAGAAGGAGGTTATTGACTGTGCCAAGGTAACAAAACAAAGATAGAGCCAAACCCAAGCGAAGATACAGGTTGGCTTTTGGAAACTTATGATTTCAAACTAGTTTGCAATGAAAGAATGCATAGCCATTTAAATATTTTGGGTAAACGATCCCCTATGTTTGACTCAGCTGGGTCTATTTTTATTTTTAGTTGTGTATGTTTGCTTTTGTTCTTGTGGTGTCGTGGGTTGTTTTCTCTTAAATAGAAACCCCTTTCACCCCAATGTTGACTATGTATTCTCCTGGGTCTCCTTGGATACTACGTTGAAGAATATTTTCCTTCAAGCAACTCCCCCTTTAGCTGGTTGTTTTTGTTGCCACGCTCGTGGACAACCGCTAGTTTTTGTGTGAGGTCATAAACATGTAGGGAACTTTTGTGTAAGCATATCTTCACGATAGTTGTCCTTAAGTCAAACCCCTATGCTTGTGATATGTGCATGACGTGTTGGTTGAACCCCTATGCTTATGGTAGGTGCATGATGTGTTGGTCAAACCCCTATGCTGTGGCATATTTTTTCAAACCCATAGTTGTGGGTTAAACCTTTTCATTACCCCCATCATGCATCAACGTTCGCTCGTTGAAAGGGCGATAGTATTTTTGAGTTCATGGTTGGTCATTGTTAATAATCCACCATCATTTTGAGTAATTCTTAATCCCTTACTTCACCTCCCTGTTCAAGGTCATTGTATATCCGAGAACCGAACCTCCCTTGTGTTGTTTTATTGTTACTAGGAATGAAAGTTTGAGACCCCTTTTGGATGTTTGTATTATTTTAGTCTTTAGCCTAGGAGATCGTTAGTTGGGATTACCCGTTTATGCTCTGGTAAGCTCCTTGATGAAAGGAGGAGAGTGTAGTCTAACACTTCTTTTCCCTAAGTTAATGGGAAAATCGTTTATCCAAAAGGTGAATGGCATATTAAACCCTTTGACTACTAATTGGTTATAGTTTATAAATTATTGATTGATCTAATAATAGAAACTTTAGGTCAATCTAATATTATGGGTTATATATTATTTGACTTAATTTAAGAAATAAGGGCTTAAGTCATTTATGAATATAGTTTATTTTATAGATTAAAGGTATGGGACTTTAATTTATGAAATAAAGGAAAATTAGTTTATTTATGAATTAAAGTAATGAGGCTTTGATTTATTAAATAAAGGAAATAGTTTATTTTATAGATTGAAGGTATGGGACTTTGATTTATGAAATAAAAGAAAAATAGTTTATTTATGAATTAAAGTAATGAAGCTTTGATTTATTAAATAAAGAAAATAGTTTATTTTATAGATTAAAGGTATGGGACTTTGATTTTTTTTTTTTTTTTTGCTAGATAATAAGGGGTTGTACTCGGGTCCCCCACCCTTGACAAATTACATCTCTCTTCTTTAGAGCTTGAGAGTTTACAAATAGATACACTTCTCATCTCAATTGAGATGCTATATAGCTAGAAACCTACATCATTTTACATAAAATGTCTAAATTCTTGATTTTCATTTTCTAGATTTTTTTAAATTTTTATATGAATACAACTACTCCAAAATTTAGCATCTTTCTTGATATTTTCCTATAGCAGCATTCACAATGCCAAAAATTCACCTCTAATATCTATGCCTTACATCTTGGTAGAGTAATATTTCCAAAACATCTCACTATCATAGTTCACTTTACCAAATCTAAATTGCTAGTTTACTTCCTCACTGAAGTCATAGCCCTTCATTTCTCTTTCCATCGTTCGAACCTTAGTTGGAAAATATTTGAAATTTCATTTTTTATGACTTGAAAAATCATCATTACCCTTGTTTCTAATGGTTGACTTCATAGGATTGTATCTCCCTCAATATTGCTTATATTTTTGTATATGATCACTCATTTTAAAGCTATTCAAATTTTGCACAAGTTGGTCCAAGAATCAGCTAAATCGGATAACTCTTCGTGAAGATATGGATCCTAAAATATGAGATATTTTTTAGGAAAAAACCCTAATCCTTCACATTTTGCAATTTCATTTTTCACAATTTGAAAAATTATCATTGTCCTTGTTCCGAATGGTTGAATTCACAAGGTTGTATCTCCCTTAATATTGCTCAAATTTTTGCATATGACCACTCATTTTAAAGCTATTCAAATTATGCACAAGTTGATCCAAGAATCAACTGAATCAGATAACTCTTCACGAATATATGGCTCCTAAAAGATGAGATATTTTTTAGGAAAAAATCCTAATCCTTTGCACTTTGCAATTTTGATTTTCTCATTGTAAGCAACCTTTCATGCTCCTTCAGCCTTCTCAACCTTCCACTCAACATCTTAGCATTTCGTTGCAGCTCCTTTAGCTAGCCCAACCTTCCACACTCCTTCAGCCTTATCAACCTTCTACATTCCTTCAGCCATCCCAACCTTCCACCCAACATCCTAGCCTTTCGTTGTAGCTCCTTCAACCAACCCAACCTTCCATGCTCCTTCAACCAACCTAGCCTTCCACGCTCCTTTAGCCTTGACACTCCAAATATCAACTCATCATTCAGCCTTCCACACTCCTTCAGCCTCCAGCCTTCCATGCTTCTTCAGCCTCTAGCCTTCCACACTCCTTCAACCTCTAGCCTTCCACGTTCGTTCAGTCTCTAACCTTCCACACTCCTTCAACCTCCAGCATTCCACGCTCCTTCAACCTTCAGATGTGTTGATCATTAAAGCACGAGACCATTTAGCAAGCCCCTTAGGGAGAAACCCTCTCTCTAGGACTTTGATTTATGAAATAAAGGAAAAATAATTTATTTATGAATTAAAGTAATGATGCTTTGATTTATTAAATAAAGTAAATAGTTTATTTTATAGATTAAAGGTATGGGACTTTGATTTATGAAATAAAGGAAAAATAGTTTATTTATGAATTAAAGTAATGAGGCTTTGATTTATTAAATAAAGGAAATAGTTTATTTTATAGATTAAAGGTATGGGACTTTGATTTATAAAATAAAGGAAAAATAGTTTATTTATGAATTAAAGTAATGAGAATTTGATTTATTAAATAAAGAAAATAATATTTTTATAGATTAAAGGTATGGAAATTTGATTTATGAATAAAGAAAAGATGGTTTATTTTATGAATTAAATAATGAGACTTGATTTATGGAAATAAAGGAATCTAGTTTATTTGGAGATTAAAGTATGGGACTTTAATTTGCTGAATATAGGTTGAAATGGTTTGATTAAAACCTATGATCTAAGCCATGCATGTTGAAATGACTCTCTAAGGGCAATTGAGAGGAGAAAATAAAAGTAGTGATTTTTTTATGATATCAACTATGTAGTAGATGGTTAGATACTTTGATTAAATTTGTATAGTTGTAATTTGGAAAAGTAAATGGTAGATGCATTTAGAGGTATGTCTATCATATATCTGAGAGTTGCCTTGATCCCCTACTATCCTCAAATGAATGATGGACAGACAAGGAGGATTGAAGGTGGCAACTGGAATCTATGTATCAGTTTGATTTACTATTGCAATGATTTACTTATGCTCAAATAGACTAGAATTGTAGGGAGATATCCCTATATGAAAATGATGTATTACTTTATTCTTTTATAAGTATGGAGGTTTTACCATACTTGAATATATGTAATAGATTATTGTATTGATGGGAAATGTATCTTTAATTCATCGTTGTTAGTTATCTATGCTTTATTGTTTAGCTTCTCTTTCTATTTAATGCTTACTTCCTTTTAAATGTTGTTTTCTTTCTAAGTACCTCATGTATGTTTTAAGTGTTTTGCTCTTTGTTTGATTGAGTAGATAGAGTTAAACTTGTATTCTTTCTAAACTTAAAAGTAACCTAAGAAAATGAAATCTTTAGGATGAACCTAGAATGGACCTAAGAGATTGAGACCTCTTAGGGTGAACGTAGGAAGACCTAAGGGAATTGAGACCCCCTTAGGGAGAATATTAACTAAGAAAACTAATTGATTACATCTGAGTTAAGATAGCTCATCATGGAGATAAGATGGATAGCTTAACTTGCAATACACATAGCATACCTACACAGATGAAATTGTGTATGGTATGGAGATGGGTGTATACCTTCGACTGTACTAAGGATGATAAGTTTATCTCATCAAGAGTGATGATATGGATAGACTTATTTGCAGTAACATATAATATGCCTACATAGACGGACTTGTGTAGGATATTTGGTGAGATATAAATCAATGGGAAAGTTGGGAATCTTAGTAAAACTTAAACAATAGACAAACCACATATTAGTTAGGGGTTTATGAATCCCTCATTGTAGTTTAAAAAAAATATTTTCTTTTCTATGTGTTTTCTTATAGCTTGTTTTGAGGTCATTACAATTGTAGAAAATCTTTAGATCTTATGATGGATAGCAATGAAATTATGTGATGGTATTGCAATATTATATCTTGTAATGGATGGCATTGTAATTTTTCATTTATAGAATAGTTTATTTTATCATGTTGCTTTATGATAGCTTGTATCAAAAAATAAATTTTTTCTTAATTTATGTTGTATCATACTTTACTTTTGCATGCTCCTTAATATGATATAAATAAATGCATAAGTTAATGTTTTGGTTCTAGAGAGTGGTTTACCTTGGGTTGGATTTAGAATCAATTGTAGGACCCAATTCAAGAAGTCCAATCCTAGGAGGAGTTGCGATGATGCAATAACTAGGTAAAGGTGAGTCCTAGAAGGAGTTGTAGCTAAGAATTTGTAAAACCTGGAAGGAGTTGTATGAATGCAATAGCTATATCCTTATAAATCCTAAGCACTTTTGATAATGAAGGATTAGGTGTACTATAATTGAAGATTTTCAAGGGCTCATTCATAAGACATGAGTGGTGGTTCCTTTAATGTGGAGGATCAGGAATCATGTCCTTTGCTAGTTGAGTGGTAATGACCTTAGTTAGCCCACGAAGGTGAGGTAACTAAGCATCAAGGCTTATGCTTGATTAACTATCCTAGATATACTTAAGGAAAGGTTAGGGAATAGGCATCCCCCTTGAAGTGTTATGGGTTTTAAAGTATAATCCCAACACTATGGTGACATTATCCTATACTAAGAGGGTATAGAAAATGTGGAGGGGTCACTTTGGTATCCTTATAAATGATGATGTTTAGCAAGGTGAACCCCAAAAACTACAAGAATTTGGTCACTCATATCCACCGATTTTCATCTATAGTGACATTAAACTCAATTTGGTAAAGCCTCGAGTATACTAAAAACAAATTATATTAGGATCTTCTTATGAACCTTATTAGTAAATAATAAAAAAAAATATCTCTTGGGTTGGTATTTTTGGGTTGTTACAATTGGTATTAAAGCTCTAGGTTGTAGGGGTTAAAGATTACATTGAGTGTGCTTAGGTTAATCATTGACTTGATGCGCTACTTTGAGAAAGGCACCTTGTAGGAAGGCAAGTGTGACCTTAATCATTATCGATTGAGTGATAATTATCTATGTTAGTTCAATAGGAGAATGAAACTAACTAATTGTAAGTACAATTGAAGGAAATTGTAACTTATCCAACTCCTTTGTGTGGATAGGATATGGCACCTATATTAAAAGAAAGTTCATACAAGAAAACTAGAATGGTTGCACAAGAGGGAAATGCAGTGCAAAAAATTGAATGAACTGTGGACTCCAACAAGAAAACTGTGAGAGCAACAAATTCTAGCAAGAGATATAAGAGGTCAATGAACCCCGATAGGGACACGAGGGGAACAATAGGGTTGGATGGGATAATAGAATATCTCTCCTCCATAGTGAAGTTACTCCAAGGATAGTTGGAGCAACAACAAAAATTGATAGAAACCATGATATATAAATAAGTCAATATTATAAATGTAGAGGGTAGACAGGAAGAAAACCTTATCAAAATAAGTCAAGAGGGCAAGGCTCGGATAGAGTTTGATGTAGCTAGAGACCTTAATAATTTTAAAGTGACAAAAATTAATGGGAAATAAGGAGGAGATGTAGCCAAATCATGGTTGAAAGAGTTAGAAAATGTTATTCCTATGAGATGCAGACTATGTGGGCTACCCTTCATCTTCTGGATGTAGCCTTAGAATTATGGGATACATTCAGTATAGGTAAAAATATCTAAGCCATGGAACTTAAGTGGGATGATTTCATTGGGGCTTTTCAAAAAATATTTCTTTCTGACCAATTTTATGTAGAGAAATTTGAAGAATTCTCTATGCTTCAACAAGGATCACTATTGATAGAGGTGCATTTTAAGAGATATGTGAAAATTTTGAAGTATGTTATGAAGTATGAGAGCAATTATGTCTAAAGGTGTATAAGTTCATCTTAAAGGTAGACACTAATATTAGGAAAATAATTAATTTGCTCAAACCTAAAAATTTGCAAGAAGCTTATGACTTGGCTAGACAAGAAGAAACTAATATCTAGACTAAAAAGTCTTTCTTCAACTATTTAGGGTTGATAGAGTCAGAGATATAGGAGCTTAAGAAAATATAGAGTGTAGAATTTGTGAAGTGGGATAAGGAAAAAAATAAGAGAAATAAAGGTAAATCAAATTTTAGTAATAGGGACAATGGGAATCAAGGGAAAAATAAGAAGAAATTTTAAAAGGATAGTTCCAATCCTCATCCTCTAAAGTAAAATGAACTAGCACAAAAATAAGAATTATGGAGAGAAGGCAGTAGAGACCCCAGGAACCCATGTCAGGTTGCTATATATGTGGGGGTTCTCATTATGCCAAAAAGTATTCCCAAATGTTTGAGTCAAGTCATCGAGCAGAGGAGCAGTCGCATCGAATATATGTTGCTACTAGGAGTCAAAACCTAGATGGACAAGCTACACTAATGTTACTAAATGGTAAGTTGTTTGATAAATATGTAAAAGTTTTAACAGATAGTGGAGCTATAGATAGTTTTATTTCCACTAGCATTATCAAGGATATGCCAAAAATATCTGTATTTTTGGCACAAGGGTGGAAAGTCGAGTATGGTTCTAGGTAGACCTACTCAATGGATCAATGTTTATCTACAACTAAGATAACTCTATCCAATGGATCCACTATATGGCACTTATATGTGGCACCCCTCCATGCTTTTGATATTATCCTAGGGATGGATTGGTTGAAGGTTCATGGAGCCTTAATCAACTTTCATGATAGGTGGATGGATTACACCAATAAGGATAAGAGGAGAGTAAGAGTTCAAAGTAGGCAAGGTTCTTTTCAACCTCACTTATTTTTAGCTATGCAGTTAAAGGTCGTTAAAAGAGGTGGTATGCTATATGTAGTCAAGATTAATGGAAAGTAAAAAAAAAGGATATGAATAAATGTTTAATAAATATCCAATATTGAGTTTCCATTTCCTCAATGTGAATTTGACTTCATTATAAATTTAATGCCAGGGATTGAACCTATTGCAAAAACACCTTACAAAATGATCCCAATTGAGTTGCAAGAACGAAAGGTGCAACTTCAAAAATTGTTAGAAAAAGGTTTGATCAAATCTAGTGTGTCGTCTTGGGGTGCTTCGATATTCTTTATGAAAAATAAAGTTGGTTCCTTGAGGTTATGCATAGATTATAGAATAATAAATAAGGTAACCATTAAGAATAAGTATCCTTTTCCAAGGATTGATGACCTCTTTGATCAACTAAAGGATGCTACTATATTTTTAAAAATAGATATGAGATATGGATATCATCAGTTAAGAATTCAAGAAGAGGATATTCACAAAATACCCTTCAAGACTTGATATGGGCACTATGAATTCATGGTATTTCCATTTGGGCTAATAAATGCATCGATAAATTTTATGAATTTGATGAACATGGTGTTCCAAAAGTATTTGGACTGGTTTATCTTAGTATTCTTAGATGATATCTTGATATATTCTCACACCAAATAAGAACATGACCATCATTTGATATTAGTGTTAGAGGTACTAAGGAAAAACTAGCTATATAGAAAGTTGTCCAAGTGTGAGTTTTATACCTCACAAGTATAGTATTTGGGACACATCATCTCAACAAAAGGAATTGCTATGGACCCAAAGAAAATTGAGGCTATATTAAGTTGACCTCCGCTAACAAATGTGTTATAATTCAAGAGTTTCATGGGACTCACTGGCTATTATAAACGTTTTATGAGAGATTACTCTAAGGTTACTTATTCAATAACCAACCTTTAAAAAATAGGAAATAGTTTAAATGGATGGATAAGTGTGAGGCCACATTTGAGGCTTTGAAAAATAAGTTAACAATGACACCAATTCTCAAGATACCAGATCCTCTTGGGAATTTTACTATGTGTACAAATGCTTCTCTAGAAGGATTGGGTGGGGTATTATCTCAAGAAGAGGCTATAGTAGCCTATGAGTCTAAAAAATTTGAGAAGCATGAGGTAAACTATGCTATGAATAATCTAGAATTAGTAGCAGTTGTGCATTCCCTAAAGTTCTAAGGATATTCTTTGTTGGGTAGATTATTTGAGCTAAGAACAAACATTCAAACTTTGAGGTATATTTTTACTCAACCTATGTTGAACGCAAGATAGAGAAGATGGATAGATTTCTTAGTAGAATACAAATTTGGTATTGAGTATATCAAAGGAAAATAATATAATTTTGCATATGCCTTGAGTAGGAGAAGGCATATAGCTGGACTAACTTAGAGTTATATAGACTTGATGGATAGGGTCAGGGAAATGCAGCTTCATGACTTGTATTGTATAGAAGTTTCGGATAAAACTGAGAGAAATCTTGAAGAGAATAAGGGTTTCAACAGGAAGGATGGAATTTTATGTTATGCTTCAAGGATAGGGTAGTTATATCCAAAATTGGTGATCTACGGAGATTTATTATTGAAGAGGTACACAATTATCCCTATTCTACTCATATAAGAGGGTAAAAAATGAGGAAAAACATGAAAAAGACCTTCCATTAGGCTGAAATAAAGCAGGATGTCACTAGTTTCATTATGAGATGTTTATAATGATAGAAACTTAAGGTAGAACATTGATACCCAACAAGGAAATTGTACCCATATGATGTACCTATGCAAAAATGACAGGTAATTTCTATGGATTATAATGTGGGTTTACCTAAGATTAGGTACTAGCATGATATATTCTTGGTAGTGGTTGATAGGTTGATCAAGGTTGCACATTCCATACCAAGGAACACCGGGGATTATGCACCGGTGGTGGCAAAAAAGTTTACCAAAAAAATATTTAGGTTACATGGGTTTCCTAAGGTGATCATATCAGACAAGGATTCTAGGTTCACATCAAAATTTAGGTAGGATTTACACCATGCGATGGGTACTAAGATGAATATTAGTTCTACATATCATCCAAAACTAGATGGTCAAATAAAGAGGGCAAAATAAGGTTTAGAGGACATGCTTTGCATGTACTACATGGACACAAATTTTAAATGGGAGGACTTATTGCATCTTGTGAAATTTACATTTAATAATGGTCACCATGCATCCTTGGGAATGGCCTCATTTAAAGCCTTGTATGGCAAAAAATGTAGAACACCTCTATCATGGGATAATTTGGAGGATCGAGTGGTGATCGGACTAGATGTTGTTAAAGAGATGGAGGAGCAACTAAAAATGATTTGGCTTAGTCTCAAGGAAGCGACAAATCATCAAAAGAGCTATGTTGACCTAAAAATATCACCAAGAGAATTATCAATAGGAGACAAGGTCTTCTTGAGAGTTTGACCCATGAAAATTTCTATGAAGTCAACCAAATTGGATCCTCACTATGTTAGGACCTTTGAGATAATTAATAGGGTTAGTCCCATAGCCTATAGGCTTGCCCTACCACCCAACCTATCAAAGATCCACGATAATTTCCACATATCTCTACTTAGGAAATATGTTGTTGATCCTACTCACATATGGAATATTTCTAAATTACAAATGGCAGAATCCTAAACCATTGAGGTGAGACAAGTGAAGGTTCTAGGGTTTCATTCAAAGAAGTTGAGGAAACAAACCCTAGATCAATGTAAGGCCCAATGGGACTAATATTATGAAAAATGTGCTACTTGGGAAAATGTTGAAGAAATGAGACAACAATTTCAATTTTATTTGAATGACATTGATGTAAAACTTATTGCAGGAAGACACAGAGGTCTGTATTTAGCCCAAGGGGGGAATATGTAACACCCCTCCTTGGTAGGACTTATTTTTTATAATGACTCATGTATGGATGTATGGATATCTAATGCATAGCTCTTTTGTAATAAGTGTGGTAGTTGTTATTTTTACTTTTGGAATATGGTACTACTGATGCATTCATGGTTGCAGGACCAAGTACTCTCATTGGTGGATTGAAAATGGACAATCACCTAAGTTGAGAGAAAATTGGGAAAATGATGCTTGATGACTTGTTCATCGATAGCTCTAGGGTAAAATATACCCCTCATGTAGTTGCATTGTATTTTAATTGTTTTTTGAATACACCATTGGGCCATGAGCTTGCTTGGTAAGGATTCATTATTAGTAGGTAGGGGATAACATATGGTTATCTTAAAAAGATGCCTACTCAAGAATAAAACAACAAGGCATATTATGGTCTTGGTTAGAGCTTTGCATTGTTTGAAGCATGAAATAAACTAATGTGTAATATTTTTTTTTAAAAAGAAAACATTTATTTACTTAAAAAAAAAGTACAAAACTCTATAATCAGAGATCAAAGTGAACAGAGCATTCTAAAAAACAAAACATGAAGAAAAAAAATAACCTCATTATTTTGATATTTTGTCATCCTCGCATACCATCCATGCCCTTCTACTTCTTGATGATTTAGCGACAATAACTAGGAGCTATATTTATTGCTTGATTCGCTAGTGTGTCGATCTCTTTGTTGAATTCTCGCCTTATGTGTTGATAGGATATTTTACCAATGATCCTACCTAGTTTTCTAATCCTGTCTTGAATAATATTTAATTGTAAAGATCTAAAATATTTATTTTTGGTAAGAGCTATTATTATCAGTTTAGAATCCCCATAAAATGTGACCTGAGTGATTTCTTTCTTTACAACCAATTTTAAGCTAATTTCACATCCAATAGCCTCTTTCACGTTGTTATATGTTGTTCCCAAGTTGATCATGTATTTGATCAGGATCTCATGGGATCCTGTAAGAATCAATATCCTTGTTGTTGCTTGACTAGGGTTGGACTTGGAGGCACCATCAAAGAAGAGTGCCAGAAAACATATGTCAGGTAAATAATTGTTTGCTTTGCATCCTCCCTGTGTCAGGAAAGCTTGGAGATTAAGTTGGTAGATCATTCTTCTTTCTGTGGGTGATAAATCTTCTTCATACTTCTGTTGACAAAAAATCGATTTGACATTTAGGACTAATTCTTCTTTTATCCTTCATATTAGATTTTTATTGTCCTTACCTTTTCCTTCAAAAATCCTTTGTTTTATTTCCAACTAGATGTGCCAGATGACAAAATATGGTATAGAGCTCCACAAATATTTTAGGAGGGGCTTACCTGCCAGTTTATCTTTATATTATTTGCTCCACTTGGTAAAACATGTGTCTATGGTTAACCTTACAGAGTAGGAAAATACCAATAATTTTGGTTATTCCTAACCAAATTGAAATTGCCTTTGGGAATTCATACAAAATATGAAAAATTGTTTCACTGTTCTGCCTACACCTGTAATAAACATGAGTCCCTTCTATACTCCTCTTTTGTAGATTATCACCTGTTAAGATTTTATTTTGAGAAACTAACCAGCTGAATACTTGTAGTTTAGGTGGTGCTCTAGTTTTCCATAATATCGATAGTTTTTTGTTGGCAAGCCCAATTTGTTGATGTTGAAATCCTAGATACATTGAGTATTCCCCATTACTGTTGATGCTACCCCAAATAAGTTTGTCTAGCATTGTGATATGAAGAGGTCTAATGCTCACCATGTGGGACCTAAAATAATCCCAATATCCTTGAAGCTGAGATGGAATGGGAGGGGAGATCTAGTTCAAATTTTTTGAGGTCCAATAAAACAAGTCACCTAATTTGAGTATTCTTTAGCTTTCCAAGTGATTATGCAATTTGATTGGAATTATCTCTTTTAATGGTGGATTTCCTAGGATTGGGTCCTCCCATATATTAATTGACTTACCATATCCTGGTAGCCAAAATTTTTTAACCTCTATTATGCTCTTTGCAGCCACTATATGTTTCCAAACCAACGAGGCTCTAGGAAGTTTGTCTATATATTTGAGCATTTGAATACTTGTTTGATTATTTGCATACTTGCTGACTAGATGCACTACCATGCTCGATTGTGTTTAAGCATTTTCCAGAGAATTTTTGCTCCCAATGCTTTCAAAATTATCTCCATTTTTTTGATTCCCAGTCCTCGAATTTTACTTTTGGTGACCATATCCCAATTGACCAAGTGGAACTTTGTTCTTTCTGATTTCCTACCTCCTTGTATAGGAAGTTGCATATGATTCCATATGCCTTTTGTAAAATAAACTTGGGAGCATGATATACTAATAGTTTGTAGACTGGAAGAGAAGCTAACAACGATTTGATAAATATTACCCTTCCTGCGAGACTGAGCCAACTGTTACTGTAACTTTGTATCCTCCTAACCATCTTGTCCAATATTGGGGTCCAGCAGTCAGAGGCTTTGAGGTGGAAGCTCATGGGCACTCCTAGATATATGAAGTATTTTTTGTGCCAGATCGAAATCCTAGGATAGTACAAAAGAGTTTGAATCCTGTTGTTACAACATTTTATGTATAGAAGTAACTCTTTTGAGTGTTTATATGAGCCCCAGTAGCTTGTGTGAACCAATCCAAATATTGCTTGAATTGTCTAAAATTTTGCTTGGTGGATTCACCTAGAAGAATGATATCATCTATAAATTGGGTATGTGTTACAACTTTGCATCCTATTGCAGCCTCTATCCCTGTTATTTTTCTTTCTCTTTGAATATGGTTGATTAATATTCCAAGAGTCTCAACTAAAATGATGTAAAGGTATGGTGATAGTGGACACCCTTGTATACTCCCTCTTGTAGCCTAAAATAAATTTGTTGGTTCTCCATTTATTAAGGGGGCTATCCATGGGTTTTTTATGCATGCTCCAATCCACTTGATGACTTGATGTAGGAATCCAAACTTTTGTAGGACCTACTCTACAAATTGTATATTAACTTGATCAAAGGTGTTTACCATATCAAGTTTTATAACAATTTGTTTTTTTTTTTCTACTATTGTGGAGGGCTTCATGCACTATTATGATATTATCATATATTTATTTTCTAGGCATGAACCCTCCTTGCTCTTATGATATTAGTTTTTTCAATTTTCTTCTTTATTCTATTGGCCAACAACTTGGTAATAATTTTATAGGAAGAGTTACATAGAGAAATTGGTCTGAATCTAGAGAAAGTAGTGGTATTTTTTTCTTTAGGAATCAATGCTAGAAAGGTGGAGTTGATGGTTCCAAGAAGCTTACCTTTCACCCTAACATCCTCAATCATGCATAGAAAATCTTCTTCGACGATGTGTAAGTATTGTTGGTAAAAGTTCTCTGTGAATCCATTAGGTCTGGGAGCTTTATCCTTTGGTAGAGTTGTTATAATCTCCTTAAGTTCCTCCATAGTGATTGGTTTACTGAGTTCCTGTTTGTTTTCCAAACTTAATACTGTTGGTATATGTTGTAGTAGTATTCCCTGGGAATGAGGGTTACCATTTTCTCTGGAGAACAGAGCTGAGTAATGTTGATTGGCAAGTTCCTTAATTTTATCCCTGTCTATATAAGTGGTTCCTTCATGCTCTATCTCCTTGATTGTGTTCCTTTGGTAGCGTTGCATGGTTTTCAGATGAAAATATTTGGTGTTTCTATCCCCCTTTCTTAGCCAAACCATTCGGGATCTAAGCCTCCAATGTGTTTCTTCTTCAGTGATTAATTTATTGAGCTTCTGAATCAGGTCATTTATTACATCTTCTTTCCATGGTTGAGGAGGATGATCCCTAATTTCTATTTCTAGCTGCTCTAGTTGTTGCATAAACTACTTCTTATCTAGTTTGAATCTCACTTTTTTTGCCAACCATTTTTTTATCACACGCTTCAATTTTTGAATTTTGATTTTCTATTTTTATTAGGGGTTGGTGGATTGGACCTATTGGTTCCAAGTGCTTTCCACAAGTTCACTGAAATATTCTTTTGCTGCCCATTCAAAGTTGTATTTAAAAGAATTTTTTTGGGGTTGTAGGCTTTGGCCACTATCCAAGAGAATTGGCTTATGATCTAAGATAGAGTTCTGAATGATGTGACTGGAAGTGAGGGGAAAGTGTGTTAGGATATTTTCACTAATAAAAAATCTATCCAATATTTCTGCAATATAGTTTACCCCTGCTCTTCTATTGCTCCAAGTGTACTTTTCTTTGGTCGATTGAATTTCTTGTAAGCTTTCTTTTACCATAATTTGATTGAGTATATCTCTATTTGGATCACTTTCTAACTTCACAAAGCCTTCTCCCTATGGTAGAGAATCATGTTGAGATCTCCTCACAATATTATGTTGTCAAACTTCTCATTGTCTAGCCATTGTGCTAAGTTTTACCATGCTTCTCTTTCTGTATAGGATGATTTGGACCATAAAAATTTATTACTGCTACACTAGTTCCATATGGTAAGACAAATTTTGTACCTATCTAGTTATTATGCTTATGTTGTAAGCTACAAACTAATTGTTGTGGGTCCCAAGATAAAGCTAGTCCCCTGAAGCTCCCACATAATCAATAATTATCAGTTTTGATTATACCCATATCTTATGTCATTATGTAGTCAGTGTTTCCTCTATTATTTTTATTTTTTTAATACAAAATATTGTTGGCTTTTGTTCCTATATTAGAACTTTGAGATAGTTTTTTTTAGAGGACTTCCCAGTCCCCTACAGTTCCATGATATAATCTTCATTTTTTGGATTGCTTCTTATTTTTTATGAAGCTCTCCTCAATTATGATCTACATTTTGGATTGCAAGTCTTTCTGTGCTTGCTCATTTCTAAGTTGTTGGTTCGATTTTCTTCCCCACAAGCCCCCAAGAGTCACTATTTACTCTCATCTGCCTCTTCCTCTGAGTTCTCTTCAGTTTTTCTCTAGCTATTGTGTTCTCTCGTGTATCTCCTAAGATCTCTGGTGACTTGTTAGCTTCAATTGTAGGTATATTTTCTTTATATTTAAGAGCCATCACATCTAGAGAGGTGATTTCCTTTTCTCCTTCATTAATACTTGCAAATTTATTTTTGTGCTAGAAGCTTTTTTGATCTTGTGGTTGAGTTTTTCTATTTTTGCTTCTTGATCTATGCAGTCTCCTTTTGACATAGAATCCTAGTTCTTCCATTTTTGTTTCCTGTGATTGTTTAATTGGGCAGTTTCAGGAGAAATACCCATGCTCATGGCATGTTATGCACTTGAATGACATATGCTAATAGTCCAGGGGTTGGTTATGTATCCAATCAAACACCTTTATTCCAATATGCTTAGGCAAACCCTTTTTCAGATTTACTTGCACATAGATGTGTGCGCATATAGTTTGGAGGAGCCCAATCAATGAATGTTCCAATAGCATTTCCTATTAATTCCATCGAAGGTTTGTCCATAGGTGCAGTGGAAAAAATGACAACCTCACCCAAATAGAAACTTCTTCAGGTTCCTCCTCTTGAGGATCAAATGTTGTGCTCCACGAAATTATGTAGAGTGGGATGGATACCAAAAACCAAGGACCTCCAGGAAAGATAGTGCTCTTGTCCTCCATAGAAGAAAATTTAATTACAAAGTATCCCTTGCCTATCATTATGAATTCATAAGAGGAGACTTTAATCTCCCATTGTGTGTTAATCTATTTCTAGATTGTGATTGGACTAGGCCATAAGCCCACAAATTTGCATGCAAGGGCTTGGGTGGAAAGTGTGAGCAAAGGCTGTTGGATGTAAGTTGGAGGCACCTCAATCACAAGAGACTCATCTAACTTGGGCACAAAGGTACCATTGTTAGAGCGAGAAGGTGGTTTTGGATGGGGTGCTTTTCTTGCTTTAAGCACTTGACGCATATGATCTAGCTTCTCCTTATCAAAGGAAAACTATTATGAAAATATGGAGAAGGCCTCATTGCCTGCTTGTTTAAAAAGTGAGGCTGCAATCATCATTGTAACCAACATACTACCATAAATCACTTCCCAAATAAGAGGTCCCTATTTTTAAAGCCCTAGCCAAATGAAAGATTTTCAAAGCTAAAGCCAAAGAAGTACCATACCTGAAATGATACTCATGATCTCTCCTGGAAAAATTGATTGATGCTAGGTTTTTGTCTTCCCCCAAATTTGTTCCTCCAACAAATAAAATATTTCTCCAAAAAATAAATTACTATCTTTGTGCTTAAATTTGCAAACCCTAGATTTGTTGTGTGCACTCTATGATTCTAGTTAAACAAAATTCTTCAAACTGTTATTCACATGCACAGAAAAATTATAGATGGATCTTCAGCTATCACCATGGCTGCTCTGTTGACCAAATGTGTAATATTATGAATAGTTTTATTAACATTTAAGGAAAAATATTAATTATTAAGGTTAATAATCAATATTAATTCTTAGTATTAACTAATCAAGCCAACGATATAATCAACACATGGAACATTGATATTAGTCTTGATATAGGGCTAAGGTTGGTAAAAATACTCTTTATCAATGAAAATGCCATAGTAGTGGTGTTTTTAATAAGCATGATGGCAAGATTACCAACGTTCTTGTAAACACTCGTGTTACCTTCACCTTACAAGAAGTTGTGCCCTTAACTTATTTGAAAAGGGGGTGATGAGATTCGAATGAGGTTGGAGGAAAGAAATAAATTAGCTCATGAAGGAGGGATGATTGTAGTACACACCAGAGCAGGAGAACATTGGTTAACTTGGTCTTCAGGTAGACTATCATTTTGTATAATTATTTTCTTATGATTGGTGGCATATGTGCTTTTGCTATGAAATTTTATTGTGTGTAATTATTATTTTGGAAGTCATTTAATGGTACCACAAGACTATTTTTCACCTGGTTGCTAAAATAACATGTCTTGTTTCTCCTTGTGCATGCATAGATTTGTTAGATGCTAGTGATTTAACTTGGTCTTTTTAGTTTATGGCTAGGTGTTTTAGGGGTAAACCGCAACAAGTGTAAGATTAGCACCCTTCTAGAATCTTTGTAGTTTTGTTAGATACCCTAGTTGCTTATGTCTTTGTTGTGTTGTGTAGAACGTCTCTCCTAACTGAGTAGTTGGAGCTTGTTACCTTTTTTGGTTTTCAAAGAGTACTTTCCTATGTTTTTTGAAGAGAAATAATACCCTAATAAACAAAATCTATAAAAGCAATAATTACAAAATCAAAGGAAAAATAGAGAAGAAGAACACATTACACAAGAATTTATCTTGGAAAACCCTTTCGGGAAAAAACCCAACAAGAATATCTCCTTATTGTATAAACTTGACCATCTCCAATACAATAATATCCTTTAGTTTCTTTCCCGCTTGTGATTACATTTCTTGCATATTGCGTTTCCCCCCTTGGGGGGTATCTAAACATTCACCATACCTAAACCCTCATGCAAGTGTTATTTTATATACCAACAACATAAGAAGGAGTTTTACAATACCATGGCCATAAAACCCGGGTTCAAATATATTAAACCAAATATATTAAAACATGGGTTCAAATATATTAACCCAAATATATTAATCCTTGGGTTCAAATATATTAACCCAAAACCTAGCAGAATAATATAGAAAATATTCAACATATTTCCAACATTCTCCCACTTGTTGAATACTTTCCATAGGGTCCAAAAATTGCCATTGTCAACTATCAAGGGAAACCATACCCATAGCATAATTTGTAGTTCCATGCAAGTATTTGAAGATCCTCTTCACAAAAATTCACAAAAATCCAATGTTCCTTCTCTAGATTGGACATATATCTACTAACTACTCCTACTACATGTGCAATATCTAAACATATTAGCTTCACCTGTTACCCTCAACCATATATCGGTAAGGTAACAAAATAGTCCAAAAAAACACTTTAAAAATATTACAAATATTATTGGAGCTAAATATAAGAACATTATACCAGGCAACCACCACTAGCATCCACATCAGTCTCTTTTGGGCATAAATACACCACTTACAATAGCTTCTTCAGGTACAATATACACTAGATATAATAGTCAATACTTGCCCAAAAACTTGTAGTACAACTAATAAACCATATCAAAATAAAATTAGCAACTTTGCAATAAAACCACTAGAACAAGCATTTCTAGCCTTAAACTCCATATCTACCACTATTGAAGCTCACTAGCTCTACCGTTGTATCTACCACTATCGAAGCTCACTAGCTCTACCACTATCAAAGCTCACTAAATCTACCGTTGTTGAAGCTCATAAGATCTACCACTACCAAAGCTCACTAACTCTATCGTTGTTGAAGTTCACCAAATCTACCACTATCAAATCTCACCAACTCTACCACTATCAAATCTCACTAGCTCTACCACTATCGAAGCTCACTAGATCTACTACTATTGAAGCTCACCATATCTACCACTACTGAAGCTCACTAGCTCTACCACTATCGAAGCTCACTAGCTCGATTGTGCTCTACCATTATCAAGGTCACTAGCTCTACCACTATCGAAGCTCACTAGCTCTACCACTATCAAAGCTCACCAGCTTTACCGCTATCAAAGCTCACTAGCTTTACCATTATCGAAGCTCACTAGCTCTACCACTATTAAAGCTCACTAGATCTACCACTACAAAATCTCACCAAATATACCATTGTAAAATCTTACCAGATCTACCGCTATCCAAGCTCACCAACTCTATTGCTATTGAAGTTCACCAACTCTACTACTATCAAAGCTCACTAGCTCTATTGCTAGCTCTATCTCTATCGAAGATCACCAACTCTACCATTATCGAATCTCACCAACTCTACCACTACCGAAGCTCACCAACTCTACCACTATCGAAGCTCACCATATCTATCATTGTCGAAGCTCACAAGATCTACCACTATCAAATATCACTAGATCTATTGCTACTGAATCTCACCAAATCTATCGATGTTGAAGTTCACTAGCTCTACCACTTCTGAAGCTCACCAAATCTACCACTGTGCTTCTTGTTATTTTTCTTTGCCCAAATTCTTTTGTGCATTGCTCCTACCCAAGAATAAATTTATCCTAAAATTGAAATCCTTTCTCCTCAAACCAAGCTACAACCTAACTCTGATACCAAATGAAGAGAAATAATACCTTGATAAAAAAATCTAGAAAAGTAGTAATTACATAATCAAATGAAAAATAGAGAAGAAGAACATATTACACAAGAATTTATCTTGGAAAACCCTTTCAGGAAAAAAACCCAACAAGAATATCTCCTTATTGTATAAAATTTACCGTCTCCAATATAATAATATCCTTTACTTTCTTTCTCGTTTTCTCTACTGCTTGAGATTACATTTCTTGTATATTGCATTCCCCCCCCCTTTGGGGGTGTTTGAACATTCACCATACCCAAACCCTCATGCAAGTGTTGTTTTATATACCAACAACACAAGAAGGGGTTTTACAATACCATGGCCATAAAACCTAGGTTCAAATATATTAACCCAAATATATTAAAACATGGGTTAAATTATATTAACCAAAATATATTAAAACTTAAGTTCAAATATATTAATACTTGGGTTCAAAATATATTAACCCAAATATATTAAAACATGGGTTCAGATATATTAACCCAAATATATTAAAACATGGGTTCAAATATATTAACCCAAATATATTAATCCATGGGTTCAAATATATTAACCCAAAACCCAACCACAGTAATATGGAAAATATTCAACATATTTCCAACATTTGAAAGGGATTGTATCCAAAATGCTTTGGCCATGTTCATATTGGTTCGTTGTCTATGTTGTGTTCTTCCTTGCTTATAAGTTAGATGGTTTGTTTGGTTTAGCTTCATTATCAAGCTTTCAGATTATAGATGTAGCTAATCTTAAATTATGAGTTTATCATTTAATGGAAATTAGAAGTATGTTCCTTAATGGTAAACTAGTATAAATAGATGCATTAGTAAAAGAGCATTATGTAATCAATTTTTGCTTTAATTAGATGCATTAGTAAAAGAGCATTATGTATTTGAATATGCTTTAATTAGTAAAAGAACATTATTTTTTGATCCTCTTTTTGTAAATGTATTTAAATAAGGCATTGTGGGTTTGTTTATTCTTTATAAGGAATGCATTAGTAAAAGTGGCTTATTATGTTTCTATTCTTTCTTCCAAGAGTGTGTTAGTGAAAGAATATTGAAATGTTTCTACTCTTCTTTTACAGAGAATGCATTAGTAAAATTATAGGGTTATGTTATCTATCATTTCTAAAGAACAAAAAAGAATATATTTTAGTCTTCTTTAATTAATATTGGAAAGGATATGATTATAGAAATTTTTAATCACTTTACTTCTTGTTCAATGCAATAATAGTTAAAGCTAGTAGTCATATGCTAAGTTGGTATTCTTGTTATAGATGAATGTGTGGAAGGAATATTTGTTAAAATATGGGAATGATTATAATGGTTGCTTGAGACTTAAGTAGTTAAAGAAACCCATTATTGAGAGAAGTATGGGATTCTCTCCTAGAGTATTGTATGGAATATTTGTATGTTAACTTGATATTAAAGTAAATAATGGTATCCTGATACTTGAGTAGGTAAGAAACCATTATTGAAAGAAGTATGGGATTCTCTCTTTGTTGTGTGTTATCAATGTTTATATGCATGCTGCCTTGCATCATTTAGAAGCATGATTGAATGCATTGTATATGGAGCTGTCCTAAACCTAAGTAAATATCAAGCTCACAAGTATTTCCTTTCATGAAGGAGACTGTGGTAGAAGGTGGCATAGTTATCTCTTAGTTGGATGACTTTAGTTTGGAATTGTTTATGCATTGTTTTGATAAAGCATGTAAATTAGTCAAAGAAAATGAAAGCTTGACCATTGTACAAAGTTTATGTACTAGTTTATTAGCTCTTTTTATTAGCATTAAAAATATAAATGATATCCCCTTTTGATGTGTGTTGTACAAAATATTTAGATCTTATGATGGATAGCAATAAAATTATGTGATGGTATTGCAATGTTATATCTTGCAATGGATGGCATTGTAATTTCACATTTCTAGAATAGTGTCTTTTATCACGTTGCTTTATGATAGCTTGGATCGATAAATTAAGGTTTTTCTTAACTTATGTTGTATCATCCTTTACTTTTCCATGCTCCTTAATATGTTATAAATCAATGCATCAGTTAATGTTTTGGTTCTAGAGAGTGGTTTACCTTAGGTTGGATTTAGAATCACTTGTAGGATCCAAGTCAAGAAGCCCAATCCTATAAGGAGTTGTGATGATGTAATAACTAGGTAAAGGTGAGTCCCAAAAGAAGTTACGAGAATGCAATAACTAGGAACTCATGAAATCTGAAAGGAGTTGCATGAATGCAATAGCAAAATCCTTATGAATCCTAAGCACTTTTCATCATGGAGGATTAGGTGTACTATAACTCAAGAGTTGTAAGGGTTCATTCATAATACATGAGTGGTGGTTCCTTGAATGTAGAGAATTGGGAATCATGTCCTTTGCTAGTTGAGTGGTGATGACCTTAGTTAGCTATCAATATGTTATGGTAGCCTTAACAAATTATGTTTGGACTAGACTCCTTAGAAGAAGAATTAGTTTCTATCCTGACTAGATATAGAAAGAAAATATTGCAGGTAGATCCACAAAAAATGGGTCAATTCCAAGTTCCTTCTCAAAATAAAAGGGAACAACCCCTTCCAAATAATGATAGATTCTTAGTTCCATAGGCAATTGAGAAGAGTAATCCAATTTCTAGGGAACAAGAAAAGGACAAAAACACTCTAAAACAGGGAGAAAAGGAAAAGAATAAAGAACAGTTAGGTTCTAAAGAGGAGGCAAAGGAGAAGTTGAAATTCCCTTCCATCACCAAGAGGTAAAGGTTTGAAGCTACTCAATAGTATAAGAGAAAATTTGGTGAAACTGACAAGAAGTATGAGAAGATCCCTTTAGAAAAGTTTAATTTCAACATTGTAGAAGAACTAAAGAGGATTCCTTCTAGAGGAAATATTTATAACACTCTCTTCATCCTTGGTCAGATTGATTTACTAAAAGCTTCTTTGAATAGAATTTTTTTAAAAAAGGAGACCAATACAATTTTTAATTGGTCACATGGCCAATAAAAATGACCCTAGCAACCCTTAAAAATAATCCCCCTCCCTTCTAAATTTATTTAAGAATAGAAGGGTGGATTGTATATAATTGCATGATATATTTAGGGGCTTCTACAATAGTCATGCCTAAGGAAATATGTGATGAAATAGGAATGGAGTATACCCGCTCTTATCTAGGATAGTTACAATTGGATGGAACACCAGTCAAGACCATTGGAGTTGTAAAATATGTATTGATGAAATTACACAAGGCCCCCAAGGTCACTATTGTGCAAGAAAGAGTAGTAGTAGACCTAGAGCCTTATTTTGGTTTATGTATTTCCAGGGAATTCATAGCCAAGCTAGGAGGTTACATGTATTTGGACTACTCTAGCATGATGATTCTATATAAAGGTAAAAGATTAAGGATAACTCCTAAAAAACTTGTAGCTGATCATATTGATAAAATTGAGGAAGACATGTATAATCACTTTGTAATGGAGGAACCTAAACTAGTAGAGATCCTTGAGGATTTAGAAGTTGAAGATGAGTTACCATTTAGAGAGGATCATAGTCTATTTGAAATAGGATTGGGTACTTATAGAATTTCTTATAAGGTTGAGAAAAGGACCCCTACCATATCCAATTAGTCACTAAGAGAGTCAAAGATTTGGAAAATGCATTTTGATGGAGCAAGATGCAAAAATGGGGTTGGTGCCGGCATAATTTTGAAATCTCCTTCAAAAGGTATAAAGAGTTTTGCATATAGACTGACTTGGTCTTGTACTAATAATGTTGTAGAATATGAGGCTTTATTCTTAGGATTAATGCAAGTAGAGAAAATGGGAATCAAAATGTTAGACATATATGGTGATTCAAAATTAGTGGTTAATCAAGTTATAGAGAAATGCAACAACAAACACCATTACTTAAAAACATATAGGAATAGAGTATGGGATTTGATGGAATCTTTTAATGCTCTAAATATCAATTCTATTCCTAGAAGTTAGAATATTTTGGCTGATGCTTTAGCCATTAGAGGTTCTAATTTTAGTCTATCTTCAGACTTGGGGTTAGCTAAGGATAAAAGGGTCAAATTAGTTTCTATACCTTCAGTACCAGACAGATAGATTTTTTGGCAGGTTTTTTAAAATGATGATCATATTATTGACTTCCTAGTTAGAGAGGCTTGTTTGTCTAATTTGTAGGAGGATTTACCTCAAGAAATGGATCAGTAGGATATCATACAATTAAAAAATAATCATATTCCTAAGGGCTTGATCACATTGGAGAGTCTTTTTGACAATGAAGATGGAAAGAAATCAAGAGCCATGAAAATTGATGATGAAATTTATAAAGAGATTGAAATTGAAAAGGATAAGAAGCTTAAGGTTGGCATTCAATGTTCTCCAAGAGAGATGGAGGAACTTAAGGCCCTATGCCTTCAATACCAAGACATTATAGCTTGGTCTTATGAATATCTTAAGGTGTATGATAAAAATATTATTCAACACACTATTGAGCTAGAATCTTATGCAAAACCATTCAGACAGAAACAAAGACCTGTGAATCCCAAGATTGAATCTATAATGAGACAGGAATTGTTTAAACTATTGAAAGTAAGAATTATTTACCCTATCAACCATTCTACCTGGGTTTCCAACTTGGTACCTATCAAAAAAATAATGGGGACATCCGTCTATGTTTTGATTTTAGAAACTTAAATAAGGCATCACTAAAAGATCACTATCCTCTCCCTCATATTGACCAAATTTTGTAGATTGTTGTAGGGTTTGAGAGGTTCTCTCTATTAGATGGCTTCTATGGATATAATCAAATTTAGGTGAAGGATGAAGATCAGTTCAAAATAGCTTTTACTACCAAATGGGGTACCTTTGCTTACCAAAGAATACCTTTTGGTTTGTCCAATGTAGGGGCTACTTTTTAGAGAGCCATGGACTATGCTTTTGGGGATTTTATTAATAGAGTCATTCTTATCTATCTTGATGATATGACTATATTTTCCCATGAAAAACAAGCACACTTGGAACACTTGGAGTAGGTTTTTCAAAAATGCAAAGTTTGGCATTTCTCTAAATCTAAAGAAGTCATTTTTTGTAGTCCATGAGGGTAAGTTATTAGGGCATGTAGTCTCTAAAGAGGGAATGTCAATTGATCCTAATAGAGTAAAATAAATACTGGATCTTCCTCTCCCCATGAATAAGAAAGCTTTGCAATCCTTCTTTGGGTAGATCAATTTTGTAAGGAAGTTTATTTCATATTTTGCTCAAATCATTAAACCTATTTTAGAGTTGCTTAGAAAGAACATTGAGTTCAAATGGATTGAAAAGAGGAAGCAATATTTTGAGGCAATTAAGCAGGCCATTTCTACTGGCACGGTATTGGTAAACCCTAATTTTAGCAAATATTTCATTTTATATGCCTATGGAGCTGATGAGAGTTATGTCATAATATTGACACAAAAGAATGATGCTGGAGAAGAACACCCTATATTTTTTTGGAGTCAAACTCTCCATGAGTACTAGACTAAATATAATTTCATTGAGAGATAAGTATTTGTAGTTATGAAATCATTAAAGAAATTCAAATAGTACTTGGCTCAAAATAAGACTTTGGTTTATGTGGTAAACCTAGATGTTAGAAATTTCATCTTACAAGGAGATCTAGGTGATAAAAGAGTTGGTTGGATTACCAAAATTCAATAATATGATGTAGAAATCCATCCTACAAAGTTGGTTAGAGGTAGAGCATTATGTCAAGAATTGGCAACAAAAGTAGGCTCAGATCAAATAACAACTTGTCAACCATCAAGATCTGGATAGAAGGAAGGTAGTTTTTTAGAAAAATCAGATTGGGTTGATCAGCTGACAAGTTATTTCCAAATAGGAGTATGCCCTCAAGATCTTAACACTTCACAAAGAAGAAGATATAGACTTCAAGCTTTGAGATATGTCCTTTTACCTAAGGGAATATATAGAAAGAACCTTGATGGAGTTCTTCTAAAATGTTTGAAATATAATCAGAAACAAAAGGTCATTGAAGAATTTCATGGACTTTCAAGGGGACATTTTTCAAGAAGAGTAACTACTATGAAAATAATAAGAGCAGGCTACTATTGGCCTACTATTTTTGTTGATACTTTCAAAGCAACAAGAACCTATGATAAGTGCCAGAGATATGTAGGGAGGAATAGGAATGCATCATTTCCCCTTAAGCCTATTCAAGTAGAACAAATCATTCCAGAAGTGGGGACTAGATTTTATTGGAGTAATAAATCCCAACTCTTTAATAGGTCACAAATATATCTTGATTGCCACTGACTATTTCACTAGATGGGTTGAGGTAATTTTGACCAAGAGGTCAGATCAAGATGTAGTCATTGAGTTTATTGAAATCCTGATCACAAGGTTTGGAATCCCTAAAGCTCTAGTGAGTGACAATGGTCCATCTTTCATAGGTGCAAAGTACATTTAATTTGCAAGTCAATATGGCATATGTCTAAAGAATTCTTCTAACTATTACCCTCAAGGGAATGGACTAGTAGAGTCCACTAACAAAAATCTACTTAGAATTTTGAAAAGAGCACTGAAAGACAACAAAAGAAGTTGGCATCTTCTCTTAGAACAGGCCTTGTGGGTAGATAGGATTACTATCAATAAGTCAATCAATACATCCCCTTATGCATTAGTGTATGGGAAAGAAGCTATTTTTCCCACTCATCTTGAGATACCAGCTCTAAGGTTGACTAGCCAAGATTATGCACCAGATCAGAATCTAGTAGAGGCTAGGTTGATGCACCTTTTGTAGTTGGAAGAATAGAGGACCAAAGCATATGAGAGTTTTTAGAAACACTCCATGAATACTAAGGGATGGTTTGATAAGAAGGCCAGATTCAAGAAATTTAAGGTTGGTGATTTAGTCCTAAGATGGAATGAGGAGAAATCTAAACCAAGCAACCACAAAAATTTGATTCCTTCTAGGATGGTCCATTTAAGATATTTGAAGTCAAGAAGAACAATGCTTTCCAACTCCAATATCAGAATGGGAATTTGTAGCTGATCCTAGTTAATGGATATCATATTAAGTTGTATTTTAAGTAAAAAATCCTTTCCCTTGTAATATATGTACATATTTGTATTATATCATCATTTCTTTTAACTTTTTAGCAAAAGAAAAAATAGTGGTTGTGACCCATAAAATGTTCTCAGCCAAAGGTAAAAACAATCGAAACCTTAAAAAATGCACTTTTTCACAATGTGCTATGTGCTGCATCCAAAAAAAGAAAACAAAGTGTTAGTTGATTGCGAGTCATGACATGTTCTAGGTTGTGACCAATTAGCAAATAGAGCTTCACTTACAAGCCACACTATTTTACCATCAAGGTGACCATTTGAAAGCATGTGAATTAGTGGTAATTTAGCTACCACATTAATGGTAGAAGGCATGCATGCAAGGCTATTTAAAGCTAAAATTTAGCCACAATTCATTTTGCAAAGTGTGCTAAGTTTTAGAGAGCATTGACAGAGAGGCTTAGCAAAAATTTATAGAGAATTGAAAGAGTAATTTTAGAGGTTTCTTCAGAAATGGCATCACCAACCATAGGGTAAGCTATTGAGCCAAAAAGTAGTGAGGCCACACGCTATATAGACAAAGCATTAGTGGTGGTTGATACGATAATGACATGGAAGATGAGAGATAAGCTAAGGCAAGATATTGACAATAGATTTTTTAGAGGACTACCAATTTTAGTTCAAGGTACTTGTGTTGTCTACTCTCTTTTGTCCTTTTATATTTGTGATTATGTTCATCCATGTCCAGAATTAATTGTTGCAATAGTAAAATTTTATGACCCTAAGTATAAGGTAGTTAAAATAGCTAGGGAAAAATCCTTTTTAACATAACTGCACAAGCTTGTTGTGATCTCTTTGCCATGGGTAGAGTGCCACATGTAAACCCTAAGCCCTTTGACCTAGATGAACAAGCTAGGTATTACTCATTGAAAGGGTATACAAATAATGGCGACCATTTTAGGGATTGGGTGTATAGCCAATTTAAAACCATAAGGTCTAAAGATAGTTTACCCAATACCCCAATTACCACCAAGTATTTCACCAACCCAGAACTCTTTTCCATGCTAGTAGCATTGGCCAAGCTAGATTTTGATGAAAATGTGAGAGATTGGTAGATAGCCATGGTTTACTACATTTTCAATGAAAAATGTATAATATGCCTATGGGTGATGGCAATACCAGACCAATTTACTTCGACTAGCTTGCTTTCCTTTCCAAAATAATGCATGAGTAGTTGGTGGCAATGAAGAAATATTTTGAAGCTCTCTCATTCAGACACTGCTCTAATTTGGCTTGGATATTCTTAGTGCTACTAGGCAAGACATATCTTGGATAGCAATAATAAACAAATATGAAGGTGGAAATCCTATACCAGTCTATACATGGACTAGGGTCTTAAGCAAGTCTGAATCCTATTACAATTTCAATAGAGAATTTTTGGGGCTAGCCTTGAGAATCATGTATGGACAAGTTTTATAGAATTTTCCATCTAAGAAATTGTTACAAACCAAGCAATCCGAAGAAGGAGAATAGTACATTTTGCTTGAGAGCATAGTCATTAGGCTTTAAATCTTCATTAAGAAACCATTCTTGCTACCATATTTTATCACTAGTAGGATTTTGGCATTAGAGTATTGTAGGCAAGCTAACTATATTAACTGCACTTTTGGTATTGGGATAAAGAGAAAATGAATGGTCAATTACCCTCTTAATATGGAAGATATTATAGTAACAAGGAGAGGTTAGTATGAATAGATTACTCAAACCATGGAAAGACTAGGTCTTAGTCAGCTTCCTCAAAGATGGAGGTATGACCCAACCAATAATTTTTTGGAAAAGCTAAAAACTCTCAATGGTGATAAGGCTCCCAAATTTGAAAGGACTTTGAGGCCACAAATTGAGAAATTTAGAAATAATAAGGAGAGCTCTCCATTAGAATGGAATGTTGGAAATATGGAACCACTACCCCCTTGGAGAGACTTTTATGATCAGTTGGTTGATTATGATCCTGAGCATAAGAAAACCCACCAGTTGAAAGAAGCAAAAATCCAAACCATACAAGAAAAGGTTGGTTGGGATGAGGCTAAAATTTTGGAATGGTGGAAAATGAGAGTTGAGACAAATACTATAGCTCCTAGGTTTGGTTGTCAATTTGATATTGATTTCTTTGATAAGTATGATAAGCATCTTAAGACTTGGATGGCCAAGAATGGTAAAAGCTTAGCATTGAGCTTTAGAAAGGCTGAAACAAGAAAAGCAAAAAAGGGTAAGGCAAAAGGGAAAAATTCAGAGGTAAAGAAGCAGAATAAAGATCAAACACCTCCAACTTCTCCCTCCCCACAATCTCAATAATAGGATAATACTACAACAACTTCACCTCCAATGATTGAAAAAGCATAACCCATCTATGAACCCTCACAAGATCAGTTGCAAAATTTCCCTCTAGAAGCTATAATGATGAAAAAGATAGGATATTCTAGTGGTGGTATTGGAAAAGATGAATCAAGGATTGTGGAAAATATTCATGTGGAACAGAGGCCAAAATATTTAGCCTTAGGAGTAGAAATTACTTTACAAATTCCAATGGGATACAAAGCAAGTCATGGCTTAGCTTCTTCTCCTGTTAAATTTAATATTGTAGCTCCCCCTAAACCCTCAAGTCCCACTATTAAATAGGTACACCTCCAACCTCACAACAATGATATGATGATCCAAGGGTTAATACTTTAGCTCCTATTGTATTCAAAAGAAAAGTAGAATATTTAGTAGGGCAGGCCAAGAAGGAGGTCAATAAGAAGAAGAAATTGGATCAAGCATAAATAGTATAACAAACACAGGTCACAGTGATAGACCAATTATCTCAACAAGTTTAGAAACAAAGTGCTAATGACATTTTTCAACAGTCTACCTTAGTAGGTGCATGTATGATTCCTATCCTTTCTTCTCCTTCTCCTCCTTCCCCAAGGAATTCTCCCTCCCATTCTCAAGAGCAAAAGGAACAAGTGATATCATCACCACCTCATAATCCTCCTCCATCTCCACCAATTCCTCCATCATATCATCCCATCCCATCTCCACCTCATTCAGTAGAAATTCCGATATCATCATCTTCAACTCACATCCCTTCACCTCCAATATCATCACCACTCATATCAATAGGGAAAAAACAGTTGTACTATTTGTTACCATTGTGACGTCTGTTACAACCCTTGTTATAAGCATAGATTCCATTATCGTTATCGCTACACCTATTCCATCTATACAAATTCTATTTTTACCTTCACTCATTACTGCCTCCATGCCTACAAATCATCCTACAAAAGCCTCTTTACAGAAGGTCAAAAATGTTTCATTAAAAACTCAAAATTTTTGGAGCAAGAAATTAGCTCAACCTTCTAAAAAGGTTTCTCGATTGAGAAAGACTATGATTGTTGATCCTATTGCTAAAAAAAGAACAAGAATCTCTCTCACCCCTCTTGTTAATAAACCAGAGGAGGACATGACTATAGAAGATTATCAACTGGAGGAGCACACTGAAGATATTTCTCAATTACCCCTAGAAGATGAATTTGTTGTAGCTAAGGCCCACCTTGAGACCATCTATGTGCAAAGTGATATTTGCAGGGAGAAGTATGAGAAATTGGAGGAAAATATTGAAAATATAGAATCTATAATCAATGACCAAAAAAAGTGGAAAAAGTTGTAAATGAGGCCAAGAAGTGGTAGAACAAGTACTAAGAGATGGTTAAATTTAAAGAGTAGGTTGAATAAGCAAAACAAGGCTTATATCAAACAAATACAGGCTCTACAACAACTAATTCAAGTTGAGAAGACTAAAGCCATAGGTTTATCTAAAGACAAAGTGAAGCAAATCAAAAAAGAAATATGGTCTAAAGTTAAAGAGAAATGTTCAGAGATCCAACTTGTAATTGATTTCATGGATGAGACTAGCCATTTGTTGCAAGAAACTAAAGAATATTTTGAAAAATATACTGAAGAGCTACAACCAATGGTGTCACAAGAAGAAAGAATATATAAGTTATCTAAAAAAAGATTCAATATTGTTTTTTTTTGAAAAATTTGAAAAAACTTGTATTAAAACAAAGATCAATTACAATATGGGAAGAGACTCTTCCCAGCCGAGTTCAAAGAGAACACAAACTTACAAAATAAGAAGAAGACTTGCAATGGAGCCAAATCTCCAAAATCAATAACTAGCTAGCAGGGGATCGGCATGGACAGATGATGCAACTGGTCTCGAAAATGCGACAAGTCGCGATATAGCGACACCTCACCTTTAGCCGTGAAAAAGCAACATGTCGCGATATCGCGACAACTTTCCTCCAATGACCGTGATGGCGCAACATGTAGTGATATCACGACAACTTTCCACCAATGACCACGACGGCGCAACATGTCACGAAATCATGACAACTTTCCTCTAGCGACTGCGATGGCACAACATGTCGTGATATCGTGACAACTTTTCTCCAGCGGCCACGACGGCGCAACATGTCACGATATCGCGACAACTACCTCCAGCGACCGTGATGGCACAACATGTTGCGATATTGTGACAAATTTCCTCCAGTGACTGCGATGGTGCAACATGTCACGAAATCATGACAACTTTCCTCTAGCGATCGCGACGGCGCTGCATGTCATGATATTGCGACAACTTTCCTCCAACAACCGCGATGGTGCAACATGTCGTGAAATTGTGACAACTTTCCACCAGCGATCGTGACAGCGCAACATGTCACAAAATCATGACAACTTTCCAACGGTGCAACATGTCGTGATATCGTGACAACTTTCCACTAGCGACCGCGACGGTGCAACATGTCACAATATCACAAAAAATTTCCTCTAGCGACCGCGACGGTGCAACACGTTGCGATATCGTGACAACTTTCCTCCAGCGGCCGCGACGGTGCAACATGTCGCGATATCGCTACAACTTTCCTCCAGCGACCGCGACAGCGACAGCGCAACATGTCGCGATATCGTGACAACTTCCCTCCAACGATCGCTAAGGCGCAACATGTCACGATATCGCGACAACTTCCCTCCAGCGATCGCGACGGTGCAACATGTCATGATATCGCGACATGTCACGATATCACGACAACATTCCTCTAGTGACCGCGATGGCGCAACACGTCACGATATCGTGACAACAACCCTCCCTTTGCTTTTTCTTTGATCATTTGTTCAAGGACCTTTCCAAAACCTGCCTGATCACCTCATCCTCAATAGCCATATCACTGTGAAGCTGGACCCCTGCCTCCTTCTTAGCACCCATCTTAGCCAGGAAGTCGGCCATGTTGTTTAAATATCGACTCACATAAACTGGGATCACATCATCTAATTCCTTCCATAATTCCTTAATTTGAGAGACAAGGATCCTCAACCTCCATGCTTTCAAAGCAAAGTTTCTCATGCAATCAAGAGCTCCAACCATTATTTGAGAGTCTGATTCAATAATGATCCTCCTGTGGCCCTGTTTCATCGCCCAAATAGAAGCGGATTTAATAGCTATGGATTCTGCTTCATTTTTTGTGGCTCTTCCCAAGCCTTGCAGTTCCCAATATAGCACTGATCCATCATGATTCCGGCAAACCACTCCAATTTCGACACTACCCGGATTGCCCTTTGTAGCTCCGCCAGTATTAATTTTAATCCAGCCTTCTGGTGGTGGTTTCCAACTAGCTCTGTCCTATCCCTATTGTTCTTCAACTCCCTCTTCCATTGGCCCAGTAACAACCTGAGTTTCCTCTATAGCATAGACAGCAACAGTTTCTGTAACCTTGCTCTAGATAATCTGCCAAACTCCATCTAACGAGGAAAAAATTACTCTAAAAATTCTTGCATTTCTCTCCAACCACACTTGCCACCAAATGAAGTTTAGTCCAAGCTCCCAACCAATTCGAAGAGCTTTAGATTTAAATCTACCCCTCTTCCATGTTTTCTAGATATTAGTCCAATTCAAGTCACCATTAACTTGAATTTTATAGCAAGAAAGCCAATGCTTCCAAATCTGACGCATGAAAGGGCACTCAAACATCAGGTGATCAGCTGTTTTCTCATTCTTGTAGCATAAAACACATTGTGAAAGGGCACTCAAACATTAGGTGATCAACTGTTTCCTCGTTCTTGTAGCATAAAACACATTGAGATGGACCGATGATTCCTCTACATCTGAGATTGTCAAAAGAGAGAATTATGTTGTGCATAAACTGCCAGGCAAAAAAGTTTACTTTCGGCCAGCCCTTGGAGTGCCAAATCTTTGTCCAATCCTCAATCGGGAATGAATGGGGGGGAGGCTCTGGGAGGATCTTCTCATATCCGTCCTTCACTGTAAAGACACTAAGGCTCCCATAGCCCCAAGCTAATTCATCCTCCTCGTCTCTACCTATGAGAAATCTTTATGACAAGATTTTAGTCATGATGGGTGCCAACTCCGAAGGGATTGAAATTGGCCACTCCTCCAGCTTCTTAAACTTCTTAAACTTATACTCCCCCAGCTGACTAGTGATGAAGTAACTGCCAATGTTGACCCATCCTTTGGTTTCAATGGCAGTTTTTATTGGTTGTAATTCAGGAAATTCAACAATGATGGGTGGGTACTGATCCCAAGAGTCTATTCAAAAACGAGCCTTCTCCCCTCTCCCCACTTTCCAAAATAATCGATCTTTAACCACCTGAGATCCTAGCTTGAGAGCCTTCCACACTAGGGATCCAGGGCCATCCAAAGGGAAACGGTCCACCTCATTGGGGTTAACATGACCCAAATATTTACTAGTTAGGATTCTACTGAATAAGGAGGTTGGTTGGGAAATCCACCTCCAGTACAGCTTTCCAGCCAAGGCTTTATTATTGAACTTGGATCTTCTCAGTCCTAGCCCTCCTTTTACCTTGGGCTGGGTAACTTTATCCCAACCAACTAAGGCCCATTTCCTCTCTCCCTTTGCTCCTTCCCATAAAAATCTTCTAGCCATATTTTCCAGCTCTTTCCATATCTTATGAGGGGCAGCCAGGATAGAAAATTTGTAAATTGGCATGGCCTGAATGACTAACTATAAAAAAGTTAATCTACCCCCATAGCTTAACCATTTGTGAGACCAATGATTCATTCTATCTTTGATACCATCCAAAAGATCCTTCCAGATATCCATATTTAGTTTTTTGAAATGCAAAGGAACCCCCAAGTAAACCACTCGGAAGAGAAGTCCTTGTGAATCCCAAGATCTCTAGAACTCCGTCCCGGAGCCTTTGATCAAGATTAAGAAAGACCACTTTGGATTTTTTATCATTGATGACTTGGTTTGAAGCCCTAAGGTAGACATTAAGAGTATCTCCGATCACTCTTGCTTCCCCGAATCCGGCCACTCCAACCAATCTCGTATCATCCATAAACTGTAAGTGAGTCAAAAATTCCTCACCCACCTTGATACCGTTAGCAAACCTTGATGTCTTCTCCTCAAGAAAAGTCTACCTAATACTTCAGCCAAAATGAGGAAAAGATAGGGAGAGCAAGGATCCCCTTGACGAAGACCTCGAGAGGCTCCAAAAGGTTGCGAGGGAAGACCCTTGATTAATACTGAATAAGACGGTGTAGATACACAACTCATGACCCAATCTATCCAGTCCTGAGAAAAACCAAAGGCTGCCATCATTTTTGACAAGAAACTCCACTCCGCCCTATCATAGGCCTTTGACATATCTAATTTAATGAACATTCCTTTATTACCAGATTTTTGCATTGTATGGATTGCCTCCTGAGCAAGAACCACCCCATCCAAGATCTGCCTACCCTCTACAAAACCCCCTTGCTCGGAGAATATAATGTTATGTAAAAGGGGTTTTAGCCGTTCAGCCATTACCTTTGTGATTATTTTATAAATCACATTGCATAAAGCAATAGGTCTATAATCTGAAATATGAACCCCCTCCTCCCATTTTGGAATTAAAGTGATGAAGGTATGATTTAATGCCTTAAGCATTATTTTATTACCTTTGGACTCCTCTACGACGACCAAAACATCCTCATCCAAAGTATCCCAAAAGGCCTAAAAAAACTCAATTGGAAAGCCATCTGGTCCTGGAGTTTTGCCAGAACTCATTCCAAAGACCACATTCTTCAGTTCTTCTCTACCAATAGGTTTAAGAAGGGCCTGATTTTCTTCTTCAGAGATAACAGAGGGTATGACATCAATCACTTCATTTTGAGCCTCTACATCTTGCTCCATACTTGCCTTAAAAAGTTTAGAAAAATAATCCATTGAATAGGAATGCATACCAGGAAAAGTATCAAAGGAATGTCCATTCTCATCTTGAAGAGCTTCTATGTTATTCATCTGTCTCCTAGCACAAGCTGATCGATGGAAAAATTTGGTGTTTCTATCACCTTCCAATAACCAAGTGGTTCTTGCTCTCTGTTTCCAGTAGGTCTCCTCTTGGTTATCAATGTCCTCAACCGCTTTACGCAAGGCATCATCCTCGACTTTGAGCTACTCTAAAATTTTTCCTTCCCTAAAGTGTTTTTGAACCTCATCCCATCTGGCCACCAAAGGAGCTCTTTGGATCTAGAAGTCTATCTTGTTAGCTTGCCTCCATTGTTTCAGTTGAGCTTTGACATAATGAAGCTGTTTATGGAATCTAAACATTGTTGTCCCAAAAGGTAGATGACCTTCCTCCCACCACTGTGGAATTTTCTTTCGAAGATCCTCTTTTTGTAACAAAAAATTCTCAAATTTAAAGGGTTTGTGATGCTGCCCTGTCGTAATCCCTCCCTCCAACAAAATGGGAAAGTGATCTGAAACCGGGCCCTCCAAAATTTGGAATTTTGTATTCCATTTTACGAATGCCTCCTTTGAAACCAGAAAATGGTCTAGCTTTACCTTCCGGTTATGTGGCTCCCTCCTCTTGTTAGTCCAAGTAAAGTTGGGTCCAGGGCCTTTAATATCCACTAGGTGAAAAGCCTGGACTTGGGTAATCAGAAGTCGATCCCCTGGGTCCAAAATTGGGGTTCCTCCTTCCTGATCTCTAGAGGATAATTTAGCATTGAAATCCATAGCAATAATCCAGTCTAAATCATCCCTTGAGGTCCTCATGTTATGCACAGCTTTCCATAGAAGCCTCTGGCCATCAAGGGTTTGAGCCCCATAAAAATTTGTGATTAAAACATGTTCAGCTGTGACATTATTCCTAAAATGAGATGTGAGAACAACCCTCCAGGCTATATGTTCTATTGTAGTCCATTCCAGAGAGTTCCAAAGAGTGACAATCCCCCCTGAGGCACCTTGGGCCGCCACATCCATATGACCAACACCCCTCCAAATTTTGTTAACTGTTTTACTCATAAGATCTAACGACATTTTGGTCTCCTGGATAAGCAAAAAATCTGTTTTGCATTTTCCTAAGAGTCTTTGAACAGCAGATTGATGGGTTCTACTGTTTAAACCCCTAATATTCCATGATTTAATAATCATTGAAAACCTTGAGAGCAGTAAGAATCAATTGTCCTCATCGATCCTCCAGTGATCAACTTGTCTCCTTGAACTGCTAGTAGGTCCTTATTTGATTTTCTGCCCGCTCCTTGAGAGTTGCTATTTTTGGATCTCTTTTCCACCTGAGTTATCCCTAGAGCTGGCATTTCTCTGTTCTTTTCTGCTATTCCCATGCTGACATCCTTGATTATTGGTTGCGCTTGGGAGTGCACTATCAATGCCCCTACATTCTCTGGCTGCGGTAACTCAGTGTACTCAATCACCTGTTCTATGAATGTGGGAGATGAAGGAGAAGCATAAGCGTGGATGTTATTGTCCTCAATATTCCCATCCACTCCTTCCATGACTTGATCCTCTTGGTCCACTAGTGTCTTAAAAATTTCATACCTATTGGTTGGCTTGAGTTGTGATTTCTCCTTACCATTTTTCTTTTGCTTCCTCCTTCTTTTGGGCTGTTCAAAGCCATCTTCCTGAACATCATTACCCTGAGGAGTATTGGTTGGTTCTTTGGTAAGAGTAGACTTACCCTCCCTGGGGCGATTTTGCATTCCAAGCGGGGTCTCCATTTTTGTGTTCAAAATATTTGGACAAAACCGGGCCAAATGCCCATGTTTGTGGCAGACTCTGCATCTAAAGGGCAGAGCCTCATAATCTAGCTATTGGATCCAAGATAGTCCTACCAGCTCCAGTTCCACCTTTGTCGGTAGAGGCTGCCTAATATCCATTTCCACACAAATTATTGCAAAAATAGTTGTGTTTCCTTCTATGGTGTCTTTGGAGACACCCAGATGTCTATCGAGGGAGTTATCGATCATTTCCAGAACCTGCTCACCCCAAAACTCCATTGGAAGAGCATACAACCGGATCCAAACCGGGACAACCGTGGGTTCAATACGAGGATCGAAACCCACTCTCCAGGGTTGAACAAATAACCCTGTCGGACCGTGGTTCCTCTTTTTTGATTCAAAAGCCCTGTTTCTATTAGCTAGAGAAGAAAAACTAACAATGAAATACCCATTGCTAATAAACCATAAGGAGTACTCACCATGAGGCTCCCAGTTTTGTCTGACCCAGGTATGCAAGAAATTCGGGGTAGGGCAAATACCCATGAATTTCTGAGATCGGATCATGGTTGGCTCTCGTATATGATTGTGTCTTCGACCATCTTTGGCTCGATGAAAATCTTGGGTCTTGAGGCGGATTGCGGAAGGCATCCATTAACTCGATGTGCTGTTGAGCTCTTTCCAGCATTCTTGAAGAGCGTATGAAGAGTATTTCTCTGAGCTTCGTCATTAGAAGACGAAGAATTTTCTTTTAGCAATTCAGCGTAAGAGCTCTTTCTCCTAGAGAGGATCCAGAGGAGTCCCCATTGGACCCTCCTGGGGCAGCAGACTTTCCTTCAGATCCACAGTAACCAACAAAACACTACGACAACCCACCTGATGCCCTGGATTTTCCTTCGCTCCAGAAACCCTAGAACATCGCCTCTCGCCTGCTCAGAAATTTTCCCGCCCCCAAAAGATTCAATATTGTTATTAAGCCCATTCCTAGCAAATAATGGAGTAGTGCAAGACTGATGGCCAACAACGTTCTTTGGAAGAATAAGTTGATCCAGAAAGTATGGCTATTAATGGATAAAATTGAAGGAAAGCTCCAAAAAATTATAAATTCCAACAAGGAAATGATGCAATATGGTTTTCAAGGGTTTTGGGATAAAGCTAATACTATTTTAACTAATGAAGACCTTAAGACCAGCTTGACATCAATAGTACAAGATGAGTATGAAATAGATGCTTGGTAGGACCCTATTAATCAAGATCAAGTCACTCAATTGGTGAAATATTTGACTAGACTCAAAGATTTAATGGAAGATCTGGTAGACAAGGGACATTCTATATCCTATGAAAAGACTACTAAGCTTCAATTCATTCACCAAAAAATTATGGAGATAACTAATACCACTCAAGCAGCCTAGGATCAAGCTTTAAAAAATATTGGATCATATGATTCAATTGTTAGGAATATAAACAAAGCAAGAAATTGATGAAGATGAAGAGGAAAGTGAAGAAGAATAAGGTAAAAAGGAATATAACAGTGAAGATACAGAAGAAGTGCAAGGGTAGGAAGAAGATAAAAAAACTTAACAAGAAGAAATACAAAAGGAATAAATATCTCCTACAAGATATTATAAAGCATATTTATTCCATCTTATCCATAGCAGGAAGAGTAATACACTAAGCAGGAAGAGTAATAAAGCATATTTTAAGCATATTATAAAGCAGGAAGAAATAAACTTAGCATTTAATTTAAAGGAATAAACTTAGCAGGAAGAGTAATTTATTTTAAGCATATTATAAAGCATATTTTAAGGCTTCTTTCATAGCTATGGCACTCAATATGGCTTCTTCCATCGTAGAATGTGGTGTACACTATAATATTCTCCAAGCTATGATGTGCTCTAGACCATGATCACTAAAAGCGCATTAATTTTTATAAATCTCTAATCTCAGTCATCTAAAAGTAGATCGATGATCCACGTTTAATCTAGCAAAAATCATGTATAAAATCAATATTCAATGCAACATGAAGTTATTGGTTTTCTGTCTGATTTGGTTCTAAGACAAAGTAGGTGATCCAAGAAGGTGAAGCGATAAAATCCAAGATTTATGATATATTTCAATTTTAGATCTATGGAGAGGAAGAGATGGCAAGAACAGGTAATGGTCACAATATTTTCTTGATAGGATTCTACAACTAGAAGTCATGAAGAGCCGAACAACTTGTAGAGGTCAAGTTGCAAGGGATCAATAGAGTAGATAATATATTCTTTCTTGAATCAAATAGGGGTCTGCCATCTTAGCATCTTGCTAATCTGGCACTCCAACTTCCTTGTAATGTTCCTAATTCTTTCAAAATATTTCAAATTCACTACAAAACTATAAATAGAGGTCAAACCCTTGTTTTAAAAGGTCAGCTCTAAAGTGTTTTCTTGCACTATTGTTGTACACTCTCTATAAATTATTAAAAGCATTACTTGTGTATTTGCCTTGGACTTGTATCTTTTTTTCAATGGATTACAAACCCTTGAAGTCATTTCTACTACTATTGCTATGGTTAGTCTATTCTGTTAATTTGGATTGCTAACTTAGAGCAAATTAGAATGATTCATGTCTAAATGTATGCTTGGAAAGGATTTATTTTTTTGTTAGCCAGGATATTAATCTAATTCTGATAATTTGGATCGTTGATGCCCTAGACATTTAAAATAATTCTTGAAGTATGTTATTGTTCCTTAATGATGAAGATGACTGGTTTTGAATGTTGTTAGTGCTAAGTATTGTTTGTTGGAAGTTGATCTGTCAGAAGGTCTTTGTAGATGCCTATGCTATTAGATTCCACCATTGATTCATTATTTTCTTAACCCTTTCCCCTTTCTATCCCTATCTTTACACATTTAACTAAGCTTAAATAAGTTAACATTCAATAAGTTGACAATGTATACTAGCCTACTCTGGAGGTTGGGTTAAAGTACATTTGACCCATCCAATGTGGGGTTTGGGTTGTGAATAGTGGGTGTTATCCTTTCAAAGCATTGCCAATGATAGTCATAGTTCAAGTTTATCTTGATGTCAATTCAAACCTCAATAGGAGGAATGAAGGTTTAGTAGGGGACCGAACAACTATAGATATTAGTAACACATTCAATACCTATAGGCAATACAATAGTTTTAGCTTTGACTTTGACTTTTTATATAACAAATAAAATAAAATGACATACAAATAAATTAACTAACTAAAATGACATGTAAATCTAGGTATATTAGATAGTTGAAGAAGCCTAGTCATATGGGGTCTCTATCATTGGTCACTTCATTTTCACCTGATGTTATTTCTAGGCCATTATCTATAAAGTTCACCTAGTTGGTTGGAATATACATGGATGGATTCATGCTAGCATATCATGCAGAGGAGGTATTGGTAGGTTAAATAATTTAGAGGAGTGCAAACAAGAATATGGATTTGTTGATGGATAGACTAGCATGGGAAGTTGAGAGGTAGAGATTGACAGAGGACCATGCTAGTGTGATAGAGCAACATTTAAGGGATATGTCCTCCTTAAGGGAGCAACAAAGACATATATAAGGAGTAACATCAAAGTTGTAATCTAGATTAAAACAACCAAAGGATATATATATATATATATATATATATATATATATATATATATATATATATATATATATATATATATATATATATATATATATATATATATAACAACTTAGCATGATATTTTAGGATACAACAAGTAGTGTGTAGCAAGATTCTCATTGGAAGGGAAAACAATAGAGATTTACATATGATAGATATGTTTACAAATTAATGGTTATGGATGTATAGAAATTTGGCATTCCCATAAATTATTGTATATGTACTATTTTTTATATACATAAATATATGTACAAACACACACACACACACACACAAAGATAATGGGTTATTGTATACATTATATTTTCATAAAATATATTTGTTTGCTTGTTTTTGTATTTTTCTTTTCACATTTTTTAACTTTTTGATACTTGTGGAAAGGCATAATAAAAACTATGAATGGAATAATTTTATGAAAATAGTGTAAGTGGCTAAGTATCATATGAAATCATAATCATACATGTATGCAAATCTGGAACATGTAAAACTTTATAATGACTAGTTATAAGAACTCCAAGAGACTCACTTTTGTTACATGCCAAATGCTCATTAAAAGTATGTAGGAATCCTTGTCGGATGTGCATGTATAATTATCTATGAAGGAAGATCGAATGTATAGGATGTGTGATCCAAAGAGGAGGCTCAAGTAGTGATTATGCATGATCTCATAGAAATGCATAAAAGTACATAGAAGTAAGAAGATAGTGTAATTATGTATGCATAAAGAGAAGAACCTCTTGGTAAGATTCCAAATATGAGTTAGCTTTTGAGGATGTATATTAAAGGAAATGCAACCACAAGATGTAAAATAAGCAAGTTATGATAACTATATGATAATGACACTATAATATGTAGGAAAACTATAAGATAAAATTCTACAATAACTTAGAAATATACCATAATTGATGCTCATAAAAATAGTACAATGTATTATAATGGAGGACATGAAAACTCCATAATTTCAATGAAAGAACTACTTTTCACTCTGATCACTATAGTAACTTCAGTTTCTCTTACTCTCTTTTTCTCTATCCTATATCTCAAGGCATATATATATATAGGAGGATATGTGCCTTGTCATTTACTCTACCTATGAATCTTCATCTACCTATCCTATGACTCATGTACATGTGGACTACATGTACATTTACATCATTGCACATTCTAACACTTGTGAATTTATTACTTGCTTGAAGTAACTACTCAAATATTAATCTAAGATAAACACCTAATCTAGAAATGTACCCAAGGTGGTACATTGATATGTACCAAATAATGTAATATACTCTAACACCTCCCTATATTACATTATTTGGATATTGAAGACTTTAGTCTTCAATATGGTCTTCGTCCTTCAAATGTTCTTCAACTTGATATGGTCATATTACATTTGGTTCAGTCTTTGTGTTTTCTTCATCTTGTTCCTTCTTGTCATGCTTCCTCTTCCTCCTTGTTTTTTATCTTCTTTGTTTCTGCATTTTTTCTAGAGGAATATCTTCTTTATGATGAGTTAGTATATCATCACAATAATATTGACTAGGATTGCTATTTTATTTCATGTTTTGAAAGAGTTCAAAAACAATTAATGTTAGATATATCATCAAGCATTCTTCTGATGTGAATACAACTATATTTTGAGTATTCCACCAAGCTCTAAAAAGTACTTCATGAAGATAACCAATTACTATTGTAAAGTTCTCTTCCTTTGCTTCCTTAAAAAACAAAGAGAATATTTCTTTCAAATCTGTAGGCAAGTGTTTAAATCCATCAAAGGTTTCTATTAGATTTTGTGAATAAAACCCAAGTTCATGAAATAGCACTTCACTATTTGTTGGCATTTTTGCCACATTATTTTGATTGTTTATTATTCATGCATAAGATGTTGAAGTTCTCACTCCTTTACAGGTTTTGATGCAAAAAAAGGCTAAGTCCGAAGACTGTCGCGATATCGCGACAAAAAGCAGCATGGAGAGCACAGTTTGAAAACCGTCGCGATATCGCGACATGTCGCGTTATCGCGGGTCTGTTGAGGAGAGAGAAGCAAAGTCAAAAAATGTCACGATTTCGCGACGTGTTCCAAAATCGCGGTCAACGCAGTCAACGACAGCAAAAAGGTTGTCGCGATATCGCGACGTGTTGGATTTTCGTGGTCAAAATGGTCAACGGGGGGCAGCACAGTAAACTGTCGCGAAATCGTGACATGTCGCGTTTTCGTGACTTACAATGGCCATGGAGTATAGTAAGAGAAATGGTCACGAAATCGTGACATAACTAAGCAAAGGGTGATGACAATAAACTTTGTAGCGATTTCGCGACAGAATAGTGAGCAAGGCACAAAAGGCGAAAGACGTCGCGAAATCGCGACGTGTTGCGTGGTCGCGACAGATTTGGAAAGAAAAGCTTAAGGCATGAAAGTCGTCGCGATTTCGTGACACTTTCGGAGATGAAGTCCAGCAACAGAGAAACGTCGTGATTTCGTGACATATTGGGGCGGAAGGACCAAGTGCAGAAAATTGTAGCGATTTCGTGACATGTCGCGTTTTCGCGAAGAGGAAGCAAAGAGGCAGCCAAATTGTGCGGAACGTCACGATTTCGTGACATGACGAATTTTCGCGGTCAAAAGCAGTGAAGTCCAAGGAGATAGAACTTGTCACGATTTCGTGACATGATGGAGATTAAAGAACCACTTGAGGCAAGAGTGTCATGTTTTCATGGGTTAGAAGCAGGACCGTACAAGGTGGATGAAAATTGTCGTGAAATCGTGACATGTCGGATTTTCGTGACATAGAAGAGAAGATTGAGCGGCGGGGAGATAGTGTAGCGATTTCGTGACTTGTTTGGTTTTCGCGACCCAGAGATAAAACAAAGATGTCGATGGAAGAACGTAGCGAAAGCGTGACTTGTCTTGTTTTCACGGTTATAAGTGAGACAAAGCCAAAAGAGAGAAAGGTGTAGCGAAATCGTGCCTTGTCACATTTTTGCAGAAACAGAGCGGAGAAAGAGCATAATGGTACGGAACGTCACGATTTCGTGACGCATCGCGTTTTCGCGAGCTAAGGTAGCGAAGGAGACAAAGGAGCCGAATACGTCATGATTTCGTGACATGGTTGATTTTCGCGGTTCCAAAGTGACAAAGTGTATGGAGCAGAAATACGTCATGATTTCATGACATGTCGCGTTTTCGTGACCTGTTACAGTTTCATGCCAGAAAGCAGTTCAAACGGCCTGATGAAGTTTTGTGATTTCCAATGATTAAAAGCACTCCAGAATTAAATGTTTTGCTACTTTCCAATGCGAGCAAGGTAGAAGAACGTGTCCAAGCCACCAGAATTAAAGATTTCCATTATCCAAAGCTGTTGTTCATGATTTTTCTAATGGTTCAAGCATGTTTCAAGAACGACCATTTAATGAAGACGACCGACTCCTTATTTCATTCAATTTTTGGTTTCTCCGAGGCTGGTTTAAGGGGATCATTTCCTTGTTTTCGTTGCATATTTTGTAGATCTCGAGGAAGTTCATTGCAAATTTTTAATGTTGTAAAGAAGCAAGACTTCTATATAAATCAATGTAGATCTCAGAAAGAGGGATCGGGAGTTTGAGAGACATGTTGCATGAAAGCTTTCAAGTTCTTTGCATGAATGAAAGATATTTGGCCTCTGATTTTGCAAGCGTCTTTCTAATGATTTCCTTCTATTTCATGTATTTCTCAGTTATGCTCGTCTTTCTAATCTGCTGTTAGATTTCAATTCTGTATCTGAGTTTGAATATTGCAAATGAGGAAGTGAGTTCTGGAATGCAATCCTGAAGGTTGTCTGCGCAAGGTCGTAAGTGGATTATGTTGTATTCTATTATTATATGTTGTTTATGCGCTTGAGGTTAAATTCTTGCTGAGTTTCTTTCCCTGATCATATAAATTTGGCCTGTGGCCATATTTCCCATCTCTTTCCATGTATTTCCCGTTTCTTTCTGCACATTTATAATTCCTTTCCAGTAACTTTAGTCTTAATCAAGCTTAGAAATAGTAAGGGAACCAACCCTCTCTGGAGATTGGTCTGGGAGACATTTCTTTCTCCCAGCCTTTCAATGTTGGCCGGGTCTAGGGTGCATAGACATAGAAAATCCTTTCCTATGGCAGATTCGTGACCAACAATTTTTGGCACGCCGGTGGGACAGACTGTTTCTGTCTCAGAAAGATCCCATAGTATTGAGGGTTTAATGTTCGCCTTCATGCCGTATAGTTAGAACATTTGGTGACTCTGCAGTACCCAAAAATCTCTGAACGTGGATGCAGTGAAAGTTGTACTTCATGATCACGAGATCAAAGTCCAAAAAAGTTGAAGATCTTGTTGAGTTTTTTGAACTTGACAGCACAAAAAGAGGTGAACACTCTAGGTTGGTTTCCCCATCGCTTGCATCATCTGCCATATCCACACAAATCCCTGGTATTGTTACTAGTTTTCCATCTTCTCAGTTACATACACTAGTCCCAATGGCCCAGTATCCTCCACCCAGGCAGTTTTCAGCATGGAACAACTCAGGGGCCTTGAATTTGCAGGCTCAAAATCCAGTTCCCCAGGCTGCTTTGAAAGCCTTGCCAACCTATGATGGCACGGGAAAGACTGCATACGAACATATTCATGATGTAGCTTCTCTGGCAGCCATTCACGATATAACGGACGAAGATGTGATGGTGAAGTTATTAGTGTTATCCTTGAGAGGAAAATTGTTGTACTGGTATCGATCTCTCGCAACCAGGCACTATTGCATCCTGGGATCAGCTAGGAGAATTGTTAGTGAAGAATTTTCATGAACAGGCTGACCCATTTTCATTGTTGCATCAGTTTAATGCAATCCAGAGGCACCCGTAGGAGGCAATAGCAGATTTCAATGTTCGTTTCACCAGAAGCTGGCAGCGAGTGCCTGAAGGACTTCGCCCTACCCCTGAGCAAGCTACGTTCTACTACCTTCGAGCGTTCAATACAGACATTGGCTTGGCGATCAGGTAGTCCAATGTGATGACCTTCCCAAAACTGTTCGAGCAAGCACAAAAGGTGGAGGCAGACTTGATTGCAATCGGCAGGCTTCCCCCAAAGGTAGCAATGCCCATTTTACCTGATATTCCACAGCATTTATATCCTAGTTCTTTTTGCAATCTATGTCTTCTATGTACCCTGTTCCATCATGGAATTCCAGTGCACCTCAAATTGCACCTATCCCAGTTCCTCAGCTCTCTACTTCAGCAAATCCCTAGTTGCCTGCACCCAACATTCTGCCATTCCCTACTTCCACTTCATTCCCAGCATTACCGACACCACCAGCACCTTTGCCCTTACCAGCACCTCCTACGCTTGTAAATCCTGATCCTTATACGACACTCTTGCAAGAGGTAAAATCTGCCAATTCGGCAATAAGAGCAATGGGTAATAAGATCACGCTTATTGAAAGGAAGCAAGTTGAGTGAGATTTCTAGCCTAGGAGATTTCAACCCCCATCGATTACTAGAGAACAAGCTGCTTCAACAAGCAAAGCACCCGAGAAAAACCTGACTGTTTTGGCAAATGAAGATGTAGTCTCTACGGAAAGAACATATTGGTGTTCGACATGCAATGATCCACATGGAGAAGACACTTGCATGGTTCATTTGAATTATGTGCAGACATTGGCTGCTAGTTCTTCGGGAGGGCAAGTCAATATGATCTCTGAGGTAGGCCATAGCTTAATGGTTCCATCGGAAGAGCAAGTTTCGGTTCTCACAAGGACTGGAAAGAAGCCTGTTATAGTAGATCCTGCTGAGTTAGAGCCATTAAAAGTGCCAGCTGATTTGAAGAAAACAGTGAAAACTCCTATGCAAGCATCAAAGCTAGATGCGCCTATTTTATCGAAAGATCCTGTTCCACACAGAATACAAGAAAAGGCCGCAACTGCACAAGCAAGATCAGAAGCAGAGGAGCAAGCTAGAGAAAAGTTGAAGTACCCTTCATTGACAAAGAGGCTGAGAGTAGAAGCCACCCAATAGTATCGGAGCAGATATGATCACCCCATTGAAAAGAAGGAATCTGCTGCGGTTGCATACAACATTGTCGAAGAACTGAAGAAGACCCCAGCTAAGGTTAGTCTTTATGATGCATTGCAATTGCCTGGGCAGGTAGATTTATTGCAAGAATCTTTGAAATCTGTGAAGGATAGTGAGAAGGGTCCTACCCAGACAATTTATGCTCAAGCTTTAACCACTTCTATCACTGGTAAAAATAGACCACCCCCATTTTATCTATCATTGCAAATAGAGGGTTGGATCGTGCATAACTGCATGATCGACTCTGGAGCCGCTACAACTGTCATGCCAAAGGCAGTTTGCGAAGTTATGGGTATGGAATATACATGAAGTAGCCCTGGAGTCTTGCAGTTAGATGGTACTCCTATGAAAATGGTGGGTGTAATCAAGGATGTCCCGATTGTTTTACACACTATGCCTCAGATTACAGTCATTCAAGAGATAGTTGTGGTCGATCTAGAACCGTATTTCAGTATGTGCTTATCCAGAGAGTTTACTGCAAAGTTGGGAGGTTACCTTGCATTGGATTATTCCCACTTGGAGATCCCTTTCAAAGGTAAAAGACTCCGGATTCATAATGAAAAACCTTCCTCTTTTCATATTGAAAGGTTGGATGAAGCAGGAAAGACCATGCAATCTGTTAACATGCTAACCGAAGAGTTAGAGGGTTCTGATTTGATGAATGAGGTTTTAGATGAGCTTCAGTTGGAAGACGGGTTTTCCATGCTTGATTTCAATGCTATGCTGGAAACCGAAATCGGTTGTTATTCTATCACAAAGCCCGAGGATGGCGCAATGCAGGTATTCCCTAACCAAGATGATCAGAGCTCTATCACGGATCAACTATGGAAGTTATATTTTGATGGGGCAAGATGCAAAAATGGTGCAGGAGCAGGTATTGTTTTGATTTCTCCCTCTGGTTTACAAAGAACATATTCATACCGTCTTACTTGGAATTGTACTAACAATGCTGTCGAGTACGAAGCATTATGCCTAGGCTTGAAAAAGGCAAGAAAGTTGGGAATCGAACAGTTGCAGATTTTTGGTGATTCTGAGCTGATTGTAAACCAAGTAACAAACAGGTGTATTTCCAAGCAGCATTATCTCAAAGCATACCGCAACCAAGTTTGGGACCTGTTTGAGTCTTTCACAGCTCTGAATATTCAAGCTATTTCTCGAGAGCTGAATAAGCATGCAGATCTTCTAGCATCTCTTGGAGCAAATTTTTCTCCCATTGAGCAGGTAGTCAAGAAGCCAAAGACAGTAAGGATGGTGTACAGGCCTAGTGTCCCAGACAAAGATACTTTCTGGCAAGTCTTCGAGAGTGATGAGCAAATTGTTAACTTTTTGATTCAAGAAGCTGCCACCATCAAAGGAAGAACCTTGGAGCACGAAGAAACCGAAGGTCTGATTCAGTTGCAGAATAATCATATTTCGAAAGGTCTTATCACTCTAGAAAGTTTGTTTGATCAGCATGATCGGTCTAAGAAACATCGGATTGAGATCGACAAGAAAGAGTATATGGAGATGCAATTAGAACCCAATAAGGTCATTAAGATTGGGACTGATTCTACTCTTGATGAACTGCAAGAAATCAGGCAACTGTGTCAAGAATTTTTTGATATTGTGGCCTGGAGTTATGAGGATCTGAAGGGATATGATAAACAGATTGTTCAGCATACTATTGAGTTGGAAGAAGGAGTCAGACCCTTCAGGCAAAAGCAGCGACCAGTGAATCCAAAGATTGAGACTCTCATGAGGGCCGAACTTGTGAAAATGCTACAGGCCAAGATTATATACCCGGTTAAGCACTCGACTTGGGTTGCTAATCTGGTTTCGGTTCGAAAGAAAAATGGAGACATACGACTGTGTGTAGATTTTTGAAATCTGAACCGTGCATCTCTGAAAGATCACTATCCCTTGCCTCGCATTGATCAGATACTGCATGTTGTTGCTGGGGCTCAGCATTTTTCACTGTTGGACGGTTTCTCTGGATATAACCAGATTTGGGTTAGGGATGAGGACCAGTACAAGACAACATTTACAACTAAGTGGGGCACTTTTGCTTATCAGCGAATGCCTTTCGGATTATCAAATGTTGGGGCCACATTCCAGAGAGCCATGGACATTGCATTTGAGGAGCTTTTGAACAAGATTATTGTTATTTATCTTGATGATATGACTGTCTTTTCACATAAACGGGAAGATCACTTGTTCTCATCTGAGGCAAATCTTTGGAAAATGTAGAGAGTTTGGTATTTCTATTAATCCAAAGAAGTCGGTTTTTGCAGTGAAGGAAGGTAAACTCTTGGGGCATGTCATTTCAGAAGATGGTTTGGCAATTGATCCATCTCGAGTCGAAGCATTGAAGAAACTATCGCTCCCTGCCAATAAGAAAGAGCTGCAGTCTTTCTTTGGGCAGATTAATTTCATCAGGAAGTTCATTTCTGATTTTGCCCAGGTTGTCAAGCCCATGACTGAGTTGTTGAAGAAGGATGCAGAATTTAAATGGACAACTCAGAGGAAGGAGGCATTCCAGGAAATTAAGGACAGAATAGTGCAGGCTCCTGTATTAATTAATCTAGATTATTCAAAAGATTTCATTCTGTATGCAGTGGGGGAAGATGAAAGCTATGCCGCAGTACTCACATAGAAAGGAGATGATGGGAATGAAAGGCCCATTGCTTTCCTTAGTCAAGTTATCTTACCTCATGAGGCAAAATATAATTTCATTGAAAAATAGGTGTATGTTGTCATGAAGTCTCTTAAAAAATTCAAGCACTTCATATCTCAGAGTAGGACAGTCATCTATGTTATTCATCCCGATGTAAGGAATTTCATCATTCAGGGTGAGATGGGTGATAAACGCGTAGGTTGGGTCACCAAAATTCAAGAATTTGATGTTGAGATTCATCCGACCAAGCTAGTGCGGGGTAAGGCCTTATGCCAGCACTTAGCAAAGACTGCAGCATCTGGGATAGTTGATTATCAAGCAGATGATCTTGCTAGAGATAACAATCTGATGAATCTCCTAGTTCAAGAACAAGATTGGGCAGATGACCTCATTGACTATTTCACAACTGGTAGATGCCCTTCACAGTTAAATGCCTCACAACGGAGAAGGTTTCATCTGCAAGCTCTCAGGTATGTGTTGTTGCCCGAAGGATTGTTTTTTAAGAACATTGATGGCATTCTTTTAAGGTGTGTCAAGGAATCAGAGAAGGCAAGGCTCCTGGAGGAGTTTCATTCTGGCATATCAGGAGGACACTATGCAGGTAGACCAATGGCTTTAAAAATTATTCGGGCTGGTTACTATTGGCCAACCTTGTTCATAGATGCTTTCGGGATTGCCCAAGCATGTGACAAATGTCAGAGGTATACAGGAAGGGTTAGAAATGCATCATTGCCCCTGCATCCAATTCAAGTTGAAGCACCTTTTCAGCAGTGGGGATTGGACTTTATTGGGATTATTGATCCGAATTCTTTAGCTGGACACAAATATATCTTGACAGCTACAGATTATTTTACGAGATGGTCTGAAGCTATTCCAACCAGGGTTGCAAATCAAGCGGTGGTGATTTCTTTCATTGAAGGGCTGATCACACGTTTTGGCATTCCTGATGCTATTATTACAGATAACGGAACTCCATTTATTGGAGCTGAGCTAGCTGAATTTGCAAATAAGTATGGTGTTTTCTTGAAGACATCCTCTAACTATTACCCTCGGGGAAATGGCTTGGCAGAGTCCACAAACAAGAATTTGCTACGGATTTTAAAGAGATCTTTGGGGGATAACAAGAGATCATGGCACCTTCTCGTTGAATCAAGCTTTATGGGTAGATAGGATTTCAATCAAGAAGTCTATCAAGACTTCACCATATGCCCTGGTATATGGAAAAGAGGCAAGGTTGCCTGTTCATCTAGAGTTGCCAGTATTGCAGCAATTGCAAGGATTTCAGGATGATGAAGCAGATGTAGATTCCATGGATATGCGGTTGGCTCAGTTGTTACAGATTGGAAGAGCAACGTTCTTTGGCCTATGAGGAGTTTGCTAAGCATACACAGGTTATTTCAAAGTGGTTCCATAAAAATTCCGTTGATCGTCCGCTTAAGGTGGGTGATTTGGTCCTGAAATGGAATGAAAAGAAAGCCAAGCCAGGGAAGCACAAGAAGTTTGATGCTCTGTGGGAGGGCCCGTTCCGCATTGTCAGTGTTGGTGCAGCAAATTCGTTTCATCTGGAAGATTTGGATGGCAGCCCACTTCCTATTTCGGTGAACGACTTTCATCTGAAAGCCTACACTCCATGAAGTGTGAGTCCAGTATCACCTTGTACATAAAAAAAAAGAAAAAAAAAGAGAAAAAAAGAGAAAAAAAAAGTATTGTTTTCCTCTGTCAACTTCGGCTCTTTTTGCATGCGAGCCCGCAGGTACGTTTATTTCTTTCTTTTTTCTTCTTCCTTCCCAGTAGTTAGTGGCTTCCTCTTTATTTCTTCCCTTCCCCTCTTTATTCCCTTCTTCTCCTACTCCTTTTTCTTCTGCAAGTAATCAAGCCACTGCTGTTGTTTCTTTTTCCCTTCCTACTATTCCCGTTTCTTCTTTTCCTTTTCTTCTAACTTCATTGTTGTTTTAGCATTTATCAGTTCCATTCCACCACTTCACTCCTTCATTCCCACCTTCCATTCCATTCACTTCCATTTCCCTTTCATAGCAGCTGGTAGCACAGAAGCACTCTGTTACTGTATCTACCGCATCACTCCCTCCATTCCATTATTCCATCATTTACCATTTCCATTCCATAGTCCTCACTCCACTTATTTCATTCATTTCCATTTTGCAACCCCTGGTGCTTTCATGGAGATTCTTTTACAGCACCTGGTCAGCTAAGCCAAATACAGATTCCTTGAGTTTTCAGTAATTCAGCAAGAGTTGTTGCAGCAGTCCGTCGAGATGTACCCCATCAGCCAGCTTTTTGTTCTCAGTTTTTCTTGACTCTGTTGCCCAATGGATTCAGGCCTGGGATTCGTGCATACAACAGAACTGTATACCCCGTGAGCCGCCAAGAATGTTGGCATTTTTGCCACATTATTTTGATTGTTGATTATTCATGCATAAGATGTTGAAGTTCTCACTCCTTTACAGGTTTTGATGCAAAAAAAGGCTAAGTCCGAAGACTGTCGCGATATCGTGACAAAAAGCAGCATGGAGAGCACAGTTTCAAAACCGTCGTGATATCGCGACATGTCGCGTTATCACGGGTCTATTGAGGAGAGAGAAAGCAAAGTCATGATTTCACGACGTGTTCCAAAATCGGTCATCATGTCGCGATATCGCGACGTGTTGGAGTTTCATGGTCAAAATGGTCAACGGGGGCATTGATGATGTCACTTTTGACTTACAATGGCCATAGAGTATCGTAAGAGAAATGGTCATGAAATCATGACATAACTAAGCAAAGGGTGATGACAATAAACTTTGTAGCGATATCGCGATAGAATAGTGAGCAAGACGCAAAAGGCGAAAGACGTCACGAAATCGCGACGTGTTGCATGGTCGCGGCAGATTTGGAAAGAAAAGCTTAAGGCATGAAAGTCGTCGTGATTTCATGACACTTTTGGAGATGAAGTCCAGCAACAAGGAAACGTCATGATTTCATGACATATTGAGGCGGAAGGACCAAGTGCAGAAAATTGTAGCGATTTCATGACATGTCGTTTTAGAAGAGGAAGAAAACTTACGTCACGATTTCATGACATGACAATTTTGTCAAAAGATGAAGTCCAAGGAGATAGAACTTGTCACGATTTCGTGACATGATGGAGATTAAAGAACCACTTGAGGCAAGAGTGTCATGTTTTCACAGGTTAGAAGCAGGACCATACAAGGTGGATGAAAATTGTCGTGAAATCATGACATGTCAGATTTTCGTGACATAGAAGAGAAGATTGAGCAGCGGGAGATAGTGTAGCGATTTCATGACTTGTTTGTTTTCATGACCCAGAGATAAAACAAAGATGCCGATGGGAGAACGTAGCGAAAGCATGACTTGTCTTATTTTTGCGGTTAGAAGCAATGAAGAACAAAATAGAGAAAGGTGTAGCGAAATCGTGCCTTGTCACATTTTCGCGGAAACAGAGCGGAGAAAGAGCATAATGGTACGGAACGTCGCGATTTCGTGACGCGTCGCATTTTCGCGAGCTAAGGTAGCGAAGGAGACAAAGGAGCCGAATACGTCGCGATTTCGTGACATGGTTGATTTTCGCGGTTCCAAAGTGACAAAGTGTATGGAGCAGAGATACGTCGCGATTTCGTGACATGTCGCGTTTTCGCGACCTGTTACAGTTTCGCGCCAGAAAGCAGTTCAAACGGCTCGATGAAGTTTTGCGATTTCCAACGATTAAAAGCACTCCAGAATTAAATGTTTTGCTGCTTTCCAATGCGAGCAAGGTAGAAGAACGTGTCCAAGCCACCAGAATTAAAGATTTCCATTATCCAAAGCTGTTGTTCATGATTTTTCTAACGGTTCAAGCATGTTTCAAGAACGACCATTTAATGAAGACGACCGACTCCTTGTTTCATTCAATTTTTGGTTTCTCCGAGGCTGGTTTAAGGGGATCATTTCCTTGTTTCTGTTGCATATTTTGTAGATCTCGAGGAAGTTCGTTGCAAGTTTTTAATGTTGTAAAGAAGCAAGACTTCTATATAAATCAATGTAGATCTCAGAAAGAGGGATCGGGAGTTTGAGAGACATGTTGCATGAAAGCTTTCAAGTTCTTTGCATGAATGAAAGATATTTGGCCTCTGATTTTGCAAGCGTCTTTCTATGTGATTTCCTTCTATTTCATGTATTTCTCAGTTATGCTCGTCTTTCTAATCTGCTGTTAGATTTCAATTCTGCATCTGAGTTTGAATATCGCAAATGAGAAAGTGAGTTCTGGAATGCAATCCTGAAGGTTGTCTGCGCAAGGTCGTAAGTGGATTATGTTGTATTCTATTATTATATGTTGTTTATGCGCTTGAGGTTAAATTCTTGCTGAGTTTCTTTCCCTGATCATATAAGTTCGGCCTGTGGCCATATTTCCCATCTCTTTTCGTGTATTTCCCGTTTCTTTCTGCACATTTATAATTCCTTTCCAGTAACTTTAGTCTTAATCAAGCTTAGAAATAGTAAGGGAACCAGCCCTCTCTGGAGATTGGTCTGGGAGACATTTCTTTCTCCCAGCCTTTCAATGTTGGCCGGGTCTAGGGTGCATAGACATAGAAAATCCTTTCTTGTGGCAGATTCGTGACCAACACTATTTTTATTAAATGCATTATTAATTATTTCATTTATCTTGCTTTCAGTAGTAAACCTTTGAACCTTTGAGATTGACTACCTTGTGTCTCCCTAGTGTTTTGATAATAAAATTTTTTGATAAGAATTTAGTTTTTCCAAATCTATAGTTAAAATACCTTCTAGTTCCAAAGTATTTAGGATAATTTTGAAGGAAATTTTGTATTTCAGAACCTTTGAAGTTGTCTACCTTTTGACTCCCTAGTTTCTAGTATGCGAACTAACTTGATATATCCTTATCAAATCTTGGATTTTGTAGAATCCCTTATATCGCCTAAGTTATTATAGTATGTTATGGTTTTGATAAAGTTCTTAGCATCTATTAGACTTCCTTTTGAGTTGATTCCCTAGTGTTTTGAAGACAATAATCAACTCTTATTTCTCCCTATTGATATATGCACTTTTAATTAGATGAAGTTCTCTAACTTCAAGACTCTATGGTTGGATTATTTTTATCCTTTTTAATGTGAATATGAGACAAGTATAAGCAATAAATTCTAACTCTTTTAAGCAATCAATGATTTTTCTTATTTTATCCTTAACTTTCAATGATTCAATTTTCTAAATTCCAATGTTCTAAAGTTTGATGTAGTACTCCTTATATCTCCCTAATTTCAAAATTTAGAAATGATAATATTTGCAAAAGAGTAATACTTTAATTTTCCAAGGTATAAAACCTTATAACTCCTATTTAATTAATTTGCAAATATTATGATATTTGAATTTCAACTAGTGCACTTTTGAAATGTCACTTAAGGATATGAACTCCTTGTTTTGATTTGCTTTCTAATTCACTAAGGTTGGTATTTGCTTATATCTCCAATGCAAATGATAAATAAACTCAACCTTATCTAATGTGCCTTATAACTCCTTATTCTTAAAGAAAGCAAATATTAAATCATATAAAACTATACCTTCTTGTAAGGTTGAATGATGTGAGATTATTGGCTTCTGTTTTGACTCCTCTATCCAAGCTGAGCACTGTATTTACTAGTTTGAAATGTATGATAGTGAGAAATTAATGCTCTATGTTCAATGGGTACCTTCTATGATGGCCTTCTTCCTTCCTTCAATGCACCTTGACCTCTCTATACTCAGATATACATGCTCTTTTGTGTTGGGCTATTAATACGTCTTGTCTCCCTTTGGAAAGTATGCCAAGTGGCACTTATCTTGCTTAAGAACGTATGTTACACGATGCTAGGCAGTTACAATCTTTGGAGATATTAAAATAGGTGGCACAAATCTTATGTTATGCATTGGGTATTGAATCAATAATTATTTATTTCTCTTTGGAGTGTTACTTGAACTTGGGTAATCTTCTCCCTTAGCGCGGGTGTTACATAGATATGGACACTTTTCTCCTTTAGTGCAGTTGTTACATAGGTATGGGCACGTTTGTTCTTTCTCTCTTTGTACCAAGTGGCATAAGATACCTTACATTGATATGACAAGTGGAATAACCTTTCCTTGCATGCAACCAATTCTTCAACTTATCTATTCCCTTGATGCTCTCTTAACGCCTATTCTTACCAACTTTCTTTTCAAGTTTGTTTGTATTCTTTGTGATAACAAGGTGTGTGATGGCTCTTATCCAACGTAGATGGATTTCTCAATGAAGATGGCCATTCATGTTCTTCTATCGCTTGGGTAACTGTTGATATTCTCCTTTACACCTTGTCTTTGCCAACTATATTGCATTATTTTCCAACTTGCACTATTGATGCTATGGCTTACCTTGCTATTCTCCTTCTTACTACAAGTTTTTTACCATGGTAGGTGTCTTTTACTATGATGTTGCTTTCGTGTGACTGTAGCACCAAAAATGGTGTCCTTTGACACCTTGAAGAGAATGGTATTGAGCCCTTTAGATGGCTCTACTCCTTAGCATAATAGCTTGTGCTTTATCCTTGACAATGGTTGTCACTTATAGACTATAAAAATATGCTACATTGGTGTCTTTGAGACACTCAAGCTTTGTCTCCTTTTGTAGCTTTATTTCTAGACTGAGTATGGCAACTTCCTTCACTAATTTGTGTCCATTATAGGCTCCTTTTTGGTGGCTTCTCTACACCAAGATATGTTGTAGGTTTCCTGTGCTTAATGGTGTCTCTTGACACTCCAACTTAATCCTACTTGTGCACTAATTTTTCTCCTTAACTTAATACTTAATGCACTTTTAATAACTTTTAAGAATAACTAGTATAGTGCACTATAAATTTCTCATTATTGCTCCTTTAAATGAACTCTTAAAATATAACTTGAAATATGCACTATAATCTAAGCAACTTTCACTTAAAAGTAATGTCTTCTTTGCTTTCACTAAAAAGGTAGGATGTTGATATTTTTCTTTCTTTCAAAATATATCTAACTCCTATTTTTGATGTGCATGTTTTAACCTTATAAGAAACTATCTTCTACACTCCCTTGAATACTTTAATATGAAACTTACTCCTTTGCAACTTTAACCTCTAATTTGGTGCTCAATGGAACTTAATAATGAACCAAATAATGAAAGTTCAAATAATGAACCTTTTGCACCTAAGTTGCTTACCTTTATGACCTTGTAGATGATGGACTTCCTGGTGATTAGATTTACCAAAAAAATTTCCCTTTATTGGATGAAATTGTAGCTCTTCCTTGTCCAAAACAACTTTTTCACTCACCAATTTACAACTTTGGAACTATTCTAGCTTGTTGCCTAAAAATGTATTTTGGTGGCTTTAACTCTCCTTCAGATTCTCCTTTGAACTCTGAAACTTAGCAGCTAATAATGTTTCCCAAATTGCTACTTTTTTCCTATCTTCAAATCTGAAATTTTTAGATTCCAAAGCAGTCAATTTCTCCTCTGAAGTGTTGTCCTTGAATCTCACAAATTTGGTAGGAAAATCCTCCAAATTGCAGTTGAGATTTTCCTTCAAGAAACCTTCACTTTTCTGTTGTAAAACCAGCAATATCCTTTCTCCGAAATAGCCTTCAATGGTAATCTCCAAATCTCTTAAATTTTGTGGCTTCTTCTAACTCCTTTATCCTTTAGCCTCTTTGTCAAATTCTGACTTCAAAATTGGTCTGTCTAGTGGCTTTCTTCTCAATATTTTGAATGTCTTTAGGTCTTCACTATACTCCTTTGAAATTTTGCCAATTCCTTTCCAAATCCTTCTCATTTTGGGCTTGTTGTCATATGGCGACAATTGTCCCAAAAACCTCCTTTATCAGGAAATTCTCCTTGCTAGTAAATTTCTTCAATGAGTTCTCCTAAACTCTTTTCCAATGGCCTTCTCTTTATTTCTCCTCTACTTGAGACCTCTTATCTAAGGTCTTCGAACTTACAACTTCTCAAGTCTTCTTTTCAAGAATTCAATGAGACCTTCCTTGATCTCTTGAATCTACTACTTCTGATATCTAGAACAATACCTTTGCTAGTCCTCTTCAATATTTCAAAACTGGAAGTTCTTCAATGGGACCTCTTATGGGTCTCTTTAGATTTTTGAGTTGTTTTTTCCTCCTTCAATATTCAATCTTCAATGGAGATCAACAACCTCTAATTTTCTCCTGGACTCTTTTTGGGAGTCTCTACTTCCTCCAATTTGTAGTAAGGCTTCTCTAACCTTTTCTCTCTTCTGCAATCTGTAGGTCTACAATCTTGTAATGGGACCTTTTCCTTAGGCCTCCAAATCTTCAATCTCCAACTTATTGCTTTAGGTACTAGATTGATTCCAAAGAAGGTATTCTTCCTAGATTTTTATAGGAAGCTTCCCAAATTTCTTTGAATCAAATTTTTTCTGCAACAGAGTATTAGAAACTATAATGGAGAAAACTATAAATCTAGATATTATGAATCTTCACTAGTTGATTTTTCAATCTAGTGGAATCAATATTGAGTCCTAGTCTTCATGATTTTTTTTGCAACTTTGTGGAAAGACTCTAGCCAAATGTATTTTCAAAAATTTTGAAAATGATATTTATTATCTCCTCTCAATCTCTCTTGTGGATCTCCCTATTTCCTAGGGATCTATCATGTGCTCTGATACCATTTTTAGCTTTTGAGGATGTATATTAAAAGAAATGCAACCACAAGATGTAAAATAAGTAAGCTATGATAACAATATGATAATGACAATATAATATGCAGGAAAACTATAAGATAAACTTTTGCAATAACTCAAAAATATACCATTAATGGATGCTCGCAAAATAGTACAATGCATTATAATGGAGGACATGAACACTCCATAATTTCAATGAAAGAACTACATTGCACTCTAATCACTATAGTAACTTCAGTCTCTCACTCTCTTTTTCTCTATCCTATATCTCAAGGCATATATATAGGAGGATATGTGCCTTGGCATTTACTCTACCTATGAATCTTCATCTACCTATCCTATGACTCATGTACATGTAGACTACATGCACATTTACATCATTGCACATTCTAACACTTGTGCATTTATTACTTGCTTGAAGTAACTACTCAAACCTTAATCTAAGATAAAATCCTAATCTAGAAATGTACCCAAGGTGGTACATTGACATGTACTAAATAATGTAATATACTCTAACAATATGCTAATAATATAGTCATATGTTGTCTACCTAATGAGTTTTATCCCTCTTTCCTTTTTATTTTTTTTGAATGAAAAATATCTATTAATTTTTTCATTTTATAGATCTAAGGTCCTCATGAAGCTATAATTCCAATCCCTAGGACTGGTTTTACATCCATTATGGGAGAAATATAGTCTCTTTGGAAACCTAGCCTAGCTATAATAGTAATCCTAATGGAGTCATATTGCCAACCCTTTAGACTGGTTCCATAGTCACTATGGAGGAGGTTCAATTATTCTAGATGTATGATAGTAATATTATTTTTATAAAAAATTTGTAGAGAGACAACCTATGAAAAGAATATGCATATCCTAAGTAAGGATAAGACTTGGCTAAGCATATAAGATGACATATAAATATTTTATAAAACTTTTTAACAAGAAGTTTTTGGTAACATTTTGTTGGATTGTCCCGATAGGGACACCACAATGGCAAAAGGTATTGGGATTTTATAATAGAGATCCAAGTTCAATTCATGGGAAGGGGGCCCTAATATGCCACCAACTTTTCAACCTAATAAAAATAACATTTTACTAGACTTTTTAATGGGTTTCTTTGGATCATTCTATTGTGTTGAGAAAGGAGAGACTTCATCTCAAACCTCAAATTTATTTTTACTAGTGTTTAAAAGAATGTAATTTAGATAATATCAATATGAAATAAAAATTATTATATAGTATAATTATAAGAAAATAACACTTGGTAATCTTTCATACTATAGAAATTACATATACTTGGTTAGAATAAATCCAAATAAAGTAACAAATAAAAGAAATAATGCATTGAAAAATAGACCCCTATCCATTAATGGTGTGAAGGTGGGATGAGGCCCTCAATAGGGATAATGCATAAAATGGAATAATAATGCACTTAGGAGGGTAAGGCTCCCAAATAGCCTGTTAAGAGGATATGCAATATAATCATGTGATCAATAGCCTTAATAAAAATTTAAGGTAGATATCATTGAGAAGATGAATTTCTTTTGCTACCAGAACTAAGATTTTTAATAGTATTATTATATATTTTTGTAGAGGACCCATTTGAGATATTTAAAATATGCTTCTCAACTTTGGCACATGCCTTAGGTTGGAATATGGGACTACAATATCTTTGTCTAGAATTATGTACAAGATATGTAAGTGATATTTTAGGAAAAGTAGTATGAAAAATTGGGCTACAATGATGAGGCTTAAGTGTTATTCTTCCACATGTAATACTAGAAGGCATCTCAAGTGGAAAATAGGTAAGTGAGTCATGGAAGAAGGAGAATTTAGTCTAGAACATTTAGAATGATTGACACATTTGATTTTGCTAGTAAATGTATAATCAAGAAGATGAATCATTGAAGAGCAAAAACCAATGGGTGAATATTCAACTTTTCTACTTAGCAAGCAAACTTGGGGATATCACTATGAAAGAACAAGTTAGAATCTTTATGAGACATCTTAGGTCTATCTTTGGACTCTTTGAAAAGAAGGTCATTTGAGGTTTTTATGTATCTAGTTTCTTATATTTTGCTCTTTTGTTTTCATGATGGTGTTCTTTGTCTTTTAAGAAGCTCAACTAGGTAACATCATCAACTAGCTTAGAGTAAGTATAAGACTTAGGATTGACTAGCTCAGATGGCTTATTAAGGATACATTTATAAGTATTTTGAATTACATTTTAAACATTATGTTGGATGTGTCTCATAATTTGCCAAGGAAATACTGTACGACAGGCATGAGAGGATAATAGGAGTGGAGCTCCTCACGAGGGGGGCGAAGCCCTCCCTGGGGGTGCTAGGGGGGTCTAGGGGGTGGTGGTAGCCTCCCCTTGGCCACGTTGAAGGTGTCCTCCAAAGGCAATTTTTGACAATGTTGGAAAAAAAAAATTCCCCTTTTTCTGTAGCGATTGACGAAGCGATTGTCAGGATTCCCACAGTTGGTGGGTGGTTGGTGGGTGTGGGTGGTTTAGCCCATGGTATTATTCCCATTGTATTCTAATACCACATAGTGGTTTAGGGTTGTGAGAGTTTCCTTTATATTTTATTATAATGTCCCATTTTTGGGCAAGAAAGAAAAATAATAATATCAAGGAGTGGCTCTTGTTTTGTTGGAGTAGCCCACATCGGGTGAACCAGGGTAAATCTCGTGTGTCATATGTGCATTGTGTAGTGTCATTTCTTCTAAGTTATTTATTTTTGCATTATTTCTAGAATAAGTTTCTATAGATATCTTCATTTGGTATCAGAGCTAGGTTGTTAGCCATAGGGGGACGCCTTTATTGCTAGGGTTTCATTTCATTTTAAGGGTTTCTAGGAGGGAGAGAAAACCTATTTGGGAGTGTGAGATTTTCATAGAAGGAGCTTGAAGGAAAATGACAGGAAATCATTCAATAATAGAGATCGAGAAATTTGATCGATAAAGCTTTGAGCTATGGAAGTTGAATATGGAGGATCTGCTCATGGACAAAGATCAGTGGGCTGTTATTTTTGAACAAACGAAACCTGCAAGAACATATAATGAAGATTGGAAAAATATGAATCGAAAAGCACGGAGTCTGATTCGACTATGTCTTGCAGATTCAGTCCTAATCAATGTTTCTGGAGAAGCTACTGCAAAGGATCTCTATGATAAATCAGGGGCTTTGTATAAATCTAAGTCCTTGTGAACAAATTGTTCCTTCGAAAGAAACTGCACAATCTCAGGATGAATGAAGGAGATTCAGTTGCAGATCATCTGAATTCATTCAATACAGTGGTAAGTCAACTTACATCTATTGATATTAAGTTAAGTGAGGAAGATAAATGTATTACCTTGCTATGCTCTTTACCAGATTCATGGGATAACCTAGTTGTAACAATTGGTAGTACAAATTCATCTACATTGAAGTTTGAAGATATTGTGTTATCTCTAATATCGGAGGATATGAGGAGAAAAGCCATGGAGGGCACTTCAAAGGAAGCCCTAACAGTGAGAGGGTGTACCAAGGAAAAGGATAAAACAAGATACGATGATATATCTAAGTCTAGAGGTAGATCCAAGTCTCGTGGAAAGTTTAAGAGAAAGTGTTGGAAGTGTGGCAAGCCTGGTCACATGAAGAAGGACTATAGATCAAAGAATATTGATTCTGGAAAGAGGTCTGATGAATCCACTTCCATAGGGACACATAAATCTACTAATGAAGGAGGAAATGTATATCTGGCACCTTGCTCCACATGATCATATAAAAATGATTGGTTGATAGATATTGGTGCCTCTTTTCATATGACTCCTCATAGGGGGTGGTTCAGTGAATATGAAAGATATGATGGAGGGGAGGTACTGTTGGGAGATGATTCACCACTTAATATCATTGGTCGTGGAAGGGTGAAAATACTATTGCAGGATGGTAGGGTTAAGACCCTTCCAAGTGTGATGCATATTCCAGGTCTTGTTAGAAAAATGTTAGTTTTAGCAAAGATTCATGCAAAATGGTTCGAGGATCAATGGTGTTAGCAATAGGAGTTCGTATTGAAACTTTGTACAAGCTATTGGGAAGAACTATGATAAATGAGTGCAATAGCTCAACTGTTTTTGAGGTTGAATTAGATAAAATCTCAACACTCTGGCATCAAATAATGAGACATATTGGAGAAAAGGGATTGCGTACCTTGCACACAAAAGGTATGGTTCATGGTATCCCTAATTGCTCAATGGTTTTTTATTTCTGTGAACACTGCATTTATGGAAAGCAAAATCGTGTGAGTTTCCCATCTAGTGTTGCTAGAGCAACAGGGATATTAGATCTAATTCATAGTGATATATTTGGTCCTGTCCCTATACCATCACTTGGAAAATCATGGTATTATGCTTCTTTTGTTGATGATTTTTCAAGATATGCATGGATTTATTTTCTTAAGAGTAAAGATGAATTGTTTGGTAAATTTAGATAATTTAAAGCACTTGTTGAAAATCAAACTGATAAAATAATTAAGGTGTTGAGGTATGATAATGGAGGAGAGTATTGTTCAAATAAATTTAAGGATTTTTGTAAGCAGTGTGGTATTGCAAGATAGAAGACTACTCCATATACACCTCAACAAAATGGAGTTACAAAGAGATTGAATAGATCTCTGATGGAAAAGGCTAGAAGTATGCTCAGTGGTGCAGGTTTGACATAGGAATTCTGGGCTGAGGCAGTGAGTGCGGCATGCTACTTGCAAAATCGATCTCCTACATCAGCTCTACCAGATCAAAATCCATTTGAAGCATGGTTTGGTAAGAAACCTTCTCTCTCACATCTTAGAGTTTTTGGCTGTGATGCATACATGCACATTCCAAAGGAGAAAAGAAGTAATCTTGATAATAAAGTTGTTAAATGTATCTTTATTGGTTATAAAGACGATGTTAAAGGATATAGACTTTGGAATCCAAAAACTAAAAGAACGGTGTACAGTAGAGATGTGATGTTTAGGGAAACTAAAAGTTATCACATGAAGGAAGTAACAGAAGAAGAACCTGAAAAGGTCCAATTTGATCTCATGGAAGAAGATCACACAAAAGAGGATCTGGTAGAGGAGCAGACATATGAGGATCTGGATGAGGATTTGTATCAGGATGAACAAGAGGTTCATACACCTATGGTAAGGAGATCAACACGGGAAATAAGACAACCTAAAAGGTACAATCCATATGCATTTCCTACTTCTTTTGTATTATCTATTATTGATGAAGATCCTAGAACTGTTAGAGAAGCTATAAATTTTGAAGAGGCAAACCTTTGGGAAGAGGCCATGGATGAGGAAATGATGGCCTTGAAAAAGAATAGAACATGGGATTTAGTGAAATTACTTGGTGGAAGAAAAGCAATAGGTTGTAAATGGATTTTTAAGAAGAAGCAGAATGTTGAAGGTAAAGTGGAGAAATACAAAGCTCGCTTGGTGGCTAAAGGTTATTCTCAGGTAGAGGGAATTGATTATGGTGAAGTATTTTCTCCTGTTGCAAAGCTAACCTCAATTAGATTTCTGTTATCTATTGCTGCTACTTTTGATCTTGAAATAGAGTAAATGGATGTAAAGATTGCATTCCTTCATGGAGATTTGGAGGAAGAAATCTATATGAGACAACCTAAAGGTTTCACTATTGCAGGAAAGGAGGATCTTGTATGTAAGTTAAAGAAATATTTGTACGGATTGAAACAATCACCTAGAATGTGGTATCAAAAATTTGATACTTATGTCTTAGGAATTGATTTTGTTCGTAGCAATGCTGATCATTGTGTATATTCAAATAAAATTGGTAATGTACTTGTCATTATAGTTTTGTATGTTGATGACATGTTACTAATTGGAAATAGTAAGAAAATGATCAGGGAAGTGAAGTCTCAGTTAGCATCATAGTTTGATATGAAAGATCTTGGCCCTGCAAATTTTATTTTGGGCATGAAAATAAACAGAGATCGTTCTAATAGAAATTTATGGCTAGATCAGAAAAAATATGTTGAGACAATATTAAAGAGATTCAATATGCAGGATTGCAAACTAGTGAAGGTACCTATTCCTTTGGGGGAAAAATTGTCTATTGAACAATGTCCAAAAATAGAAGAAGAGGTAGAAGAAATATCTCATGTTCCTTATGCAAATGTTGTAGTTAGTTTAATGTATGCCATAGTCTGTACTAGACCAGACATTGCCCATGCAATGGGAGTTTTGAGTAGATATATGTCCAAACCTGGTAAAGAGCATTGGACTACTGTAAAAAGGGTTTTCAGATATCTGCGTGGTACTTTTGATTTTTCAATTTGTTATGAGGGTATAGGTAAAGAAGATAGATCCTTAGATATAGAAGGGTTTTTTGATGCAGATTGGGCTGGAGATCTAGACAATAGAAGATCTACTAGTGCTTATGTATTCATTTTGTTTAGAGAAGCTGTTAGTTGGATGAGCAAAAGGTAAACTGTTGTTGCTCTTTCAACCACTAAAGCTGAGTACATGGTAGCCAAAAATTTCAATAAGGAAGCAGTATGGCTACAAAGACTATGTGCTAAAATTGAGTTCTTTCAAGGAGCTGTGAAGATAAATTATGACAGTCAGAGTGTTATATTTCTAGCAAAGAACCCTGCTTACCATTCCAGAACGAAGCACATTGATACAAAGTTCTATTTCAGCAGGGACATGATTGAACATAAGAAAGTGTTGCTGGAGAAAGTGGATACAAAGGAAAATATTGCAGATGATTTAACCAAGGCAATTAGCACAGAAAAGTTTAGATTTTGTACAGTTGAAATGGGTTTGGCAAAGTATTCAACAAGTGGGAGAATGTTGGATATGTCTCATCCTTTGTCGAGGAAATACTGTACGACAAGCACAAGAGGGTAAGAGGAGTAGAGCTCCTCATGAGGAGGGTGAAGCCCTCCCCAGGGGTGCCAGGGGGGTCCGAGGGGGTAGTCCCCCCGGCCACACCGAAGGCATCCGCCGAAGGTGCTTTTCGACAATGTAGAAAAAAAAATTTCCCCCTTTTTTTGGAGTGATTGTCGGGATTCCCACGGTTGGTGGGTGGTTGGTGGGTGTGGGTGGTTTAGCCCATGATATTGTGCCCATTGTATTCTAATACCACATAGTGGTTTAGGGTTGTGAGAGTTTCCTTTATATTTTATTGTAATGTCCCATTTTTGGGCAAGAAAGGAAAATAATAATATCAAGGAGGAGTGGCTCTTGTTTTGCTAGAGTAGCCCACATCGGGTGAACCAGGGTAAATCTCGTGTGTCATATGTGCATTGTGTGGTGTCATTTCTTCTAAGTTATTTATTTTTGCATTATTTTTGGAATAAGTTTCTATAGATCTCTTTAATGTCTTTGAACTTTGTTAATATTATGAAGGTAACTAATATTCATGTGTGCAATAGTATTTTTTATCCTTAAATCAAAGCATTTGACAAAACCATTTTCCATGGGAGCTTGTTGTCAATGATTCTATAATGGATATTTATAGATTTAAATATTTTGATTGGATGGATGTTCAGAACTATTAGTCATAGAAAAAAACCATTTAGCCAAGGCATTGTACTTAGCATTTTATTCATTTTGGTTTACATCAAATCTGAAGTCTTTACCAAAGACAAAATCATATAAGAATTTATCAAAATTATGACATGCTTGGAAGGAATGTAAAGAAATACCATACCAAAATAAAAATAAGTCATTGTAGAAGTTAGGATACTTAGAAATTTTTATATCAAATATGATGGCTTTTTCAGCCAGGTTATCATAGGTCCCAATATTCAAGATCGAGAATAACATTCAACATATAAGCAATCACAATAAATGGCCAATGTCAATGAACATTATATTCATGAAAAATAACAATAATATTAAATGAAATGGACAATATCATTCATGAAATAACTTGAAGAAAGAAAATAATATGATTGCTCAATTTGTATACAATCTTCTATATTTTGATGCTTGAAATACATACAGTATGTTGATCATTCAATATATTACATGAAGCTTTATCTCCATTATATAACCTTATAAAGGTGACCCTTCAATACTTGACTATTGCACTCTTCACACATTTGGGAGTTGTAACCTTTCCTATTCCACACATAAGCCTTTGGCTTCTCATCTTGCCACTTGTATACATGACTCTTGATTTTTATTTACTTGCATACTTTACTCAATGAAATTTGCACACTTGCACACTTTACTATATGAAACTTGTACACTTTCCTACTCTACACACTTGTACACATTGTTACATGATACTTGTGCACATCCTACACATAGACACATACATAAAGGGGAAATATAATCACACTCCTAAACTATAGACTCAAATCCTAATCTATTACATATTTACATTTGTACCATTGGTACATTTACATTCTAACCACGGGGTACATTATCATGTACCAAATAATGTAATATTCTCTAACACCCCCTGCAGTATGTTATTTGGTTAATGAATACTTTAATCTTCATTACTCGGTTCTTGCTTTTGTTCTTCTACTTTGGATCTAGCACTACTATATATTTTGGTGCTTATTTTCCTTTTTGTTTCTTGTATTTTCATTGAATATCTTTCTTTTTCTTTTTATGATCTTGTTATGTTTCTTTATCCTATTCTTCTCAGTATTGGTCTTGATCATGTTCTGCTTTTTATTAGAGCTCTTTCTTATTTTTGAAGTCTTTTTTTTTGTCACTGTGTCATCCGCGTTTTCCTTTTCATAATTATCTTCAATTTTATTTTCAACTAAAATTATTGCTATAAGTGCTCATTTTATTTCCTTCTACAACTTCTTCTATATATTGAATTTCTAGAACTAAGTTCCCCTTATGTTTTTATTCTCTTGATTGTAATCATTGTTGTTGAGGACTATATTGATACTAAGATTAATATTCTCTTGGCTGAAAATTTTGAAATGGTCTATTCATTTGATTTTCTTGATTCACATTCAATTGATTTTCTTGATTCACATTCAATTGATTTTCTTGACCCAACTAATTGTATCTACAAAATTTTCTAGAATGACCATTTTTTTTGTATTTGTGACATAATCTTTATTTCCATCTAGGTTGAGACTTTGATGATGTTGTAATGTTACTTGGTACATTTTCTTTAGATATCAAAGCATTATTAGTCATTTCATATTTGACTAAATTTCCCACTTCATATTCTTGAAGAACATTAACCAAATCATCAAAGATTGTTTCCTTATTTAGTACTTGAAGTGAAGTAACTAAATGTTTGTAACTCTCTAGAAGTGCTCTTAATGTAACTTGAACAAGAAATTTATCTTCAACTTTTTCTCTGAAAGTCAATAATTTAGCCTTTATATCTACTATTATTCAAAGAAAGAGTTATATACTCTCTCCACTATTAACCTTTAATGAATATAATTGAGAGTGCAAATTCAAATTGTTAGCTTTGTTCTTTCCTTCAGATATTTTACATAGTTTCTCCCAAGCAACTTTTGAAGTATCTACTTCACTTATGTATGGTTGAATCTCATCAATTATTCCAAATGTAATTAACATAAGTTTTTATACAATGAGAATTGATTTCATTTTATTTTTCCATGATGCAAAATTAGGCCCTTTCAAAATTTGAGATTTAGAAAGGAAAGTTTTGCTTGACATAATGGAACTCGTCAAAGAAAAAACAAATATAAAAAAAAAAATTAATTCTTTTGGAGTAAAATTCCTTATCTCTCCAAACTTTAATTTTTTAAATTTCCTTTGGAGTAGAACAACTTGTCTCTCCAAATTTTTAAATTAGAATTAAACAAATTCAATTTCAAAATTTAATTGCAATAATAAAAATATATATTTTTTAATTTTTAAAAATATATTTGGAGTGGATTTCCTTATGACTCCCTAATTAATTCATAAACAAAATTTATTTTTTCACTTTTTCAAATATCAATATGGAATTCAGATCAATTTTTAAAACTAACTTATCACTCTGATCAATCTTTAATGACGAAATATTTTTTTAAAAAATCAAAGCTTAAAAAACTCAATTTTAATAAAGCTTCTATAAATTAAGTCATGCACTAATTGAGGTTATTTTAAACCTTATTACTGTTAGAGTAGGTGCTTAGAATCTAGCTCATGCTCACCTAAGTACTTTATTTTTATAATAGTTTAGTTTGTTTTCCCCATCCCCTTATCTTATTTAGATACTATGGGGATATTTGGCATTCCTAGGGAGCTACACTCATTTATTACATTTGGAGGGTTGAGATATTTTCTCCATGGATCATATCATACCTCCCTGTTAGTATGGTGGATATTGATCCTTATCTCTTTGTTGATCCTATGGTTGTGGTAGATCTTCCTTGCCTATTTAAACAATGCTTATCCACTATATTCAAAATCAATTATGACATATGATATGATATTACAACTTTTGTGTTAGATTCCATTATATTGTTTTTGTTTTTTAGTCTCTTTGTTTTGGTTAATGTGGTGTTTCTTCAACCCCTTGATCCTTGTGGCTTGGTTCGGTGTTTTTCATTTTTACATCATTTCTTTCAATCACTCCTCATTACTTAGTGCTCTAATATTTTTCCAAATATAATGTAACTAACCAAAAATTTTAAGTAGACCCCTTGACTTAGTTCACATGCATTTGGTCTCCACGTTGGAATATTTAACATCTCCTTGAATGCATAGATCCTTGCAGGGCATGTGGCATGGTATATGGTAGGGTGAATCATTGTATCTAAAACATATTATGCATGTAATATTTAAGGCATTACATAGGTGACCTTCCTCTATCTCCTATCTGTTTGATGGCTCTTCAACTTTCCTTAGGCAATTCCTCAAGTTACTCTAAGCTTCTACAACTGCTTAAACATCCTCAAGTAGCTCCTCAGGCTAAATATAGCTCATACAACCTTAGGTACTCTTCATGATTTTTCAAGATCCTTCCAAAAATGTCAACTTAGGCAACATCGTTCTCAGATAATATTTATCTATTGCTATAAATTCAAGTCCTCTAGAAATATTTTGATGGACTCTTCTTTCAATTTAGGTTTTACTATGACATCCTCCATGTTCTAGATCCTTAGAATTCATCAATTTTTCCTCTAGATTACTACTCATAAAATGTGCTACTCTTATCTCTTCTCAAACTTCTTCACTTTCTTCTATCCACCCCAATTAGCAATAATATTCTTTCTTTTCCAATATTTTTGCTTCTTAATTTTTTTTAAGCTTGTTGTTCTTCGTTATCTTTACTATTCTATCTTGAAGATAGAAACTCCTCCTTGGCTTGCAACCCTTTTTCTAAATATCTTTGTGGCTTTCAACCACTCAATCCTATCTTTCTTCTTGAGAAAGATAATGGTGAATATACTTTTTAGTTGAAGTTGTAGTTATCAACCCAAATTTTCTTTTAGAAACTCACACTGGATTTATTCTCCAGTGCAATACTTCAATTTTATCTCTTCCAATGAATAGATAGAGTGTGTTAGATTTGATACCACTGATGGTTTTTTATCCAGGTTATCACAAGTCCCAATATTCAAGATCGAGAATAATATTCAACAAATAAGCAATCACAATAAATGGAAAATGTTAGTAAATATTACATTCATGAAAAATAACAATAATATTAAATAAAATGGCCAATATCATTCATGAAATAACATGAAAAAAACAATAATATGGTTTCCTAATATGTATACAAGCTTTTATATATTTTGATGCTTAAAATACATACAATATGTTGATCATTCAATACACTACATGAAACCTTATCTCCATTATATAACCTTAGAAAGGTGACTCTTCAATACTTAACTATTGCACTCCTCACATATCTAAGAGTTGCAACCTTTCATATTCCATACATAATATAAACCTCACATGTCCTTTGGCTTCTCATCTTGCCACTTGTATACATGACTATTGACTCTCTATTTACTTGCACACTTTACTCTATGACACTTGCACACTTTACTCTATGACACTTGCATACTTTACTATATGACACTTGTACACTTTCCTAATCTAAAAACTTGCATATATTATTACATGACACTTGTGTACATGCTACACATAGACACATACATAAAGGGGAATATAATCACACTCCTAAACTATAGACTCACATCCTAATCTATTACATATTTACAATTGTACCATTGGTACATTTACATTCCAACCATGGGGGTACATTATCATGTACCAAATAAAGTAATATTTCTAACAAAAAATAAGTGGCCTTTTAGGCATCTTGGCATCACCTTCTTGAGTATTCCACGGTCATAGACAAGACACTATCAAAGGCATGGTTGTTAGGTCAATTTTTATTTTTTTGTTCTTCTTGATCCTTATCCATAAAATAGATTTTAGTGATTTTTTTGTTGACCATTCACATCCATTGGGGTAATATTTCTTAGTAGTTACATATAACTAATGTTATAAATGTAAATTGGATTCTATCGACTATTATTAACCTTTTCATTAATATGATAGAAGAATAAATACATGAGTGATCAAGATTATACAAGTTTAGGAGTTATAAACACCTTACAACCTACTATAATACTTGTAACCATTACATGATATATCATCAATGATGTAATATTCACAACATTCCCCCTTATTACATCAATACTTAATCAAAGTGTATACAAGAAAAATTCTAAATATTTCAAATATCAAACATGCAAGAGATTTTGTTAAAATATTTGCATATTGCTCATATGTTGGACAACATTGGAGATAAATGTTGTGTTGTTGAACATGTTTATGGGTAAAATGGGACTAAATATCAACATGTTTTGTATGCCCATAAAATAAAGGATTGTAGATAATCTTCTAGACCTTCTTGGTTGTCACAACTTAGGATGGTTGGTTACTTTTATGGGATGCCTATTCTTGACAAGATGTAACATCACCATATCTCCTTGTAGACAACTCCTCATGCATAATGATATTCAACCTATGAGAAGCGGAACAAGATTTCATTAATGTGATGAAATATAAATAATACATTCGAGCCAAGATTAGTTCGGAGGTTGTGGAACCACCCGAGGCCAAAATAGGCGTGGTTGCAACAACTAACAACTAGCCTAAATTAATCAAATCCAACAATATAAGATTGTTTAGGATCGAATTAATTAGAGAGAGTAAATATTGAAATATATTCTAACATCCCCCCTTATTACAATATTTGAGGAAACATATAACTACTAGCTATACTAGCATCCCCCCATTATTTTGAAATACATAGAGAATTGCGAAACAATTCAAATTTGACACGTGCAAGTGCCTTAGTGAATATGTCTGCAACTTGAGCATTGGTGGAGATGTACTGAAGCTGAATTCGGTGCCTTGGTACTTCATCTCGAATAAAGTGGCATTGTGTATCAATGTGCTTGGTTTTTTCATGATGCACTGGATTCTTAACAAGGTTCAAAACACCCATGTTGTCGCAGAACAAGTGTATTGGAGATTTTGATGGAAGACCCATACTTGTCAAGATGCGACGCAACCATATCACTTCGCACATAGCTTCACGTGCGACATGATATTCTACCTCTGTTGATGAGATAGCAACCACCTGTTGCTTCTTGTTGTGCCAAGAGACAGGACCAGATCCAAGATGAAACAAATATCCTGAAGTTGATTTACGATCATCATATGATCCGACATAGTCAGAGTCCGTGTATCCCTGTAAGAAGAATTTGTTGTTCTTCTTGTATTCTAGGCCATATTCCATTGTGCCACGGACATAGTGAAGAACTCGCTTTGTTGCTTTCCAGTGTGTAGTCTTAGGTTCCTGCATGAACCTCGAAAGATAGTTGACAACAAATACGATATCTGGCCTAGTGTTGGTCAGATATATGAGACTCCCAATCAGTTGACGATAGAGAGTAGCATCTACCCGAGGTGATTTGTCATATTGCGATAACTGAAGTCCTGATTCCATTGGTGTTGCCATCGGCTTGCAATCAGTCATGCGATATTTTTCTAGTAGTGTCTTGGCATATTTTTTCTGGGTCACTTTGATGTAGTGCTCCTTCTGGTTCACTTCCAGACCAAGACAGTAATGGAGAAGTCCGAGATCTGTCATTTCAAAAGATTTGCTCAAATCTTGTTTGACAGTAGAGATCATTGTTTTTGAACTCCTTGTTATGAGCAGATCATCAACATAGAGTACAAGCAACACTATTTTAGAGCCTTGCTTCTTAAAATAGAGGTTTGCATCCGACGAACATCTCTTGAATCCATGTTGTAGTAGGTGATTATCCATTTTTATATACCAAGCCCGAGGGGCCTGTTTCAAACCATATAAGGATTTGACCAATTTGCAAACTTTTTGTTGTTGGCCTTCCACTTCAAATCCTTTCGGTTGAGTCATGTAGACTTCCTCTTGGAGATCACCATTTAGAAAGGCACTCTTGACATCCATTTGGTGCACTTTCCACCCATATTGTGCTGCCATAGCACAAAGAACTCGAATAGTTGTCATCCGAGCAGTAGGTGCAAAAGTTTCCTCGTAGTCAATGCCTTCTTTTTGAGCATAGCCCTTTGCAACAAGTCGGGCCTTATGCTTATCTATTGTCCCATATGCCTTGTACTTGACTTTGTACACCCATTTGCAGCCTATGGGCTTCTTTTCGTATGGCAGATCGACAAGCTTCCAAGTTTTGTTTTTCATCAGAGACTTATACTCTGCATCCATAGCGGCCTTCCACTGAGGCTCACTAAGGGCATCTTGCACTGAAGCAGGTTCAAGTTCATCTATTGAAGACATAAACACCCTATCATCATCAATATCCATATCTTTTGTATCTCTCTCTGGATCTACAGAAAGTTCCTCAAAATATTGACAAAGATCATCAACCCCAGTAATCTCTACTACAACTTTCTCCTGTCGAGCCATGCTACGAGTACGAGGCCTATCCAAAGTCAAATCTGGTGGAGTGGATAGCTTAGAGTCTCTGATTGTATTTGTATACCACTTTGGATTCTTCTTCTGTGGTGATGAAGAAGATGAAGAAGGACCTCCAACCTTTGATGAAGGAGACTTCTCAACCTTAGATTCCACAAGGTCTAGGTATACATCTGATGTGTTTTCTGATGTGAAAGCCTCATCAAAAACTACATCTCTACTGATGTGAATCTTCTTGGTTAAGGGATCAATCAATCGATAACCCTTAGAGTGCTCATCATACCCAAGAAGAATGCACTTCAATATTTTCTCATCTAGCTTCTTCCTCTTTTCTTTCGGTATGTGCATGAATGCTTTACAACCAAAAATGCGTAGATGAGAGATGGAGGGTTTCCTGCCACTCCATGCTTCCTGTGGAGTCATTCCTTGTAGGGCTTTAGTGGGTGCCCTATTCAATAGATATACTATTGTGGTGACAGCTTCTGCCCAATATTGTTGCCCAATTCTAGCTCCTGTGAGCATGCAACGAACCATTTCCATGATGGAACGGTTCCTCCTTTTAGAAACTCCATTTTGTTGAGGAGTATAAGCAGTAGTCAACTGTCGTGTGATCCCATTTTCAGTCAAGAATGCAAAAAATTCTTTAGAGGTGAACTCCCCCCTCGATCTGAGTGGAGGGTCTTTATAGAAGTCCCTGACTCCTTTTCAACAGATTTCTTGAATTGTTGAAAGAAGCCAAATGCTTCAGATTTCAGTTGAAGAAAGAATACCCACATCTTTCGTGAGTAATCATCCACGAATAACTAAAAATACCTCTTACCCCCACAACTATTGGGTGTTAAAGGACCGCACAGATCGGTGTGAACCAACTCCAGAGGTTTCTTTGCTCTTGTAGAGCTCCTCTCGAAAGGTACTCTATGTTGCTTTCCTGCCAAGCAGTCAGAGCAAACTGGCAATGTGGTAGAAAGGGAAGGAAGACCCTTTACCATCTCATACTTACTTAACTCAAGTAAGTAACCAGAACTCATATGTCCATATCTCTTGTGCCATAGGGAAGTTGCCTCCTTTGTAGAGACAGTCATGGCTACATCTGGAGTAGAGATAGCATCTAGGGCAAATAAGCCATGCTTATATGAAGCGGTTGCAATGTTCTTACCCCTCCTGGTAATAGAACAACACTTCTTGCCCCCCTCAACACTAAATTTTACAACCATATCCTTGTCCAAAATTTGTGTGACTGACAACAAGTTGTTTGCCAATCCTGGAACATAGAGAACCTTTTCAATCTGGCACTTGCCATCAGGAAGAGTAACAAAAATTGTACCTTCTCCCTGAACCTTGTAGGTTTTATCATCGACAATAGTAACAGGTTTGCCCTCTTTGGCCTCAAAAGACTCAAACCATGATTTGTCGCCAGTCATGTGCTTACTGGCACCAGAATCGACATACCATATAGGATCCGTCTGCTTGGATACTGTGGTAGTCATGAGCACTTTGTGTGCTCGCTCAGAATCCATGTCAGATTCTTCAACAACAACATTCACTTTCTGTTGCTTGTTCTTTTGTGGTTTGTTCTGGCCTTTCTATTTTGGTTGTTTATTCTTATGCCAACATCTGTTTGTATCATGACCTTCCTTGTCACAGATCTTGCAATATCTCTTAGTCTGTTGAGTTTGTTGATTTTGTTTCCCTTTTGAATCCTTTTGAGAACTCCCTCCCTTCTGAAAATTACCCTTCTTCTTGTTCTGGCCCTTCCTGTTTGTGTAGAGGGCAGTGTTAGAAGAATCATCTCGTTGTAGTTGGCGTGCCTCCTCCTCTTGAAGCAAATTTACCAACTCAACAAAGGTAACTTGTCTCTGTGATACATGAAGTGAGGTGATCAATACTCAAAAAGAATCAGGTAATGCTCTCAATACCACTGAGATAAGGAGCTTATCATCAACTGGTGTTGTCAAAGAATTCAATTTTCCTTTTAACTCAGACACTCTGCAAAGAAAGAGTTCAACTGTCTCTCCCTGTTTCATGCTTAGATTGTGTAATTGAGATTGAAGAAATAGAATGGTGGAATCATTCTTTCCTTCATATATAGTTTTAAGGGCATTCCATGCCTCTTTACTATTTTGACAATCAACAATATGGGGTTGAACTTCATCAGAGACAGCAAGCAAAATGAGCACTTTTGCCTTGCTATCTATCTTATCAAAGTCTTTCTGATCAGCAGTGAGAGTTGTGGCTCCAGCTGTAGATGAAGGTCTTACTGTTGTTCCAGACACAATATCCCAAAGATTATCCATCTCTAGGATTGCCTTCATTTTGTTTTTCCATGGTGTATAGTTTGGACCTTTCAATAACTGATGAGCATCAGTCATTAGTTTCTGCAGACATTGTGAAGGTTCCTTATAACACCAAATGGTCCCCCCTTCGATATACCTTAATGCCAGGCCGTTATACCATACAAAATACCCGCCCTTACGTGAGGGAGACTATAGGTATTTTGAAAAACCAAAAAAATTACCCGCCCTTACGTGAGGGAGACTGTAGGTAATTTTAATGATTATACGATACGTGGTACTTAGGCGGTATTGAAAGGGAATCACCTCGTTGATGGCACCGACCTTAGAAAGCCTTCAATCCTCATGCGTGGGGCGTAACTTCCCCTAAACACTTTGGATATCCGAACTTTCGTCTGGATTTAAGCCTAAACACGAGAGTGATTGGGGTAGTGGATGGAGTAAAAAATAGCAAAATGGTAAACTTATCTCTCCCCGATGATTAATAGAGAACAAGCTCAGACGTCATTTTGGCAGCTATATTAGGCGACGGATACAGTAGCGCAATCACGACAGATTTACCTGTAAGTGCTGGCCAGAGGTATCACAAATACCGAACGCTGCAGTGCAATAAATTGCACGGATGGGTTTTAATTATTTCGGGGACTTAGGGAGTGAATTTGATTTTAACTTTTAATGATGTAGTGCAAAGCAAGAAAAAATGCAACATACAACATAAAAGTGCCCACAGAAATAAACCACTAGGTGTCGGGCGCTGCCGAAAATGCACCTTTACAATAATGCCAAAATTTGCTTTTTCTCAAAAAATTACTCTCTATCCCCCCTTGATTTTTGAAAAAATACTTCCCCCATTAAAAAAAAATTCTTCGTTTAAAGCATCTTTTAAAAAAAAATTATAACTAAAGTTAATAAAAAAAAAATTAAATTATCTCATATAGTAAAAAAATATTATTTAAAAAATAACTTTTAAAAACTATATATAAAAAATAATTTAAAGATTTAATTTATTAACTTTAATAAAAAATAATTTAAAAAATGCTTTAAAACAAAAAAAAAATTACCTTTGTTTTTTTGGGGGGTCGGCGGGTTTTGACCCCACGACCTCAGGGCTCCCGGAGCCCTTACCACTCGGCTCACGACCAGGTGAGCCGGTGGGCTGATCCGAGAGGGATCTGGGCGCCCACCCTCTTAGCTCGTAGCCTCGAGCCTAGAAGTTCCTCGGTGGCGCTCCCACCTCGGCCGCGGCTCGGGTGACGCTCGGGTGACGGCTCTCGGGCGGCGCTCGGGTGGCGCTCAGGTGGCAGCGGGGTGGCGAGTTCACAGAGGTGTGTAAACTATGATTTTTTCACTCAAAAACCTTGCAGAAGGGATCATTTCAGATCTAAATGTTCTCAGGACGCAATGTCAACCATCTATTCGCCCAAGAAACACAACAAGGGAGCACCAAACGCTGCAACAGGATCTGCAAGTGATGCCTTTCGGGAAGATAAAATGAATTTGGAAGGAATTTGAAGGACTAAAACAAAGTTCCAATCCAGCCAATCTGCTCGGATTGGCCTCCTCTTTCCATAAAAAAACATAGAATTCTGATTGATCGAACTCAGAGTTAAGGAAAAATTCGAAGTGCTTTTCAGTCTTGACGCCAGTTGACGGGACGCATTGCAGGTGACAAGAAGCGATGTTTAAAAAAACAAGGTATTTTATCCCATATGCATGGGAATTCGAGGCATTGAAGGATTTAAAAATCCTTGTACTCCACTAAGGAGTATCTCCTCTCGGGGAGAGACTCTCCCGAGAGGGCGCGGGCTTTCCTCCCGCGCTGTGCTGGCCGCCTCGGTGTTGGCTGCCACGTGCCTTGCTTCCGCTGTTGTAGATCCACCGTTGCTTAGTCTTTCGACCTCCGATCGCACCTTTGCTTCGACCCTCGGTCGATTTTCGATCCCACCTTTACTTCGATCCGGTTGATCCCAAAAAATTTTGAGATAACCTAGGCACAATTTCAGAAAAAAAAATTCTTCAAAGCCAAAGAAAAAAATCTCCTCCTCCAAAGCTTCGCTACCAAGAGCTCCGCTCCGCAACTACAAGATCATTTCGAAAAATGAGAGTGGCGGAGATAATGCTTTGATACCATGTGAGAAGCGGAACAAGATTTCATTAATGTGATGAAATATAAATAATACATTCGAGCCAAGATTAGTCCGGAGGTTGTGGAACCACCCGAGGCCAAAATAGGCGCGGTTGCAACAACTAACAACTAGCCTAAATTAATCAAATCCAACAATATAAGATTGTTTAGGATCGAATTAATTAGAGAGAGTAAATATTGAAATATATTCTAACACAACCTTATGGAAGAATGATTAAGAACATGTACTTCTTACTTCCCTAAGAAATTAGATTAGATCCTAGAAAGAATGCAAATCTAGAAGTGGATCTTTTGTCATCAACAAATCTTGCATAGTTCGTATTCATGAAACCTATCAAGAAGAATAAATTATTCTTTGTGTTATCCAAACCACACTTAGTCATACCATAGATATACGTGAGTTGTCACTTTACTATTTTTCAATGACACACCTTTGGTTCTTGCATTAACCGTGAAAGATAACTAACAACATAGTTGATGTTTGTTCTAGATTATATTATATAAATGATACTCCCAATCAATTAGAAATAGAGAGTTCCATTCACCTATGGACATGGATCATATTAGGATAGTTGCAACCTTACCTCCATTGGAGTGTCCATGTGCTTGCAATATATCATTTGAAACTTCTCAAGCAATGTCCTAGTAGAGTTCATTTATGACATGAGAATATGGTCCTTAGTTTTCCATGACTCGAAGCCAAGATAATAATGGATTAGATTGATATAAGTATATCAAACAAATGCTTCAATATATTTTTGGTTTTTTCAATCAAATTAACTAAAATCCTAGTGATGACCAAATTCTCAACATACATGATGATGTTTAGGACCTCTCTTCCTTGATTTTTAAAGTATAAGTTTGGAGCACAAGGATTGTAATGGAATCCATATCACAAAAAGTGTTCATCGATTTTCACATATAGGGCTCTAGGAGTTTACTTCATCCATAAAGAGATTTTATGAGCATACATACATTCTTACCCTGAATAGGGTTGGCGAATCCCTCTAGCTATGTCATGTAAACTTATTCATTAAGGTCGCCATTGAGAAATTCACTTTTCATGTCCATTTGATGCAAATTTCATCCAAACTACATAACCATTGCGAAAACCATGCAAATGGTCTTGATATGTATTATTTATTTATTTTTATTTTTATTTTTAAGCGAAAAACCCCTTGCGGAGCCGCCTTGGTCTGAGAGACCACGAACAGGGGGTTCTACACCGTCAAAGTCACCCGAGGATCGCACCCGACCCTGCTCGCACCAACATTATCAATTGGATTTTAGATACCCAATTCAACTTTTTGGTAGGGTGGAGATTTGAACCTGGGACCTCCCTTGGAGGATTGCCCTCTCCTCTACAACTCACCTACAAAACTTGGGTGTCTTGATATGTATTATTGGTACCAAATTTTCATCATAATTGATTCCTTGTTTTTATGCATAGACCTTTGAAACAAGCATTATTTTTTATTTATCAATTTTATTGTTAAATTTGTATTTGGTCTTGAATACTAACTTACAACCAATAGGTTTCTTGCCAAGTGGAATATCAATAAGTTTTCATGTCGTATTCTTTATCAATGCTAGATACTCAATGTTCATGGAATACCATTCCTTTGATGCAAGAGCTTCATGAACTACTAAATATTTCATGTTTTTGCACCACAATGTTTGTTAAGATAAGGTTGAACTCAATTTAAACTTTTCTATGAGTTCTAGGTCCACAACTAGATGTTTAGAACATAATATAATTTCACATCATAAATTATTTTGAGATACCACTAGGGCTTGCAAGTGGTATTTGAAGTGGATGGTCTTGGATCATTAGCTCCATCAAACCCATCAAGAATATCTCCATCATATTCATCTAAATCAATATATTCTCATTTAGAAGCTTTGTCATCATCATCGTTAGATAGAAAACAAGTATTTTGTCAACAATATATGGCTTAGAAGAAGAGGTAAACTCATTATTCTCATCAAACACATCGTAGATAATATATAGCTTCTTGGTGTTAGGATCCAAGAGAATATATTCTTGACTCACTAGTGTATCCAGTGAAGATATATCACTTGGATTTCTCCTCCAGCTTCATATGCTTTTGATTTGAAATGTACATGAATGTAGTGTATCCAAACATGTGTATATGTGACATATACCATTTAATGGAAGTGTGCGTGCACATTTCAACAAGTATACCATAATAAAAGAAACTTCTATCCAAAATTATGAATTCAAATTGGTATCACTCAACATCCATTGCACCATCTCATAAATAGTATGATTTTACCTCTTCACAAATCTATTTTTTTGAGGCATGTCAGCAATTGTTAACTATCATTTGTTTTCATGTTGCTTTAGGAAAGCAAAAAAATAAAAATTGATTACTAGTGTACTTCCCTTTGAATTGTGGAGTATACAAATGAGATGATGTAACAACCCTCCTTGGCAAGACTTATTATTGATAAATAAATTATGTATTGGTGTGGTTTATTTGATGATGTCAATATGATTGGGTAATTACACTTTACGTTTGAAATATGGTAATGTTGATGTATTTTTGTAAGTAGGACCAAGTACTCTCACTAGTGGATGTATATGGTTGAACCACCTAAGTTGAGAGGTATTTTGGGAAATGATGGTGATGAATTACTTCATCGACAAATCTAAGGTAAATTTTACCTTCATGTAGATGTATTGCATTTGTGCTTGTTGATAAATACAATATTGGGCCAGGAGATCACTTTGGTGAAGGAGTCATCTTTAGTATGATGGGGGTGATGAGGCCAGAAATTGCCTCATTCATAGACCATTTTTGGATATTTCATAAACTATTTGATAAACCTTATGCTATGTTTTTGTGCTAATTTTGATGATGGAATGCATTATGTATTACTATTTACATGTTTAGATGTTCAGGAGCATAACACTCTGTTTTGACCATTTTTTGCATTTTTTGCACTATTTTAGCTGATTTACTTAGCAAGTAAATATTTATTTGAATAGGCAATAATGTATGTTGATGTGTATTCCATTATAGGATCATGTTATTTGTTTTCCTTGCCTTATAACCTATTCAAATTGCAAAAAGGTGCCAAAACCTGTTCAAACTAGGCTGACTATGCAGAAAATAGAATTTGACCATACAAATTCTAGCCAACTATACATAAACAACATGGCTTGGAATTTGTCAATGCCAACACGTGAAACCTATGGAATTAGTCTTATGAGGACTTAAGAAGACTATATAGCTAGTCAAACCCATCATCCTGAGCAATTGATGCATGGATAAGCGTCATAACTATTACACTACCTGATATTTCAGAGCAACTCTAGAATGAGCGGAGCAGAACCAGTTTTGGTCAAAAATACCAACAAAATGGTCAACAAGGTGGAAAATGGTAAAATGAAGAGGGATACAACTGTATGAGAGGTTTTATCACCTCTTCCAATGCATTTCTTCCAATGGATTATACCCAACAAGTGAAATGGATAAGCTACAATAGAATAATTTCCTGCATTTCAGGAAGACAACTTCAACATAGTTGTTGAATCCTTGAAAAGTAGCAATAGAATGAATCCACATATGTAATAGAATAGTATAAATAACAAGCTCCCATATTGGTTGAGCATATAGACATTTGCATAGAAGGATAGGAATAGAATAGTTGTTTCAGTTGTAACAGAGTAGTGATTCTACAAGATTTTTCTTGCATTGTTGCAATGTTATTTCAAATTCAATAAAAAGTGTAGTTTCTCCATGCAATTAGTTTCTTGAGTGAATGAGTGAACATTAGGTAGTTTAGAGTAGTCTTCTTGCCTTCTTATGGATCAGGGAGCAAGGGCCCACTTCCAGGCTCAGGAGAAGGATCAACTTTTGATAGTTTTTATTCATTTCTTGTTGCAGCAGGTTAGCAAGAACCTGTCAATTTCCATTTCATTTGTTAACTATGTTGTTTGTAGATGTATGAAATATGTGTGTAGATGCAAGGCAATTGATCACCTAGCATAGGATTTTAAATCTTACAACACTTTTTGATATTTCCCTGTTTTTAGCAATTATTTCCAGTTCTTGGTATTTCCATTTATGTTCATTGCTTTCTATTTGTTTCATTGCTGCAACATTTCATTTCAGCCTTTTAATTTTGTTCATGTAATTAGGAGTTACTTTCTATCATTTCCATTTTGCAAGCATAAATAGGTTTCATTTCTATTATTTTTGATTCTGCAAGAGTAATTAGTTTCAATCTTCTGCAATCTTTCCATTTTTGCAATTTTATTTCAGTAAATGTAATTAGGATTCTAATTCAGTTCATAGGATTAGAGGTGACACCAAAAACCCCAAAAATTGACTGGTCTTATCAATAAAGCCATTTCCTGAGTAAAATGACCTGCAAGCTGCTTACCTCTACTATCGTATACAACCATAGGACACCGCCCTGGACTGACAATTATAATGATTAAATGGTGTGATTGACGACACTCATCATTTTTGGCACCATTGCCAAGGACACCAAGGTGTTGTTAGGAGAAGTAAAGCAGGCCAAGAATTGTTATTTGGATACAAGTAACAGTTCTTGGAAACTTGTACTTCAGTTCATTCAGCAAATGAGCATGAATGCATAGGCCAAGAGATGAAAGAGGGAGGTTTATCAGAAGAACCAACTCTTTCCCAAAAAGATGTTCTTCATGATCAGACTTGCCTGTGTATGAAATCCCTGAATGACTTAAACGAGAATCATCTTCTTCATCAACCAAAATCTTGGGACCCTTGGAAGAAGAACTCTTAGAAGCACTTGCTTCCAGACATCCCTCTAGACCTGGTCCATCTGAACAAATTATAGAAGTCAAAAGTGAGGGGGACACTATGGTAGAAGAACGTGATAGGGATGTTATAGTTCAAGGTGAAAACCCTACTAGGACTTTTGAATATCCTATTCGATTGAATCCTACTCAGAATGCTCCTATGAAAACAATTTCACCTTCTGTATTGCCAACCTTTAGGGGAATTGTCTCTGAGGATCCTGACCAATTCTTGTTTGAATTTAAGGTTTTGTGTCAGACTTATGACTATGTAAATGACAATAAAAAACTAAAATTGTTTCCATCTACACTTAAAGATGCAGCTTTACGTTGGTTTATGAGTCTTGAACCTGATTCAATCCGCACTTGGGAACAAATGGAAACTGTATTCTTGGATAAATATCAGGAGTATTGTAGAGTGCGAAATAGAAAGGATGAATTATTTTGGATTAAACAAGAGGAGGATGAGAATTTAGAGGACTATCTTGATAGATTTACCTTTATCCAAAAGAGATGTGGTCCTATAGAATCTGACCTATTGAAGACTATATTTTTGAGAGGTTTGCAGGATGATTCCAGAGAAGTATTAGATTTAATGGGAAAAGGAGATGTGAACCAACTTGAAATTAATGATATTGTAGAGTTATGCAGAAATTATTCTCGCACTAGGCAAAGAAGGAAGAAGCGGAGTCCTGGTACTAATGATATGAAGGAATTAATGGAGGAAATGGCTAACATGAAAACTGATATTCTTGTCCAATTAAATTCTGCATTAGGGGAAAGAAATGCAAGATCTAACTCTACACCTCCTTTGGCTATCTATTGCCCAAGATGTAGAAACAAGCATGCCTTACAGGACTGTCCCCTGAACAGAACTTCCATCTCAGCTATTTGTGGCATTTTCTCAAAAGAGCACATGACTGATAAATGTCATCTCTTGCCTCAACTCAAAAACATTTTGGAAACTCAGATTGAAGAACTTAATGTTATTGGGCAAAGGTAGGGAGGTAACTTTTCACAATATCAAAATACCCCTCGCTTTCCTATAGGTTATGGATAAAATCCTTGGAATATGCCATGGGGATATGCAGAACCACCTTCACAACCCTGGAATCAATCTTGGACATCTCCCCAAGATTGGCCACATCCACCCTGGAATCCTGTTAATCCACCTTGGACACAAAATCAACAATATGGGCAAATATGGGGGCAACAATACCCATCATATCAAGGGCAACAAAGGTATCAAGGACAAACCCAACACCTACTGCCTGCTCCTAATCAAAATTTTTAGGGAAGAGTGCAACCACAACAAGCACAATAGGTAAAACAACCTCCACTTCCAGCTCAGCCTATGGCTAACCCAAATAATACCAGACAAGCAACCCCTATTTATGGAGCTGAGTCTGAAGAAACTACTATAGTTCATGTACTTGGCTGTAGTAATATCCAATTGCATTCAGGGAAGGTCTTACCTGACCCTGCTCCACCCACCATTGAAGAAATTTATGGAAAACAAGACTCTTCCAGCCTTGAACAGTTACCAACAACTTTGGAAAAGGAGAAAGAAAAATAAAAAAATGTGCAGATGAAAGATGTACCCCCTGCAAGAATGATACCATATCCTGAAAGGTTTGATAATATTGTAACTATCCCTAAATCAGAGTTAGTCACAGAACTTAAGAAAATGACTATATCCCTTCCTTTGTTGCAAGCAATAAAGGATGTGCCATTAATCAAGAAAACCATTCAAGAGTTGTGTATTCAGAAACCTGGCAGAAAGAAGAAGGCCTTTCCTAAAACTATGCAAGTAGAAGGAAAATTGGTTGACCTATTATCTGGAAAACTTGTTCCTCAAAAATATAGTGACCAAGGAAGTCCAGTTGTCACAATCACTATTGGGCTAGTTCAAATTCCAAATGTGTTGATTGATCTTGGTGCTGCAATTAATGTAATGACTAAAGACACAATGCAAAAACTGTAGCTCAATAATCTCAGTCCTACAACTATAGTTTTGGAGATGGCAGATAGGTCAGTTGCCAAACCAGAAGGAATACTGGAAGACATTTCCATTGAAGTTTCTTCTTGGGAATATCCTGTAGATTTCCTAGTATTGCAGCCTAGAAATTCAGTTAATGGCTATCCCATCATTCTAGGAAGGCCTTGGCTTGCCACTGCAGCTGCTTTTATAGACTACAGATCTGGGGAAATGACTATTTCAAATGGCATTGATCTCAAAAATATTTCCCTTTATCCACCTGCCCAACCTTCAACCAAATTTTTTGGATAGATATGGTTTCCTGAGTATGATGAAGAACAGGAAGAAATTATTTCCACTCTGGCCACAATAATAGTAAAGGAACATATTGAGGAAATCAACTCACAAGAAAGAGAAATCTTTGAGGATGAAACTGTCCTAGTTGAGACATTACAGGAAGAAGGACTTAAAGATGATCAAGTCCTTGTTCATCGCTTGTTGTGGAAGGATGAAGAACATACCTCAGAACATCTGTCATCCATTCCAATACAAGAAAGCCCTTTCACACTACCACATGGATGGCATCAACATCTTCTTACTTCTTTCACATGTCCTATGCAAGGAATGATTCCATCAGGCATCACTTTTGAAATAGAATCCAGAGTATTTCATACTTTGCAACCACATCACTGTCCATTAAATTCTTTAATCAACAAGTATGGAGTAGTCAACTCCATTCATCCAGGGATTAAACAAATAGAAGTACAACTAGGTAAAATTTTGAATATTAATAGTTGGTTGACTGATGAACAGGAAGCAAAGTTATTTGTTGTCCTACAAAAACATGTTCAGGATTTTGCTTGGAGTTACAAGGATATGATTGGAATCCACCCTGATGTGTGTACACACAGGATATACACTGAAGATGTTAAACCTGTGAGACAACCTCAAAGACGTTTGAATCCTGCTCTGAAAGATATTTTCAAGGAAGAAATTGAAAAACTTTTAGATGTAGGGTTCATTTATCCAATTTCAGACAGTCGGTGGGTTTCTCCATTGGTCATTGTTCCAAAGAAAAATGGGAAAATGAGAGTGTGTGTAGACTACAGAGAGTTAAACAAGGTCACACATAAGGACCATTTCCCATTACCTTTCATAGACCAAGTGTTAGATACCCTTGCTGGCAAGAAATTCTTCTATTTTCTTGATGGATTCAATGGATATAATCGGATACAAGTTGCACCTGAAGACCAAGAGAAAACTACTTTCACATGCCCTTGGGGAACATTTGCTTATAGGGTCTTGCCTTTTGGTTTATGTAATGCTCCAACAACCTTTCAAAGAGTTGTTTTGGCAATATTCTCTGATTTGACAAATGAAAGTGTGGAAATCTATATGGATGATTTCAGAGTGTGTGGAGAAACTTTTGATTATACCTTAAAACAACTTGAAAAAGTTTTAACACGTTGTGAAACATACCATTTGTCCTTAAATCCTGAAAAATATTTTCTAATGATGGAGGAAGGGATTGTCCTTGGTCATCATATTTCCTCTCATGGGATTAAGGTTGATCCCAAGAAAGTGGAAGTCATCAAAAACCTTCCTCCTCCAAAAACTCAAACTGATGTAAGGAGTTTCTTGGGACATATTGGTTTCTACCACAGATTTATTGTAAATTTTAGTACCATAGCCAATCCAATGTTTGCATTACTTACTAAGGATTCTGAATTTACTTGGTCTACTGAATGTCAAAAGTCTTTTGAAGCATTGAAAGAGAAATTAACAACTCCCCCTATGTTGAGAGGACCTAATTGGGAACTGCCATTCCATATTCAGACTGATGCTTCCAATACTGCTATTGGAGCAGCACTAGGTCAAATTGAAAATGGAGAACATTATGCCATTTACTACATTAGTAAAAACTTGACAGGAGCTGAAAAGAACTACACTACTACTGAGAAGGAATTCTTGGTTGTGGTATATGCTATCAATAAGTTTTGACACTACATCATAGGATATCAGGTGTTCATCCATACAGATCATGTTGCTATTAAATACTTGATGAATAAACCTCTGGTTAGTGCAAGAATTATTCGTTGGTTAATATTGTTGTAGGAATTTGATATCACCATAGTTAATAAACCAGGGAAGGCTAATGTAGTGGCAGATTTTCTGTCAAGATTGCCAAACACAGACATAGGGGAATTGGTTGAAGATGCTTTTCCTGATGAAAAATTGTTTGCTATTTCTGTACAATCTCCATGGTTTGCAGATATAGCTAATTACTTAGCTACAGGAAAAATTCCTCTTCACTTCACTCCTAAACAAAAGAAATAGTTAATCAAGCAAAGTGCTTCCTTTAAATGGATAGGAGGTCTACTCTTTAAATGTAGTCCTGACCATGTTCTACGCAGGTGCATCCACAAGGATGAAGTGTATGACATTCTTCATGCATGTCATGATGAACCATCTAGAGGGCACTATTCAGTACAAAGTACAATTCAAAAAATCTTGGGTGTTGGCTACTACTGGCCATCCCTACATAAGGATGTAAAGAAATATGTCAGACATTGTGATGCATGCCAAAGAATGGGAAAGCCTACCTATACCAGTGAAATGCCATTGCAACCTCAAGTAGGTATAGAACCATTTGAGAGGTGGGGGTTAGATTTTGTAGGACCTATTGATCCACCTTCTCAAGGTAAGGTGCATATTTTGGTATGTACTGATTATGTAACTAAATGGGTAGAAGCACGTGCTTTTAAGCATGCGTGAGAGGAAAAGGTTGTTGATTTTCTATATTCACAAATTTTCTTGCATTTTGGAGCCCCCCACACTATTACCATAGATCAGGGACCTTAATTTACATCAAAGGTTGTTGAAGCCTTCACCAAACTATATGAAATCAAGCATAGGAAATCCTCACCTTATCACCCTCAGGAGAATGGTCAAGTTGAAGTAACAAATCGGGAACTGGAATGAATCTTAACCAAAACAGTAGCTTCCCATAGGAGAAATTGGATGGATAAACTACCTGAAGTAGTTTGGGCTTACAACACTACCTGGAAATCTACCACTGGATTTACACCTTATGAACTGGTTTATGGTAAAAAGCCTCTTTTGCCTATTGAATTTGAATTACTAACACTTCAAACTACTTTGGAAGTTGGTATTGATTTGTCACAGGCACAAGCAGACCGGATTTTGCAACTCAATGCATTGGATGAACTACGAATGGATGCATTGCACCAGACTGAGATGATTCAAGCACAACAAAAGTTGTGGCATGACAATCACATTCAACAATGAAAATTTTAGCAAGGTGATTGGGCTTTGTTGTTTGACTCTCATTATGAAGACTTTCCTGGGAAGTTGCAGACTAGGTGGCTTGGACCATATCAGATCGAAGAAGTGTTTGAAAATGGAGTTGTTCGCCTTTCACCCATTGATGATTCACGAAGAAAGTTAGTGGTTAATGGGCATCATCTTCGGATATATCATACACCACTAACTAAGGATCAATTTCTAAAGCAAGTGGAGCAATTGGATGTACGCATGTTGGAAGGAACCACTTCTTCCACAACAACTACAACAGAATAAAATAAAATAAAAAATGAAAAAAATGAATAATTCAGAAAGTGAAAACCTCCTAGGAGGCACTTCTGAATTGGCTTGCATGAAAATCGGTTGTCCGACATGTTTGCCTTGTCAGATTCACCATCATTGTCCCATATGTTCTCACAAACCATTGTTTTCTCTATTCTCAGAACTGCACCTATCTTATTCAGTAGAGGAGTCAGTTGGTAGTCAACAAGAACAACCATCTGTACAAATGTAGATAAGTGGTTAAATCAGGTATGTGCCCTTTACATTTTAAACATTGTAGATAGTTAGTATGTAGTGTGTAAAGTCACTAATTAGTACATAAAGCATTCATAAGGTTTGATCCAAAAGATATCCATCTAGTCAATGGGAGATAAGACATTTTAGGCTATTTTTAAAGTTGAAAAAGCTTTGGAATAATGTGATTCTCCAAAATGAGAATATTTCTTAGCTTCAGAATGATGAAAGCTCCAGAATGAAACTATTGCTTCTAAAACAAAAATAACTTCAGAATGAAGAGGGTTTGTGCTCCGGAATGAGGGAGGATTTTTAACCTTTGAAATAAAATAATGACACGCGTCAGAATGAGCAGAGGAACAGGATGAAATATCACATGGCATAAAAATATTTTCACCATTTGGAGTTGGAAAGAACAAAATTTGGGCACACATTCCAAGTTGCAAATTTCTAGGCTGCAATGGAAAATGATCTCTTGGGAACCATTGCATGCTTCATGACATGAAAAAAATTGATTGGCACATGTAACAAGACACTCTAGCAAAAGGAAACATTACATATTGTACATGATGTATCCAACAACCAACTACCACCTCAGCAAGCCATAATCATTTACTTAGAAGCAACGCAAATGGGTAATTCATGTTCCTATGGGGAATAGGAGTCTACCACATGACGAGTAAAGGGGATTTAATTTTTCAAACACTCCGACACATTTCAAAGCTAGTTCCTACACTATGAAAAAATTAAAATTCATAGCCAAAATATTATAACCCTTCAGACGCAAATTGTTTGGTCCAAACCAAAAGATGATTTACTCCAGATCGGCTGAGGAAAGACAAAGCACAGGGAATTGAATATGGGAGGCAAGAAAAATAAAATTGAGCCTAAAAATGTAGAATGTCTACAGAGAGATCCTGAATCCTTACGCATCTTCACAGAAGGAGGATTGATGCCATTTCTGAACAAATTTGATGGGTACTTCGAAGGGCTGGCAGTAGAGTTTGCACGAACCTTCAGAAACAACCAGGCAAGCGTCAGTGGCATGGCAATCCAGGTAACACCACAAATCTTGAGTCAAATCACTGAATTACCATTGCAAGGGTTACAAATTTTAAAAGCTAGTAAAAATACCCTAACAAAAATAGTTAATCAGTTTAGAGAGGAACAAGATAGACCTATTGAGTTTCAAATGAATAATAATGTTTGCAAAGGGGTAAAACGAACCAGTTTACAACACCCTTGGGGGGAAGTAGTAGTATGGGTAATCAGGTTTCTGACTTGTGATGGGCAATTTATCATTTTGTTTAGACACCATATTAGGATTTTAAACCATTTGAGGCATGGTGGTTCAAACCCAGAAGTTAGAGTAAATCTCCCCCTGTATTTATACCAAGAGTTACAAAATATGGCCAAACGATACCAAGTAGGAAGAGGGACTCCTAAACACCATGGGCTCATTAAAATGGTTTGTAAACATCATTTTAGGGGAAACCCTAGAAGTTTTGATAGGTTTTTCTCTGCATGGAATGAATTAGAAGTTGAAAGCCCTAAATCTGAAGAAGAGGTAGAGGTTGAAGGACCTGAATCTGAAGAAGAAGTAGAAATTGGAAGTTCTGAACATGAAATTGAAACTGAATCCTCTAAAAAATAAATTCCCTCCTCACCACAGGGACCTCCATCCTCTAGGACCAGGAAGCAAAGAGAGAAACAATCTAAATCTGGTCCTGAAGGAAAAAGAAGGAAGGTTACATTTTCTGAAAATGTAACTATTTTTCCAACACAACCCACTGAGCCACTTGGGAATTCAAGTAGGGAAGAGCAGATGGAGGAGGAAACACCTGAAGTAGACTCTACTCCAGAATTGTCAAAATCTGTTCCAAAGTCCCCTAAAAATGTCAAACACAAACAATCTATTATTGGGTTGTGAAGGTCCTCTAGACTTCAGAAGCAGAAAGTAATGGAGGAGGTAGTAGATATAGAGGTAGTATCACTATCCCAACAAGTGAGTGCAAAAATTGGTATAGAGGAAGCATATATAGGTACAGAGGATGCAGAGGTAGGCACAACAATTATAGACATAGATACAACAATGCCTACAAAGAATATCTCACTTGTTGATTATTCTGATTCTGATTTTGAAGAAGAGTTCATAGTAGAGGAAGGAAAGGAAGATATACAAGAACAATTGCGTGCTACTAGAAGTGTCATTAGGACACATATGGGTTGGATTGAACAACATGAAGCCTCTATCAAAGAAAAGGATAAGCTTATTGCTGATTTGCAGTAGGAGGTAGATGAATTAAGGGCTAGGTTGTCAACTCTAGAGCAACAACCTACAGAATTTGATTCTGAAGATGAGTTGGCCAGAATTCTATTGGAATTAGCAGAAGAGCATAGGGAGGCAACCATACCTGAGGAAGAATCACCTATCAGAGGAGTAGAAATAGAAGAGACAACAACACAAATCTTCCAACAGGATGTAAGTATGATAGAACATGAAGATTCAAGGGCTTCTACAGAACATTCTAATAATTTGCAACAATAGGAAGCACAAATATCACAAGCAATTGAGGAGGCCAATGAACAAGAGGAAGTACAAGAACAGGTAAATGTGCATTCCCCTCAAGTTTCTATTGAATTAACTACAACTGATTCACCTCAAATTGAAACAACAAAAATTGGGGTGCAAGTGGATTTACCCCTTGTAGACACAACAAAAATTGGAATACAAGTGGATCTACTTCCAAAAGTGCAGTAGATAGCCAGATCCCCACAAATAGTTACACTAACAAAGTATAATGAGGATATAGCACATTGGATGTTGAAGTGTCAAGGAATGGAAGCACAAATTACATCCTTGAAATCTTTGAAGAAGAACTTGATGCTCAAAGTGCACAAACAACTAAGTTGCAGGAGTAGATACAGGATATTTGTCAAATTGTAGAGTACTTAGTTCAGTGTAGAAGGCCTGCAAGGTTTTATACTTTGATACTAAAAGAAAAATACCTTCGCTGGCAGTTAATGAGGATTATTTCCAATCTTCCTTACAAATTGGACACTGTTGAGGAATTTGTAGAGACATATTTGCATAGTCCAGAGGAACAGAAGAATTTACTTTGTGAGTTGTTTCTGCATAACTTCTTCATACCTGAGAATGTAACATTCTTTCCAAATATCTTCACAGGAGATATCCAGTTGAGAGCCTTCATATCTACATTGCAAAATCAGATGCATTGGGAGGAGGAGAAAAAGGTAAGTAAGGAAATGGAGTTGAAAGTTGAACTACTAATAAGACCTTCCCATGCCAATTATAGGGTCTCCATAAATGAACATTTCACTATGATGAGGGAGCAGAGAATCAAAAAAGTTTATATAAGCAATCTTACTGATTGTGTAATGAGTTTTTAGGTCTTTTGTAACCAACATTTTGGTAATGCTCTATCAACTTGTAAGAGCAGGTGGGGAGAGTTGTCAATATCACTTTAGAAAAGGGAACCTATCTCACCCAACAACTTGTTGTGGTCTAGGAGAAGAGTTGAGGGCATAGTGCAGATCATCCAAAAACTAAAATATCATTGGGTAGGTTTGAGATATAGGTTGCCAATGGTTATAACTCCTGTTCCATATTTCTTTGATAATGATCCCCAACCAGATGAGAAGTTCCAGGAGTGGCTCAAGAAAATGCAGGAAATCCGAGGATACTATCAAGTTCTAGGGTGAAAACTGAGTTATGAAGAATGGAATCTGGACATAGATCTCTATGTTGTTGTGGCTTCACAGAATGCATGAGGACATGCATTACAATAGGTTGGGGGAAAATGATGAGGCCAGAAATTGCCTCATTCATAGACCATTTTTAGATATTTCATAAACTATTTGATAAACCTTATGCTATGTTTTTGTGCTAATTTTGATGATGGAATGCATTATGTATTACTATTTACATGTTTAGATGTTCAGGAGCATAACACTCTGTTTTGACCATTTTTTGCATTTTTTGCACTGTTTTAGCTGATTTACTTAGCAAGTAAATATTTATTTGAATAGGCAATAATGTATGTTGATGTGTATTCCATTCTGGGATCATGCTGTTTGTTTTCCTTGCCTTCTAACCTGTTCGAATTGCAAAAAGGTGCCAAAACCTATTCAAACTAGGCTGACTGTGTAGAAAACAGAATTTGACCATACAAATTCTAGCCAGTTGTACATAAACAACATGGCTTGGAATTTGTCAATGCCAGCATGTGAAACCTATGGAATTAGTCTTATGAGGACTTAAGAAGACTATATAGCTAGTCAAACCCATCATCCTGAGCAATTGATGCATGGATAAGCGTCAAAACTGTTACATTGCCTGATATTCCAGAGCAGCTCTAGAATGAGTGGAGCAGAACCAGTTTTGGTCAAAACTACCAACAGAATGGTCAGCAAGGTGGAAAATGGTGAAATGAAGAGGGATACAGCTGTATGAGAGGTTTTATCACCTCTTCCAATGCATTTCTTCCAATGGATTATGCCCAACAAGTGAAATGGATAAGCTACAACAGAATAGTTTCCTGCATTTCAGGAAGACAACTTCAACACAATTGTTGAATCCCTGAAAAGCAGCAACATAATGAATCCACATATGTAATAGAATAGTATAAATAACAATCTCCCATATTGGTTGAGCATATAGACATTTGCATAGAAGGATAGGAATAGAACAGTTGTTTCAGCTGTAACAGAGCAGTGATTCTGCAGGATTTTTCCTGCATTGTTGCAATGTTATTTCAAATTCAATAAAAAGTGTAGTTTCTCCATGCAATTAGCTTCTTGAGTGAATGAGTGAACATTAGGTAGCTTAGAGTAGTCTTCTTGCCTTCTTCTGAATCAGGGAGCAAGGGCCCACTTCCAGGCTCAGGAGAAGGATCAACTTTTGATAGTTTTTATTCATTTCTTGTTGCAACAGGTTAGCAAAAACCTGTTAATTTCCATTTCATTTGTTAACTATGTTGTTTGTAGATGTATGAAATGTGTGTGTAGATGCAAGGCAATTGATCACCTAGCATAGGCTTTTAAATCTTACAACACTTTTTGATATTTCCCTATTTTTAGCAATTATTTCCAGTTCTTGGTATTTCCATTTATGTTCATTGCTTTCTATTTGTTTCATTGCTGCAACATTTCATTTCAGCATTTTAATTATGTTCATGTAATTAGGAGTTACTTTCTGTCATTTCCATTTTGCAAGCATGAATAGGTTTCATTTCTGTTATTTCTGATTCTGCAAGAGTAATTAGTTTCAATCTTCTGCAATCTTTCCATTTCTGCAATTTTGTTTCAGCAAATGTAATTAGGATTCTAATTCAGTTCATAGGATTAGAGGTGACACCAAAAACCCCAAAAACTAATTGGTCTTATCAATAAAGCCATTTCCTGAGTAAATTGACCTGCAAGTTGCTTACCTCTGCTATCGTATACAACCATAGGACACCGCCCTGGACTGACAATTATAATGATTAAATGGTGTGATTGACGACACTCATTAGGGGGTAATTTTCTAGTTATCTTAAAGAGCCATATGCTTAAATATAAAGCAACGTTGTTTGGATATTTATGATTGTTTTTATTGTAGATTTTTATTTTGATAATCTACCAATAAAAAGTATTATAGGGGTAATACTCTTAATACTTCAATAATAATTCTAGTGTTGATAATTCATATTGATATATGGTATTGATTAGTGAATAATGGATATGAAGCAATGGTATTTTGGGTTATGTTTTGATGATATTTTGCTTACCTTTGAAACCTTGCTAATAATAATTAAATTCCTAAGGTTGGAATTATAATATCATAAATGATACTTAGGGTAAGAATTATAATGCTTTTGAAATATAATTCCTAAGGTTGAATTATAATATCATATATAAATCTTAAGGATGGAATTATAATGTGGAATAATTAATTATTAAGGGTGAAATGCTCAAAAAATATAATATTACCTTACCTTACCGAGTGCACGTCAGGCGGCCTCCAACCTGACCTCCAATGTGACCAAGAAATATCATCAAACATTCCTCTTTGAAGATAGAGCACATTGGTGTGCAGCCAGTGGATTCAAGATGGGAGGAGAATGGACTCCCCTGGTGGCAAGATATAATAGGGCTATTTGTTGGATGGATTTCTTGGGGGTCTAGGAAGGAGAAGAATGAAAGGTGAAAAGCTTGGAGAAGGAAGACTATCAATAATGGTTGTGTATTGCGAGGTAGATTTTGATTGTATTGCATTGCAAAGCTTGTTTTCAAACTATTCCTTTCCTTGTTGTTGAAATTATTTTTATTTGCCTTCTTTTGGCTTGAATTAGGTAGTAGCCTGTAAATATTAATGTTAGCATGTGGCTTGTATGTTTCCTTATATCTTTATTTTCTACATAGATGTCTCATTCGATAGCATTTTTAGCATAACCCTAGATGGGGTATCATTAGCATATTATCATCTGGTGTCTTCTACGAGATTTCTTGGATTTTTTTTATTAGTTCTATATGTGAGGGAGGTGTCATAATTTGTCTAGATGGTGTTCCTTCCTTTAGCTTTGGTTGGTAGTTGATCGCTACTCACAGTCCGCATGGGCAAGCACTAGGGGTGCCCAATTGCATTGTGGGTTGTTGTACCCTAGTCGAGGTAGTTGGTAGCCTTTCTAGTTAGTCATCCTAGGTATTTGTCTTAGATGTTTTCTTGGTGTGTGGTGGTCTTGTTTTATGGTTGATTGATTTCTATGTAGAGAATAATGCTAGTTTGTGAGACTATTGTTTCAAGAAAATATTGAATGTTGAAGTATATTAATCTTTAGACTAGATCTTTATTGATTTTAAATAGTGATCAGAAAAATGGATGAATGTTATAGTATCTTAATCTTATTGAAATAAGGGTAAATGAATGAATGATATAGTAATTTAATCTCTAGATTAAATCATTATAGTGTTAAATAGTGACTTAATTCTAGGATTAAATTATGAATTAAAGTAAATGAATAGTTGATTGTATTTTGAGCTTATAATAACTCATTATGATGAGTTGTTAGAGAATTTTTATTTGGAAACACTAATTTTTTAGAATAATGGTTTTCAATAAATATTTTTATGTTAGAATTAGAAATTTCTATTAGAGTTTGTAACACAATATTGTTTGGTAGATATTTGTCAGAGTTATGTTGTTATCTTGGAAAATCATTATCATACTGGTATAATGATGATATAGTGGTCTCTTGAGACTTGTGTAGGTAATGGATGCCATTATAAAGAGAAGTATGGGATTATTTTCTCAATAATTCTAGTAGCTCGTTAAAGTTTGGATTTTTGAAAAAAAATTATTATAGTGACTCTTGAGACTTGAGTAGGTAAAGGGGCCACTATGAAGATAAGTATGAGATTCTCTTCTTTCCACTTGTTTTCCAATTATTGATTGCATATTTACTTGCATCATTACTTAGAGCATATAAATTTGCATTGCATCAAAGAGTTGTCCTGATGCCTTAAGGTTCGCAGGAGAACTTCATCATGAAGATGATCATGAAGGGAAGATGGTGTAGGAAGCTTTTAGGTGGAATGACCTTGATGTATCGTGGTTTAAAAATTTATGTAAATGAGAATATGATTTGTGTTTCTTGATTACTTTTCAAGTGACATTTTTTTAAAGGAGAGAATTATGATAATTTTGTATTGTAGATTGACTAATGTTTAAGAAAGAAATGGATTGGTTTATAATTTCATCTTTGGAAAATAAATAAAAGCATCTTGTGATTTATTTATTTTATTCATATTTGGCATGGATATTAATCATTCTATTATGGAAGAATGCTTCTTTTACTTAGATTTGCTTTAGCATTTTATCCATTTATAAATAGTGGTTAAAATATGTTGAATTGATATTATTTAGTAGTACATGTTAAATTGGGAATGAAATTTAAAATTTCAATATTGTACTATAGTTTTGTTCTCAATTGAATCTTTTATAGTTAGAGAGAGTTGTTTATTTTACTTTTATGTTCTTGGGTGGGAAAGAGTTCTTGGTTGTATTTAGAACTACTTTTAGGATATGAGTCAAGAAGAATAATTCAAATCCTGGGGGGAAGTTGCATTGATGCAATCACTAGGAAGATGTGAGTCCTAGAAGGAGTCGCAAGAATGCAATAGCTAGGAAATTTTTGGAGTATATTACATTATTTGGTTCATGCTTAGATTAGGAAAGTGAGTCTTAGATTAGGATTTATTATTTAATATAATAAATGCACAAGTGTGCAAAGTATTTTGGTATTGTAAATATGCATAGTTGTCCATGTGCACATGAGTCCATAGAATAGAAAGTTGAAGAGTCTAGAAGTGTGAAGGCCAAGAGTGATACATATGAAGAGTTACATTACACTATATACATAGGGTAATGTGAAGATGTATGATGACATGACTTGTAATGATATTACTTGGTACTTACAGAGCTGTGGCACCATTTTTATGAGCATTTTTTATGGCATATTTATGAGTAGTTATTAGAGTTATTTTTGTGTTTTATACTTGCAAAATATTACCATTATTATGGACATTAGTTGGTTACTTTATTTTATATATTATGGTTAAGTTATCTTAAGTATTCAACTTCAAAATCTAACAGTGGTATCAGAGCCACAACAAGATTTTGACTTGCATAGGTTTTAAAGTTGCAAAGGAGATTTTTGTTGGTTAAGGTGAAACCAGTGAAGGTGAGGAGATTATCTCTAGAAGGAGAAACCAAGGAATATTGGAGAGTTTCTATTCCAAGAACAAATTCAGAATAGAATAAGATTTCACGTCTTGAAGTCAGACCTTGATATTAAGGAGATTGAGGAGATTAAGAGACCCAAGAAAGAGGTATTATTAGAGAAGTTTGTAGATTAAAGGAGACTGTAAATTGTAGATTGACTAGAGTCTTTCCATAGGATTATGAAGACTAGAACTCAACACATAATTCATTACACTAATTTCAAGGATAACTAGTGAAGTTTAATAATTTTAGAGTTTTAGAAATTCTAATATATTTGGTACTACTATCTAAGTTTTTGGTTGTAGAAAATTAACACCCAGAAGTTGAGAAGCTTCCTACAATAGATAGAGAAGAATTTCACCTTCGTTGCCTGAAAGTCTATGTGCTTTCCTTGTGCAGGGATTAATTCTTTGTTGTAGAAAATAAGAGATTGAAGAGGTCTAAGAAAAAAATCCAATTGGAGATTGAAGATTGAGGATACTCAAGAAGGAAGCCTCCATAGAAGATTGTAGGATGAAGATAGAGAGCTACAGGTTGGAGAAATTGAAGAGACCTAAAAAATATCAGATTGAAGAACTTCCAATTTTGGAAGATAAAAGGTTGGAGATAAAATATTGCAGATTGGATATTGAAGAGATCCACATAAGAGGTTCTCATTACAGATTGGAGATTGGAGATAAGTGAAGGATTGAGAAAAGGTCCTATTACATATTTGAAGAGTAACAAACTTTGAAGATTTAGGAGATTGAGGAGTAGTAGATTTTGGAGATCCAAGAAAGATATGTCATTACAAAATTCTTATAGTTGGAATATTGAGAAGACCAAGGATAGGTCTCATTAAAGCATTACAAAGAGTTGCATAATTAGAAGACCCAAGAGAAGTGGTCTCGAGAGAATTTGGAGAAGAGGAATAAGGCTAGAGAAAGTCCTACTACATAATTGGAGAAGTGGCCATTGAAGGTGTTGTTGAAGAAAGCTAGAAGTAGGAGATTGCAAGCAAGGAGGAGTAACTTTGCAGAGTTGAAGAAGTATCTAGTGAAGGATATTTGGAGAAGGTTCATGATAGGATATTAGAAGCAAGGAGAATTTTTTGATAAATAGGTAGGAATTTTGCCAAATTTTAGAGAAGGGATTAGAATATATCAAGACATTCAGATTCTTGAGAAGGTAGACAACACAGAAGATCGGTTTTAAATTCAAAATTTGATAAGGAGATTGCAAGAGAAGAGAATATTGAAGAGCCCATAGTTTTGGGAAATCTAAGGACAGACACAAAATCTTTGAAAGTTAATTTTATAGGAGAAGGTTGCAGGTTTTGAAGTAGATATTGAAGGGTTGTGGTAGAACAGATTGAAGGAAGCCTAGAGCTACAAATTGGAGAAGTTTTGGGTAGACTGGAGTGCTTGTGAAAAGGATATTGAAGAAGTTTGGATAGTGACAGAAGGCAACATATGGAAGACTTCTATTGTATATTTTGGATAATGAAAGAAGGAATGATTTGACTGTATAGTTTTAGATTTGTGGACAAAATTTAGGTCAACACTAATAGTTGCTAGTTTTAGCATTTGTGAAAACAGATTCAGAGAAGCTTTGAAGCCACAAAATCAGATTTGTGGATAGTATTGGAGTAAGATAAGGAGCTATTAATATGGAGAACTTTGAAGTATATTTGGAAGAGTTATTATACAATAAACTTGGAGAAATTTGAGCAACAACTAAAGCTACAAACCTGGTAATTTTTGTGAAAGAGAAAAAAGGTACAAAAATTACAAAATTGAGATTGCATTGAGAGGTGAATTAGTTCACCAAAGTTATTAGAAAAAAGGAGAACAAAAAGGTATGCAGTATTGGTGCAACATAAGTTTATTATTTGAACATTGAAATAAGCTTTACATCAAGATTTTAAGAGCACCATATTATTATTTGAGATCTACATCATATTATCATTTGAAATCTGAAAATAAGAACTTAAAGGAGTTCTTTAAATAAAGGTGTTATTAGTGCTTACACCTTAAAATCTACAAGGATAAAATAGCAAGAGTCTAAGCTAATAGAAAAGGAGAAATAAGAAGAGCATAATATATGCAAAATTACTAAAGTGAAAAGAAGATCAAAAGCAATAATTTAAACAAGTTAAAGACTGATTAAGGGTTAAGAAACTTGGTAGAATTTTTAAGTGTCTAAAGACACTAATATGGATGAGAAAAATCATCTTGCGGGTGGAGAAGAGCGTTGAGGTGAACCTTAAAAAGAGGTGTCATTGCAGAATAGCATCTACCACTCAAAGGAGCACCACCAAAGTAGTGCCACTATAGAAAGAACAATTGTCACTCAAAGGAGTGTCACCATAGTCCTAGAAGAGAGTAGCAATTGGTTGAAGAATATTCATGATTTCACAAAGGAGCATCACCATCAAACATAGTAAGAAGACATAGTCATTCACCCTTGAAATGGAAAATAATTTTTGAGTGAATAGTATACATGAATACGTAGGAGATGAAAGCATTAGGTTTCAAGGTGAAGTAACAAGTTTTAGAAGAAGTATTGCATGCACACGCCATGTGTAAGAGGGAACGAAGATTGGTATTCAAATATTGGAGATGTTCCAAGATTAAGTGGAAGTATTAAAGGTAACACTCAACTCCATAACATCATCCTCCCAGGTAGAGAAAATGTTTCAAGAGTAGTGGAAGAGATTGAGTGCCAAGTGGCACGTATAAGGCTAAAGCTTAAGAGGTTTAGCACCCATTCAAGGGAGACATTTCTCTAAGACATACATTATAGATAAGCACAATAATTAATTCACAGTGGTAATATATGAACGTGCTAGCAGAGGTTTCAATTGGATGCAGAGAGGAAGATAGAACATTTGGTAGTGTTGGAAGGAAATTCAAACGAAGGAATCAAGAGTCAAATATGGTAGTAACAACAAAATCGAGGTGTAATACAACATCATAGACATTGGAGATAAGGAGAAGGAAAATAATATTTTTGAGAATGCTAATGAACAACAAAGGTTTATGTATGCATGAAATCATTCGTTTGAAGACATGCGTAGAGAAGGCACCAATCAGAGTGAATGCATAAGAGCATCAACTTGGAGATGTACATAGAGAAGGCATCAATTGGTCAAGCTCAATTGACTAGGGAATTATCATTCCAATACTTAAGGTAATCAACTCTATTTAAAGTTTCTTATAAACCTAAGTTAGGAGAAATAAGGTTGCTAATATTTTCTAAGGTTGAAAGTGAAATCATTTTGGAAATATAAGATTTAAATTGAAGACATTTGAGATTTATACAAAGGATTGAAATTTGGGTTGAAAAGAATTAAGGGAGTAAACTTAAGGTTTTGTAATTTAATTATTTGAAGTTACAAAACACTTTTGGAATATTTGCAATTTAATTAAGATGGAGTAATAAGGGTTTCTACATCAAATTAGACTTATAAAATTGCAAATATATTTTATCCAAATTTCTAAGCTTGGAGTTATAAGGTATTCAACATCAACATAGGATTAAGATATTTAGAATAGAATTATTTCTAACATTAGGGAGCTATAAGGAAGTATACAAAGGTTAATCATAACAATACATAAGATCTTTCTTTCAAAATCTCAATTGCTTAAAGGTCCTAATTTTGCATCATGGAAAAACAAAGTAAGATCTATATTGATAGTAGAAAAGGTTTGGGAGATAGTTAAAGGAGAAAAATCCAAACCTACTGAAGATGCAAGAGAAATTAAAAAATATGAAGAAGATGAAGCAAAAGCTCTAATGATAATAACTTTTGCAATTTAGATGAAATTCAGCCATACATTAGTTCAACAATAATATCTACAGAAGAATGGAACAGTCTATCCAAAATATTTGAATGGAAGAATAAATCTACCATCTTGAATATTCAAACTCAGTTACATTCTCTAAGAGTTAACAGTTGAGAAAGCGTAGAATTGTTTCTAAGGAAAGTATCCGATATAAAAGGAAATTTATTGACCTTAGGTGAAAAGGTAGAAGATAAATTTCTAGTTCAAGTAATTCTGAGAGCACTTCCTAAAAGTTATAGGCACTTAGTTACTTCTTTATAAATTCTTTGTAAAGATACATCATTTAATGAATTGGTTAATATACTACAAGAATATGAAGTCAAAATTTTAATCAAATATGAAATGACTAATAATGCATTAGTCTCAAAAGATAATCAGTAATACCCAAGTGTTGTAGGTGAGTTGGAGAGGAAAGGGCAATCCTCCGAGGAAGGTCCCAAGTTCAAATCTCTACCCTACCAAAAATTTGAATTGGGTACCCAAATTCCAATTGATAATGTTGGTGCGGGCAGGGCCGAGCACGACTCCTGGGTGACTTTGACGATGTAGAATCCCCTGATCATGGTCTCTCAGACCAAGGCAGCTTTGCAAGGGGTTTTTTGCTTAAAAAAAAAAATATAATCAGCAAGGAAATGTTGTTTCCCTCTCAAGAAATAAACCAAAGTGGAATGTTCTATATTGTTAGATTTGTAAGAGAAGAGTTCATAATACAAGTTATTGCAGATTCAATCCAAGAAATCAGATTCAAGGAAACCAAATGAATCTAGGAAATTAATCAAATAGGTTGTTTCAACCAAGGTAGTATCAAAACCAATATAGATCCTCTCAGCCATAGTTCCAACGATAGTACAATCCACTTTAGCTACAATATAGAGAAGGAAATCAAAAGGGTAACTTGGTCCAAGAAATACAGGAGTTAGAAGAGGTTATAGAAGAGCATGAAGCTAAAACATTGTTAGTTGTGTTTTATAAAGGTACTAATTATTTGCTTGATCGGGATACAAACAAGAATAAGAATAAAGAAGAGTACAAGTCTGAGCAAGTGATTGAAAACCCAACCAAAAAATTTAATACGGGGAGGGTGTTGGAGTATATTACATTATTTGGTTTATGATTAGATTAGGAAAGTGAGTCTTAGATTAGGAGTTATTATTTAATGTAATAAATGCACAAGTGTGCAAAGTATTTTGGTATTGTAAATGTGCATAGTTATCCATGTGCACATGAGTCCATAGAATAGGAAGTTGAAGATTCTAGAAGTGTGAAGGCCAAGAGTGCTACATATGAAGAGTCACATTACATTATATATGCAGAGTAATGTGAAGATGTAAGATGACATGACTTGTAATGACATTACTTGGTACTTACAGAGCTATGGCACCATTTTCATGAGCATTTATTTATGGCATATTTATGAGTAGTTATTAGAGTTATTTCTATGTTTTATACTTACAGAATATTACCATTATTATAGACATTGGTTGGTTACTTTATTTGATATATTGTGGTTAAGTTATCTTAAGTATTCAGCTTCAAAAGCTAATAGAACTCACAAAATCTAGGAGTTGTGTTGATGCAATAACTATATCCTTGTGAATTGATACATCTTGAATGTTGAGGATTGGGTGTTCCCTATTTGGGAAGTGTTAGAATCATTTTTGTAAGACAACAGTGGTGATCCCTTGAATGTGTAGGTTCGAGCGATCATGATCATTGTCAATTGAGTGGTAATGACCTTAGCCCACTAAGGTGAGGTAGCTAAGCACTAAGGCTTTACTCTTGATTGACCTACCTAGATGAAATTAGGGTAAGGTTAGGGAATAGGAATCCCATTTAAGTGTTATGGGCCTTAAAGGATAGTCCCTACACTATGGTCATATTGTCCTACACCGTGGATGGTATAGAAAAGGTGGGAAGACCACTTTGGCATCCTTATAAATTATGAGGTTTAGTAAGGTGAATCCTAGAAAAAATGGGATACTGGCCACTCCTATCCACTGAGTGTCATCTATAGTGACATTTAACTCAATGTGGTGAAGCCTTGAGAATGCTAAAAATATTTATATTTGGGACTTCTATGCGAACCTTACTTGAAAAAAAAGGTATCTCTCTCTCTCTCTCTTGGGTTGATTTTGGTGGTTGTTACAAATGACCAATAATATTCTCCACACAAGCTTTAAACTCTTTGAAATAATGGAAAGCTTAATCCTTTATCTTTAGGAAATACACTCACATTCTTCATGTATGATCATAAACAAACAATTGAAAATATATACAACCACTAGAACTCAAATCCATGGGTTTGCATAGTTTGATATACTCCAAGTAACGTAGATCAGTTGCTTTATGAACACTTTAGACAAATGGGGCTTGGTGTTACTTTCCATCCAAATAATACATACAAAGGTCATGATTCTTTGTTAAAGACAAAAATCCACTAACCATATCATGATGTAGGAGTGACTTTAGAAGGCCAAATCTAAGATGTCCAAATTGCCTATGTGATAGGGAGGTAACGCCATCTTCCTTGGCCACCAAAGGTTGGTCTCATATTAAAATTGTAAGTTGGAACATCTTACCTATGATAAGCATGAGCAATGATCATTGAACATATGGAATTTATTTTGAAAAGGATAGTTTCTTTGCATATATTTTCAAAAACTCAACATAAATTATGCTCAAGCAATGTATTAAAGGAAATTATGTTCTTTGTAAGTCCAAGCACATAAAGAACTTAATAAGATAACATGTATACTCTCCATGATGCAAACAAACATCACCAATTCCAATAATAGTGTATGTTGAATTATTTCCAAGAGTAACTTGACCATAATAAGATGAAGGTTCAAGGCTAGTGAACCATTTATTTTGATATATCATGTGTTTGAAGCTCTTGAATCAACATACCAAACTAGGATAGACTTTGAAACAATATAAGGATATTTAATGGAATATATATTATCTTATACTTCTATATTAGAATCAATTCCATTAGCTACATTGTTATTTTGGCAATATAGTGCATTCCTCTGTTGCCAATGAATTCTTCTACTTGCTTCTTGATGAATTCTTTAGTTGGTTCTTGTAAGGACCTTGTGAGAATAGGTTATACTTGCACTCTTGAAGTATGTGTCCTAGTTTCTCAGATGAAATATGTGATAATGGAACTTGAATAGTTTATTTTTTCTTGATATTATTGTTTTTACCCTATGCCTTTTTTGTTGGTTTTTGTGCTTGTTGGGGTCTTCCATTTTTCTTTGACTACATTAGCTTCTTACATTTTTGATGCATGAGCAAAGTGTTTGGAACTTATTACATCATATAATATAGTTAGAATATATATATATATATATATATATATATATATATATATATATATATATATATATATATATATATGTGTGTGTGTGTGTGTGTGTGTGTGTGTGTGTGTGTGTGTGTGTGTGTGTTAAGAACATGAGGCTATTGAAATAACATAAGGATGTTGAATGGAAGAGATAGTCTTATACTTCTATATTAGAATCAATTCCCTTAGTTGCATAGTTATTTTAGCAATATAGTTCATTCCTCTTTTGCTAATAAACTCTTCTCCTTTCTTCTTGATGATTTTTTTTGGGTTATTGTAAGGACCTTATGAGAACATGTTATACTTGCACTCTTGAAGTACGTGTTCTAGTTTCCCAGATAAAATATGTGACAATGGAAATTGAATAGTTTATTTTCCCTTGATATTATTTTTTTTACCCTATGCCTTTGTGTTGGTTTTGGTTCTTGTTGGGGATCTTCCATTTTCTTTGACTACATCGACTTCTTACCTTTTTGATGTATGAGAAAAGTGTTTGGAATTTATTACATCATATAATATAGTTAGAGTATTGTTGGTCACGAATCTGCCACAGGAAAGGATTTTTACAATTGCGCCCTAGACCCGGCCAACATTGAAAGGCTGGAAGCAAGAAATGGCTCCCAGACCAATCTCCAGAGTGGGCTGGTTCCCTCTACTATTCTAAAATTGGGTTTAAGATAGGGTTGTTGGAAAGAGATTTAAAAGGTTGTAGAAAGAAATGGGAAATATGGCCATAGGCCGAAGTGATGGGATCAGAAAAACAACAGCAGGAAACTACAAACGCAACAACGACAAGTAACATAAGAAATCAGCTTCATCCTCGCACAATCACATGCCGCAAATCCCTCCAAACCCACATTCCGGGAATTGTACCACGACCGCGAGTATTTAAATCCGAGTATGCAGAATTTAAATGTAATAGCAATGCGGGAGTACGAATGCTATTAGAAATGCAGAAAACGAAAAGAAATTCATCCATGCGACGCTTGAAAAATTAGAAGTCGATCCTTGTATTCCCGCAAATACAATTCCAGTTTCTAGCAGCAAGTTTTTCCAACCCTTGCAAATGAAAATTACATTGGTTTTTATAGAGGTCCGTCCTCTTTGCAGCATTAAATAATTAAAACCAACTTCCTCGTGATCTACAATAATATCTTGAAAATCAGGAACACGATCCCCTTAATCGCAGCCTCGAGGAAATAAAAATTAAATACCATGAAACGTTCGCGGTCCTTTATTAAATACGATTCTTCGAACATGTGCATGAAAACCATTGAATTAATCCACGAACCATAGCTTTGAACCAATAAATCCTTTAATTTTGGTGGCCTGGGCACTCTTCGACCTTAACCGCATCGGAAATCCATAAAATATTTAATTCGGGTCAGCATTAAATCATCGAAAATCGAAAAAACCCTCTCGGCCGTTCATATTGCACTTGGCGGGAAAACTGCGCAGGTCGCGAAAACGCGACGGGTCGCGAAATCGCGACATGTTTGTATGTCGTACGCTTCGCTGCTGAAGACCCACGAAAACGGAACATGTAGCGATTTCGCTACATGTTCCCGTCGTTGCTCCTCCCTGCGCTCTGCCCCGCGAAACGGAACATGTAGCGATTTCGCTACATGTTTTCGTCGCCGTACCAATCGCCTTTTTCGATCGCGATTCGCTGACATGTCAGCGACGCGCTGCAAATTTTGACTTAACGCCTTCGAAGCTGCTCGGGTCGCGATTCGCTGACATGTCAGCGAATCGCTGCATGTTTTCAACTTAATGCTTTTTTGCCCGCCGACCCGCGATTCCGGAACACGTCGCGATATCGCGACGGTTCCGCCAACCTGCCTGCGTTGACTGAGTTGACCGCGATTCTGCAACATGTCAGCGCGTCGCTGCAGTTTTCAGACTTAACCATTTTTTGCTCAATTTTTCTCCTTTTTTCGCCCAAGCTTGCATCAATCAAAGGTCGGATCCCCAACAATACATCAATGCATTCATCAATGAGAATCAATGTGGCAAAAATGCCAACATTCTTGGCGGCTCGCGGGGTATACGACTCGCTGTATGCAAGAATCCAGGCCTTAGTCCATTGGGCACAGAGTCATATCCGAACAGAAGCTGGCTGCTGCAATACATGTTCTGCTGAAAATTTGAAACTGGAAAAAACCTGCATATAACTGATTATGAAACGACTAATGGAACGCGATGATGGAGTGAGCTCTTGCGGTTGCGCAAGCGGTGACTGCAATGGAATGATGAAATGAAAATGAACGAAGTTATGGAGTGGGAATGGAACTAGGAAAGCTGTGAAATGAAATGAACTAGACTGTTAGCAAATGCGTAAAAAACTAAACTTAGAGGAAAGGGATAAGAAGGGACGGGGAAAAATAGAAAAGGGAAAAAGAAACAACAGCTGTGGCTTATTTTGTTTTAATGCAGAAGAAAAAGAAGTAAAAGAAGGAAGATGAAGAAGGGAAAGGAAAGAAAAAGGGAAGGGAAAAGAAGAAAGTGCTAGAAAGCCACCAAACTATTGGGAGGAGAAAAACAAAGGAAAAAACAAGCATCTACGGCTCGCAGGCAACAAGAGCCGAGATGAACAAATAAAAACAATACCACTTTTTTTTTTTTTTTCTTCTTCTTTTTCTATTTTTTTTTTGTTTTTTTCAAAATACTATATACAATAATGCACGACATGATTGGCATGTCGCCACCAGACACCCAATCTCAGAATGTTATCCGGTAAATCTGCAATGTCCCGACCAGATCTGATCATACTTAAGTCGGTCCTTGAAATTGGGCTGGCTCCTTCCTGAAGTTCTCCATGGTGCGAATAGGATGCAATGCGGCAGATTATCCTTCTTACTAGTACCCCCATGGAAGACTTCTTCAGGTACTGGATGTAGTGGCTGGAACCAACACCACCACTTTGCAGACTTTACTGGCTGTGGGTTAAGTACAGGCTCCTCTAACTCCTTGATGTGATCACAGGGCTCTTCAAGTGAGAAATATGATTCTGGGATCTCCTCAGGCTCTGGAATTTGAACTTGTTCTTCTACTTGGCCCATATCTTGATGAAAGCGCAAGCAACCATATTGTTCATTCCTTGGAAAAGTGCTTGCATGTCCCAATCCTTGACTTTGGACGAGATCTGTCCCTTGAACTCCACATGACTGCATCTCAGGTTTATGCTCAGTATAAGGGATCTGGCATGAAAATCGTGCGAGGTAAACAGGAGCAGCAACCACCGGAGAAGGTAATGGAGTTTCTCCCCACGGTAACTTTCTTGATAAGAGCAAAAGTTGTTCCGCTCGCACTGCTTCCTCAAAGATTTGTGGGAACCGTTGTTCACCTGATTGCAGCAAAAAGAGACCTATGTCAGAGTTAAAAGCTCGAACATAAAATAGGTGGGCTTGGGTGGGTGATGGATGGATCTTCTCTGGAATTCTCTTCCAACTTCTCAAGAATCGGACATTGAAGTCTATGATGCTCTCTTGAGGTGCTCTCTTGATGTACATGAAAAATTGGTAGAGATCCAAAGAACTGTAGAAAGGATCTTCGTCAAATCTTTTGATCAGTGCTCCCGCTAGATCATCCCATGAGCTGATGCTTTGACATTTGAGCGATCTGTACCACTGCAATGCTCTTCCTTCCAAAGACTGAACCAGAAGTCGGATCATAACATCTTCGTGTTCTATGACATGGATCATGGACAGAATAGCAATATCTTCAACATGTGCCAGATCCATGCCTTCGGTACCATCATATTTTGCCAGGTTCTTCAGGGCACCTTCGGGAATTTCATGTCGAACTTGGAGATTCGAGAGGGCCGGGATCATCCCATCTAGAAAAAACCCTCGCCTTTGTGGCGGTGGTGCACGGAATCACGGCCATCGCCATTAAGTCAGAGTCGCCAGAAAAACATTCTTTGAATTTTTTTTTTTTTTTTAAAAACAATAGGCGTCCACGAACAGATCTTCAACTCAGCAAAGTCGCCAGATGAACTTACAAATCTCCTTTGTGAGGCCAAGACAGACTCATCAAATCTTGAGACCTCCGGGTGTTTAAAACGTGCCAAAAACTGTTGGCACCGGTGGGGTTATCACTTTGGAAAATTATGCGTATCCCACCGATTATGAATTCTTGGAGACAGAAACGATCTGTCCCACCGGCGTGCCAAAAGCGTTGGTCACGAATGCGCCACAGGAAAGGATTTTTACAATTGCGCCCTAGACCCGGCCAACATTGAAAGGTCGGAAGCAAGAAATGGCTCCCAGGACCAATCTCCAGTGGGGCTGGTTCCCTCTACTATTCTAAAATTGGGTTTAAGATAGGGTTCTTTGGAAAGAGATTTAAAAGGTTGCGAGAAAGAAATGGGAAATATGGCCATAGGCCGAAGTGATGGGATCGAGAAAAACAACGGCGAGGAAACTACAAATGCAACAACGACAAGTAACATAAGAAATCAGCTTCATCCTCGCACAATCACATGCCGCAAATCCCTCCAAACCCACATTCCGGGAATTGTACCACGACCGCGATATTTAAATCCAGTATGCAGAATTTAAATGTAATAGCAATGCAGGAGTACGAATGCTATTAGAAATGCAGAAAACGAAAAGAAATTCATCCATGCGACGCTTGAAAAATTAGAAGTCGATCCTTGTATTCCCGCAAATACAATTCCAGTTTCTAGCAGCAAGTTTTTCCAACCCTTGCAAATGAAAATTACATTGGTTTTTATAGAGGTCCGTCCTCTTTGCAGCATTAAATAATTAAAACCAACTTCCTCGTGATCTACAATAATATCTTGAAAATCAGGAACATGATCCCCTTAATCGCAGCCTCGAGGAAATAAAAATTAAATACCATGAAACGTTCGCGGTCCTTTATTAAATACGATTCTTCGAACATGTGCATGAAAACCGTTGAATTAATCCACGAACCGTAGCTTTGAACCAATAAATCCTTTAATTTTGGTGGCCTGGGCACTCTTCGACCTTAACCGCATCGGAAATCCACAAAATATTTAATTCGGGTTAGCATTAAATCATCGAAAATCAAAAAAACCCTCTCGGCCGTTCATATTGCACTTGGCGGGAAAACTGCGCAGGTCGCGAAAACGCGACGGGTCACGAAATCGCGACATGTTTGTATGTCGTACGCTTCGCTGCTGAAGACCCGCGAAAACGGAACATGTAGCGATTTCGCTACATGTTCCCGTCGTTGCTCCTCCCTGCGCTCTGCCCCGCGAAATCGGAACATGTAGCGATTTCGCTACATGTTTCCGTCGCCGTACCAATCGCCTTTTTCGGTCGCGATTCGCTGACATGTCAGCGACGCGCTGCAAATTTTGACTTAACGCCTTCGAAGCTGCCCGGGTCGCGATTCGCTGACATGTCAGCGAATCGCTGCATGTTTTCAACTTAATGCTTTTTTGCCCGCCGACCCGCGATTCCGGAACACGTCGCGATATCGCGACGGTTCCGCCAACCTGCCTGCGTTGACTGAGTTGACCGCGATTATGCAACATGTCAGCGCGTCGCTGCGATTTTCAGACTTAATCATTTTTTGCTCAATTTTTCTCCTTTTTTCGCCCAAGCTGCATCAATCAAAGGTCAGATCCCCAACAATACATCAATGCATTCATCAATGAGAATCAATGTGGCAAAAATGCCAACAAGTATATATATATTTTTTAAGAGCAACATAGCATAATTGAAAGTTTCAAAACTTAAGATATTTTAAGCCCTTTCTACTAGGGTTGTGTAATAATTAATTAGGTGCCAGGGTGAAGTGGTTTTGGTGGGTGGGATAGACAAGATTTGTACTTGAATAGGTGGTTGATAGTTCATTATTCAAATCAACCACCTACATATTCATTGTATATGTACGCAATTTTGATCAATATAATCTTGTCTAGTACCCTATTGGTCCAACATGTGGTATCAGAGTTGTCATCATTCCTAGAGTATGTAAAATAAAACATCAAGTATGTGAGATTTTATGAAAAAAAAGAACGTGCCTTTTAGGATTGTGCTACTTGAACAACACAAAAAATATGTGTTAAAAATATTTATTGTGGTCTAAAGAACATTGCTTTCAAATTTCAAATGTGTTGAGAAAATAAAAAGGAATAAACACAAGTTTGAGTGAGGAGAAGACCTTACTTATTGGATAAAAAAATCTTCTTTTTCATTATTGTTGATGTTTATAAGTACCACAAGCATTTAATTAATATTGGAGGAGTTGTAGAGCTATCCAAAAAGTATTTAGTTTGTATTAAAAGAGTTGTTATCATAAAATTGATTATTGCAATTTGGTGTAAGAACATGTCATCTAAAAAATAAGCCATCTAGAGCATTGCATTAGAGTTTGAACTTATTGGTAATCTTACCCTTTGCATATTGTTGCCTTGGTTCATGCCTAAGATGTAGATGCATAGAATTAGAGTGATCAAAGTCATATAAATTGGTCGTCTGATCATACCATCTGGAAAATATTGCCATTTGAAGTTATCGTTTGGAAGAGTCGTATGGAACTATTGTTTGGAGCCACTATTTAGAGTTGTAATCTAGAGATACCATCTAAAAAAAATTATCATCTAGAGAAGGGTTTTCATTTGGAGTTTCCATTTGGAGCTACCATATGGAGTTGTTGTGTAGAGTTTTCATATAGATATACCATTTAGATCTATCATCTAGAGTTGCTATCTACAACTATCATTTGGAGAAAATTTATCATCTAAAGACATCGGTACCATCAACTAAGTTGTTATCTAGAAGAGTCATTTGGAATTGCCATCACAATATCATTTGAGATGAGTTTAATATTATCATAAAAAAGGGCCATCTAAAGTGAACTTTGACCCTATTATCCGTTGATCAAGCTATCTAGCAATAAGGTCATCTAAAGATGCACGAGATTTTTCTATTGTGAAGTTGCCATCTAATAAATGCATGGGTCATTTGAAATTTAACTTCCAGTGAAGTGTTTCTTATTTAAGGCGTATGCCATAAATTAAAATAAAAAAAAAAGAGAAAAAAAAAACTTATTACTTGTAGTTTATTGGGAGAAAATGTTGATCTACTACATGTAATGAACACACCATATAAAAATGGAAAAGAGGCAAAACTATATTTAAATACATAAATAAAAAAAATCCCACATGCTTTGTGGGAAGGCTCTTTGAAACCTTTAGCAAATATTTTTTATTTTTATAATAATTGTAGGTGACAAGACGATGATTTAGTATATTTTTTTATACCTAAGAATGTTGAGGGAATATTTCCTAAATATTCAAGTTGGAACACTGGCATCATTAAACCAGAGCACCGATGTTTATTGTGATGAGTCCATTTTGGTGGGAGACACAACAATTTGTAATTGGCCATTGAAGGATAAGGTAGATTCGTAGTTGTCTAATTATTTTTATAAATATTTTGTAGGAGAGAGTAATACAACTTGAAACATTTTTTAAGACACTAAAATGGTAATTGAGTCATCTATATGACAAAGAATTGATGGTGAAATGAAGAGGTGGCATAAATAATTCAAAGATAATGTAGAGATAAAATATTTTGACAACAAAGAGTTTGTAAGAATAGATAGTTATAAAGGCTAGTGCCAATTAAACAAAGCAACTATTAGTTAAATACCAGAGTGATTAGATCTATCGTATTAACAATGAATATCTATTTTGCAACTTGCTTTGCATATACATAAATTTGAAGTAGAGGCATTTGAACATCCTAATGGGTGGAAATATTGTTGTTTGATGTAACTATTTGAAGATAGGTATATTTATGCTTATTGGAAAGCATTTTATCAGGCCTAATGCAATTGTCTTGTTGAAGAAAGATGCCAAATATTTTTAAAGATCACATGTTCAAAATTTTTGTTTAACTTGAGGGGGATCATATGGTTGACCTGATTGTGATCCATATTGAAATCTAAAGTAGACTACATTGTCTAATGAAGATAATGCTTCATTTTAGAGAAGTGGAGACTCTATTTTTTATAGATAGTCAAGTGTGTCCCTATTTGTTTATGCTCTTATAAATGGTTGCAAGTGTCCCAATTGATAAGCAAAGTATTTTACCTATGATTGGTGGAATATATCCCTAATGACAAAGTCTCATAGATAAATGAGTGTGTCCCTATTTGTAACTATGTATATGGATAGCATGTGTATCCCTATCTACTTATGATGTAAAATATTAGATAGTTATATTTGTCCCTATTTTTGATTGAGTCTAATGTGTTAAGTCCCACTGAGGTGACTAGTTGATTTTTACCTATTCAAGATGACGTAAATCATGGACTAATGTGTGCTTCTTGGTCCATTATCTTTTTAAACCATGTAATTTTTTTATTCTTGCTCCTGTTTGAAGTATGATGTAATAATGGAGAATGTTAGGAATTAATTGCTTCATGTAATATAGCTAGAGTAGATATTTAGGAGTTACACCTATTAGGTGGTTGATAGTTTGTTATTCAAACCAACCACCTACACCTTCATTGTATATATACATAATTTTGATCAATACAATCTTGTACAACACCCTACGAGTCCAAAAATGTATCAAAATCCATAGAAAATATTCACAAAATTGAAAAATATCCCTTCCATTGGAATGAGATGAAAAATATACCTATACTTGTAAAGCAATCAATGCCTCAAATCACAAGACAATAGTAGGGTCTCGCAAGGCAAAACATCGAGTGTGGAAATTGATGCCTTTCCTTTAAATTGAATCTTTTAGGAAATATTTTAATAATATTTCATGGAATTAAAATATTAAGACAGATCTTCTTGTGTCTCCACTTATAATCAATAAACATAATAACAAAAACAAGTATTAAACCATCAAAATTGTATCCCACAATGATTGTGGGATAACTGAATTTGAATTCAAAATAATTAAATTCATGCATGCTTATGTAATGGTTAAGCCAACATCCATACAATGGTTAAAAAGCTCACACATTTAGATGGTAAGTAATCTTCATGTCATCTCTCCTCAACACCTTCGTTGAGGTCCAATACCTTTAGACAACATTTGGTTGTTCCTACCATAAATGTGGGATAAAAACATAGATTTCATTCCATCCAAAATGACACATGCTTTAGATGATCGTGTCAAATTAAAATTGAATCTTTGTCATTGAATACTTTGATTAGATGACACTGATTTTATTTAACATTTAGGCTTGGAAGAAAGGAATTTTAAAATTTTATTATAAAAAATGACCATGCCTCCTCTTAGATGGTGTGGTGCCACCTTCATGTGTAGTAAATATCCCTCTACACTTAACAAAAATAAACACAAATATGTCACATCTACTTTGCAAGATCTATTTTGGTGGATGACATGCTCGTATTGCAAATGGCCTAGTAAGCCTAGTAAATGCCTCCATGAACTCAATATTTATTGGATGTTTTTCCCTCCTCTCATCCAATAAAAAACACAATGCTTTTGCAATAGGCTTGATGTCTCCAAATAACATGTTCTATATAAAAAAAATAAACTAGCATAAAATCATGCTTCAAATGAAAGGACAATGTCTTCTTTTTGGGAAAAAACTCAAAATGCATCATATCTAGTGCAAACATTCCTAAAGAATTCATGATGAACCCAACATATTTGGATGACACATTAACCCCCAATAAATGTAATATCTTTTCCATTTCAAACAAACTCTCTGAGCCTCAACAAACATAACATTTAATGTCATCTCAATCTTGTACAATATTTTGCATGCTTGTGCATTGAATGCAACTCCATCATGGCAACATCTTTTCTACAACATAGTATTCTATTTGAATGGCTCTTGTTCTCTTCAAACAATATTTACTGTGTTTTCAACATGAAAATTCCATATCTTCATATAATTCAAGCATACAAAAACCTCTTTAAGTAGTTTGAGTTAGACAACCCATGCAATACAAGTAATATTAGATGACCCTAAAGTTAGATTGACCTTGTGCATCTTCATATGATAGTGTTTTTAGATGATCCAATCAATATGTGGCATGGTAAATGCAATCATCTATATGGCCTAGTCAACACATATGTCTTAGATGGACCTTACTTTAGATGGCCCAAATATGTGATGACATTAGGTTTAGACATCCCACTCATGTGAATTTAATTTTGTTCTACTTTAGTGCAACTTCAACACGCCATTGATAATAAGATATAAACAATATGATTTCTTTGCTCCAAAACTCATTCAAATATTCAATACAATGCTTTAGATGGCATGAATTCTATTTCATACTATAGAAAAAAATTGTTATGACAACTCCTCTATCATAAAAAAAATGCTTCTTGGATAGTGCCAACTCTAAAGGTTGAAACATATTCTCTGACATCAAAATACAAATGCTTATAAACCTATAAACATAAACAAAAATATTTTTCTTCTCTAATCAACAAGGTCTCCTCCTCACATGAAATCAATATCTATACTCTTTTGGCTTCACTATAACAACACACACATTAAATTTGAGAGGTGTCTCCTACTCTCTAGCAACATCATCACCTTCACAAGTCAATGTTCCTTTAATACTAGCCTATTGTGATATTAAAATGGTAGAAGTATGATTTGGATTCTATCAACTATGATCAGTTGTAACATTGATGTGATAAAATAACAATTACACAAGTGATTAAGAATGTATAAGTTCAATAGTAAACCCACATTACAACCTCCCATAATCCTTTTAACCATTACATGATATATCATCAATGATGTAATATTCACAATAGTTAATCACATTGCTAGTAACATCTCTATTGTTATTTTTTGGCTTCGATTTTTGAGTACCATATTTTTCTAGTATCCTTCCAATATTTCTTACATATAGCATTGTATCACTAAAATTTTTTAGATTTAATTGTATCACAATGACCTTTCTAATTTGGGGTAAATCTGGTTTTGTGAACATCTCTTTGAGATTACTATAATCAATTTTGTGTTTGAATTGGTAGTTATATTTTCATATTCTAATGAAGACATCAATTATCTCATGTGGCTCTTGTTTTTCCATCATAAATTGATAAATGGAATCATTAGGTGTTGTCTTTATTTTGTATTTGGTTGTAATGAAGTCAACTAGTTACTCAAAGCTATGAATGGAACCTCTAGGTAGGTTTGTGTACCACTCTAACATGGCTCCCTTAAATTATTTTATAATTAATTTTGTGGTAGCATTTAGGTTAGCTGCTATTCACTATTTTATATATCAAAGGATACACTAAGGAATTATTTGGTTGTCTTATTTTCATAATAGGATAGGGGAAATATCTATATGAGGTGTTATTAGTTAGATGATTGACTTACTAAGCATAGGATTCTCCACTTGAACTACATTGTCTTGTTACCTTGTCATGAGTTGTTGAGGCATAGCTAGCAAAATTTTCCATGATGGGTACAATTGTGCCCTTAGGTATACTTGTTGAATCACTTGTTTTTTTTTGGTAATTATAATAATAGATTAATTGTGGGTTTTTATAAAGGATATTTCATATATAAATCAGCCTTGCTAAAAGATATTTCATGCCGGATGGCTAGGTAAATAGAGCAGTTCGTAAAAAAGATAGGGAAATACAAAATGCCCGAGGGCCCCAGAAGATGCGAACAGTCCTGGAAATCTTGATCTTGAAATACATTAAAACAGAATAATAGCGGAAGACAATATATCAACAAACTTTGGGAGAAGACCTATGATACAAATTCTTCATCATGAGGGAATATCTGCCTTGGCCAAACTGTCCACCTCAGTTGGGAAATGAGAATGCCAAACAACCGGGCACATGGTCATCAGTCCTTTATTGGCCAAGTGATCCACCACCCAATTACCTTCTTTGTAGATGTGCCCCGCCTCCCACCTGGCACGCCGAGAGAGGAGCATCCTAGCCTCAAGGATGATATTTAGGACCCGCCATGACGGGTCTTTGGAGCCACGAAGGTAGTTGATAATGTTTAGAGAATCGCCTTCAATAATTAAAAGCCTAGGATCATTCGATATGACCTGCAACCCTTTCAACACACCACGGGCTTCGACAAAATGATTGGTCTGAGGGCCCAGATTTTCACGATGAGGCCAAGATCGGCTTCCCATTATGGTCCCCGACAAGCCCATCGGAACCGGCGGGCCCCTGGGTTGCCTTTAGCGACCACTGTCAAAATTAAGTTTGATCCACCCCAAAGGAGGTTTTGTCCAAGTGACCTCCCTGCGGCCATTCACTGAGTCAACTCTGGAAGAGGAGCCAAGGTCCAGTATTTTGAAAATAATTGCCTCCTAAGGATTGTGAGGGCGAGAGCTGGGAATAGTTTTTGAATTCTCGATAGCAAAGGATAAGGCCCACTGGGCAACAGAGGGAGCCATTCTAGGGATCTTGCCGAAGACTCTAGCATTACACTCTAGCCAAATTTTCTAGATGGAATGGTGAAAGGTAGCCTCATAAAGGAATCGGAGCTTAGAATTCATAAAGGGCTTGGGCCATTGGAGGAAGGCATCTTTAAGGGAGCGAGGGGAGCACCAGAGTACTTGGAAGGAAGACAACACATAGCTTAGGACCGAATGGGAAAAGGGGCAATGCAAAAATAAGTGATCGGATGTTTCACAATCAGCTAAGCAAAGATAGCACCTGTTGGGAATTGCAAGGCCTCTCTTGTGGAGATTGTCTATGGTAAGGGATTTGTTATAAAAGGCAATCCAAGCAAAGTAATTTATCTTAGGAATAATCCATTTCCTCCAAATTGCTTTCCATCGGGGGTCCACAGTAGCCTCACATGACAGAAGATCATAAGTGAACTTAACAGAAAACCGCCCATCCTGCGTGTTGCTCCAAATAATTCTATCGTCTCTTATGATTGAAGGAATTAACACCGATTGGAGGACACCGTACAAGAAATTCACCTCATTATCAAACCCATACACCGATGGAAGTTTCCACTGAGGGGGAAGGGAACTCCGGTCAATGCAATCCGAAACCTTGAGATGACTGTTTGGATCAATCTAGGCCCTCAAGCCAGCCAAGTTCTGATTTACAGCGATAGCTTCATCTGTAGCCCACCTGTCTCTCCAAAAAAGGATTGTGGATCCATCCCCCAAGATCCAAAGAGCACCCCTGTTAATCACCTAATGGCCCTGAAGCACCGTCTTCCGAGAAGCCGAAGCTTCATGAGGAGACTCGGCTTCCAGGAGAGAATTTTCCCCAAGATACTTTCTTTTAACTATATTGACCCATTTCATCGGTGCATTAATAAGAATTCTCCAAGCATGTTTGGCAATTAAGGCAGTGTTCATGAGCCTGGATCTTCTCAATCCCATGCCCCCTTGGTCCTTTCAAAGGCAAACCTTATCCCATGCCACCAGAGGAATTCTGGATTTATCTTCGTTGCCGGACCAGAGAAAATTCCTTTGAATCTGCTCGATTTTGGAATGGATAAACACAGGAAGCATGAAAACAGACATGAAATAGGTGGGAATTCATTGAAGACAAGCTTTAGTGAGGGTTGCCTTCCTAGCTTGAGATAGAAATTTGCCTTTCCAAGTGCTGAGTTTCTTATGAAGCCATTCCAAAATCGAATTCCAGATGTTCCCACCGCCTCGCCCATTGCAAACTAGCGACAACCCCAAATAAGTTACAGGCAAGGAATCAATAGTGCATTCGAGTATTCTGGCAATGTGGATTTGCCTACGCAGAGGGGTATTAACAAAATAAATTTTGCTCTTCAAATAATTAACTTTTTGGCCAAAAGCCTTCTCATACCGGGACAAAATGCGCTTGATAGATTTGGCCTGAGTGACAAACGCTCCAGTGGATATGAGTGTGTCATCCACAAAATTTTGGTGAGTGATAGGATCAACTCTAGAAGTAGATAGAATGCCAAAAATCTTGCTTCAATGGAGGGCTTCATTCAAAGACCAGCTAAGGACCTCTGCCAAAAGAATGAATAAAATAAGAGACAGAGGATCACTTTGTCTGAGGCCACAAGCACTCTGGAAGAATCCAGCGGGGGACCCGTTGATCAGCATAGAAAAGGATGGAGTGGAAATGCAACTATTCACAAGGTCAATCCAATGATGATGGAAGCCCAACTTGTAAAGGACAGCACAGAGGAACCTCCTGTCCACTCTGTCAAAAGCTTTATTCATGTCTAGTTTAAGGAAAAGCGCAGCATTCTTGGAACATTGGGCAGTATGGAGGGTTTCGTGAATAGTAATGATGTCGTCAAGGATATTTCTACCCTTAACGGTGCTCCCTTGAGCTGGACCTACCAAAGAAGGGAGGAGGGATCTCAGACGATTGGCAATGGTCTTGGTAAGAATCTTGTAGAAAACATTGCAGAGGCTTATGGGACGATAGTCGAGAAAAACTTTTGCAGGCGGGTGACTTAGGAATGAGAGCTAGGAAGGTAGAGTTGAGCTTCGGATGGATGGATCTTGATGCTTGGATTTCTAAGATAGCCTCCCAGACATCAGGCCCCATAACATCCCACATAACTTGAAAGAATCGGGGGGGAACCCATCAGGCCCGGGGGCCTTATCTAGTTGCATGGAAAAAAGAGCATCCTTAATCTCGAAATGGGAAAAAGGTTCCAAGAGTTTAATACTTGCCTCATGGGGGACTTTGGTAGGGAAATTAGCAAGCAAGGATTTTTTAACTTGGAGGACGCTATCAAGAGGAGCACCCAGCAAATCCTAGAAGAAATTGACTACTTCGCTTCGAATTTCCTCAATGTCCCTGGTAGTGCGCCCATCCTTACACAGCACCTGTCTGATCTTGTTGGCCCCCCTGTGTCTCATGGTAGACGTGTAGAAAAACTTTGAATTTGAATCACCGCTCTTCAGCCAAATATCCCTAGACTTTTGATGCCAAAACGTTTCCTCACTGGCAAGAATGGAATGATAGTCCACTAGGAGGATCCGTTCCTCCTCTCTGAGGCCTTCAGAATACCCTTCGACCTCCATATTTTCCTCTAAAATCTTCAAGCACTCAGAGATGGACCTTTTAGACTAAAAAATGTTGCCAAAAACCTCCTTATTCCATGCCTTTAAGTTCTTTTTAATCATCTTAAGTTTTAGGGCCAGTATTTTGGACGCTGAACCAACCACCATCACCTGCCACCATTTCAAAACCAACTGTTTGAAATCCTTGTGGGAAATCCACATGGACTCAAATCTGAAAGAGATCTTAAACCTAGGCCTGCCAGTGGCCTCTAACAGAATGGGATTATGGTCCGACCCGATTCTTGGCAAAGCTGAGAGAGTTGCAGCGTCGAGGAAGGGAATAGCTTCATGGGAAATGAGGAACGAGTCGAGCTTGACCTGGATGAGATTGCTCCCAATCCTCCTGTTGCTCCAGGTGAAGGACGCTCCCTTAAGTTTGATGTCTAGCAGATTATTGGATGAAACAAAATATTTCAAATCCTCCATGCTATGGCTGGCCAGCTCAACGCCTCCCTTCTTTTCAGATGGATGAAGAGGGCAATTGAAATCCCCTCCCACAACCCATGGGAAGTCACTAAAACTTTCCTTCATCAAAGAGATGGTTTTCCACAACTCAGCTCGCTTCGAAGTAGAGTTCGAGGCGTAAACATTGGTCAAAATCCATGAAAAATTATCAACCTTAGAGTGAAACAGGACATTGATAGTCCTGCTGGAAGTCGATAGAAGACTACCCTCGACCTTGTCAGAGTCCCACAACACCATGAGACCACCTGCAGAACCTAATGCAGGGCTGGAAAGGAATTTGGACTTGGCCCAAATGGCCCTGGCAACCTTGACAGAGGCAGAGGCATCAAAATTAGTCTCCTGCAAAATGAGGATGGATGGGTTAGACTTCTTTCAGAGATCGACCACCACCCTACGTTTGGCCGCTCTGTTAAGACCTCTCACATTCCATGAGAGGATTTTCATCTAGACATTTTAAATACTTTCTTGCCTCCCTTTCCCTGCTTGATGGGAGGTTTTGGGACAGGCGAATCACCCACCAGGGAGTCAGAATCTTCTTGAAAAAGCAACCGCTGGGATCCATTTGCAATGTCTACTGCCATTTCCTTATCCCTTCTTTCTTTGTTAGGAGGTCACCCCTGTTTTATTTCACAGCCAAAATCCACCCCTTACTTTCGGCTTCTAGTGTTTCGCGGACTAATGTTGCCATGTTGTTCGTCCCTCTTGCCCAGCAGATACTCTTCCAGGAAGGACTCGAGAGGTTTCTGGTTTTGAAAAATAGGGGAATCAACCTGAGCATAAATACGGGAAGGAGACTAATCCTTTTCCACTTGAGTTTTTGGTTGGGAATTTGCATTGCACAGAATGGCATCCGACTGGGGGAGAACCCTAGAAGGATCTGGAGACTCAGGCACTGTTGCTATAGGGTGTTTCGATTGTTTTCCTTCTTGCTCCGGGGGGTTTCCAAAAGCCCCACCCTTCATCCTCGACTTTTGAAGAGGACAATTTGACTGAAGATGCCCCTAGGAACTGCACCGAGGGCAAAATGCCGATCTATTTTCGTAGTTAATGACTTGCTTATGAAGAACGGAGCCTCCAGACCGAAGAGTGATGGAGGATGGAAGGTTTACCTCCAAATCCGCCAGGACACAAAAGCGAGCTTGGACAAATCTGGTTTGGGCCTGAGTGGGAGGGTCAATGGTGACCAACTCACCAATGGAACGGGCAATACCCCTGATAACATTTTCATGCCAGCAAAAAAGGGGAAGGTTCGGCAGCCCTAACCCATATTGGGGCAATATTAATACTCTAGGTTTCGGGGTTAAAATCCATCCCCCACTTCCTGAGAAAGAGACTCCTGCGTCCTAGAAACCAAGGGCCCCCAGCCAAAATTTTATAGTAATCCTCCGCATTATTTAGCCTAATTGTGAAAAAACCTCAGGATAGGGCAGCCAGCTCCATATGACCCGAGGTCCGCCATTTTCCTGTCGCCCACCTGTGGATGGTCTCCATATCGGGACGCCCTCCAATAAACTTCCCGATTAGGGTAAATTTTTCAAATTCGATGAAACTTGATAGGATTTCCTCCGAGATGTCCAGTTCATCCCCAGACGAAAAGAGGTCCTTAGTGAAAATACCATTTGGGGTTTCAAAAGCCGCTGCCTCTGCATACGATTTATGTTGGCAGTCTCTCCCTTTGTCAGGCGGATCCTTCCCGCGTCTGCCTCCATCTTCGGGTAACTCTGTCGAGCCTCCATTCTCTGACTGCCCTCCCTCTGCCTTGCTACGGCCCTCCAACTTGCCGATGCCCAAGTTCATAGTGCTGGTGCTCCCACTCCCGTTCCCTCCCGTCGCTACCTTCCCGCTCATCGCTGCACATGAAGAGTTTATTTTCAAATCCAACCTCTTCTAAATCGAGTCTTTGATCATGGGTTCTTAATGGTTATTCCTAATTACGATTCTTCTCCTTAGTATTATGATTTCCTTGGTTGTTGTATAAATCTGTTGATATTATCTCTAAGAATGCTCATGTTGAATCACTTGTTGTGATTACTAGATTTTCCTAGTTTACATTTTGTTGTTTAGATTGTTAATAAATTTCTTGTGTTTGTTAGTTTTAGATTGTTATACAATTGTATGAGCATTTTCCAAATTTGATTTTAGCACATATGTATTTGGATTTTTTTGGATAAAATTTTATTGATTTTCACTTCATTGATTACCATGTTATTGAGTTCTTTGCTAGTTAATATTATGTTTTGTTGTGCCACTCTTTGTTGAGATGTTGGTTGATTAGCATTTGTTGCATGTTGTCATATTGGATTTGTAGCTTCATAAAATATTTATCTTGTTTTTTTTTAGGGAGTAACCTGATTTTTGGACTACATTGACCATTTTTCCAAAATTTTAAGTTCATAATTAATTAAGTTTGTTGAACTCTCGGTTGAGGATTTTGAGCAGTGCTACTAAATTGAATTTTAGTTTTGTGTGCCTCTTATTGACTATATCTCTTAAGTTCAACCTTATAGGTGTTCCATTGTTCTTTTAAGATGTAATATAAGGCATAATTTGGTAGACTATGAGTTTTAGGATGCTTAAGGAGTAGTTCCTCAATGTTGCAAGGAGGGGTATTAGGGGGAAAGGATGGTCCTCCCCTTGAGGTTGAGATTGATACTCCATTTTATCCCCTTCTTATTGATCCTCTTAATATTGATTTTGTTTATTATGGATAGTGTGGTAGCTTTTCTCATTTCTAAAGATAATAATTGTGCCATTAGGATCCTTTTGGTATTCTTCCTTCTGGACCTTTTTTGTGTTTCCTCTATTTGGGAATTGTATGTGTCAATATTTTTTTGGAGAATTTGAATCAAGTATTCTTTGGAATAGTTAGCCAAGTTAGGATCCCTCTTCATAGGTTCATTAATATCCCTTAGAGGAGGGTTTATGTAGATAGGTTGGAAGTTGTTACTTCCAAGATTATTATTTTGCTTAATATGGTTGTTCCTAGATTGATTCCTAGTTTAGATAGCATAGATCTCATGATTACAATTGAGATAAAATTAGTTGTCAAGGGCTTGGTAATTAGTGAAAGGCACTTGGTTGTGGGTTTGACAACCCATGTTAGCTCTATAGAGTATGACTAGGCAATAATCCCTAGAGGCAAAAAGTGGTCCATGCTCATAAGGAGTGTTTCATATTAGGTTCTTCAAGATGTTTTATAGATATTTGGACAAGCCAAAGAGGTCAAGCCAAACCTAGGTAAAACTCCAAAAGGGTGTAATCACAATAAGGTTATGACAAGGGATGATATTATCAATGTTGAGACAGAAAATATTAGAAGTAAGAAATAGTAAGGATAAAGCACAAATAGTATAACTAGTAAAAATATAAAAATTGATATGATTTGTAAAATATACAATAAAATAAAAGAACAAGTGAAAGTAATAGATGTGTAATAATATTGGAGAGAGAGAGAGAGAGAGAGAGAGAGAGAGAGAGAGAGAGATATCAATATAATTCACCAAATATGCAATAAAATAAAAGAGCAAATCTAAGTAATAAATGCGTAAGAAAATTGAAGTGCAATAAAGAAGGGAGAGAGTGATAGTAATGTCCCAATATAGCCAGGTTGGTTAACTTTATTAATGGCTCGAGCTCTAGCTTAGGATAGACATCCCTTGAGCATCAAATTTTGAATTTGTTACTTGGTTAGACTATATAAATAGATGTGTTGTGATGTAGTTGGATCATCACTCATATTTTTTAATCCTCTATAGCCTCTTGTGTGCATTATAGACTTCACTCTCTTTGTGGCTAAAAGAATTTTCCCTCTCCAAGTGAATTGGATTATTCTAAAACTTGGAATATAGACCTATTTCATTCATTGTAATTTAAATTATAGAATCTAAATTATATTGTGAATATTCTCATGAATGTGTTTATGTTTCCATATTTCTAATTTTACTGCTATATTTACTATTTTTAGAAGTTATATTTATTACATGTGGTATACAACTTATAATTTTGGCTCTTTATGATGATACAAAAAGGTTATAGAAGGATGAACGAGCTATTCCAAAACCTCTTTTAGCTATATTTAAATTTTCCAATTAAGTAATTTCTATTCAGTTTTTTTCTACTACCAAACTTTTGGTTTAATTTTTCTATAATATTATGATTTAGACATAACTATTTGTATTTTATAAACTTGAAAAAATAATATCATGTAAGTCAAGTCCCTTGTGGAAGATCTATCTTATTTTGATCATCTCATCGAGATCATCAGGATAAGATATATCTTTGGTAACACCTTTTTGTGGGTGGTCAATGAATTCAAGCTTCATCATCAGTTAGTGGTGTATGTATGGTCCTTCAACTTACTCCAATTGGAAATGAGTAAATGATTATTTACAACTACATACTCATTTAATTATGCTTGTACGAGCTAAAAAACATCATTCCATAAATCAAGACAAACATACCAATATCTTGGAGTGCATCAATAACTTTGACCCTCTTTCTCCACTATCATCCCCATGAGAACCCCTTCCATAGAATATCATTTGTTCTATGAGACTCCCTGAAGCATCCCATTTGAGGTTCATGAATAATATCCAAATGAGCATCTTACATTGTATAAGCTCATCACTATTGTCAATGGTGCTTAAAAAATATGCTCCAATGCTCTACACTGCATCCAAATAAAGTTGAGTTTATAGACCAAAATGATAGGGACTTTTTGTAAACAAAATGGGCATTAGAAGTATCCCTAAGCGATGCAAATATATACAAAAGGAACTTGAGATTACTATAGACTATTAGGATCTAGGGAAATTTCAAAGGTCGACCTATAGGTAAAATTCAAAGCAATTCTAGTATTAATATACAAGGCACTACTAATGCACAACCTTAAACCAGGTCTAACATAATTTTGATAGACATATTTTAGGTGAGATCCTAGTAGTTCCCACATTTTACAAATACATATTGAACCCTCTATAGGAACTGCTATAAGTATGGGTGGTATTAATTTAGATTTTGTTACTAATTTAGACTCTAATGTAGGTGATGTTTTCTTGATTGGCCTCAAGGTATTTTAGTTTATCAAATTAATAACCTAACCTTTGAGGGAAATGATCCTCATGGTTGTAATTCCATGATGGATTGCCTTATCTACTTGCACTAAGTTCCTAATAATGGTAGGATCACTCTGGCCACCTCTAAGTTAGGTACCCACACTCATTAATGGCTTCTTTCAAAATTGAAGCATCATGGTTATCATTTTTCCCCATCAAAATTTAGGAAAATATTCCTTCTAAAGTTTAATAGGGATTTTTCTAACTCTTATATGGTTTGGTTAATATATAAAAAGTAAAATAGAATGGTGGATAAGTATTGAATCAATTTCATGAGCCTCCTCATATATACATATCATTTGGATCCTATAGTGGTGGTTTTGGTATTTTGACACAACCTCAAGGATGATACCTTAGGGAAAGTAGATATTCATTATCTATACACCCTCCATGATAATATGATTTCAATCCTTGTTAATTTTGCTTCAATAACCATAATTAGGAATTCCCACATGGGTAATTTTATTTCAAATGCCAATCATGACATACATGGGATACGGCATTCGAGAAGCAACATGAATTCCATGTGAAATTTAAGGATGAAGATGCCAAAGAAGAGGAGGTTTCTGCCTCACCACAACTAGAGAAATAAATAGAACCTAATGATCTTGAGCAAGATAAATATCATGGCTCTCTTCGCATTTGCCCTTGTGGTATTATAGGCTCATTACACTATTAAGATATAAGGCTTCATAAAATAATATCGAGTTAATATTTTGATTGATTCTAGTAGCACTCACAACTTTATCCACCATAAGATGGAAAAATATTTGGGGTTTATATTAACAATTTTAACTAGGATAAATTTCATATGTTGATTTCCAATGGGGTAAGGCTTAATGTGTGGTTTATATTCCTAATGTTACCATCCAAATAAATACCTGTACTTGGGCTGACAACCTTTCTACAATGGTTTTGGATAGTGTAGATGTTATCTCAAGATCTTAGTGGTCATTTCAATTAGATGTTGATACTATGAACCTATATTTATTTTATATAATGGACATAAAACAACAAATTCATTTATCGCTATGATTTGCAACATATACCATACAAATTTGTAAGATCTCACCAAATAAAAAAATATTAAAAAATGTCAAAAAAGGCTTCTTTGATCATATTTACTACATGTAAGTCTTGGCTCCCAAGTAGCGACCTCTTATTACTTTTGAAATATAGTATCTTATTAACAAATATGCTCTATTTTTTATGAACCCAAGGGATTCCCACCCAAGCAAACTCGTAATTATGCTATCCATCTTATTCTAGGAATTCACCCACCAAATATTTGTTATTATCACTATCCCCAACCCCAAAAGTATGAAATTGAAAATTTGGTTCACGAGATGTTGGAGTAGGCTCTTATCCATTCTAGTAAAAAATCCCTATTCATATTTCATGGTCATGATCTAATGCAAGGATAATTCTGTTGGGACTGAAACTGATGGGATAATATTATTGATACAAATGAGTTACATATATAGGCAGAAGGCCTATATGAAACACATGACACTTGTCAAGAGAAACTGACAAGTCTCAAGGTGAAGGCATAGTGCACTTTAACTCTAACATTCCCCCTTAAAGTACACTATCCTAACTAAAGAAGAAACAAAACAAGTCAACATTAGGTAACATTCCCCCTTAATGTTGACTTCTCTAAAACTACCTATCATCCTCTCTTATTGCTGATTTGGTCTAGGCTCGTGCTCTTTGCGCTTGGCTCTCCAACTGTGAATAATGCTAGATTCACTATGTATACATCTCGGTCTGTTGCCTCAGGGTTAGCCACTTCCACGGGTCTGTTGCCACTAGGTCAGTTGTCTAAGTGCCTCAGGGTCATCATGGGTGCCTCAGGGTCAGCCACTTCTGGGTCTGTTGCCTCTGTAGGTCATCCTCAGAGGATGTTGCCTCTCGTAGGTCACTGACTAGTCCCACCATAAATATCAAATACTTCCTTATGGTGAACTCAATCTAGAAGGTGTCGGTCTCTGCCGAAAATGCACCTTAATACAAATGAAAAACGAGCCATATAAGAGTGTCGGTCTCTGCCGAAAATGCACTCAATACAATAAAATGAGCCATAGATCCAAATATGGAGGAGAAGAAGAAGAATAGAAGAGAATCTTCTAAAGTGTCTTCGTCTGTAGTCTTCAGAAGTAGATCCGAAAAAAAACCTCGGATAGAGTCTAGGGTGTCTTTGTTTGTAGTCCCTAGAATAAGTGTCCTTATGGTGACCATGTCATCCCACCGAAATGCATGGGTAACCAGCCGCTGCATTCACCAAGTGTATAGAAAATATCACTAGGTACAAGGATCACATATAAAATTACCTTGGGAGTGTCGGGTACAACCGAGAGTGCACTCCAAGGTATAAGAACTTTGAGGCTAAAAAACTAAATTGAAATAGCCTCAAAATTACAATATGACACCACCATTGTGTCTATCGCAAAAAACCGTTTCCAATGACTATAAATACCCCTATAGGCATATACAAATTGATGCTTCAACAAATCAAACACAATGACCCTCAAAAAATATGTGCAGCTCCGGGACATTCCCAAGTAGTCACCCATCCGAGTTGTGCTCTGGAAAAAGATGCTTGACTTGGGAGTTTCAATGAAATTTGCTGCCACTATGTCAACTATCTTTATGAGGAGGTGAGAACTTTCAAATATCTCATATAAAGTCAATATTGTAGCTTTAAAAAAAATATTTCTCACTCTATACTTCACTGCACATATATTAAAAATTGGTGCTTGCAAACGTGTACGCGGCTATCATTGCAATAATTGCAGAATTGGTGGTTGGAATTTGAGGAGGAGAAAGGGCCACGTGTCTTCATCTCTTGTGGCATCAAATCATTTCCCTCACCCGACGACAATTTTTGCTACTACTCCTGTTGCAACTGATGTTCCCCGACAGTCGAAGCTGCCGTCTTCCGAGAGCTCCACCCAAAAAAAGCTTGAGCCGCTTATCAACGTCGAGGATTCTGAGCAGATGGGAATTCTTCTGTGCCACGATGCTCTATGTGCCCTGGATCTGCTGTCTCTCAAAAGTCAGCATCGATTGGTCCATTAGCGGCCAAACTACCGTCAATTGACGACACTTTGTCCAAATTCTAGGGATCGACGCTTGGAAACCACCCCCATTGCAACGATCGCGGCTACAATGCCAATTGACCCCAGGAAAACGAGCCGCTTGATTTGAGTTTGCGATCCAACGAGGGTAAACAAGCGGGGAGACATTAAGGGGACAAAACAACAACAAATTTACATGCACTTTCGAAACAGGTAGATCTATGACAGAGCCCACAACAACAAATCTGATGAAATTTCTTTATTTGACAGAACCCTTCTCCCCCACCGAAATCAATCCGCCAGTTTTATCTATCGACAAGCTCTGAGAAAATATCCGAAAGGACTCAAGATCTGAGAATGAGCATCTATCGATCCCACAGCAATACAGACCACACAGATCAGAGAATATAGAAAAATGCCTGGCAATGAATCTAGAAAAACATGCCATCTTTCAGCAAGATCACCACCATCACTCCATAATTATTAGACAGTCACTTTTTTGAACCATTGGTTTGCTAACTATGCCCGAACCATGTCATAAAAATATGCACCAGAGGGAGTGTTCATAGATAGCATCAGGTAAAAAAACATCAACGGATGGCTCTATGGCAGCATTATGGGCTTAGGTATTCGCAACCAGGAACTTGCTCTGCCGGATGGAGGACTACTTTGAGCAGGTGGCACTGTAGAGTTTTTCTGGCGTTCTTCTCCTTCAAATATTCGACCAGGGAGTTGAGTGCGGATTCAAAGTCGTCTGCACCAAAAAATTTCCCACTGCTTCGGCCATCAGGGAGGAGCTCGTCTCAGTTGATGCACTAAAAATTTTTACCAGAACAACCACTCCCCTATAAAGGGCTAAAAAAACAACAGATTGTGGCCTCGCAAGAACAACAAATTGTGGCCTCTAGACACATATATGATCTAGAAACTGGTGTCGTGTTCTCCCAGGACGATATTGTCGATGACAAAATTATTCATCTGATGGCAGAGAATCGTAGACGTCGTGGCCGCCTATGCATTGCCATTGTTGAATATCCAGAGAATTCGAACCCCCATCGAAACTCTAAGAAGCACTGTCGGAACCATCAAATCTCGAGGACATTCCACGCAAATCCACACCACCAAATGTTGGGAGCCATGATTTTCTCAAAAGTCTGGTTTCTGATCCATTGTAAACAATGGAGAGCATACTCCCTGTTTTGAAAAAAAATTGGGGAAAAATGAAAAAATGAAAAATGGGGAAAATGATGAGGGGGGAGGGAGGGATTTCCATGAGGGAAATCCCCCCTCAAGGGTTTTCACAGGGCAGGGAAAGCCTGCTCTGATACCAAATGTTAGGAATAAAAAAAATGAGATGATATTACAAATGAAACACGGTTATAATATATAGGCATAAGCCTATATTCAACACATGACACTTGTCAAGAGAAACTGACAAGTGTCAAGGTGAAGGCAAAGTGCACTTTAACTCTAACATTCCCCCTTAAAGTGCACTATCCTAACTAAAGAACAAACAAAACAAGTCAACATTAGGTAACATTTAAAATGTTACCTAATGTTGACTTGTTTTGTTTGTTCTTTAGTTAGGATAGTGCACTTTAAGGGAGAATGTTAGAGTTAAAGTGCACTATGCCTTCACCTTGACACTTGTCAGTTTCTCTTGACAAGTGTCATGTGTTGAATATAGGCTTATGCCTATATATTGTAACCGTGTTTCATTTGTAATATCATCTCATTTTTTGTCATGTGTTGAATATAGGCTTATGCCTATATATTGTAACCGTGTTTCATTTGTAATATCATCTCATTTTTTGTTATTCCTAACAAATTCTTGGCAAATGTCCCTTAATTTTTACCCCTTAATAATATTACTATCAAAGATAAATTTTAAATTTTTGTTAGTAATGATTTGTTGGATGAATTGCAGGTGCATTTTTTTTACCATGCTTGACTTGCATTTTGGGTATTACCAAATTAGGGTTTGATAGGAGGGTATTCCAAAAAATACTTTGCATATATGAGGATAATTATGAGTTTGGCCATGCCTTTCAATCTTAGTAATTTCCCTTTCACCTTCTAGAGTGTTATGAATTTTGTCTTTCATCCCTTTCTTTACAAATTTGTATTTGTCTTTTCTGATGACATCCTAGTTTATAATAAGTCTTGGGAAGCTCATTTGCATCTTGTCAAACATGTGTTGCACCTTGTACAACAAGAATAACTATATGTCAAACAATCCAAATGTTCCTTTGGTGTGTTTGAAGTGGAGAAATTGGGTCACATTATGTCTCATGAAGATCAATGCCATGCAAGATTGGCCATGACTTAAATATTTCAAGAGTCTTCATGGATTTTTATATCTTATACGGTATTATAGCAAATTTGTTAGAATTATGAGAAGATTGTATCTCCTCTTATGAATATCACCAAGAACAATGTATTCATTTGGTTTGAGGAGGCTACAAGGGATTTTAATATCTTAAAGGATGCTATGTGCACTACTCCCTATTGTAGATACTTCTAAATTCAACAAAATTTATTCATTAAATATGATGCTTCTCAAATTGATATTAGTGATATTTTGATGCAAGATGGTCATCCCTAGATTTTGATAGGAAATAACTCTCTGGAAAGAATTTGAGTCATTTTACTTATGAGAGGGATATGTTATCCATCTAGCATGTGGTAGACAAATGGAAGCCTTACTTACTAGGATGACACATGATAACCAAAATGGATTATCTTAAGCATTTCTTAGAATATATAAAAAAACAAATTATTGACCAAGCTTTTGGTGCATGACTTCACACATGAACACAAAAAAAGGAAGGATAATACAGTGGTAGATGTGCTTTCTCATCAATATAAATATTATATCATTGTTAATGCTCTCTCCAACCACTTTGATGCAGGAGTCTTGTTGGCAATTTTGGGTACATTGGGTACATTGCCTTTGCTCAAGTGTTGATGTTGTCATTGATGTCAAGAAGTGGAAAGGTTTTTTGTGAAAACCAAGGCAGACAAAATAAAAGGTTTTATTTAAAACCATGGACAACAGATTTGAAATGGGTTTTTCTTAAAACTTAAGCTGGCTCTTCGTTTCGTTGAAAAAGGTGTCCCGGTGATGAAGATATTTAATTTTTTTTTTTTGGTAAGTAACATTATATACATAGCGGGTTTTTTAAGAGGATCCCAAAACCTTATAACAATAGAAGGAGAGCACCTTTAGGGCTGCAAGGTTGAGACAGGAAACCACATCTCAGACCGAATTACAAAATTTTTTGACATAGCAGACGATCCCACCAAAGACAATTAAATAATAAAATAGAACCCGCCCAGCGGGGAGAAGCTGAAAACCACCAATGAGAAGATCCCGCCCAACAGGAAACATAGAAAAACCGTTACAAAAAAATCCCGCCTCGCGGGAAGCAGTCAAAAACCACCAAAGAGAGAAACCCGCCTAGCGGGAAGCAGCTTAAACCCACCTCAGAGAAGATCCCGCCCAGCGGAAAGCATCAAAAAAACTTCACCAAGAAAATCTCGCCATCCGGGAAACCAGCAAAAAGGTGAAAATCCCGCCCAGTGGGAAAACCAGCGGATTTGGCGGATCCCGCCACGGATTTGGCGGATCCCGCCCACGAAAAACCAGCGGAAAATGCGGATCCCGCCCAGAGGATCCCGCCCAGCGAGAAGCCATTCTGCCCAGCGACAGGGGGATCCCGCCCAGCAAGAAGCCGAGAGCCAGGATCCGGCCCAGCGGGAAGCACACAGACAACTTCACCACGAGGATCCCGCCCTGGGAAAACAACAAGGAAAGCAGGTTAAGGAAATAGGGATCCAAGGGCTGGGAATCCCGAGCGGGAAGAGGAAAACAGTCACAGGGAAAGGATCCCAAGGAGCCATACAAGTGGGATCTAAGGTCTGCGTGCATAGATCGAGACCCCCCAAGAAAGAAACATGCGACAAAAACCATAGGAACCCAAGCAGCAGGGACCAAGGATCCCGTCCAAGCACAGAAGCAGCTTCAGGGAACTGGGACTGGGAATGGGAACAGCCCAGGCAGAGGAAAGCCCCCCCAAGGCCAAACCAGATGCCCAGGGTGTCCACCAAGGAGCAGAACCAGCACGAAGAAGCCTCCACGCGGGAAGAACAGCAGCCACAGGATCCCGTCGAGGATTCACAAGCAAAGGAGGAAAGAGGCCCCCCCAGACCACCCCCAAAGCTGTGAGGACCTCAAGGGAGACCCTAGGAAGCTGTCAAACCCTAAACCATCACCTCCACCGCTCAGAGAAATGCAGGGGACCAGATCCATGTGAATAACCTGCAAAAAAACCCCAGGGGGAAGCCTGAGGGAAAAAAGGGAAGGGATCCCCAAACAAACAGGGATCCCTGGGAAGCACCAGGCCACCAGAACAACCAAGGAAGCCCGAGCCCACTGGGAGGGGCACAGAAAATGGAGAAGGATCTCCCCCCAGGAGATCATCTGCAAACAACCACTCCCAGGGAGGGATGACCTGGGTTGAGCCAGGGATTGGGCAGGATCCAAGATCCAGGGGAGGGGGAGCAGGGAAGGGACCAGAGCCCTGAAGATATTTAATTTTAAATATCTAGTTTAAATTTTATTTATTTAAAATTTAAATTAATATTTTAAAATTAAATTAAAGTATTTTTCGACGTGTTTGGAAATGTCGATGTGTTTGGTAATGCATCGAAGTGCATATATAATGGGGCTAATAAATTCATTTTAGTGTGTGTGTGAATCGATATAAATCGGAGTGCATTTCATTTTCGTCTTTGTAGCGAAGGAAGATGTCAAGCATTGACGACGAAGGAGAAATCTCTGTGAGAGTTAGTGTGGGATGGAGGTGACGTCGCGGAAGGGTGTAGTCATCAAAGTTGAAAAGGAATGTCCTGCTGGAACTCTTCGACGAAGGCAGTGAAACGTCAAGCTAGAAGTCAAACAAAAGAAGAAGCACCGTCGCAAAGTTTTGATTGCAGATCATCGAAAGGAGGTAACGCCATGCAACAATCCATCAGCAAGACTGAAGGAGTGAATGTTGAAAACTGTTAGCAGGTTCAACAAAACCTAGAAGTCGCGGTTGCTGAAGTTGGAATAGTTTCACGTAGTGTGCTAGGGTTTCCACACGGACGGCATAGCTTCGTATGCTGGACTGATGCAGTTGTGCTGATCTAGATGACACAAGGCTTACGATGATTGTAGTTGGATACCATAGTTTGGACATACTAACTACAAGAGTGCAGGTAGACCTCTACGATTGTGCTACTCCAGCAGATAGGTATACACGTGGCAGCGGGATGCTATAGTCGTGATAGTGAAAATGGCAACAAGACAATTGGTCAAAAACCGCGTGGAGGTGAATCATTGTAACTTGTTCAAGAAAGTTTTCAACGCTAAAGGAAAACATTCAAACAAAGAACAAAAGGACAAAAACGTAAGGAATTATTTTGCTTTCATAAGCTTTACTATGTATGTTTTAAAAGGAGTAATAAGGGAGTTATAAGGTTATGAAATGTTGTGATTTATTTTATTTTATGGTACAAGTGGTTTTAGGAGAGATAAGGAAGTTGTGCAATTAAGGGCTTTGGTGATGATTATTGAAAAGTGGATTAATGTTGATTATGTAGTGATCTACTAACCCTTGTGAAGATTGGCAAAAGAATTTTGTGATGGTGGCAGATTTCCAAAGGGGTTCCTTCACTTCAATAAGGTATGGGCACATTCTTCTTATGAGTATGATTGGTGTATGTTTTCCTGAAATAATATTGGAGTGAAAAGGTATTCAACAAGGTTTCCTTTGGTTGGGTATAAGTCCTAGTTTCTGGTTTGTTGAAGACTACTTATGCATTGTTATCCTTGATGAGAATTTTGGTGAATGCATAATTCTGGTTTGAGGTAGTGGAAGCATTGGGCACTAGAATTTATGTTTGTAAGTCTTGTTACTTGCATTGAGATGATGAAAACCCTTAGATGGTTGTTTTGATAGTGATGGATAAGTTGCTTCCATAGTGGTTGTGTTGATGACGTTAGTGCTTTACTTGATACATGATATTGGGCTTACTCCATTGAGTTGATTTGAACAAGTTATTCTTTGCATTTGGTGATATTCTGTTGGTGGCTGTTTTGTTCAAATATCTTTGGAGGGAAAAGGATTTCTACTTGTTTCCTTTTCTAGTTGTGATTGGTTGAATACTTCAAGGTTAATGTTGAGTTGAATGATGTTGGTTAAACTTTGTCTTTGAGCATTGTTGTTGAAGCCCTAATTGGTTGAGAAAAGATATTGGTTGTTGGAAAGAACATGAGTATCATTGTTATATGACATATTGCATGGTTGGAAATTGTTGGGTTGAGTTTCATGTTCTTGAGAAAAGCATACTACATCTATCTTATTCTGTTGAGATTGAGATTGGGAGTTAAGTATAGAACATATTGAGTCTCTAACAATTCTCTTTATGCTTCTATGAGGTTGATGAATCACATTGGGTCTCTAACAATTCTCTTTGTGGGTTCACGCCAAGCAAGTTTTTCTTGATGAACTTGTGAGCAGGTTTTGGACAGGTTCCATTGGGGACTTGTGAGAAGATTTGGACAGGTCCTAGCAGAGGACTTGTGAAGCTGAGTTTGATAGTTCTATCAGAGAACTTGAGGACAAAGGTGCATTGGTTCTATGAGAAGAACTTGAGGACAGATTTATGCCAGACCAAAGGACTATGTTTGGTGCAGATCAAAGACAGAGGATGAGGAAATTTGTGCTAAACCGAAGGACTGTGTTTAGTGCAAATTCGAGGACTAGCTTTGAAGTGATAGAGTTGAGGACAGAGGTCTCCAGCTAGAGCAGGGAAGACAGGTGTCTTCTGTGGATAGAGTTCCATTTTCTAAGGGTAGCGGAGGCAGAGGTCTTCTAGAGGATCACCACCGAGAGCAGAGGTAGGGGAAGGTATCTCCTTTGAGCAGAGGCTCATAAATTTAGATTGGGGGAAGGTTTCTCCTTTGAGCCGAGGCTCATAAACATTGTAATTGGGAAGGTTTCCCAAAGAACTTTGAGATAACTTTTAGAGAAAAGTTTTGTGGATGAATCACATCAAAATTGTTGTGTCACTTTGTGGATGATCTTGTGCATTGTTTTGATATTGCTTTGAATATATTGCTTTGTTGTTTTGAAGTATAAAGGAAAAGTTAAAAGAGGTCTTATACTGTTCACCCCCCCTCTCAGTATAAGCTTGTGTTCTTCAAGTCTATCTTTCGGAGGGCATAACTTTTGATCTGACCGTTGGATCAACTTGAAATTTTATGGGGAGTTAGATAAAGAGGTGGAAATACCATGGCTAGACTACTCTAGTCATCTAGATGATTTTTTAGGCTTTTATCGAGCCCTAATTCCTTCATCTAGTGCCCCAAAAATGGGATTTAGTGTTTTTTTGAAAATTTGGAAGAAAACATATTTGGAATAACTTCTTATTTAGGCATGGGTAGGTGTTGAGATTTTCTAGGAGGCTTAATATAGATGATACGATGGTGTGTATTAATTTAGGGGGCTATCCGAGCTTTTTTTGGTGATTTAGGTTTTGGCACTAAAGACAAAATAGCCTAAAAATAAAAAATAAATAAAAATATATTTTTTTATTTTTAGGGCTTAAGATTTAGGGTTTCTTTTGGGATATATATTCCCTTGGTATCGCATTGTAAAGGGGTGAAATCTAGGAATGAGAAAATAAAGCATTTATCAGATTATTTCCATCTATTGTAACTTTTGTGTGATTGGGAATTTTATCTTTTGCTTTGTTTATTTTTGTTACAATATTATGTGATTGGAGGTTCTTGTTCTGACCTCTTGTAGCTGGATTTACACCATTTGGTATCAGAGCAAGTTGGATCTTGTTGGGGGAGAGAAGGTAATCTTGTCGATTACAGTTATTTTGCTATTCTTATTTTTTTGTTTGGAATAACACAGATCATATTAGCATGAGGAGAGGAAGAGGAGGTTATGCCCAACTCAATAGGAATATGTAGGAGCTGCAGGTACAAGTTGCTCAATTGACTGGAATGATGGCCCGTATGAGGGAAAGACATCCCATAGAATTTGTAGATCTAGATTCTGATAATGAGACTGTGGAAGGAGACAACAAGCTAGAGGTTCATGATGAGGAAGAACCAGAGAGAGAGCCAGAGGAGCATCAATTTGAGGATAGGCTAATTAGGGCCTTGGAAGGAAATAAATATGGGATCAAGATTGATGTCCCTGAGTATGCAGGAGGGTTGAAACCAGAGGAGTTGATAGATTGGTTGAATAGCATGGAGAAGTTCTTTGAGTGGAAAAGCCTTTCAGAGGAAAATAAAGTGAAGCTTGCATGCACAAAGTTGAAAGGGCATGCATTGATTTGGTGGGATCATCTACAGAAGGAGAGGCAAAGAAAAGGAAAGGAAAATATTAGGGTCTGGTGTAAAATGGAAAAAAAAATTGAAGGAGAAATTCTTGCCCAAATATTATGCCCAAACATTGTTTCATAGACTTCAGAACCTCAGACAAAAGGATCAAAGCATCGAGGACTACACCAATGAATTCTACAAGTTATCAATTTGGGTGGGTCTTGAAGAGTTAGAAGAACAAAAGGCTGCAAGGTATGTGAATGGATTAAGTTATACCATACAAGATGAGTTGAGTATGCTTCGGACCCATAGTGTAGAGGATGCATATCAGTTAGCATTAAAAGTAGAAGAGAAACATAAGAGGAGTAATTTTAGAAAAGGAGTGAAGAAAGGACCATCATCACCTTCAGTCAGAGGGTATCCCTCAAAGGGAGAATCTTCTAGTACAAAGAAACAAGAAGAGTCTAGGTAGGGTCAAGGTAACCACCAGAGAGGTGGAGGATCTTAGAGAGGAAGAGGCTATGGTGGAGGATAAAATTGGGATGGCCCACGAAGGCAATATACCTATTATAGATGTAGTGAGGAAGGGCACAGAGCTTTTGAGTGTTCACACTATCCTACACAAGAAAGAAGATAGGGAGAACAAGCTAGAGTCAATTTAGTTGAGGTAGAAGAGAAAATTGAGATAGAATTTGCTACAAACATGGGGGAAAATCTCATGATAAGGAGGATGATGATCATCCCAAGGAAGGAGAAAGTACAAGATAATGATGGTGGTGATTCCTGGCTACGTACAAATATCTTTCAAACAAGATGCACATCTGGAGGAAAGGTATGTAAGATGATTATTGATAGTGGTAGTTGTGAAAATATGGTTTCAAATGAAATGGTTGAGAAACTTAACTTGAAGTGTGAGAAGAACCTATATCCCTACCGCATATCATGGTTCAAGAAAGGGAACGAGGTAACTGTAGATAAGAGGTGTCTGGTTAAGTTTTCAATTGGGAATACCTACAAGGATGAAGTATGGTGTGATGTAATTCCAATGGATGCATATCACTTATTATTGGGGAGGCCTTGGCAATATGATAGGAAGGCTACCCATGATGGGGGAAGGAATACTTACACATTCTAGAAGGATGGAGTAAAAGTGGTCTTATTACCACATAAGGAAGAAGGGTAGAGTGAAAGCCTATTGACGACTAAGGAATTTATCATAAGGATGAAAGAAGTTAGGGTTTGTTATGTGTTGATAGTAAAGAAGGTGGATACTGAGGATGTTGCTATACCACCTGCAACAACAAAGTTGTTGAAAGAGTATGCAGATGTCATACCAGAGGAGTTACCAGATGGATTACCCCCAAAAAGGGATATTCAACATCATATTGATCTAATTCCAGGATCGACTCTTCCAAATCAGGCAACCTATAGGATGAGTCCCATGTAGAATGAGGAGTTGAACAGATAAGTGATAGAATTGATAAAGAAGGGAGTTGTTAGAGAAAGTATGAGTCCATGTGCGACTTCTACAATATTGATACCAAAGAAAGATAATACATGGTGGATGTGTGTGGATAGTAGGGCAATCAATAAAATTACAATCAAGTATCAATTCCCAATTCCAAGACTGGATGATATGATGGATGTGCTAGTCGAAGCACGATGCTTTAGCAAAATTGACCTACGTAGTGGATACTATCAGATTCGAATCCGGGAAGGAGATGAATGGAAGACTACTTTCAAGATAAAATATGGGTTGTACGAATGGTTGGTGATGTCGTTCGGATTATCCAATGCACCCAGTACATTTATGAGGATGATGAATAGAGTATTACGAGAATATATTGGTAAGTTTGTGGTTGTGTATTTTGATGACATTCTGATATTTAGTAGGAATGAAGAAGAACACTTGTTGCATTTGAAATTAGTGTTAGAGTTGTTAAGGAAGGAGAAGTTGTATGTCAATCTGAAGAAGTGTAGATTCCTTTAGAAGAGTCTAGTGTTCTTGGGATTTGTAATCTCAGAGGATGGAGTGAGGATGGACAAAGAGAAGGTGAAGGTAATTTTGGAATGGCCCATTCCAAGAAATGTGATAGAGGTGAGGAGTTTCCATGGCTTGGAAACTTTTTATAGGAAGTTCATTAGGAATTTTAGTAGCATTGTTGCACCTATAACAGAGTGTACGAAGGGAAGAGAATTTGTATGGACAAAGGCAACAACAGAGGGTTTTGAACTATTGAAGAAGAAGGTGATAGAAGCACCTATTTTGATATTGCCATATTTTAGCAAACTATTTGAGGTTGATTGTGATGCCTCACATGTGGGAATTGGAGTCGTGTTGAGTCAAGAAGGGCGACCTATAGCATTCTTCAGTGAAAAGTTGAATGAGGTAAGGAAGAAGTATTCTACTTATGATGTGGAATTCTATGCTATTGTGCAGGCATTGAGACATTGGAGATATTATTTAGTGTCTAAAGAGTTTGTGTTATTTACTGATCATGAAGCATTGAGGTATGTAAATACCCAGAAGAAATTAAATAATAGGCATGCAAAGTGGGTATCATTCTTGCAAGAGTATACATTTGTTTTGAAGCATAAGTCAGGTAAGCAAAATCAAGTTGTTGATGCTTTGAGTAGGCGTGTAGTATTATTGACTACTATGGAGCATGAAGTAGTCGGATTTGAGGTAATTAAGAAAATGTATGATTATGATCCAGATTTTGGTAATATTGTGAAGCAATGTAAGAATCCAATGTTGGGAGAAGTTGGTAGTGGTGTTTGTGATTATTTAATGCAAAATGGTTATTTTTTTAAAGGGAAGCAGTTGTGCATTCATATTGGTTCAATGAGGGAGAACATTATTAGAGAACTGCACAACGAAGGTTTGGTTGGGCACTTTGGAGTGAGCAAGATGATTGCTCTTGTAGAGGAGAAGTATTATTGGCCAAAGGTAAAGAGGGACATAACCAGGTTTGTGTTAAGATGTAGAGTGTGCCAAATGGCTAAAGGCCATGCATAGAATACAAGGCTTTATATGCCTTTTCCCATTCCTACAGGACCATGGATAGATTTGAGCATGGATTTTGTGTTGGGGTTGCCTAACACACAACGGAGTAAGGATTCAATTTTTGTTGTAGTAGATAGGTTTTCTAAGATGGCACATTTCATTGCTTGCCAAAAAACCAATGATGCTACTAGAGTTGCAGATTTATTTTTAGAGAAGTTGTTAGACTACATGGTGTTCCAAAAACGATCACCTCAGATCGGGACACAAGGTTTCTGAGTCACTTTTGGAGGACTCTATGGGGGAATATGGGGATAAAGCTACAGTTCAGTAGTGCATATCACCCCCAGACTGATGGGCAAATAGAAGTAGTAAACCAAAGTTTGGAAAATATTCTAAGGTGTATTGTTGGAGAAAAACCAAAATAGTGGGACTTAGCCTTACCACAAGCTGAGTTTGCATATAATAGTTCAGTCAACAGGTCAACAGGAAAATCTCCTTTTTAGATTGTTTATGGTAAGAATCCCAATGGTGTGTTAGATCTGATTGATCTACCAATTCAGGGTAAAATCAGTGATGATGCAGAGGCATTTGCAGAGCACATACAGGAATTGCAGGAAGGTGTTAGAAAGAAGTTGCAAGATAGTAATGAAAGGTATAAGGTAATAATAGATGCAAGTAGGAGAATAAAAGTATTTGAGGTGGGAGACATGGTGATGGTTCACCTTAGGAAGGAGAGGTTTCCAAAGGGCACATATAACAAATTGAAGTATAAGAAGATTGGACCATGTAGAATTTTGAAGAAGATGAATGATAATGCCTATAAAGTGGAGTTGCCTGATGATTTTGATATTTCACCAGTTTTTAATGTTATAGATTTGTATGACTTTCATGGGGATGAAGATGAATTTGAAGAAGAAGAGGACATAAATTGGGAGCAACAAATACCTAAGAAGAAGAAAGAAAAAATTATGCAAGTACTTGATAAGAAGATAATTAGTACCAGGCAGGGAAACTACAACAAATACTTGGTACAATGGGAAGGTTTACAATAGGAAGATAATACTTGGATTTCAGAGGGAGAACTAAAAAATATTGACAGTAGAAAGTTGTAGGAGTTTGATCAAAGGAACTCGCAGGAGCAGAGTTCTTTTCAACCAGAGGAGAATGATGCAGGAGCCTATCTTTCAGAGGGCATAACTTTTGATCCGACCGTTGGATCGGCTTGAAATTTTACGGGGAGCTAGATAAAGAGGTGGACATGCCATGGGATAGACTACTCTAGTCATCTAGTTATTTTTTAGGCTTTTTTCGGGTCCTAATTCCTTCATCTAGTGCCCCAAAAATGGGATTTAGTGTTTTTTTGAAAATTTGGAAGAAAACATATTTGGAATAACTTCTTATTTAGGCATGGGTAGGTGTTGATATTTTCTAGGAGGCTTAATATGGATGATACGATGGTGTGTATTAATTTAGAGGGCTATCCAAGTTTTTTTGGGTGATTTAGGTTTTGGCACTAAAGATAAAATAGCCTAAGAAAATAATAATAAAAGAAATAATATCTTTACATAGATATTGTATGGTCAAAAGCCTCCATCCTTGGAAAACTATCTTTCAAGTTCTTCCTAAGTGGATTAAATAAATATTTTCCTCTAGCAGCATCAGACTACCCTAAAAATTCTCGAGGATAATATTTGTTAGGCCCTAAACCATATGAAGGAACAATAGGACTCACACTTATTAGAAAGATAATTGAGGTGGGTGATATGGTAAATTTTTGTCTCCATCTATATAAATAACTTTCTTTGAAGAGAAATCCAGTTTAAAGTTGATGTCCAGATTCTATAGTCCCTATAAAGTGATTTGCCAAGTTGGGGAGGTGGCATATCAATTGGAGCTTTCTCTTACTTTCTAAATCCACCTCATTTTTCATGTGTCTTGTCTTAAATGGGTTATGTTGATCTATACCTAGAAGTAGTGTTGTAGTCTTGGATCTATAATATGCAACATCACCAAGTGCAAGATTTCCTCATTAAGTGGTAAGATCTTTTGGAAGAAGATGTGACTTAGGAAGCAATGACTATTCTCTAGTAATTTCTAATTTTTAGGATAAAGTTATTTGAGGGAGAATCCATGTAATGACCCCAATATAACTATGTATGCTATTCTAAATTTTGGCTCATGCCCTAGGTTAGTATAGTTGGCCCTTAAGTATTAGGGATAAGTTTTGTTAATTGGCTAGGCTATAAATAAATGAGTTGTGATATAGTTGGATTATCATTCATATTTTCTAATCTTCTATTAGCTATGGTGCACATAAGAGACTTTTCCCTTGTAAGTAGCTAAGAGACTTCACCCCATCAAAGTGGCTTGGATTGTTCTGATACTTGAATCTAGATTTGTTTTATTCATTGTAATTTACTATTGTGGAATTTGAATTTTGGTGAATGTGTTTCTATTGCTATATTTCTAGATTTCTTTGTCATATTTGTTATTTTCTAGAATTTGTTTCATCTCTCTATCACACTCTCACACACACACACACACACACACACACACACACACACACACACACACACACATATATATATATATATAAATAATGAGGGAGAGAGAGAAAACCACTTTGGTGTGCATACTTGATATGCTTGATGAAAACGATCCTTAACTCTTAAGAGTGTTTTGGGGAGTCCATGATCCTTGCTTCTCATCAAATTGGTTGATGAAGAGGCCTATCCAAGGTGACCTTGAGGTATGAACTCCTTGCTAGGAGAAGTATGCTACTATGGGGGACAAAAAATAAGGTTATTCTTATGAGACAAATAGCATAATATTTGTACTAAGAGGGAGAGAAAAAATATTGAGAAATCTTAGATGTCTTGTTGTATAAAAAGGAAGAAAAATATAAATTAATTTTACTTTTTGTCAAAAAAAAATTCTCATTTTCTAGAATTCATTTATAAAACATAATATTACTTAATTTTATTGATTTTAAAAATATTATACCTAAAAATAATGTTGAAACAAATTCTAAATCATTAATGCACAAAGATGTTAAAATTAATATTAAATATAAAATTTCATTATAATTGAGCTTTGAAAATTATTTTTTAATAATTCATAGTTTTGTTTTGGTTACATAGGAGAGTTGGTCACAACCACACTATTTTTAGTAGCTGAAAAGCGTAGGTTTCAAACCATAGGGGTTGCTCCTACCAAACATATTATGCCTCATCATTGTTGACCCAACATGAATGGGACCATCGATCGCTCAGGATTCGGACCATCTTCATCGATCTGGCATACACTTAGAGGATTCTGATAAGACTACTACCTTTACAAACAGGTTACCCCCGAGTTTTAAACTTGGATGTCTTCTTAATAAGTTTCTGTCCAGACAAGCACTTACCATTCCACCTAGCCCATTTTTTAATAATAAACTCTTCCTTTACATGCAAATTAAATGGAAAGTAGTTATAAACTGTAAAAGAACTCCTAAAAATAGAAAGCTCCTTAAACATAATATGATGGAATGAGATATCCTTATTAGCTTATTTATTATTTTCAAATATTACATTAATAAAAAATAAGAACTTTATTTTTCGGTTACATAGGAGAGTTGGTCACAACCATACTATTTTTAGTAACTGACAAGCACAGGGTTCAAACCATAGGGGCTACTCCCACCAAACCTATTTTGCTTTGTTATTGTTGACCCGATGTGAAGGGAACCACCGATCGCTTGGAATTCATACCATCATTGTAGATCTAACGCACACTCGAAGAATTCAGATCATACTACTACCTTTACAAATAGGTTACCCTCGAGGTTTGAACTTGGGTGTCTTCTTGGTAAATGCCTAACCAAACAATCACTTACCAATCCACCTAGACCTCGAGAGCTAAACGTAAGAAGAACTAACCTAGATATTTTGAATGTCTATCCCTCTAATGGACGCATACAAATTTTTGAGAAAAAGAAAATATAAATTCAAGGATGGTGTAATAACAATATTGATGGAACAACAAATAAAAATCCAAGTATTGCGAGAACTTATGGAATTGATAGAGATGGAGGAAAATTGTATTTTTTTGGGTTTTCTATAGTCTTAGGTGTTGACTCACATTCATGAAGCTATTAACATTAGGGAACACCTCCAAGGAGTAAAAGATAAAAAATTTAGAGTGCTTATTTAGTTTGATTTCAAATTTATCATCGATTTCATCATTATAGGTAGGAAGAGGAATATGACAAGTGGAATTAGAAGGTATCCACTTGATAAAATAACTTAGGTTTGGATCCTAATATGATTTAATGTTGTGTTTATTATCCTAAAGTACCCTAGGAGGACTTTAAAGCATGAGTGCTTTTTTATTTAGTTTAAAACAAATAATGGTATTTAAAGTAGGATAAATTTGGAGACTTTGCTATATTTTTCTTTTTTTTTGAAAAAAGAAAGTTAATTTCATTTTTTAATCAAAAAAATAGCATTGTCTAGAATTCATATACAAATTATAATATAATATTTTTTTATTGGTAAAGAGGGATTTTGAAAGGATCTCGTAACCTTTTACAAAAGGAGAAGGTTGGGAGAAGATATCCCAACCACAAAATAGCTAAAGAAATAGACTCTCTATGGGCTATTGGAGAAAAATAGTTGAAACAAAGAAAGAGAAGCCCATGCAAGAGCAAGAGAGAAAATCCACACAAGCTGAGAAGAGGAGCCCTCGTATGGGCAGCAAGGAAAAACTCAAACGTAAACATAAAAATGAAAAAGGGTTTTTCTATAAAGGAAAAAACCTTCCACTCAAGAGAAAAGGGTTTTCCCACACAGGAGAAAACCTCAGACTTAGAAGGCTAGTTGCCACTAAATTAGGACTGTCCACAAAAAAAATAGGACCACCCGTAGAGACAAAACATGACCATCCACCAATTGAAATAGGACCAACCGCAAAGGAATCGAGAGCAACCAAAAACCACATAGGACCATCCACAAATGAAATAGGACCCTTCGCAATAGAACAAGGATCATCCAAAAACCAACATAGGGCCATCTACAAAATAACCTAGGTCCATCCATAAACCAAACTAGACCATCTACAAAATCCCCCATGTGAACTCCTAGAGAAGAAGGTGAAGCATAGTCGAAGACAAACCATGGAAGGAGGACATCCAGATCAGCAAGAAACCCTAACCCTACCACCAACGAAGAAACCATGGAATCCTTCTACCATACATGGTCCCCTAAGACCAAACAAATATGAGAAGGAATCCAGTAGAAACCCCTAGACACGAGCCCTAAAATGCCAGCCACAAGAAGCACTCAACTATGAATCTGAGGCCTCCCCAAGCCTAGAGAAGGTAGTGAATGACCACCCTGGCAAGCAGAACAAAGAAACGCATCCATCGAAAACCTCGAAATACCAACCACAAATTGTGAATGATGGAAAACTCTCAACTAGGAACAAAATGGATCTCCCCCAAGCCCAAAACCTAGTGAAATGTCATATCGACAAGCAGAAAAGTGAAACAAAGCTACCAAAAACCCTCATTTGTTAGCCACGAAACATAAACCATGAGAAATACTTAGTTAAGAATAATCAAGACCTTTCCCAAGCCTAGAATCCAGTGAATGACCCTCATGGGAAGCAAAACAAAAGAAATTGGATCCCACTCTGAAGCAAATACAACCCCCACATCGATACCACCAACTAGGTTTATCCGATCATGCAGCACCATCCAAGAAGACTTCTTGGAACACCTCAAGAAGAAGCATAGAAGGCCTTGGAGACCCTCCAGGCACCAAGTAGTGGTAGGAAGGGCAAGAAACCCTAGGAAAACTAGGAGATCTACTTGGAAACCACAACACAACAATAGATCTGCAAGAGAACCCTAGGAAGAGCCGAGGAGGGAGCGAGAAGATGAAGAGGTGACCTCCTACCCATAACGGGAGGTCTCTTGCTCCCGCACCGGGGCATATCCTAAGCACACTCTGGATCCACCAGAAGAAAAGAAGATCTACCTCCTCAAACCTGGAATACCTCAAGAAGAAGCATAAAAGGGCTTGGAAACCCTCTAGGAACCAAGCGGTGGCAAGAAGGGCTAGAAACCCTAGGAGAACTAGGATATCTGCCTAGAAATGCACAACAAAGCAAGAAATCCACCAGGGAGCCCAAGGAAGAGCCTGAGAGGGAGCAAGAAGATGAAGAGGTGACCTCCCACCCATAGTAGGAGGTCTCTTGCTCCCGCACCGAGGCATCTCTTGAGTGCGCTATGGATCCGCCAGAAGAAAAAGAGATTTACCTCCTCTTTCCTAGAACACCATAGGAAGAAGAAGAAACGGCCATGGAAACCCTCTAGGCACCAAGCAGCAACAAGAAGGGCCAGAAACCCTAGGAGAACTAGGAGATCTACCTGGAAATGCACAACAAGGCAAGAAATCTGCCAAAGAGCCCAAGGAAGAGCCAAATATGGAGCAAGAAGATGAAGAGGTGACCTCCCACCCATAGCGGGAGGTCTCTTGCTCTCGCATCGAGCCATATCTTGAGCACGCTACGGATCCACCAGAAGAAAAAGAGATTTACCTCCTCTTTCCTAGAACACCACAGGAAGAAGCAAAAATGGCCATGGAGACCCCCTAAGCACTAGGCAGTAATAGGAAGGGTAGAAAACCCTAGAAAATAAAGAGATCTATCTAGAAATCCACAACGTAGTAGGAGATCTACCTGGGAGCCCTAGCAGGAGTCGAGGAGGGAGTGAGGATGCGAAAGGGTGACCTCCCACCCAAAGCGGGTTGTCCTTCAAATTATAATATAAATTAATTTTATTTGATTTAAAAAAATTATCTCTAAAAACAAGTTTTAAACAAATTTTAATTTTATTTATTTATTAAAATTATTAAAACTTTTAAATAGGTCTTGGTTTAAGAGTTATTACAGATGCAAAATTAGTTCTTAGGGGAAAAGTTATTTGGAGATTTTACAAAAAGAGTCAAAGACAATGGGCAAGAATTCTTCTGAGTAAATATGTTGATCCCAATGACCCAAGTTTAATATTTACTGCATTCTCTCTACCAAATGGTTCTGCTCTTTGGAATGGTTTAAAAAAATCTATTGATCTTATGATTAAATGTTTAATATTGGTGGTGGGAACTGGAGATAAATTTTCTATTTGGATAGATACTTGGTGTGATAAAAAAGACCACTCAATTTATATTGGATGAGACTGCTTCAAGATAAATATGGTGATAGAGTTTCAAACATTTTGTACAAGGATCGAGAAGGAATATACAAATGGAAAGAAGATTTTTTTACAAGTATACAAGACATTGATGCTAGGAGGCAATTAAGTAAAAATATAACAACTGTGATTATTCCGAGGGGAGCCAAGGATAAATTGATTTGGGAGTTGAATAGCTCAGGAGAATACACAACAAGAAGTAGATATAATGTTCAACATCAACAAAATAATAACTTCACTAGAATATAGAGAGATATTTGGGATAGCCCAAGCATTCCTAAAGTCAAAATGTTTGTTTGGCTAGTAGGTCATAGAAGAATTTTATCCTGGGATAACCTTATGAAAAGGGGTTTTCATGGCCTCTCTCAATGTGTTTTTTGTAATAAGGAGGAGGAGAGTATAGACCATCTCTTGGGACATTGCTCAATAGTCTGGAATCTATGGCAATGGATTCTTAATATGTTTGGTAAATGCATGGTGATGAATAGCAAAATTGAAGATTTGTTAAAGCAATGGCAGATCACTTATAAAAGTGAGGCTTTATAGACAATATGGGATATATCAAAAGATACAATACTTTGGACTATATGGCTAGAAAAGAATAGAATAATATTTAAAGGAAAGGAAAGCAGTTTAGAGGTAATGAAAATTAAGATATGTTTAGCCATAGAGGAGTCTAAACCAACCCTATCATCTCACCCAATCCCTAATTTGGAAGCATAGAGCCGTGAAAGATGGAGTTAAGTCATTAAATGAAATTATGATGTTGGGTACAAAAGAAGAAAAAAAAAGGTAAAGAATACTAAGTGGAAACCACCAAATGTGAAGTGGGTTAAATTGAATTTTGATGGAGCATCTAAAGGAAATCCAGGACCAGCAGGAGGAGGAATAATTAAAAATAATAGAGGAGAGATTTTGCCTCATTATGCTTTCAATAGTGGATTTAAGACAAATAATGAAGTTGAAGCTTGGGTAAATTTAGAAGGGTTAAAAATATGTAAACAAATGAAATGGAATAGAGTATGGATGGAAGGTGATTCTCTCATAGTAATTAATGCAAATTTGAGGAAAGCAAAGGCTCCATGGAACATACAAGAGATAATTGTGGAAATTCAAGATATTGCTAAATAGTTTGAAGAAATCAAGTTTACACATATATTATGGGAAGGAAACAAATGTGCAGATAAGCTAGCCAATAGAGGGATTTTGATTGAGGATCGTGAAGTTAAATTATCCTTTCAATGGTTAGAGGAAGTAGAAACTTGAAGCTAACAAAAAATGTTGATTGCCTGAATCAATTTATGATAAATATTTAATTTAATGTTTTCCATTTGTAGTATCTCCTTTATTTTGTAACAATAATATGTTTTCTTTTAGACTATTTATTATAATTTTTGTGGTTGCACTTGTGTTTTAGGAAGGAAACTAGCAATCCAAATTTTGGTAAAGCGGACTATGATAGTGCAATGTTTTGGAAATATTACTCTACTAAGATGCAATACATAGATAGTAGAGGTGAAGTTTTGGCATTGTGAAGACTGCTATAGAAAAATCTCTAGAAAGTTGCTAAATTCTAGATTAATTGTATTCATACAAAAATTTGAAAGATCCAAAAATGAAAATCAAGAATTTAGACATTTTATGTAAAATGATGTAGGTTTCTAGCTATAGCATCTCAATTGAGATGAGAAGTGTATATATTTGTAAACTCTCAAGATCTAAAGAAAAGAGATGTAATTTATCAAGGGTGGGGGAGCTGAGTACAATCCCTTATTATCTAGTAAAAAAAAATTAGAACTTTTAAACCTTTATAATAATTAACAATTGATAGAGCCTTTTAAACTTAATAACAAAGTCTTCTTATACATGCAAACAAAATGGAAAGTAATTGTAAAATCTAGAATAACTCTAAAAAAATATCTTTATACATAGTAAGGTGGAATGAGATGTCCTTGTAAGCAAAGACAAAGACAAAAACAATAAATAATAATTTATTTTCAAGTAAATTTGTATTATAGTAATTAAAAGCAAGAAGAAATAACTTAGGCTTTTTGAAAATATATCCCTCAAATGCAGGTATAAATGTTTTTGAGATAAAGCATAAACAACTATATATATATATATATATATATCTTTTTCAATGGATTATATAGGATTGACATGGATCTCATTTGTATACATCATGATCACATAGTAGTAATACAACAATTTGGCAATTATGCATCCATAATTTGACAAGATTAGAACCTCGATCTTTTCTTTGAAAGTTGGAGAATTTAACTGATTGAAATAATCCTATTTGATAATAAAAAATATATATTTTTGGTAGTTTGAATTCAAATGTGTTTTGAAATGGGCCCCAAAACCTTTTTACAAAATATGAAAGAGTAAACCAGGTCAACATACCAACCATCAATACAAAGGTGAGCCTTTTGATTTTACAATAAAAGAGCATAAGAAGGCGATACCAAAGGGACGATCTTCTGGGATGTGGATCATCTCGTTAGAATGGGATCAACCCGTACGGAACAAAAATTAAATTAAAAAAACCCCAACGAGCCCAGGATAAAATAAGGAGAATTCCGCCCAAGGACCCAGGACAAAGTTAAAATTTGAAATTGAAGATCTTGCCCAAAAGAAAAACCAGAATTCTATTTCCCGCCCAAGAGAAATAGGAAGTCAAAACCACCAGGAAAAGATAAACCCGTATAACAGAAGCCCGAAATGCAGCAAGAAAGGTGAAATCCTACCAAAAAACAACCCAATAGGTACATCTAAAAACAACTGCAACAAGGGAGAATCTCATCCCAGAAGGCACAATATCATCACAAACTGGCCCAACAATAATTTTGAATTCAAAGTAAATTACTATTATAGTAATCAAATGGCATTAGCTCAACCAATTCAATTCCTCAACTTTTAAGGAAGAAATCCAAGTTCAAATCTTGCCAGGTGATACATGCATAATAAACAAGTTGTTGTAATACCATATGTGGTGATAATGTAATACAGGGGCCTATTTAATCTCATATAACCAATTAAAAAATATATATTATAGTAATTTTTTTTTTTGAAAAAAATGAAAAAAACTTGTATTAAAACAAAAGACAGTTACAAGAGGGAGAAAGGGCATCCCAACCAAGCGCAAAGAGACCAGAAGTACAAAGGGCGCGAAAACGCGACATGTCGCGAAAACGCGACATGTCGCGAAATCGCGACACCAAACCAAACAACCGCCGCGCCACAACAACCAGTCGCGATAACGCGACAAGTCGCGAAATCGCGACATGTCGCGATATCGCGACAAAAAGCGCCGGAACCACAACACACGAAAAAAGTCGCGAAATCGCGACAGACAGCACCAAATCACCCAAACGCCAAAAGCGTCACGAAATCGCGATGAGAAAGCCTTAAGGCACCTGCTCCCCGAAACTGTTGCGAAATCGCGACGAGGACCCCTTTGATCAGCAACTTTGAGAAAGTGTCGCGACATCGCGACGACTTTTCCTTGGAGCCCCACTTGGCCGGAAGTGTAGCGAAATCGCGACAAGAAAACCAATGGGCGCCCCATCCGTAAAAGTGTCGCGAAATCGCGACATGTTCATCCCCGAGGTGCCCATTACCAAAACAAGTCGCGATATCGCGACGTTTTTCCTGCAAGCTATTTTTTCTCCAGAACTGTAGCGAAATCGCTACAGGTTTGCCCCTGTGCTTCCTTTCCATAAACATGTCGCGAAATCGCGACAGGTTATCCATTGGGAGGCTTTTCTCAAAAAGGTCGCGATAACGCGTCGGTTTTTCCCCCTTAACTAAATTTTGCTCAAAACATCTCAAAATCGCAACAAGGATGCCCCTATGAGTCCTTTCCTCAAAAAAGGCACGAAATCGCGACGAATTTTCCTTAGAGTAGCTTTTCACACAAATTGTCGCGATATCGCGACGGTTTTTCCCTTTCATGCAATTTTTCTCAAAGCGTCGCGATATCGCGACACTTTTCCTCCAGCAGCAAAACCAACCAAAAAGGTCGCGACATCGCGACACCTTCTCATCAACGACCACGACGACGCAACATGTCGCGAAATCGCTACAATATTCCTCCCAAGGCCGCAGCAACCAGAAGGGTAGCGAAATCGCTACATTTTTCCAGGATAGGTCGCGACAGAGCAACATGTCGCGACAGAGCGACATGTCGCGACAGAGCAACATGTCGCGAAATCGCGACAGAAAACCAAACAGGGTCGCGACGACGCAATATGTCGCGATATCGCGACAGAAACTAACCTTAGTCATTTTTGAGCTCATGGATGTAGGGATCGTTCCAGACCACTCCGAATCTCTTCATCTATCATAGGCATATCACTGTGCAGCTGAACACCTACCTCTTTCTCAGCACCCATCTTCGCAAGGAAGTCAGCTACCGTGTTCGATTTCTACTCACATACACGGGGATGACATCATCTAACTCCCTCCATAACTCCTTGATTTGAGATATCAACATCCGCAGTCTCCAGGCTTTTAAAGAGAAATTCCGCAAGCAATCTAGAGCGCCGATCAGGACTTGAGAATCAGATTCAAGAATTATCCTCCGGTGACCCTGCTTAACAGCCCAGATAGACGCGGACTTAATGGCCAAGGCTTCGGCTTCATTGTTCGTGGCTCTGCCCAATCCCTGCAATTCCCAGTAAAGAACCGCACTCGAGTGATCCCGACAAACAACACCAATTCCTGCGTTGCCGGGTTGCCTTTTGCAGCCCCATCAGTATTGATCTTGATCCAGCCTTCAGGGGGAGGTTTCCAGCATGATCTGTCTTGCCTCTCAAGACCCTCAACCCCCTCTTCAGGATGCCCAAGAGTAGCCTGATTCTTTTCATTGACAAAAGTAGCAACAGTTTCTGTGACTTTGCTCCAGATGACCCTGCCAAACGCCGTCAATCGAGGAGAAAGTGTTTCTAAAGATCCGGGCGTTTCTCTCCAACCAAACTTGCCACCAAATGAAGAGAAAGCCTAACTGCCAGCCAGTTCGGAGAGCTATGGAATTGAACCTGCCCCATTTCCATTTTTCCCAAATATTGGTACGATTGAGAACACCATTAGCCCTGGAGTTTAAATTGAGAGAACCAGGCGTTCCCAAATATGATGAGTAAAAGGACACTCAAAAAACAAATGGTCTGCAGTTTCCTCATGTTGGAGGCATAAAGCACATTGAGAGGGGCCATTGAAACCCCTACGTCTGAGATTGTCAAAGGTGAGAAGACCATTATGCATAAGTTGCCAAGCGAAGAAGTTCACTTTCGGCCAACCCTTTGAATGCCAAATCCTTCTCCAATGCTTGAACCGGGAAAGAGTGTGGGGGAGGCTCGGGGAGGATCTCTTCATATCCAGCCTTAACTGAGTAGACCCCAAGGCTTCCATAGCCCCAGGCTAATTCATCTTCCTCATCCTTCCCCGTGAGGAACCTTTATGACAATATTTTTTGCAGGATAGGCGCCAACTCCGGAGAGACAGTAATTGGCCACTCCTCCCATCGCTTAAACTTTTTAAAAGTATACCCCCCCAAATGACTGGTAAGAAGATACTTATCAATAAGGATCCAACCATGGGCTTCTAAGGCGGTCATGATAGGTTGTAGCTCGGGGAACATAACAATAATGGGCGGATGCTGGTCCCAAGAGTCTGTCCAGAAGCGAGCCTTGTCTCCTTTCCCCACTTTCCAGAATAATTGATCTTTGATAATCTGGGACCCAAGCTTGAGAGTCTGCCACACTAAGGAACCAGGACCTTCCAAGGGAAAGCGACCCACCTCATTGGGATGGACATGCCCCAAATATTTACTGGAAAGAATTCTGCTGAAGAGAGAGGATGGCTGAGAAACCCACCTCCAATACAGTTTTCCAGCCAAAGCCCTGTTATTAAGCATAGAGCATCTCAAGCCCAGCCCTCCTTTATCCTTAGGCTGGGTAACTTTGTCCCACCCAACCAAGGCCCATTTTTTCTTCCCTTTTGCGCCTTCCCATAAAAATCTTCTAGCCATTTTGTCCAGCTCTTTCCAGATGGTATGAGGGGCAGCCAGTATTGAGAATTTATAGATCGGCAAAGCCTGAATAAGCGATTTCAAGAAGGTTAATCTACCCCGTAGCTTAGCCATTTATGGGCCCAATGATTCATTCTGTCTTTGATGCCTGCTAACAGGTTCTTCCAAATATCAACATTTAACTTTTTGAAATGAAGGGGAACCCCCAGGTAAACAATTGGAAGAGAGGTCCTTGTGAAGCCCAGGATGTCAATAACACGCTCCTGAAGCCGTTGGTCGAGATTGAAAAAGACCACTTTGGACTTCCTGTCATTTAGAACCTGATTTGAAGCCCTTAGGTAGACATTCAAAGTATCTCTGATTCCTCTAGCTTCCCGAAGAGTGGCCGCACCAACCAGACCCGTATCATCCACAAATTGCAAGTGAGTCGGAGTTTCCTCCCCAACCTTGATACCGAAAAGCAGACCTTGTTGCCTTCTCCTCAAAAACGATCTGCCCAAACCTTCGACCAAGAGAAGGAAGAGATAGG